>OZ025248.1:24070873-24670873 GCA_964019135.1 Arenicola marina | reverse complement strand
TCCTCCTCCGCCTTGACGGCCTCGGCGGCCCCTTGCAGGGCGGCGGCCTCGGCGGCCCCTTGCAGGGCGGCGGCGTCGGCGGCACCCTGCAGGGCGGCGGCCGCGGCGGCCTCCAGCACGGCCTGCTCCGGGTGCATCTCCTCGTCCGCGTCCTGGGGGTCTCCCAGGACACCCGAGGCCGGCGGGTCGTCGTCCTGGAATATCTGATCGCCCGGCCCCTGGTTGATGTCCACCGGCACCTGAAGCGTAGGGTGAAGTTGTTAGGTATTAAGGTAACAAACGGTAGAGAGGTTTGAGAGACTGTCGGAAATATAAAGGGCGATGAGTCGCGGGACGCAACCTCCCGGAACAATAAAATGGGTGCTGCATGAAGCATGCGCCAGAGCACCAACCCATGACCTGCTGATTTGAAGCTCAGCCAGCCTAACAAACTGAGCCGGGGACAACCTTCTCGAGAATCCCCTTCACGAGTGGAAGTATAAAAAATAAAAAAATAAAAAGAGGAAAAACACGTTCAAATGTACAGCTTTAATAAACAGCAATTCGATATATAGCAACTCACTATTAATGAATGACATTACCTGCATGGCTTGTGCGGCTGCCGGCTCCGCCCCGTGTTGTTCGTGCTGTTCTTGGCCCTCCATCTGTACGTCCCCTTCCCCCTCACCATCCCCTGCCCCGTCCAACTGCGGCAGGGTCCAGCCATCCACCTCCACCACCTCCTCACTCTCCTCCTCCTCCTCGGTGTAGTACAAGTGCTCGGTCTCCGATGATGACGACGATGATGATGATGATGAGGATGCCCAGTCGGCGGCGCCGTCGACCTGCATGGGGAGGGCCTCGAGGGCTGAGGCTGTGGCGTCCCCGGCCGCGTGCAGCTGTTCGGCGTCCATGGCGATCTCCGCCAGCTGCGCCTCCTCGGCGGACACCAGGTGCTGCTGCTGCAGCTGCTGCTGCTGCTGCAGCTGTTGTTGTTGCTGCTGCTGCTGTTGCTGCTGCTGTTGTTGCTGCTGCTGCTGCTGCTGCTGTTGCTGTTGGAGCTGCTGCTGGAGCTGCTGTTGTTGCTGTTGGTGTTGAGCGAAGCGGGCGCCAGACACCACGATGGGGGTGGAGGAGAGGGGCGCGGTCAGCGTGCGGGTCAAGCTGGTGCCCGACAACACGTTGCTGGAGACTGTCATGGGGGCGTGACCCTGCAGCGCCCCGTGCAGGGCGGAGGCCGTCGTTACTATGGTGATGATCTGCTTGCCGCCGGAGGTGCTGATGATCTGGTGGGTGCCTGGACCTCCTATAGTACGAATAAGAATACACTGATTACGCGTGCAACAAAATGTCATTATAAGGACCAGCGCAAACTCAAATCGAACAGGCGAACATTAAAGTCTAAATACAGACTGCTTTAACCCATGGGCATGTGATCAGGAAACCTGTCGAGAGGCATGAATAGCACCAGTTATTATATTGCGTGACATATATTGTTCATATATTGACACTCAAAATTATGTCCATCTTGAAGGAACATGTCCATATATATATATATATGCAGACGAACAAGACAAACCAACGAGTTCCGCCGCTTGGAGGCGCCACCGCTCGCGGGATGTACTTACTGACGCCGCTGGCCAAGCTGGTGATGTTGGACGCCTGAGCTACGGTGGCCTGTCCTCCGGGCCGCGTCGTGACCACGATGAACTGAGTCCCGCTGGAGGTGGCGGTCGACAGCTTGGGTACGGTCGTGATGATCTTAGTCGGCTGGCCCTGGCCCGTCACTCCTGACTTAGGCGCCGCTATGACTATCGTCTGCTTGCCGCCCGCGCCTTGCGTTACTGTGGCAACGCCGGACTTGGCGGCGTTGATCATGCTGGAGGGCAGCGTCTTGATGATGGTGGTGACTGGACGCCCCGCGGAGGTCTGAGAGGCGGAGAATTCATATCCGTCATTATAATGTCCCCTGTTTTGTCATTGTACGCGACTTTAACAATATTCAAATGTCCATCTCCCCAAAAGACATAATGCATATGTATCCTTTACACTAATGTATTCAAATTTCAGTAACTGAAATGCATATCACAGAGGCCTAGATGCCTGCGTAAATGTATTGTCAAAGATAAAGTTACTTTAGAAAAATCATAAAGACGGAGCTATAGGTCACGTTTTTCTTCTTTAACTTAAATGTTTATCCGTGCAGTCGGGAACAATGAAATCAGTTCGATGTTTTAAGCCGCATTTAGGCACGGGGGATAAACTGGGCCAAGGAACCTATCGGGACGAGGAATGATGGATGGATGAAACAGGCCCCGGATTAGGTTCCCAGGTCTGGATTCTAACCCAGGATCTGCGGTCTCGTGCGCTAACCACCCCACTAGGAGGCCCCCTTACTCGGGGACAATAACTGGGTCAGGTCGCTTTACCTGAGGTTGGACACTGCTGATTCCGAGGATGGTGGAGGGCGTCTGTCCGGGCTGTTGCTGTTGTTGTTGCTGCTGCTGCTGCTGGTGGTGGTGCTGCTGTACGTGTTGCTGGAGGTGTTGGTGCTGGCTCAGGGTCTGGCCAGCCTGGCTCGTCACGATGGCCGTCGGTTTACCAGCCCCGCCGGCCTGCGTCGTCACCAGCTTGACGATCGTGGCCCCTTGTGGAATAGACTTACCCTGCAACGACACGACATATATATATAATATTAACGGACAGCGTCAGCGAGAGGAATGAACACAGGTGGAGGAAGGGGGGGGGGGATAGAGGTCTCAAGCTTAACCTGCTGGAAACGTACATATCGCGATAATCTTGGTCAATACAGAGTAACCTTCTGTCAAGTCGAAAACTTCAAAGTCTTCAGTACAGCCATGGGGAGGGTTTGTGGTGCTACACTATTGCTTGGGGCCAAATACTTAGGACACGATAGATATCCGGTACCCATGTAAGGGTTGACGTTGACACGCGTTAACAAAAGAGTACTTTTACTATCGGCCTGATTCGCAACAGGCACCACGTGGTATTAAGAACGACACAGTTGCGTGTGCTAGTGTACAGTGTTATATTACCACTAAGGCATCTTCGGTACTTTGTCAAGGCTGTACTTGACGCAATTAGGAAACACAATACATATTTAACATCACGCCTCCTCTTGCAGAGTTGCCAGTAATATATATGAAAGAAATTTCACCACGAAACAACAACGCATAACAAATTCCCACAGCTCGACGTGCAACAAAATCTGTAAAACTATAGTCTAAGGCGGAGTTACAGGGCTCGCAAACAGTAAAAGCAACAAAGGAAAAATTTGCAACATCGGTTATTGCATAACTACATGGATTATAACGTAAAATCGTAAATTATAACAAGCTTACAACCACAATGACATTTCAATTTATAAAATGATAAAGAACAAGAAGTTGTAAGATAGTCATGCCATTTATTTCCACCAGCAAAGTCAATATGATCACACTAATTATGGTGTATTGACTGTGATGAACTTTGGGCTGTCAATCAGGACTAGACATGCGATAAGTTTCGCATCGTTGAGTCTTATACCAGATACTAGTCTCTTTAAAAAAAAAGCCATTTCATTCAAAATACCATGCAGGTCACCTAATGTGGCATTAGTTTATAAGCAAGTGGACATATATCTCGTCATTTGCACGAGGTATCCACGTAATACAACGATCGACTGTTACAGCAAAAGAAACAACGACCAATAACGCATAATTCGCCTTCACCCAAAATTGTCAACGTCTCAAAAATAATTCAAAAATGTCAACGTCTCTGGAACAGACACGTTGATATTACGGCCATCCAGTCAGTGACAGATCACGTCCAAACCATTGCATGGCAAGCACACATGCACGTGTTTTAGCACACCCGTTCTCTTACGGTACCATCAGCCACCCATACATCGTCAAACAAGAGAGAAGGGCGGTGGGGGGGGGGGGGGAAGGGCCCCAGGCAGGGGCGGGGTGGGTTACGAGCGAGGCCGTATTAATAAGCACTGTACCTGCAATGTCTGGCCAGTGAGTGTTTGCATTGTGCCGGTGGACGACTTCGACGTTAGCAACGTAACCTTGGGCATCTGTTGGCCGGGGAGGCGGTACATACACACATGGGCATGAGACAATAGCAGTAATTTCTCTCTCCAGCTCAGCTCAGTAAAAACTACACCGAGGGATTACTGCAGGGACTTCGTAAGATGGTGGGAAGCAGTTACACTCATACAGAAATTTCAGGAGAAACGAGAATTTTAGGACACAGAAGTGAAAGATATAAATAAGAGTAGAACTGTGAACGCACCCCTTAAGTTTAGTTTGTTTTATAGTGAGCTATACGATGTGTAAAAAAAGAATCGAAAACATGACTATCTTGACCTATATGTCTTCCACCATGTACATTTACCGATACATTGAGTGAGACCAACACTGGGGTCACCGACACATCAACTATTATCTGTGTGATTGGTCCTAACAAAGATTAATATAAAATCGATTATGATATTAATCCTTAAAGGATGTAAGGAAAAGCTGTAAAGGGAAAAACGATCATCGTTTCACACACCCTATGGATGACGTCCTGTGCAATGCCTTTTGAGCTGAAAAAGATCACATTATAGGGGTCCTCTATAACATGAAAAATCATTGAGATTAAAGCCTCAGTGCTTTTACACCAGGGTTCTCGTATAATTAATAACAATAATAAAACTTAATCTGGAAGCTGGCCTCACCTGAGCGACCGTCATGCCCTGAGTGGTCTTCACCAGCGTCACAATCTGTGGCTGGCTGGACACCTGGCCGCCCTTGTGGACCGTGATGATCTGTTTGCCGGCCTGGCCCTGGCCAGCGGGGCTCGCCTTCAGGATCGTCGTGCCGGACGCCCCGCCAGGCGTACCCGGAGCCTGCACCCGGATGGTCTGCGTGCCGGGGGTCATGTGTGTAGAGGTGACTGGAGGAGGAGGGGGGCGAAGGTGAAATAGACCTTGGTGGTTAATTTCCCGCAACATAATTGAGTACATCTTTCATGTTAGGTAGAGAGCACGAAAGTGATTACTATAGTTAATGGCAGGCGTAAGTCATACGTGAGCCATGCTGAAAAATAACTAGCGCGGCAATATTATAATTGTATGGAAGTACCATCCATAATCGTAGAAGAAATAGTACAATTTAGATTGCTGTAGAATATCATTTAACGAAGTGTGAGTTCATCTTTTAGTATGTATGTTCCTTCTTCACCAATACAGCTAACAAATGCCGTGTCTATATAACACAACAGGACGTCCTTACATTACACCAGAAGAGTGATAAGGGTTAAACAGCACTGAAAAGTGTCGCATCACTACCAGATATGCAAACATCCTATTTCCCCACTCAAGACAACAGTTTAGTACCGGAGTATTTTTTCACTCACTTGTTCGTCCGGGGACAGGGGTGACTTTGATGCCGGAGGGGGTGACGATGGTGGGGGTGACGACGCGGATGCCGGGGGAGCCCATGCCGGCCGTGGTAGTGGTGTTGATCTTCTGGGTGGCGGCCGCCGCCGCAGCCAGCGCCGCGATGCCACTCATCTGGCCGCCGCCAGAGGACGTTTGGTGCTGCACCTGCGGCACAACGAGACACGGGACCGTTACGAGGCGACACGTGGCAGGTTTCATTTCTTTAAGAGGCGACACGTGGCAGGTTTCAGATGATTCGTTAGGATGCGACACGTGGCCGGTTTCAGATGATTCGTTAAGAGGCGACACGTGGCAGGTTTCAGATGATTCGTTGGGATGCGACACGTGGCAGGTTTCATATGATTCGTTAGAATGTGACACGTGGCAGGTTTCAGATGATTCGTTAGGATGCGACACGTGGCAGGTTTCATATGATTCGTTACGAGGCGACACGTGGCAGGTTTCATTTCTTTAAGAGGCGACACGTGGCAGGTTTCAGATGATTCGTTAAGAGGCAACACGTGGCCGGTTTCAGATGATTCGTTAAGAGGCGACACGTGGCAGGTTTCAGATGATTCGTTGGGATGCGACACGTGGCAGGTTTCATATGATTCGTTAGAATGTGACACGTGGCAGGTTTCAGATGATTCGTTAGGATGCGACACGTGGCAGGTTTCATATGATTCGTTACGAGGCGACACGTGGCAGGTTTCATTTCTTTAAGAGGCGACACGTGGCAGGTTTCAGATGATTCGTTAAGAGGCAACACGTGGCCGGTTTCAGATGATTCGTTAAGAGGCGACACGTGGCAGGTTTCAGATGATTCGTTGGGATGCGACACGTGGCAGGTTTCATATGATTCGTTAGAATGTGACACGTGGCAGGTTTCAGATGATTCGTTAGGTTGCGACACGTGGCAGGTTTCATATGATTCGTTACGAGGCGACACGTGGCAGGTTTCATATGATTCGTTGGGATGCGACACGTGGCAGGTTTCATATGATTCGTTAAGAGGCGACACGTGGCAGGTTTCAGATGATTCGTTAAGAGGCGACACGTGGCAGGTTTCAGATGATTCGTTAAGAGGCGACACGTGGCAGGTTTCAGATGATTCGTTAGGATGCGACACGTGGCAGGTGTTCATATGTTTCATATGAACTATTGAGTCTTGTATGCCACCTTTGTGCACATGTGGGCAAACTCAGCTCATGGAACAACGACAATCAGTGGTTTGAAGTGTGGAATTATCCCCAAGTTCACAAGCCCAACACGATCGTGGCGCGTCTGGTGGTGTGAAACCTAACGCGATCAGACGCTCATCGACTGCGCTTCGAAGGTTTCCAGTCTCATAGGAAGATAGGATAAATACATAAATATCAGACTGGTTGGTTGTTTACTTCAGGTAAGACGCTTACAAATTTAGAGCTTCGGAAACAATGCAGCATTAGAGTTCCCAGAGTGCTGGTAGGTAATGGTAGACGTACCGTGCCCGAGAGTGTCGTCCTGGGAGCCGCGATACTGATGATCTGCGGCTGCTGACCTGGATGTGACCCTATGACCTTCACCGCCTGGCTCACGTTGATCGGCGAACGCTGACGCATGCGCGGTGTGGACAATCTGACGGTGGTGGTGGGAGTGGCGCCGCCGATGGTCATACCGGGGGGTCTGATCTGCTGGATAACGGTGGGCGCTGGGAGAAAAGGATAGAGAGCGGGAAAGTTAACGATAGAAGGTCCTGACCCGCGACATGGCGTGAGATTATTTTCCTGGAGGCCCCGCATCTTAAGTGTTGAGGGTTCCAGGAGTTTTACTGGCATCATATAAATAGACTAAACAGTTATAGCAAAGGGCTAGTTATCCACAATGCACCTAATCAAATCTAGATCACTTGTCAAGTTTTCATTGTCTCCCCAAGAGTAACAGCTGTCAAATGTTCCACATAATATAACATATTGTCTGGTCCCGCAAAAGTTCACTCAGCGCTTAACAGCCAAGTGAAGGTGAAGAAACCAGAATTTTATCTCTGATGGACTAAAACCAAGACTTTCCTGACTTGAGAAAGTATGGGGAACGCCGTCAGTGCGAGATGTGAAATACCTGTATATACGATACCAACACAAATCCTCACCCATGCGAAATGTGAAATACCTGTATATACGATACCAACACAAATCCTCACCCATGCGAGATGTGAAATACCTGTATATACGATACCAACACAAATCCTCACCCATGCGAAATGTGAAATACCTGTATATACGATACCAACACAAATCCTCACCCATGCGAAATGTGAAATACCTGTATATACGATACCAACACAAATCCTCACCCATGCGAAATGTGAAATACCTGTATATACGATACCAACACAAATCCTCACCCATGCGAAATGTGAAATACCTGTATATACGATACCAACACAAATCCTCACCCATGCGAAATGTGAAATACCTGTATATATGATACCAACACAAATCCTCACCCATGCGAAATGTGAAATACCTGTATATACGATACCAACACAAATCCTCACCTACGCGAGATGTCAAATACCTGTATATACGATACCAACACAAACCCTCACCCATGCGAAATGTGAAATACCTGTATATACGATACCAACACAAATCCTCACCCATGCGAGATGTGAAATACCTGTATATACGATACCAACACAAATCCTCACCCATGCGAAATGTGAAATACCTGTATATACGATACCAACACAAATCCTCACCCATGCGAAATGTGAAATACCTGTATATACGATACCAACACAAATCCTCACCCATGCGAAATGTGAAATACCTGTATATACGATACCAACACAAATCCTCACCCATGCGAAATGTGAAATACCTGTATATACGATACCAACACAAATCCTCACCCATGCGAGATGTGAAATACCTGTATATACGATACCAACACAAATCCTCACCCATGCGAAATGTGAAATACCTGTATATACGATACCAACACAAATCCTCACCCATGCGAAATGTGAAATACCTGTATATACGATACCAACACAAATCCTCACCCATGCGAAATGTGAAATACCTGTATATACGATACCAACACAAATCCTCACCCATGCGAGACTCTATTTTAAAAGAAAACGTCAAAAACATATATTCCTCTTAATAAGCATAGAGTCAATACCAAATTCAGATGTCATAAAAAACCAACCTGCCGCGCGGACGATGGTTGTGGTGTGTTGGGGTGTCTGGGGGGTGGAGGGCATCAGGGCTGGCTGGGGCGTCTGGGGCAGCGCCATGGTGGGGCGGGTCACGGGGGTGGTGGGCGACTGCAGCGTGCTGGCGGCCAGGGCCTGGGAGGGGGGCATGTCGTACTTCTGGAGCTGTAGGAGGTAGGCGTCGGCGGTGGGCACGGCCCCCCAGCACACCTCTAGCGTGTTGGTGCTGGCTCTCACCAACTGGACCCGTGTCGGCCCGGGCGGCTTCTCCGTCTCCAGGAACCACAGGTCCTTGAAGCACACCTTCAAATCCACATATACAGCCAATTAATAAGCGGTTTTCATTTCATACATATTTATCACATCAGCAGAACACAAAGTTCAGAATAAGTTTTAATTAGACAGACCAGAAGATGGAAAGGCAAGCCAGAATAACGATCGCGTAATCTTCTACAATATCTAAGTCGTTGGTTAGAAGATAATAATAAATCAACCCAGGCGTGTTAATTGTGGCATTATTACTCTTGCCGATATTCACGGTACACATAGTTTAACATTTGTCTGGTTCCGCAAAAGTTCATTCGGCACTGATCAGCCAAACAAAGGTGAAGAAACCATAAGTTTATCTCTGATGGTCTAAAACCAAAACTTTCCTGACTGGAGAAAGCATGGGGAACGCCGTCAGTGCACAACACCTTGGTTCTCAGTACCTAAGTCAAACAAGCCATACAAGCTGAAGAATGCACGCACCCAACTTGATATCTAATCTCAGCAAGAGACAACCATATACCCATACACTGTTGATATGTATATATGCCTCAACACAAAACATTCCTTGCATGCAACACTATCAAATTAGTTATTTATAACCGCCATAACACCTCATTCCAACAGTGTAAATCAACTGCGGCTGTTGGTGGATAGATTTCACTGGAATAATAACTAACATCCACATTAGAACACAGTCACCACACAAACAGAAACACTAGTGTGAACAAGTAGAACAGATATCATACTAATATTACTGCAACAGAATCGTCATAAATTATTGGACCTAACAAATACTACGTCCACGACGCCGTGACAATTATTCCAGGTTACCGGGTAGTTGGAAGGGCGCTTTAAACTCTGTAGGTCATATCTCGACAAGGGGATAGGGTCAAGGTAGTGATAGGTCTCTGGGACTAACCCCCGACTGTGTACATAATATCTCGACAATGGGAAGGGTCAAGGTAGTGAGAGATCTCTGGGACTAACCCCCTCCTGTGTAAATAATATCTCGACAATGGGAAGGGTCAGGGTAGTGATAGGTCTCTGGGACTAACCCCCTCCTGTGTAAATAATATCTCGACAAGGGGATAGGGTCAGGGTAGTGATAGGTCTCTGGGACTAACCCCCTACTGTGTAAATAATATCTCGACAAGGGGATAGGGTCAGGGTAGTGATAGGTCTCTGGGACTTACCCCCTCCTGTGTAAATAATATCTCGACAATGGGAAGGGTCAAGGTAGTGAGAGATCTCTGGGACTAACCCCCTCCTGTGTAAATAATATCTCGACAATGGGAAGGGTCAGGGTAGTGATAGGTCTCTGGGACTAACCCCCTACTGTGTAAATAATATCTCGACAATGGGAAGGATCAAGGTAGTGACAGATCTCTGGGACTAACCCCCTCCTGTGTAAATAATATCTCGACAATGGGAAGGGTCAGGGTAGTGATAGGTCTCTGGGACTAACCCCCTCCTGTGTAAATAATATCTCGACAATGGGAAGGGTCAAGGTAGTGACAGATCTCTGGGACTAACCCCCTACTGTGTAAATAATATCTCGACAATGGGAAGGGTCAGGGTAGTGATAGGTCTCTGGGACTAACCCCCTCCTGTGTAAATAATATCTCGACAATGGGAAGGGTCAAGGTAGTGACAGATCTCTGGGACTAACCCCCTACTGTGTAAATAATATCTCGACAATGGGAAGGGTCAGGGTAGTGATAGGTCTCTGGGACTAACCCCCTCCTGTGTAAATAATATCTCGACAATGGGAAGGGTCAAGGTAGTGATAGGTCTCTGGGACTAACCCCCTACTGTGTAAATAATATCTCGACAATGGGAAGGGTCAAGGTAGTGACAGATCTCTGGGACTAACCCCCTACTGTGTAAATAATATCTCGACAATGGGAAGGGTCAGGGTAGTGATAGGTCTCTGGGACTAACCCCCTCCTGTGTAAATAATATCTCGACAATGGGATAGGGTCAGGGTAGTGATAGGTCTCTGGGACTAACCCCCTCCTGTGTAAATAATATCTCGACAATGGGATAGGGTCAGGGTAGTGATAGGTCTCTGGGACTAACCCCCTCCTGTGTAAATAATATCTCGACAATGGGAAGGGTCAGGGTAGTGATAGGTCTCTGGGACTAACCCCCTCCTGTGTAAATAATATCTCGACAATGGGAAGGGTCAAGGTAGTGATAGGTCTCTGGGACTAACCCCCTACTGTGTAAATAATATCTCGACAATGGGAAGGGTCAAGGTAGTGACAGATCTCTGGGACTAACCCCCTACTGTGTAAATAATATCTCGACAAGGGGAAGGGTCAGGGTAGTGATAGGTCTCTGGGACTGACCCCCTACTGTGTAAATAATATCTCGACAATGGGAAGGGTCAGGGTAGTGATAGGTCTCTGGGACTAACCCCCTACTGTGTAAATAATATCTCGACAATGGGAAGGGTCAGGGTAGTGACAGATCTCTGGGACTAACCCCCTACTGTGTAAATAATATCTCGACAATGGGAAGGGTCAGGGTAGTGATAGGTCTCTGGGACTAACCCCCTACTGTGTAAATAATATCTCGACAATGGGAAGGGTCAGGGTAGTGACAGATCTCTGGGACTAACCCCCTACTGTGTAAATAATATCTCGACAATGGGAAGGGTCAGGGTAGTGATAGGTCTCTGGGACTAACCCCCTCCTGTGTAAATAATATCTCGACAAGGGGATAGGGTCAGGGTAGTGATAGGTCTCTGGGACTAACCCCCTACTGTGTAAATAATATCTCGACAATGGGAAGGGTCAAGGTAGTGACAGATCTCTGGGACTAACCCCCTACTGTGTACATAATATCTCGACAATGGGAAGGGTCAAGGTAGTGACAGATCTCTGGGACTGACCCCCTACTGTGTAAATAATATCTCGACAATGGGAAGGGTCAAGGTAGTGACAGATCTCTGGGACTAACCCCCTACTGTGTAAATAATATCTCGACAATGGGAAGGGTCAGGGTAGTAATAAGTCTCTGGGACTAACCCCCTCCTGTGTAAATAATATCTCGACAAGGGGATAAGGTCAGGGTAGTGATAGGTCTCTGGGACTAACCCCCTACTGTGTAAATAATATCTCGACAATGGGAAGGGTCAAGGTAGTGACAGATCTCTGGGACTAACCCCCTACTGTGTAAATAATATCTCGACAATGGGAAGGGTCAAGGTAGTGACAGATCTCTGGGACTAACCCCCTACTGTGTAAATAATATCTCGACAATGGGAAGGGTCAGGGTAGTGATAGGTCTCTGGGACTAACCCCCTCCTGTGTAAATAATATCTCGACAATGGGAAGGGTCAAGGTAGTGACAGATCTCTGGGACTAACCCCCTACTGTGTAAATAATATCTCGACAATGGGAAGGGTCAGGGTAGTGATAGGTCTCTGGGACTAACCCCCTCCTGTGTAAATAATATCTCGACAAGGGGATAGGGTCAGGGTAGTGATAGGTCTCTGGGACTAACCCCCTACTGTGTAAATAATATGTCGACAATGGGAAGGGTCAAGGTAGTGACAGATCTCTGGGACTAACCCCCTACTGTGTAAATAATATCTCGACAATGGGAAGGGTCAAGGCAATGACATGTCTCTGGGAGTAACCAGTGACTCCTGACGCCTCACCTGGTTGTTCCAGGCCTTGCGGTAGCCGTCACGCCCGCTCCAGATGTAGAGCCGGCTGTGGATGGCCACGGCACAGTGACCAGCCCGGGCACGTGGCAGCGCGTCCTCGAACACCTCCATCGCCAGCGGCTCCCACGTCATCGTGTCTGCAAAGATATTACAACAGGATAGTCATTACGAGACTTCACATTGCTAGGAAATATATTTTTCCACAAACATGTAATTGAAGACAAAAGTTCACTAAAAAAAATTAAAGTCAAGGCGATTCAATCGGTAATTGGTCTTACCCAGGTTGAGTGAGGCCAGAGTGTTGGTGCACTTCCATTCCTTCTCATGCGTGGCCACTTTGACGTCATCCATAACCAAGGGAACCCAGCCACCGAAGACAAACATCCTGTTGACCAAAATACATAAAAGCATCAACATACCAGTCATATATATATAAGAATCTTTATTGCCATGGATAGTACATAGATCAACATAATAAAGAACAGGTTGGCAAGGAGCAGAAGCCGAGGCTTATTTGCTCAAAAAAACACAAAAAAACAACAACAAAAACAACAAACCAAAAAATAAAATAAAAAAATAAACAGGACAAATGGGAAGAGTAATTCGACAATCTAAATTGTATATCGATTTGACCCAATCGTTGCGCTGCAATACACATCAAATTATGGCTACTTACACATTCAATTAACGTTAGCATTGGTTGAATCACTCGTATCGATTGTCTTTAGCAAGCTATCCTTAGTACTCCTCTTAAAAAGGTGAAGCGATGATTGAAAGTTTAACTTACCAAAGCATTTATTAAATATATATATCCCATTATATTTCATAGATATTTTCGTCAACTGACACTTATGTTTAGGAACATGTAACAGCTGCGACCTTCTAGTGTTATATTTATGTATGTCAGCATTTCTTGTAAACAAATCTTTTATGATAAGAGGTTGCAATCCATTGTATTGTTTAAATATGAATAATAAAACGCTAAACTCGTATAATGAAGTCATGAAGACAAATGTAGCTTAATGCACTGAGATTTCATTTAATTAGTTTAAGCTTAGCTAGTTAGTTGCTCTGATAAATTGAATGTTGGGTGGTTGTATATTCAGGAAGCTTTAACCAATTCTGGCCATTTCGTGTTAATGGGAGAAGAAAGGGAAGGGTGGAGCCATGTCCCCGGGGTAACCCCTACTCTTCGCGAAGAAGGACATGCGATGTTAATCCTGTGACCATAGACATGACCACAGCGTTGGCTCGAACCACCGATCGCCGGCCTTCAGGCTCTCTCGTGGCCAGAGCACTCAAGGCGAGCGCTGTAACCCACGGAGCTATCAGACGTCATAACTTACCGATTGCCAATGACTGTAGCAGAGTGGAGGCTCCTGGGAAGGGGAGGAATGCCTTGGATCTGTGGTTTACTCCAGGACATAGCATCTTAAAGAAATACCAACATCAATATGTAAGTACATGCAACAGAATGGTTATTTACCAAACAAGTTAATAAATTCGTAGCACAGTAGGCAACACATAATTTATGTATCTCCTCTATTACAATCCATCTATATGTAATAATGTGACGAAACCTTTCTAACAATAATCTACCTTCACTTGCATCCAGCTGCCATAGGTCTCCTAGGCGACAGCCACTCATGCCGCCATAGATGATCAATCTAGGGTGCCTGGTAGCCCTGTCCATGTACCCAACGCACGAGTGCGACTCCCGTGGGGGCGGAGGCTGGCCGGCTGTGGTAGGCAAATCCCAGGTCATTTGGCTCGAGTTCGGCTTCAGCTCCAAGATGTACAAATCATTAAGATATCTGCAAAGAGAATAAGGTAATGATTTTGATTCTGTTCTTTTGTTTTTCTTCTAAATACTATAACCGTAAACACCTTACATATAATGATTAATATATAGTATAGTCATGACTACAAAACCCTTCCATCAACAATGTATGCATGCCATGCATATATATATTTTGTTGAAGCAGCACCAACATTATATATGAACATCATATAAACGTCATTCTGCATCAGTATCACTGCATCAGTCTATAGAACATAAAGTACCTTGGGATGTTGTTCTTGGGATCTTCACTTTCATTGGCCAGTCCTCCGAACAGGTACACTTTGTTACCCAGCAGCTGAAAGCTATGCCCTGCAATCACAACAATAATTCATCCACATTTGTGCATAAAACACATGCAATGATGATAATAATTTTTGTTTTTGTCACTTGCGTAATCTTTAACAACATATTAAAGAACAGTTTAACATTTCTCATACAGGAGTAGAAGCAAACTATACCTAGCCTTGGGCATGGGGGAGGTCCATTTCTGGGAGACTTTGGTTTCAGCCGTTTCCATTCCCAGCGACTGGCCTGTAATTCATACAGCTCATTGGAGTATTTGCCATACTCCACCATCCCACCGAAGACCAGAATGCGAGTGCCATCGCAAACAAATCCATAAGCTGCACAGCCAGGAGGGATGTCTCCTCGTACGGCTGGCACAAACCACTGGTTGGTAGCTACAGGAATAAAATAAAATAAATATTTTATACATACTTGAGTAATTATATGATTGAGAACTACTGTTGGATAGCCCTCAGTCTAAAAACTAGGTTTGCATGCATCCAGAAGTCTTTCTGGAAAACTTACATCTTATATGTTTGATTGACCATAAGACTTGCAACTGACCACAAACATAGCAAATGAGCTCTCGCTTTACAAACAATTTTTTGCAGTAAACCGAATAAGTTTTCCAAAATATTTTGCCACATAAGTTGTAGGGATACTCCACAAAGCTATTTTCTATTTTCACCTCTCTTCCAACTACTTGTCATAAGCAATCTCACCCACTGCTTCTCACTTACCATAAATCCCTGTCCAGTGCCATATTATTTTTCATATGTGAAATTGCAAAAAATTACAGCAATGTCTGAATTTTGATATAACATAAAATATTGATAGTACACAAAAAAGCAACACTTTCTAACAGGACATACACCATACAGTGGCCCCTGCATTATACAGTCCCTTCATTATAAAACTCCTCCATTGTATAGGCTTTTCAGCATGCACAAAACACTTTTACATGTTAAAGCCCTTATTATTGTACAGTGCCTTATCAACAAGGACGCATATTTATTACATGCCATCATGGCTTGACTATAATACTTGTCAGCAACAATTGATTTTGCCTGTGGGACAAATAAACACTTTTCAAAATAAATGGCAGGGTTGTCCTCTTTGAGGGGGTTGTACAGCATGACTTTTTGTTTGACAAATAGCAGCAGTGTATAAATTTAATTGTAAGATATTATTTACACCATGGCACAAATACTTTTTCATACCAATGGCTTTTTTAGGGGCGGGGAAACAATTAAATATTAAGTGGGAGAACATTTTTAATTATTTGTCCCATATGACAAGTAGATATAGGCATCAGTGTAAAGCCCTATGGATTAGAGGTGTAGTATAGGTAAACGTTGTTAGTCATGGTAACTACTTGTATAAAACTTGATATCCAAGTAATTGGCTTGGTTGCCGGATAGGATAATGATAAGCAGCGATGCGGGAAATAGCACTGAGTAGCAGAAAGGGTAGGAGAGTCGAAGGGGAAAAGTCAAGATACTTTTTATAATAAGACTTATATAATTTTTTCAAAAATGGTTCTGGGTATATGCAGACTGGTTTTGAGGCCAAAGTCAGCTGTAGTCCTACTTCTAATATATATGTCACTTAAAAAATGCAGTTTACAATATTTAGGTTTTTATTACACCAGATTAAGAATATATTTATTATAAGCTTAGATCAAATTATTTGGAATATATAAGACTTAATATAAACAAAATTTGATGTAAATTCTAGCAACAGCTTTAATGTCAGCTCAAATTTCACATTTTACCTACAACATATCACAGAATTACCTGTATACAATGGCAATGCTTTGGACATGCCATAGTGCTCATCCAATCTTGTGACTGGTTGCTTATGTCATCAGATCACAGACTAGGTTACTGTCTGTTACAAGACAAGTGGGGCCAGACAAGTGCCATTAGCCAGTTCACAAGAAAGTACGTTCTACACTTAACTAAAGCTAAAGATTGTTGGCATTGAGGCAGTTTGCCAGCAATAGCATGATTAGGCCATTTAGGGTACTCTTCATCATTCATGACACAGCCTTCATACAAACGCTTTCCGATTCGCGCAATACAGATCTTACAAGTGCGAGCGTCCTAACGGACGCCGGATGTACATGATGTAAACAGATCCCCCTGTCAGCCGTGCGCGCCGCCATTTTGAATCGGATCAAAACAACGCGCATCATTTCCTTCATGTTTATCATAAGACATTGGACACAACACAGTGCACGATCTGACAAACACATTCTATATGGCATGTAGGTTGTAATGGTGCTTGAACAGACGATGCAAACAATAACGTTTCGATAAAAACTGAGAATAATTCGGCGTCGCAGATCTACATAGGGCGCCGCCATCTTTGATTTTGAGGTTTCGCAACGAAAGATTGCGCGGATAGTTTTGTCGTGATCATCTGATTACCTCCAAATTTCTAAGAGGTACCAAGGACAGCTGATATATGCATGTTTTGGATATTACCGGTGTGCAGAACTTTATACTTTTCTCCAAAAAACCTGAAAAGTTACAAACGACAACAAAGCCGCCATTTTGAAACGATCCAACCCGAACTCCGGTAAGAGCCCGAACAGTTTTCCTCACCTGTATTGAAAACATGAAGCTCGTCGACTATTCCTTCATTTCCTCCACCAAATACAACCATTAAGTCCTTTATTGCAACTGCACGATGACCATGACGCGGCCTTGGACATGGTCCTGTAGTATTTGTGATCCGCTTCCACTTCAGTATGGGTGCCGCCATCTTGTTTCTTACCCACAATGCAGAGTTGCCCGTATGTATCGCAATGTTAATGAGGCAATTTGGCGTAAGATAATAGAATATTATGTTACCACTTTGCGTCGCAAATCTGTTTAAAATGTACACTGAGGCATTATACAAAGCAAAAGTTGTGGTTTAATAACGTAGCGTAAAATTTGTATTGATTTTGGAGTGATATTACCCATGATGCCCAAGTTCCCGTATGTGTGACCCGTGATCTAAAAGGTCACGGCATAAAATATGCATGATAAACAAACGCACGTGCTTCTTGCTGGGCCAGGCATTTGTTAGAAGGTGCACCCAAATGTGTGCCGTTTGTGACCGAATAAGTAAGTATAGTTTATGCTTGTCTCCACCAATCTAGAACTTTGGAAGCAGTTTTAGACAAGTTAGCAATAACTAAAATACTGCTGCATGCCAGCTGTGGCGGATTTCACGTATGCAGGTTAGACGACCTTAAATTATATTCGGCTAAAGTTAGGCCTACCATGCAAATGAGTGATGGGCGATTTTAGACGACTATCTATTGGAAGCCCCGTAGCCGGTTAACCTGTGCTCGTAAAATAGGCCACTGGGATGACAACGACAGAGGTGGGATTCATAATAAAGACATTTGGGCGTGAGCAAAGGTATTAGTAGGCCCCTACTAATATATTCGACCTTTGACGGTTCAAGCTCCCCGCACGGTGGCGCTACGCAAGCTCCGCTTTTACCGCTGCTGTCGGCCGGGGCAAATTTCAAGATTCTTGAAAAACGATCAAATCAGCTATAATGTCTTGCATCATTATAATTTTCAAGAGTAAAGCATCAAAATAACGTGCTCTGTACATTTAATAAAGCAAAAAAACATCTTGTACCCTTTCGAAAAGTTTATAATTGTGACTGAACTTTTTTTTTCATCACCCGATACCATTCGTTATTAGGATTAGGCTGGGTCCCTGGCACGAATTTGTAGTTATTTACGAGAACCCTAGGCGGGGTGAGTCGAAGGCAGAGTGTTGACGGTCGTCTGCCAGGTTAGACCCTATTACGTTAAATGTTATTTCTCATTTACTAGAGCATAGCCCAGATTTAAAAACATTAAAGTTGCATGTCGAGCGCTTTCCCGCCAAAACTAAGCCCAAGCGAAATTTATATCAAAATTTGCAGAAAATTCGATTATTTTACTCTATAAATTCCGAAACGTGTTAAACATCGCCGTTTCGGCTGTGATGTAGCAAACGTGTCCATCCCGGGACACCACAGCACTCTGTCTCAGCACTGCTATTTAAAGTTGCATGTGGAGTTGTTTCGCTGTTTTTGAATGCCAAATTTGCGTATAAGAACACAAACCTAAGGCCTTAAGGTTCATGACAGACAATAAACACCTATCATATCGCTCACCAATTATCTGCCAATGAGCAAAACATTTCAAATTCATGAATTGTCCGCCACAACGACGTTTCAAAATCGTTGCTGATTTGAAACGTCATAAACGTGTGTACACAAGTCGTTTACCGGTGCCACCGACAGGGGGCCCAAGCGCTAAATTATATGAGACAATAGAAGCATCCGGAGTGCCACTTTTTCCTGTTTATGTCTATTTTGGTACAGCCGTTGCAACGGTCAGCTCCACATGTAGCTTTAATTATAACAAAGCATCGCGAAGCACACAAACTGATGACGTTTAATTTATCACTAAAATGAAAACTTGTGGTAAATTGATATCACGGTCAAGGTTAAGAGACTCCATTTGGCAGTCTGGCATGCGTGGATATATAGACAAGAATTCTTGAATCATTCAAGGACTGATTATTATTTGTATCTTGACCTTAGTTTTGGCGGGAAAGAGCTCGACATGCAACTTTAAACCGTCTATCCTAGAACCCCGGGGAGAGGTGGATGGAGGGGGCTCTAATACTAATACACATCTGTTGGGGGGATTCCGCGTCGGGGGGGGGGGGGAGGGGGCTCTGAAAATGTGTTTTCATAGATCGGGTTGCCACGGAACCCCCCCAAACCCAGCAATGTATTAAGTCCCCCCCCCCCACCCCGGCCTAGAACAGTGTATAAGTATCAGTGACCCCCGTTTCACAAATACTTAATCTGCCCCAAAGTATATGCATTTTCACCAGGAATCTTCTTCTGTCCTCTGCAACACCTCGGCCGCCGCACCTGTCTCGACGCGATATACAGTACTAATACGACAGCAATGACGCTTTCGCGGCTGAACATCAGCTTATGCATGAGAGCTAACCTAGCCGGTCCCTCCCCGGGGGGGGGGGGGCACTATTATAGCAATCTGATGGGAGGGGGGGTGGGCGGTTCCGCAGGTGCCCCTTGATGCCTGTGAGAGCGGACATTTGTGATGAAAAAATACTCTTCCGAGCCAATTTTGCGGTAGATCGACGCCCCGACCGAGCGGGTTTTGGAGGTGAAACAGGGAGGTGCTTTACCGCTGAACCCCCCAAACCCAGCAATGTATTAAGTGCCCTCCCCCCCCCCCCACCCGCCGGGAGCTGTTCGCAGTAATCCTTCCTTAATTTTCACATTCATGTATTAACTTGTAAAGTAGGCATATATAAGTTAGGTGACATTATAAGTAGCAATTGATAAGTTGAGCTACCCAAGAAATATGAAATTGAAACACTTGTGGTCTAAATCATTACAAGACATTGGCAATTGCGTGTTCATATATGATTGCAGTATGCGTCGTAAATAAAAACTATCCCAATCACTGCCATATGATTACTGTAAAAATTCAAGTTACTTATTCACTTAATTACCATATCTTTTCAGATATTCTGCATACTCTCCTGAAATAATTAATATTAATCAAAGGCGTTGATATCTCTAGCCAAAGCTAATATTCTCTCACCGCTGAATGTAAAGATATGTCAGTATATATACCCCGTCATCAATGTGTGTGTAATCTACTGATATGTCGTAGGATTTCAGAGGTGATAAGCAGACCCTATACGATGAATTTTAGCGACAACATCCTACTGGTTTATTATTGAGATTTTAAAAGAAAACAAATGTTTTAATTATCTTTATGTTACTCGCTACGAATTCGTAATGATAAGCTGGCTCGCCCGCAGCTTGTTTCCTGGCAAGAAAACAGAACACAATGTATGGAATTGGAAAGGGCAAATTGATTTGCCCAGTGAGAAAGACACTACATGACAAGCAAATTGTCAAATTAATTAAATAAAAGTGGCGGAACACTTCGCCACTAAGTGGCGGAAGACTTCGCCAGTAATTGGCGGAACGGGTTGGCGTCACCAATTGCCATGTACATAGGTGACATACATCACCATGTACATAGGCGGAACATATCGCCCGGTATGAAGGCCGTACACATCGCCATGTACGTAGGTGGCACACATCTGCATGTACGTATGCCAAATACGTTATCCAAATATATATTGACTGATTACCTTATAATTGGTAAAAGTGGATAGGCTGACAATACGTGGTAAATTTCGCACGTTTAAGTAAAAGCGAAATTAAAAATCAATTAAGACCACTCATAATTAATGTGTTGGCCTAAAATGGACATATCGTTTTCAGTCAGCTTGATTTAACACGTAGGCCTACTAAAACTTCAATTGAGCTGATTACTCTAATCGTTTAGCCAGGAAAGGTGAGGGGACATCCGCCATGCTCACAAATATATCAATAACATTCATAAGTTTCATATTCAAATACCTTGGTACATATATCATTGGCATTTATTCCGAATCGCAATCCCTCAGTGGATTAATCAAAAACATTGGCGAAAAATTATATTAAAATGAACAAATTTCAAGATTTATACTTGGTCTGGAGATTCAATAATATTGATTAAAACTTCGTATGGTCGCTTTCATGCGAGTCACTGGAATTCTCATTTGTAATGTAGCTTTCTATTGAGTTGAAAGCTGGGGGTATCGAAAGTATTATTACATTTACAAATGAGGTTCAGAAAAACGAGGAACAGTGGTCATCCATTTCCTTAAATATTCAGTTATCTGTTAATCAAATAATTCTACGTCAGTTTATTACGAAAGTTCATAAATAGAAGAGTTGTATGGTATAAATCATACTATACTTATCAATTTAATAATTTTTTGCGTAGTGATAAAAACTGAAATTCAAGCAAAACGTATTATAACGGAGGCGGTGGGGAGGAGGAGGTAACCTCGTCAGCATCTGTTGTCCGAATGACCGACTGGGTATAGAACTTCTTGCCGCCAGCCAGGAGCCGGTCTCTCATTGGTTGACTTCAATAAACAGCGGGTTGCTAGAATCGTCAACGTGGAAGAGTCCATTCTTGTTTCTGTACTGGAGGTTTTTTTTGTTTCCTTACGGGCTAAATAACATCTTTGCGTATACATAAACATAATTCTGAATTTCAGAATTGTTTTTTTGAAATATCAAATTTGAAACAAAGAAATCATATAAAAACGGGTCCAATATTGTACTAAGGCCTTGCTGTCACACTTTAATGAAAGACAACCTATTGCTGTAAACAATGTCAGCTCGATATTCTTGTATTATCAATATTTACCCTTGAAATATCAGACATTCGAGATAATGTGTTAAGTAAATAGCGAAAACAAAAGCGTTTGTCGCCGCCGCCATCTTTAGATCGATGACCGTAAGTTGCGGTCACCAGGCTGCGCACAGAGATAGTAACGTTACTCCAATCCCCAAATGTCCTGTTGGTATCTAAATTCGAAGAGGCAAGAAGAACAACTTGCAATCGAATTATTCACTGTGTAATGTCTGATTAGGGAGTCGATTTTGTGACTTTGTAAGAAACGTGCTCACACCCAACGCTTCCAAAATATCATAATGCGCCCAAATTCTCTCTAGCAACACACAGAAGCGACAATTCATTCGAATATCACATTGCATCCAACAGTGACTGGTGCAGGTTGCATACTGGAATATTTACCTGGCATGTGGTGATATCTATCATTATATTGGAGCTGGTAACTTCATGTGTGCCCCGTGTGTTTTTCGGTTTCACTTATTTTCCTCTCGGAAAACTGATATCATGTTTAGCATTCGCTCTTAATCAATAAACTACCTGATTTTCTACGTCCTTTTTGGATCTGTGTTGGGATATATGTTCGCCATCTCTTTCATGTATAAATGGTATTTAAACATGTTTCGTTTTGCTTTTCTTGCAGAAACGTAGAAACGCCTCATTTCCATTGGTATACGTGAAGTTTAAATTAGCTGGCTCCCGGTTTTACAGCGATAACGTGCCGAATTCTGGTGAAATGGCCATCTTGCGATCCTTCTTCCATGTGGGCCTGACCGCCATTTTGATTGCCATCCCCGTGATACTCGGTCATTTTGACGCCGTGCTGGTCGAAACGAGTTTGGATCATTATGCAGAAAAACCGTGGCCCTGGGTCAGAGATGTGGCTCCATGGCTGCCAATGCCAGCCAATACAGCTGTCAACGCTGGGTACGTCCTCGTCGGGCTCTGGTGGCTGTTCGCCATGAGTCAATGTCGTAAAGATCGGAAGAAGCGGACGCCGGAAACGGACGCTTACATGAGCTATGCCTTCTCCTGGATGGCCGTCATGTACGCGGGGGTTCAGACGTGGAGGATTCTGTCGCAGCAGCGCGCTGCAGCTATACTCGATCAGTGGTATACACTGCCAATCTTCTCCTGGGTAGCCACGTGGTCTTGTCACCTGCTATATGGCTGGAGTCCAATGCGGATGGCCGTGATAACGATGGTCTCCGTCAGCAGCTATGGCCTGGCGCTGCTCCACGACCTAGGGTTCGAGACTGCCCTGTGCCTTCACATTGTCTTTGCAATCGCCTGCGGCTCCAGGCTGTACATGGATTATGACAACGTGCAGGTCAGAGCGGCGTTCTTCAAGGCGTTGGTCAGCTGTGCCGCATTCGTGATCCTCAAACTCCTGGACCATCCCCTTGCCGACATCAGCCCAGCTTTTTCTTATATTTCTGGACATTTCCTGTCCAAGATTGCTGACTTTCTTCAAATTTACTACGTTGCTGAATTTTACTTTCTGATGACTTTGTTGAAGAATTCCAAGAGAAGATTTTAACTTAATACTTCAATTTGAAAGAACAATCGCACAACTTTATTTATTAATTTTGTTATAACAGTTTCATTGCACGTGTCAGGGGTATTTCATGTGGAGGGAACAGACCGAAGAGGCAATTCCCGACACTGGATGTACAAAGTTTATATTTTGATTTTCATAGAGATCTAACTTATTAAACATATACGAATACTAATTTACATTATGCATGAATTGTTACGGCCGTTAACCTGACAACCGAACTATGGAAGCTCCAAAGCTTCACTGCCATTGCGGATCCACGGATGGTGTTTACTTTACATTTACTGGGTGTTTACGCCGTAGAACCCCATTCCCGTTCCTCTATAAACCGTAAGGTGACCCCCACCCCCCCTACCCACTCACACACTTTTTGGTCGCACCTCCCATTCCTGTACGCCTTCGTCGTTACAAACCCCAATTCCAGAGCTTGACCGCTAATGACTTGCACCTCAATTCAATACTTGCATGGACATGCGGATATTGATAGCAAACAACATGTTGACGTGTATTTTCAAGCGATATGTAACAACGAACGGTTGTGTTTTCCTTTCAGTCGTAAACAAAGCATCAACATTCAGTAAATATCGATAGATAGAAGTGGCAGATGACCCGGGTCCATATATTATGCGTTTTTTTTTCTGCGAGCAGATCTAATCCCTTAGCAAGCATGGTTCTTCAAATATTTAATTATCTGTGTGAAGACAGTGGGAACGAATATTAGAAGTGTGTCTTTATCTTAATACACTGATTCTCACCTACAGTTTGTCTATTGATATGTGTTGTCCCGTATAATAGTAGAGTGTGATGGGGTGTTCAGTGTTAGAAATACTTTTATTGTATCATAATTATTATAATTCAGGAATAAAAGCTTCTCTTTCTCTCTTAAGGTTGTGAATGCTATGTTCCAAGGATGTTGGAGCCTTTGTTATCATTGGTATTTGCTTGACTAATTCGAGCCACAATAGCAAAATTATTCATGATCGTTGGATCAAAGTGGCACATACACTAATGGTCGATATATAGGAAAGTATAGGAGTGCAAACTCGACGATGTTCTTTGATAGCACCAGTATTGATATCACCAGGCGCCCAGAGTCCACCGACAATGCGCCATTAACGACGATCAGTATAAGGCAGTATTAGTAACAATTTATAGTATAAGAAACAGTCTGAACGTAATACTGTAATACTTCACGCACGACAATGCGGAAGCAGAAGGGATCCTTCTGTGACCAGTAACTCGTGGGGGATTTCTATCACAGATACGTTGTGCTCGTGTCGAAGTTTTCGAAGGACGTATCCAAGTCACTGCTGGAGTCCGTCTGTAAATAAGCATGAAAGACTATATTATATGAAGATAACACATTACCGTTAAAAATATCAGCGGTTGAAGCCCCGCAGTCCACACATTCCCCATGCCCCACAGTCCACACATTCCCCTTGCCCCACAGTCCACACATTCCCCTTGCCCCACAGTCCACACACTCCCTATCTCCCACAGTCCACCCATTCCCTATCTCCCACAGTCCACACATTCCCCATGCCCCACAGTCCACACATTCCCCTTGCCCCACAGTCCACACATTCCATAGGCCCTACAGTCCACACATTCCCCTTGCCCCACAGTCCACACATTCCCCTTGCCCCACAGTCCATACATTCCCCTTGCCCCACAGTCCACACATTCCATATGCCCCACAGTCCACACATTCCCCTTGCCCCAGTCCACACATTCCCCTTGCCCCACAGTCCACACATTCCCCTTGCCCCACAGTCCATACATTCCCCTTGCCCCACAGTCCACACATTCCCCTTGCCCCACAGTCCATACATTCCCCTTGCCCCACAGTCCACACATTCCCCTTGCCCCACAGTCCATACATTCCCCTTGCCCCACAGTCCACACATTCCCCTTGCCCCACAGTCCACACATTCCATATGCCCCACAGTCCACACATTCCCCTTGCCCCACAGTCCACACATTCCCCTTGCCCCACAGTCCACACATTCCCCTTGCCCCACAGTCCATACATTCCCCTTGCCCCACAGTCCACACATTCCCCTTGCCCCACAGTCCATACATTCCCCTTGCCCCACAGTCCACACATTCCCCTTGCCCCACAGTCCATACATTCCCCTTGCCCCACAGTCCACACATTTCCCTTGCCCCACAGTCCACACATTCCCCTTGCCCCACAGTCCACACATTCCCCTTGCCCCACAGTCCACACATTCCCTACGCCCCATAGTCCACACATTCCCCGTGCCCCACAGTCCACACATTCCCTTTGCCCCATAGTCCACACATTTACAATGCTCCACAGTCCACACATTCCTCATGACCCACAGTCCACACATGCCTCCATAGTCCACACACTTACAATGCTCCACAGTCTACATTTCCCATGCCCCACAGTCCACACATTCCCCTTGTCTACAGTCCACACATTCCCCATGCCCCACAGTCCACACATTTCCGTGCCCTATAGTCCACCCATTCATCTGCCCCAGTCCGAACATTCCCCTGCCCCATAGTACACACATTCCCCCTGCCCCGTGGTACACACATTCCCCATGCCCCACAGTCCACATATTCTCCATGCCCCACAGTCCACACATTTCCCATGCCCCACAGTCCACCCATTCATCTGCCCCAGTCCACACATTCCCCTGCCCCACAGTCCACACATTTCCCATGCCCCATAGTCCACACGTACCCGTGCCCTATAGTCCACCCATTCATCTGCCCCAGTCCACACATTCCCCATGCCCCACAATCCTCATATTCCCCTTGCCCCACAGTCCCCACATTCTCCACGCCCCACAGTCCATACATTTCCCATTCCCCACAGCCCACACATTCCCCATGTCCCAGTCCACACATTCTCCATGCCCCATAGTCCACACATTCCCCATGCCCCAGTCCACACATTCTCCATGCCCCACAGCCCACACATTCCCCATGCCCCACAGCCCACACATTCCCCATGCCCCATAGTCTACACATTCCCATGCCCCATAGTCCACACATTCCCCATGCCCCATAGTCCACACATTCCCCATGCCCCACAGTCCACACATTCCCCTGCCCCACAGTCCACACATTCCTTATGCCCCATAGTCCAGACCTTCCCCATGCACCGCAGTCTAGATATTCCAATCAACAACAAATGAGATAAAAACAACCACAATCAACTAAACAATAAATACACACATAAACAAATCAAACTAAAAAAAGCCTACCTCGTCATACCTTTAAAACATGTGGTGTTTTGTCAGCCCTGCCTGTGACCTGCTTTTCTAGAGATGCAGTCGATACATTGAAACAATTACCATCCAAGCTGCTGTACAGTCGTCCCATACATATCAATATATGAATTTAATAACACTCATAAACTACCCGTCATGCAGCGAACCATCGTTTACCCTATCTAACTCCAATGCCCTTATAAATGCGACAGACCGAAACTACCGTAAAACTGCCACCCATCCATTGACGGCTCCTTGGGGCCCGCAACTGCACACCGCGAAATCACAACGCCTTCAAACGATCACGTTGTTCTACGCACTTTACCGCGGTTTAATTTGTACTTACACTGGAAGCGTCTCTTAAAGAAAAGGCTTTGTTGTCATAGCCGTCGATGGGGGTTTCGCCTGTTTCATTGATGACGCTGAGCTAGGTAGCAATGAGCGTTTTGACATAAATACATATTTAGACACGATATGATGCAGATAAAATTAGAAACTCAAAACACGTATCAACAAACCTCTTATACATGTAATATAATAATATGCACATGAGAAGGTGTGTCTGTCCATATTTAAAAAATTTATGGCCTGATTATAGCGCAAGAAAATCTCTTGTTGAGATTCCTTTACATACCTGTTTTGAACACTCAATTGTGACAGTATCTTTGTTACTTCTGCAACGTTTAATCTGACCAATCATTGGCTTACTAACCTCAGCCGGCCGCCCGTTAGGCTGCATCGAGGCAAGGACCGCGTCGTGCACCGTGGCAAACAACAAACTTTTCTTATGCTTCCTGAAGAAGGCGCCATTGTCCAGACACTGCCGTACTAGGCCTGGAAACAATAGACCGCAAGATGTGAACAACGTGGCCGATAATCGGTCCATTAATTACGCCTTCGCGGCCTCCGGCTAGATAGCTGAAGGTTTTGCCAGATATAGTCATACACTTTAGGACGGGACAAAGCCACTCAGCTGGACGACAGATTTACGCACTGACCTTTGCACCCGGCCAGAAGACACGTGACGCCAATCTGCTTGTACTCGGAGACGACGGTGGTTACCATGCCGACGCCCTGCGTGTCTATCCAGGCTACCGTGGAGCAGTCGAGGACCACGTGGTGCATGTTGGGCTGCGGGGCGGCCTTTCGCGCCACCTGGGGCGGCAGATCCGACCACGTGGGATCGGGAAGACCCTGCATGGGAAGGGAAAGCGACATGCCCCGGAGCAAGGCATTGACGTACATTAGCAAATGAGTCCCTATAACAAGGATGCAGCCGTCTGGTATAAAAGGTCTCTTAAAAAAAAGGGTCATTTTATTTATCGCACATTATTGATCTGTGCTTACCTGTCTTTAACAATATAAAATATTTTCGGTGAGGTGGCCTGCAATAAATAACGGGACATGGCTGATGTGGTTTGAAGGTACAGTGGATAAAACACTGGCACAAGTTTTTGCATACACACCGAAAACTTCAAAGCAATAATGAATTAATATTACCAGTTTCTTGTGTTTCTTTGTCAGCTTCTCCAACTCCCGTTTTCGTTTAGCATCGTCGTTTTTTATTCTGTTTTCTATTTTGGTTTGCTTTGTCCGGATGAGTCGCGGGTCGCACCCCGTCCTGTGGTAGATCGCCGCCTGGACGTAGGCTGTGTTGGCGTAATACAGTGAGCCTTCGATGCGGAAGACTTTCACCCCGGGGACGGCCTTCAGCTGCGAAGACATACAAACGGCATTCATATACATATATATATGCAAGAAAACATACAAACGACATTCATATACATATGTATATATACATGCAAACTAAAGGCGGACGGTCGACTTATTTATCTACAGCCCAGGCAGTAGCCTATATGACGCCGCAGTTGAGACATGCATGATTAAATATGTCACAGCTCACATGAGCAGACCATAATCTGCCAATTCATATAATAATAAACCAAACAATATATACAATAAAAATAAAACAAGTAGTAAGCATATATAACTCTGATATGAGACCACATATTTAGGCACCTAACAGACACCATATACCTTTGTACGCACTGCCTTGGTGTATAACCTTGACTCGGCACGCACACTGCACAGTGGGACAACAGAACTAGGAATATAGAACTAGACTATATAGAAGTAGAAGCATATTCTTGTGGTAATTGTGCACGGCTAGATACATTGGTGTAGGCAGCTTGCTGTACACCTACATTTGAGTACGACTTGACGTCTTTATACAGCTCGGTTCCCGGGGCGCGCTCTAGAAGACAGGTGTATGGCCTGCACGGAAAGTACGCCAATGATATATATATATTCAATATTGAGGTGACATATTCTTCACCTAGTGTTGTAAAATTAAAAAAAAAAAATCAATAATGCATGCATTGGTAACTACAATATGAACTGGGCACCACTTACTTTCCTCACAGGTGTTGGCACACATCCATTGACCCGATAATATGTCTTAGGAGAAATGTGTTTGGTCTTCATTTCGTGAACACCAATAAATATAGTGCCATACTAGATAAATAGACGATGTGTGGCAGGAATTGTTGACCGATCAGTATAAAGCCGGTTAATTCAGTCGGTGTTTACTTATGGCCAGAATTTTCGCGTAGTAACATGAGAAATGCTGCTCCCGACGGTCGTCAGTTTTTTAAACTAAGCATGCACGATATTAATTTCTGATTCTACGACCCATCAGAGATTCACTAGTGTTTTAGGCTGCTTTGGTTCAGAAACTGGGCCAATGAACCATCCGGGAGGTACGATGTAGGATGAACGGATGAAACATGCTCCAGATCCTGTGTGCAAGCCCGGATTCCAACCTGGGACCTGCGGTCTAGTGCGCTAACCACTACACCAGGGAGGCCCCCTCCGACTGATAATGAGACTATAGTTCATGCGGCCCCGCCGTATTTCACCTAATTGTTTACATTATGCTGTAATATCATCTTTAACCTGTGCGTCCTGCCGACCACTGTGACGAGCGACCAGGCGACTCCCACCAGTAGACCGAGCGTGTTGTCCAACAGCACGACAGCCACAAACGTAACCACCCACACGGACTGAAAGTGCCAGCCAAAATACATCAATATAAGCGCCATATTAATACACAGAACCGCACTATATTTGGAAATTAAATAAATAAGTTAAATTGTAATTTAAGTTACAATTAACTTGTTTGTATTTTCCGGTCCGTATGCCAGACTTGAATGAAATGATCTGATTGACGAGTTGTGATTGATACTCCGGGGCCCTAGCACAAGACTGTCCGTGCAGAGGCGCACGTGATGCAACACTAGGACATTAATTTAATTATGGATATTATATATAGGAGCACAATAGCACTATAACCACAATATGACATGAACGATAGTCTTTAGAATGAATAAAAGACCGTTTACGGCACTGAGGAAACTTCACAAATGATGAGTTGGACAATACCAATTGTAACTATCACTCACCAAGTCTGTTTTTGACATCTTCCAATACTTCTTGATGTCCTTGAACTGTAGGAAGATGCCTTTCAAGGCCACGATAACAATTGCCGCCAATACACACTGAAACGAGTTGCAACAGTGATACTGCATCTTTACCCTGCGCCAATCGCACTGCTAGCTGCAAAGGTCATTTGCCGTACAGTTTCAGCAAAGCATCAATAGAGGATTACTTCGAATTGCTGAATTGATTACTTCAAATTAGCTATTGAATCCGGGCGGCATCGTGGACTAGAAAGGAAGGAAAGGGTGTGTGTCTTTTGTAAGCAAATGTACCAAAGGGAAGTAATTGAAGACGAGAAGCATTTTATATATAGCTGCCCCCTATACCAACATTTAAGAGACAGACTCCTTCCCTATATAATTAGCCCTGACCAGTTTTTGTTGTTAATGACATCAGAATGTGATTTAGAAATAGCAAACTTAGAAAAATTTGTAGATATAGCGTTTAAAGAAAGACTTCACTTCTTTGAAAACGAAGTTTGTATATAAATTAATGTATGGTAACTTACTAAGATCTTTATTATCTAAGATAAGTTTTACTTGCTCTTACTTGTTTACTTATTTGTTTACTGCACTGTTTCGTTTCATTGATTGTGTGCATGTGTATGTACCAGAGGCTGTGTGCCTAAAGTGCGAAATAAACAATTACAATTGCTTCGAATTGTAGTATTTTGATTAAATCCCTTTCCATCATTCTGTTTTGCTAACAACTCTTCGCAGAAAAACGTCGAATTGCCCAAGCGCTATCAAGCAGATGTCTCTCCTTGTGTTATCTCTGCGCAGAGTGGGGCGTTATATACTCCCGGAGGCATTGTTTATTCCTAGCTTGACCCTCTCCATTGTCCCGATTTGACCCAGGTTAAAACGCAATACATTTGGATCCTTTTTCCTTAATCGTGAGTATGAAATTGACAACCATTGCTGATGGTAGGTACAAGTGAGAAGTACTCCTCTCTGAAACTGACAACAACGTGGTGTGCTGTTTGTTTGTCCGACATAACTCACGTGGAAAACCTTTTTCCACAACATGATTGGATAAAAGCAACAGTGACGTTATTGAATGATTGAGAGCCTAGATCGGTCTATGTATAAGTTAATGTCCGAGGAACACGACATTACCGGATAATAATGGAGTCCGAGGACCCATTGTTATCCAGTAATGTCGTTTTCCGAGGTCATTAACTTATGTAAAATCCACGTCCTTATGACTCAAACACACTACATTACAGTAAAATAATGTCGTGAGAGAACAATAGAGTGACGTCACCAGTGGATTTTACTGGTATGGCTGTAGGCGAGACTCACCTGCGGAAGGGCCTCGAACAGGTCAGCGACTGCCATGAGGACGACGAGCAGCAAGGCGGAGGAGACGAGCCCGGCCACCTGGGTCTGTGCCCCGATGGTGTCCTGGACCATACTCCGAGACAGGGACACGCAGGACATGTAACAGTTGAAGTTAGCGCTCACGGCGTTTGTGAGTCCATGGGCCAGCAGTTCCTGCGGCAGGGACGGTAATCTTGTTAATTAACGCGGGCGCTTACACGGAGTGGCATGCATGTGAGGGTTAATGTGAAGATTCCTTTCGAAAAGCGAAAACAGTGCTCTGTATCTATACATAAAAAAATCTATTGGAACATATCTTTCTGTATTGAAATATTTGCAAACGGCGGGGGGAAATCTCTGAAAACAATTAGGTCGCGGGCGGTGGAGTCCACAACAAAATACAAACCAGGCGAGGGAGGGCGGGAGGCCCACATCTAGAAGACAGAAACATTCTAGAAGCCCCCCCCCCCCAAAAAAAAAAGTAAACGAAGGGGAGGTGGAGGGGGGGGGGGGGGGAGGGGGGAGCTCCCGCACCACAAGACACACGCAGTCTCTGCCAGGACATGGAAATGGAAAATGAATAATTACCGACACATAATGTGCGGACATATAACGCCTTACCTGATTGGCATCGATTTGGTAGTTGTGTTTCTTGGCGAAGACTTGTGACATGGAGATGGAGATGGCGAAGGACACGATGGCCAGGCTGAAGGCGTCCCCCACCACATCCCCGAAATACTTGGGGTCCGGAAACTGAGGCGGTGGGATACTGTGGCAGACGGAGACATTAACAGATTAAAAGAGTCTTATTATTTAATTAAAGACTAATTGATCAAAATATAAATTAATCAAAAAATTAAGTAATCAAAATATTCACTAATTAAAAGATTACATAATCAAAAGATTAACTAATCAAAAGATTAACTAATCAAAAGATTAACTAATCAAAAGATTACCTAATCAAAAGATTACCTAATCAAAAGATATACTAATCAAAAGATTAAGTAATCAAAATATGAAGTAATCAAAAGACTCAATAATCAAGACATTAAATCATCAAGACATTAATTAATCAAAGCATCAATTAGTCAAAACATTAATTAATCTAAACAGTAGGTCAAAACAATAAAGAATGACAAATAATGAATCAACATAGGAATAAATCCCCTTACGGGGCCAAGTGTTACGTTATTTTACATTTGAAGGCGAAACACCTGCTTCATGATATGCTCTTCAGAAACATGATATAAGTAAATAGTTGTACAAGGAGTTACTGAGACAAGTGAATTGTTTCTTACCCGAGCGGTATGTACCCGACGGTGGACAGGTGGAAGCGTTCATTGAACCGCCCCATGGCAGAGGCAAGGGTGCCAAACACCACCTACGATAGGAAACAACCATGTACATAAACAAGTACACAAAGAATAGGCCATAGTGGACCATGTGGCTCGATACAGGGCCATGTAGCGCCATAGTGGGCCATGTGGTGCTACACTGGGCCATGTGGCGCCATACTGGGCCATGTGGCACAATACAGGGCCATGTGGCGCGATACAGGGGCATGTGGCGCCATACAGGGCCATGTGGCGCGATACAGGGCCATGTGTCGCAATACAGGGCATGTGGCGCCATATTGGGCCATGTGGCGCATACTGGGCCATGTGGCGCCATACTGGGCCATGTGACGCAATACAGGGCCATGTGGCGCGATACAGGGGCATGTGGCGCAATACAGGGCCATGTGGCGCGATACAGGGGCGTGTGGCGCCATACAGGGCCATGTGGCGCTATACTGGGCCATGTTGCGCCATACAGGGCCATGTGGCGCCATACAGGGCCATGTGGCGCCATACAGGGCCATGTGGCGCGACACATGACCATGTGGCGCCGTAGTGGGCCATGTGGCGCGATGTGGGTCCATGTGGCGCCATACGGGGCCATGTGGCGCAATAGTGGGCCATGTGGCGCGATGTGGGTTCATGTGGCGCCATACTGGGCCATGTGGCGTAATATGACACTAAGTTGGACTATGCAGAGGGACGATAGCCTAACTTGAGTGACACAGTACGAGGTTGAGCGAGGCACGTTGGACTGTGCTGTGTGATGAAGATTGTTTGAAATGAAATGAAATGATAGTTGTTTTATACCTCTTTTCTGTACACAGGGGTTAAATTAGGCCAGGAAACGTCCGGGCACAATGAAAGATTCGGATCAGGCGTTTGAGGAGAATGTGCGAGATCGGGCGTGATGGCGCGGCTTTGCGTTTGGCGATCTAGTTTCGGTCTGCTACTTACGACAATCAGCTCAATGGGCACGGGGACCTTAAACCTGCGCTTTACGTGCGGGTTGATGAATTCCTTGGTGATCCACAGGACGGTCATACACGTGACGGTGGTGATGAAAGCGGCTGGGTTGATTTCCGGCACCTTCAACACCACGTCGCGGTACGTCTGTAAGGAAAACAAGGAATCAAATATGACTACAACCCGTAGTTTTAAGGCGAATCATCTGTGTTATAGTAAATGCGCTGTACACTGGTTGTATCTATATACGTCATCGGAAGATTAGTTTTATATCCAGAGTCCTTCTTAGTTTTCATATATCGCATGGTAAATACCACGACCTACCATGGCAAGTCACACCGTGGCTGGGGCATATAAAGTATGGCCTAATATAGACTAGACCTATCTAGGCTGGAGTATACAAAGTACGGCCTAATATAGACGAGACCTATCTAGGCTGGAGTACACAAAGTACGGCCTAATATAGACTAGACCTATCTAGGCTGGAGTACACAAAGTACGGCCTAATATAGACTAGACCTATCTAGGCTGGAGTACACAAAGTACGGCCTAATATAGACTAGACCTATCTAGGCTGGAGTACACAAAGTACGGTCTAATATAGACGAGACTTATCTAGGCTGGAGTATACAAAGTACGGCCTAATATAGACTAGACCTATCTAGGCTGGAGTACACAAAGTACGGCCTAATATAGACTAGACCTATCTAGGCTGGAGTACACAAAGTACGGCCTAATATAGACTAGACCTATCTAGGCTGGAGTACACAAAGTACGGTCTAATATAGACTAGACCTATCTAGGCTGGAGTACACAAAGTACGGTCTAATATAGACTAGACCTATCTAGGCTGGAGTATACAAAGTACGGTCTAATATAGACTAGACCTATCTAGGCTGGAGTACACAAAGTACGGTCTAATATAGACGAGAGCTATCTAGGCTGGAGTACACAAAGTACGGTCTAATATAGACGAGACTTATCTAGGCTGGAGTATACAAAGTACGACCTAATATAGACTAGACCTATCTAGGCTGGAGTACACAAAGTACGGTCTAATATAGACTAGACCTATCTAGGCTGGAGTATACAAAGTACGGCCTAATATAGACTAGACCTATCTAGGCTGGAGTACACAAAATACGGTCTAATATAGACGAGAGCTATCTAGGCTGGAGTATACAAAGTACGGCCTAATATAGACGAGACCTATCTAGACTGGGGCATATAAAGTACGTATTGACGAGACCTATCTAGACAGGGGCATATAAAGTACGTAGACGAGACCTATTCAGACTCGAGTATAGAAAGTGAAGCCTACGTAGACGAGTTTGAAGACCCCGCTGTAGCGAGCCATCTCGATGCCGAGGACGTTCTTGATCTGAGAGGAGAAGACGTGCATGCCGGCCCCCGTGGTGAAGCCTCGTGTCAGGGGCTCCGACAGGTAGATCACAATGACGCCCAGGAACAGGAGACTCAATCCGATCTGTAAGCAGAGTGCAAGTCCATATACAATTATAGCATATAGGCTGCCACCAAGATCTGTGTGAAGAAGTAGAGAAAATAAGAGAGAAAGGCAAGGCAAGGGATATGTAATGTGTCAATCGCACACCGGCCATGGTCATCCCTAATCCAGCCCTTGACATTAGCCACGTAGACATTAATCAAAGGCACCTTATTGGGTTGGTTTGATGACTCGTATCTTAATAATTTCATTCCTACATTCCATCGGCATATCTACCTGAATGAGTCCTGCGACGAACGTTCCGGCCGTTGCCACGGCTAGCTGGCACTGCTCCAAGTGCTCGTTGTCCTCGGCGGTGTCGTTGTAAGGATTCCCCGTGGTCACCCCCGAGCCGGCCGCCCCTGTCCCCAGGGGTTCCACGCTCAGCGTCCCGGTGGGGGCAGCCTCGCCCGTCCCACACACTGTGTCCACCATGTTACCCACCATCAGACTGATCACGGCGAAGCTTCCTGGGGGCCGGAGTGACAGTCAAAGTAAGAAACGACCTCTCAAGGCCGTGGATGCATGGATCAGCCAATAACTGCCCCGACCCAATAGAGCCCGCCCTGAAAATAATGCACGATCTGTGCCTTGATGTCAACTGCACAGCCCCCTCCCCTCTGCCCCCTTCCCCCTTCACCAGCCCCCCCCCCCCCCACCCTTCCTTCCGCCACCTCCCCCACACGCGGCTACAACCATGGGCAGCCAGGCCGAGACGATTACTGGTTAAGCCATGGCGGTGGTTAAAATTAAGCAACAGGATATGGATATGACCCATTTGCTACTTTGGCGTAAACTTTAATCTCACATATGACCAGATATTGTTAAATATTGCAATCAATGAAAATGACCATGTCTGACTGGACGTAGGCCACTGAAGTCCGCCATAAAGTTAGTGGTGAAGTCAGCACTTATATATATAGTGTTACATTGTGAGATCCAAGCAGTGTATGGCCATTATGCAATGTATACCCAGTCCAGAGCATATGTGCATATGACTAATATATTTAGCTTTTATTTAAAAAAGGCTTAGACCTGTCGCATCGGTCGCCAAGCAAACATCCCAACCATGTCCGTCTTATGTTATCGCCCAGCCCAGCCTACATTAGAACTATAATGCAATAGTCGTTCTTCAATTCCTTCCTCGGCCTCTATGTTTCGCGAACTTACCCAAAGACACCTGTCGTGACATGCCGAAGAAGAAGTAGATTAGGGGCGCGAAGAATGACACGTAGAGTCCGTAGTAAGCCGGTAACGAAGCCAGCATGGAGTAGGCCATACCTGCAAGGATTCACATGAAACATTCACATCGCATTCCGGCAATGACAACCTCTTGTTTCCATAATCTCGATTTATTAATACAGTATTTATAGATATTATAATACTTGTTATTTCGAATACTCTGTATATTCATCAGTATGGTGTATATTTGGTAATATGCAGCACATTTGGTAATATGCAGCCCATTTGGTAATATGCAGCACATTTGAATATTCTGTACATTTTAAATAATCTGTACATTTTGAATTATCTGTACATTGAATAATCTGTAAATTTTGAATATTCTACATATATTAAATATTTTCTACGTATACATTTATTTTGAATATTTGAAATATTATATGTATTTAAATATGCTTTAAATGTTTTATATTTCGAATATTCTATCCAATTTTAATTGTCTGCATATTTCGAATATTTGAAATATTATATGTATTTAAATATGCTTTAAATGTTTTATATTTCGAATATTCTATCCAATTTTAATTGTCTGCATATTTCGAATATTGCGTAATATAGATCCTGTAACATTAGTAATCGCGTTTATCCACATTCACCTTTGTAATCAACCTTGAAGTGTGTGTTTATGTAATATCATGTAAGTGATAAGTATATTGCAGAGCGCTCTTACTAACGCGTAAATTTCCTCGGTGATGCTATATCGGAAATATCCTCACCTTGTGGTATGTGCATGATGCCGATGGTGAGTCCAGCCATGGCGTCGTAAGCGAAGGCTCCGGCATTGTACGTCTCAAACATGGAGACGAAGGGGAAGGTCTTCTTCAGGGTTCTCTTGACGCACTTAGTTGAACAGTCGCACACTTTGACCAGCGACTTGTGACAGTTACGCGCCGTCCAGCGACTCGGGCGGTAACCGCCATCGAACGCTTCGTCGAAGTCAATCTGGTCGTAAATGGGTCGGTTGACCGTGAAGTCATCGCGCGCTTGTCGCTTGCGCGTTGCGAAATTGTCCAGCGTTTGTAATGAGGCGTAGTTGTTTTGACTGCCGATGGGATAGACCTTCATCACAGATTCGTCTCTCAAATTGGCTGGGATCAACCCTGACATATTGGTCTCGAGGCCTTCCTCGCAGTTATCCATCTTGTGCCCGATTTACCAACTGAAATCCCAATACGCTGTGATCAGTAACTTTTCAGTGTCACTTAGGCCTACACATGCAGTTGTAGCACAACCAACCATACAATTGAGGCCGTACGTAAGATGGGTCGCAAACCTGTTGGTGTCCTTGCCAGTGTACCAACCGGCCGAATATCCGTTCTTTAAACCATGGCCATATATTGTTGCTTCATCCCGCCGTATACCATCTAGTAGCCCAGTGGCTAATAGACGGATATGCTCTTGTAATAAGGAAGTGATGAACGACAAACAGCGGGCGGGTTTTCACAGCAAAGATCACCCACAGCTGACCCAACCCGCGCCCGCACCCTTCGGGCTCCGAGTATTCCCACTTTGTATCGATTATAGCTAACCTAAGCGGCAAGATAACAATTGCGTCTCCCCACATCCGTGGACAAATCCTCTATTTATGCAACGTTCAAAATTTTTGACTTCGCCATATATTTATTGATCACGTACACCAGGAATTTGATCACACGTTTTCTTATACTACACTGGGTATTTATTATATACAGGCTACTGAGATGGTACGTCAAGAAGGGAGGTGGACCTGCGGCGGCCGAGCTCAGAGGCGGCCCTCCGGCGGCCGAGTGGACAGCCCTATATATAGGCCTACCAGCTATACTAGCCCCGTGCATTCACTTACCAAAGCCAGCGCTACTTTCCTTCAGTTGCGTTTTCACGCGGGTTAACCGTGTAAGCGGCGTCAAATAACGTCCTGTCCCGGCAAGCTGTCAGATAATAGTAGTAAAACGCAAATTATGTCTTCAACATCACAGCTGTTGAGCGAAGATGTCGTTGTGAACCCAATTATCCGGGTCTGTGGTGAGGGAGGGTGAGGGAGGCGGAGGCCTCACACCGGCACACGCCTCTCCGGGAGCCCTCCGCGCGTCAACCCGATGGACCCAAGGCAAACTAACTATAAAAAAAAAAACATATATGATATAGATATATAGATATAGATGTTAGACTGCGCTGACTGCGCTAAGCCGATGCCGGGAACCGGATAGATCTGTACCGATGTGTTTACTCATTAGAGTGGCTACGAAGGACAAAAATGTGCGTTCATTCGCCTTATTCACATGTTGGGAATTCCCACGCGAGAACGAGGCTATACCTGCAAGTTTGCGCGCGAACGGCTAGTGCATATGATGTGTGGCCCTGGTGAGTGGCACAAGTGCCTTTCTCTCCTGCCATCAATGGTCACTATTAAGTCTGTCAGGTCATTATTGTTCAAACCAGACAAATAATAACTATTTCTGCAAATTTTAATCTTTTTCCAACACATTTGATAATAGCCGAACGTGTAGGCCTATGCCACACGGAACGGGTGACCCCCTCCAGATGGGGGGTATCTCTGACCAGCAGTGGGATGCTATCAGTTCAACAGAGCTTATCTGCTTAGTGGAAGATAGCTAAGTCTATATGTTGATTTGTCTATTGGAAAGTTAATGGCAAATTAAATCAAACGATAATGGTGTTTTTATTACAAACTTTGCAGGGAATGGGTGCCCGAGTTACAATAAGACGCACTGAACTGTGTTGCCTAACGTTGAAGACCGCGTAGCTCAGAGCGTTTACCTTTTTGACAGTGAGGTCGTGCGTTCAATTCCCCATGGTGCAATTATTTTTTTCCCTGCATTTCGTGCATCAACCACATTCTCCCAAGCACTGCCAATCAATAGGCCTACGTGCATGGAGAGGGTGGGGGAATGGGGCGGGGTAGAATGATTGCCACATTGGTCCCTTCATGAGATAAAATTGGTCAGCATATATATAATTCCCTATACCCAGGATAATATCTCCCCATACTCCGATCATAAAATACCGGGTAAAACACGGGGTTCAACAACGCTGGTGTGCACACGTTTTCACGTGGGTCTATCATATAGGTAGTAGGCAAAGAATTTCCGGGTCATAGGATTTACTCAATATACCTACTAAATAAAAAATACTCATAATAAAAACAAAAACGATAGTAGGTCCATAGACTGACATGATACATCACAAAGATCCTAGCTAACGTGGAAAGCCAGTTAAAAAAATATAGCGGGGCTTCAGAGACGGATCTATGGGGTTGCAACCCCCCCCCCCCCCCCTTGGGAACCTGAACATACACCGTTAAATTCGGCTTCCCCCCCCCCCCCCCCCTCACCCCCGGTCGCAAGTTTTTTTTAGAGCACCCCCCTCCCGCCCCCCCGGTCGCAAGTTTTTTAGAGAGCACCCCCCCCCCACCTTGGCAAATTCCTAGATCCGCCCCTGGGCTTCCATGTCAATTGACCCTAGTTGCATGCCGCGGGAAATACCCGACTTTTTTTAAATATGCTCGCCCCAAAAGACCCCCTTTTTTTACATGTACTTGCTCCAGAACTCACACACCCTTTTCATCTGCCTGAAATCGGTCATTTTATTACTGAAATCACCCGGGAGCTATTTCGCAGCGAACCCGCAGCAGCGTCTCCCATTAGATTTCACGCGTTGAACGAGTCACGTAGTTTGTGTTTGCATGCATAGCCTCGTTTTGGCGTCAATGTGGCGATTTCATGAATAAGGCGAATAGAGCCGGTTGACGCGAAAAAATACCCCTTCCGAGCGGATTTGACCGGTAAAAAGGAGGGGGGGGGGCTTTACCGCGGAACACCCCCGCACACAGCAATGTATTAAGTACCCCCCCGGGGGATGGCGCTCCACGAAGATTGCACGACATTGCAAGAATACTCAATTGGCGCTTCTCTTCGATGGTGCTTATAGAACGCAAGAAACAAGGACATAAGGACATAACATCGTTGACGATTTTAGAGAATCAACACTATATTGAGCTCTTTGTATTCGTTTAGAAGGACGAAATCGTTGTCTTAGCTGTTCAACTTTGTTTTGCCCCGTAGATATTTAGGTGAACAATGTTATCATACCAGCATTGTGATTATGCAATCTTCTGTTGATTGCTGATTACATCGTGGAATATGGCAGAAGTATAGGTTATTGCGGCATATATAACCTTATTACTACTGTCTACGTGCGAAACGAGATTTATTGTTTCTTGTCATTAAGCCATTTTGTAATAAAAGACAATTTATGTGGCGAGCACCAGGACAATACAACTGTCATACTGTCATTGCCGTAAGCTGTCACATTATGGCGTACACATTTTTTTGAATTACTAACCTTATACATGAAATCAAGTCTGCTTATTTCCGTGATCCGTGATGGGCACCTTATTTCCTTGATCGTGAACTGCCATGAGTCTTATTTCGTGATGCGGGATTTAGGAATTTTATTTCTGTGATCCGAGATAAGATACCCCTCTTACCCCCCCTCACCAAAGTAGCTTGTGTCTCGAAAAGCTTCAATTATGTCAAATATGGAATGAGCGCAACATGTACGAGTTTGTGTTTCATGATACCTTCAATATTAAACTAACGTATCATGCTTCCTTACTAAACCTTTGATTAGTCTACACCCCGGGACACGGGTGGGGTTGGGCGTGGGAGGGGGGGGGGGGGGGTACTTAATACATTGCTGGGTTTCGTTCACCTCGAAAATCCACTCAAAAGCGGCGTTTTACCGCTAAAATCCTCTTGGATAGGTTTTTTTTTCTGTTGACCCGCTCTATGTCGCATTACGATGCAGACCCGCTCGGTTTATTCTTTTCCCCGACAAACCCGCTCTATAAACGCACACTTTCCGCCTCCCTCTCCCACCCACCCCACCAGTTTCTCCTTACTAAGAACTTATAGGGGTATCTTTTTCATCACAAACATCCTCTCTCTCGGGCACCAAGATCCCCGCCCCAGACCTGTATAATAGTGCCCCCCCCCCACCCCCCGCCCGGGCTTACACAAAGTTATGCATATAGATCTAGATCTATTACCCAATTCCCTATTTTTGCATGACTGAACTTTTATTTTATTAAAAACTAGAGTGAAATCTGTGAATTTGGTTTAAAGTCATCCGATAATGCAGCTTGCAAAGTGAACAATAACAATACAACAACACTAACAACGCGACATTTTCAATACATACAAGCGATTGTTTCCCTGAACGTGTCTTCTTTGGACGCGGAAAGTTGAAACGCAATATCCCATTCGGCTCCAAGGATTCAGCTCTAATAATAATAGATGAGCAGTGAATATGTACTCATCAAAACATAGGTATTACCATAGCGATAGGCTGGTGTCGTCATGGAAACTATTATGATGAATGACGTAAATAATAATATTGAAAACAGAAAAAAAATAGGTAAGAGGTTGGTTGGTTGGTCCGTCTACGTAGCACTTATTTACACGTCGTGGTGGACCATTCGAAACGTGCCGACCCTCTCTTATGCCGCCAAATACTTCTAGGAATCTGATCGAGACCGATTGTCTTCATGTGAAGCTTGCAAACATGAGCTTTGCCAGGGGCAAGATCGCCATAACAGAGTATGTCCTTCGGGATGCATCCTGCTTATTGCTATAGATATACGTGTATGCCAAAGCCAGCGAAGACGTAGGCCTATGTGTTTTTGATAAGAGGAATAATGCTTATAAATAAAAATGTAGTATAGGTTGGCCTTGGCTAACACTTCAACATTTGTTCGTTTGTTTTGTCAAGACATACGTAAATATTTCGCAGGCAACGAAGATGGAAACAGTTGGATTTTATTCCCTATGCTATCCACAAATTGTGGATAGCATAGCCACAATAGTCAATATGTAGTCCAGTCAAAACGTAAACTCTCCGGACATCGAAATTGGCGAATTATTTGTTTACTCCATGAGTTGAGGACGAATTCTATGCATATTCCTTACCTATATGAACTGGGGCCTGTCTGAACAATTGTTTATCCGATCTGCAGTTCGATTCCTATCCTCACAATACATGATCTGCCATGCTATTTAATAGAGCAGACGATGTTGTTTTTATCGTTCTCTTGTCAGTCGCGCAAATGTAAAGGTCATCCAACTGCCACCTGACTGGTTTAAAGTCTAGGTCAGGTTGGCAAAGTCCATCGCGTCATTTGACGAGGTGCCGAGGTTGAATGCAATGGTCAGGGGGTAATGGTTGATCTGCTGTGCCCACTTTTGCAGGAGGGGCAATGAATCAAAGTTTAGCCTCAATTGATACTAAACTGATTTCAAGTTCCCTCTGGGTCACTTTAGGTATGCTCTGACCCCTTACAAAGATGTAAATGGTATCGCCCAGTGACGTCACAGTAAACACTGAATGGCGCCATCAAGCCGATCGGCTGCTTCAAATTGCAGCAAAGCAACATTTGCTTATAGTTGATTTGCAAGTGTCTCAGGAAACGTTAGTTGACATACACTTATTAGGCCCCGTTTTGAAGTTCACACAGAAAGTATTTTTTTCTTCGGATCAGTGAATATTTTCTTGTAAACGGGAAATTTCGTTGTCCGGAGAGTTTCCGTTGCGACTTATAGTTTCGCTGCCAGGGTGCTAAGAACAAACCGTGTGTTTTCGTGCGAATGCTTAGCTATAGTTTTGCCATGTTCGTTTGCTTAGCAAAGGTGGTGGCTGGTTTATCAATGAAAGTATTTATTGGATCGTCTAAGAGTATATTGACCGTGACGGTACTTCACATGTAACTAAATGTGTTTAACATTTCTAAATGCATCTTCACTCATGATATATTATCACTGGCGGCGTCGCGACCCCTTGACTCACTTGACATTGCATACTGATTTTCATTGGATACCTCTTGACTCACTTGACTTCATTTCATTTAGGTTACACATCAATTCATCTATCCACAGGCCATCAATCCCCGTGATAATTAAGTAATGGAAATATCCTAATGTGCGGCGTACTCCATGCTAGAAGAAAATCGGTAAACATTTCTTCAAGAAGAATTTTTTAATTTTCGAGTAGATCTATACTTATCAATCTTTAGCTTGAGGTACAAGCTTCGAAATAACTAGTGATGAAGGCCACTCTTGTGCATAGAACGGATGAACTGGGACAAGGAACATCCCAGGACGATGAAGGATGAATGGATGAAGCAAGCACCACCCATTATCGACCAAGTTAACCCCCGCCCCCCCCCCATCCCCGCCAACGCCGGGTCTCACTGTAGCAGAGAGAGAGGGGCCGTGAGGGCGGGGAGGGGGGGGGGGTAGCCAATCGATTATAAGAAGAGGTCCATATATCGCATGTTGATTTTAAGAAGAGGTCCATGTCGTATGTCCATTTTAAGAAGAGGTCCATGTCGCGTGTCCCTAAGTCTTATGTCGCATGTTCATTTTAAGGCAGCCCCAATGTCGCGTTGTCGCTTTTAAAAATCGCCGTGTCGCCGTGTCGAAAAAGGCCCTAGGTCTGAGGCCCTAGAGAGCGAATCCGCATGTGACCACACACACGCATCCCCCAAAAGGGTGAAATACGTCCCAAGTTTAATGAACAGGCTTCATTCAGCCCACCCAATAGTACATTTAGTGGCGTTCGAAGTCAATTCGTGTAAGAACAGGTCGCAGGGCGGAGAAACTTGAACTTGAAACTCAAATTTTATCAAAATTTTGGAGTTAACAAAATTAGCGAAAAACAAAAAGACTTACACAACCTCAGTAAATAACGATGAGAAGCATAATAATTAGTGCACAGTTAGAACATGTATATAAATCTAACTAATAGGAGAATGTGAAACAATGCATGCATGCAAAAACTTACCTCACATAGACCTCGTTATGATGAAAACACCCAAATCGTCGTCATCCTAAATTAATTCTCAGGGTATATATTTCTAATTAATCCGGATATTTAATGCATTTTAGGCAGACTGCACTGCATATATATATCCAGCCTTTTCAGAGGAAGGCATATCTCTATTGAGCGACACTGGCCAAGTAACCCTTATCACAATCGTTCTTGTTCCCAACATTCGAGAACATGGAGTTCTCGCTATGGGGCACAAGTAAATGACCCCAACTCGAACATAAAAAAATGTCGCTCGGAGATAAACCAAACCACGTGAAAATAAGAAAAAGCCTCCGAAATGCTTTAGAATAGCGCAAACGCAGACGTTCGAACTGCCATCGACATACCCACCTCTCCTATCGCGCATCTTCGTGCAGCACTCTTCGCCAATGACAGCATCTTCACTCCTAAAGGAGCTCGTTCGCTCACAAATACACGAGATTAGATAATTATCTGTGGTCGCACGTGATTGAAGCACTGTTGAAGGGGTATTTTTGTCCAAGTAAGCTTATATGCAGTAAGGCAAGATCTTATTTTGGCATGTTTGTGATTGACACTTCTTACCTACCATGTCAATCTCTCGACCCGACCCTGTCTATATTATATATACCCCGGTATGTAGTTCTTTCTTCAGGACATCTAGTGGCAATTTTCTCCGCTTCATGGACATTTTCACTGGCGAATTAACGTATATATTTGTTCCATAATCCCCTTTTTTCGAAAACCATATTTAGAGGGGGGAGGGGCAGGGAGCACTATTATACTAATCTGGTGGGGGCTTTCCAATGGCGCCTTGGTGCCTGAGAGAGCGGATATTTGTGATGAAAAGATAACCCTATAGAGCGGATATTTGAAAACTTGCGACCGAGGGATGGGGGGGGGGGGGGGTCTCTGAAAATGTGCGTTTATAAAGCGGGTTGACGCGAAAAAATACCCTTTCCGAGCGGATTTTGGCGATAAAATGCCTCGACCTAGCGCATTTTTGCCGTAAATCGCCCTGACCGAGGAAATTTTGGCGGTGAAAAGGGGGGGGGGGCTTTAGCGTGGAACCCCCTCAACATTCTCGGCAAACCCTCACGGTTCCCCTTAGTTGAGCGGGCTGAGCTGCAGACCAAAAGGTCATGGACTCTGATTTCTGCGTCTTGGGCATGTTTCTTCCAAACCAGTTTCATTGTTCCGGGATAGTCTAAATGTGCACACAAGTGTTTTCAAGATATCCTTTAGCAGATACCACGACGCGACCATGTGAATTTGAGCATCTCACGCGGGCAATGGGACACGATCGTTTCTTTGTGGTAATGTACTTTTTTTTTTTACACTCAAAGAATGTTATTAATTCTATCTCTGGTTGATTCTTCTAAATTATTCGGCCATATTATTTGTTACAATTTTTTGTCCAAGTAGATCCATACACTAGCAAGAAGTTATGAATTAAAAAGTTTAGGCCGTCTACGTTTTAAAATTTTAATTTGACGCGTAAGAAATATTAATATTTAAGCTGCTTTTAGAACTCAACAATTGTATATATCTCTGAGTATTTGTTTTAGATGTGCCTACCATTTCCCCCCTAGGTTTCTGTGGTGGGATCGGTAGATTGCGTATGTTTCAGTAACGTTGATCATTCAAGTAAGGTAGAGTGGGGTAAACGCCTACCAAGACGCCGCCAGATGCGCCATATTTATTTTTAGTATGAAATTGTCAATGTTATACTTATTCTGCATACTCGACCCCTCGCTTGCAGACGACGTTCGGTTGTGATCATGCGACTCGTATGCGTCACTCATAGTCCTCCGAAACATGCGCGTCTGGGCTATTCTCTGCATGGGCGTATTACCCCGCCTGGGCGTCTTGCGCTACCCTATGAAGCGCGATACTAGATAAGCCCTGTGTGACCTGCTTGGACGCAATCTGGTAGAGATTTCTTCTTTTTTTGTGTAGTAAAGCGCATTTTGTTCCAGCGCAGTTATATATCCACTTATTGCGCTCTCAGTGCCGTCCAAGGGTCGCCTCCTTACCACGGCCCTTCAGGGAGCGACATCGGTCGCTATAGATCGGTAAAGGTGAGAATAAAATCACAGCGGACACAGCCAGCCAACACATAAACTCACCCTATCCGAAGTACATGTGTTCAGATGTGGGAGAAGAAGGCAGATATCTATCTGTACATTCCGTGATGGAAACCGATAGATCTAGCTCCAGTATGTCTATCATCGTATGACAACCCTGGGCTATTTTTATGTTTAGGAATTAGTTTCAGAATTTTGTATTTTATGTCCGTCTCATTTGTTGTTAAATAGTAGTTTTTATATTTATTGTAGCATAATTATTTTGTATTTACCGCCTTTTGTATGTTTTAAGTAACAAGTTTTGTGGCTGAGACGTCGTTTCTGAGCAAGCCGCTCAGAATATCAGAATATAAACTTTGCAACGTCAATCAGTATATATCGTAGGATGCCTACTTTATAGAAACTATAAATCAGATAACTCACTGCCAGTCTCGCCTCAGGGGTCGCCCAACTGAAACACAGAACCTAAGTCGATCGTCCTTCACCATATAAAATATATAGTTGAGGACTTGATGGGTTAAAGTTACTTGATGGGTTAAAGTTACTTGATGGGTTAAAGTTACTTGATGGGTTAAAGTTACTGATGGGTTAAAGTTACTTAATGGGTTAAAGTTACTTGATGGGTTAAAGTTACTTGATGGGTTAAAGTTACTATTTTAACAGAAATATAATATTAGACGAGCGGGGACACACATACTTGTGTAGTGACGTCACCACACTGACGTAACTCGCTCGAATAAACTCTTCCGGTAGAGGGCGCAACGTCTCACTTGCCATGTAGTCACAGACTGTAAAGCCGCCTTACAAAGATGTAAAAGTATTTACTGCTGTTCCAACAGCGAAGGCGCCTCCCTGCGATCGGACGGAATTCTCCCCCGCCAAATTTTAACTAGTAACTTTAAGTACACGATTCGTCAGAAAGTTCCATGAAAAACTTGTGGCAACAGCTTATATGATACATGAAATTCATTGCTGTTCCAACAGCGAAGGCGCCTCCCTGCGATCTGACGGAACTCTCCCCGCCAAATTTTAAATAGTAACTTTAAGTACACGATTCGTCAGACAGTTCCATGAAAAACTTGTTGCAACATATGATACATCAAATTCATTTTGTAACGTGAAAATACATCCTCTCTTGAGTTCCAAATTTTAAAGCGGGTGTCCAACCAAATCTAATCGCGATATGCACTGAAAGTTTTCATTTTAAAATTAATTCGGCGGCGTTAACGCTTCGTTTCGGCCGACTGGTAAGGACAAAAAATGCCAACCCGCCCCCACCAATGTCGTGCAGCGTGCCATTTTGCATGAGGAAGTGACTATATCGTGACCCTTCCTGTGGCGCCGCCTTACGTTAGAACTGGAAGTTATCTCACAGAGGGAACTCTTAACAGTTGAGGTATTCTTCAGGGGAAATGCGTAAAACGAGAGATCAGGACTGCGATTTACGGATGAACTGGGCAGTTCCAAGCTGCGCAGTAGACCATGATCTGATTGTTTCATGGACAAATAGCATCCAAACACATTAATATAGCTTTTGCAACGATTGTCTACGTAAACAAGCTACGATTGGAGTTAGAATCGCAGCTATTTATATTTGCAATGATCACGCGCTGTTGTTTCGCTCACACGGTAGGCGTCATTTCCAGTTTGAATATAATTAGAGTATCGCCTCCTGATTGTCAATCGCGGACACACCTCCAAAAAGGGCTGATGCCTGGTTAAGCGGTGAAATCGTGGCTGGCGGTCATTTCTAAATTTTATTGTGAGCTACAGACATGAAGCAAAAATCGGTAATTTGGAGGACAGATACTTGGGTATTTTATGAACCGGCAAAGCAGCGTTAGAGGCCAGGCTTGCGGGTTTCCTTTAATGAAACGCCAGCTGCATGACAATACCCGAAAAATTACTTTCCTACAAGATATTTAACGATAAATGATATCAATAGTTGTTTTATGTATTAGGACATCTCAAGAAAAAACAATGTTTAATGTCCTTGACAAAATTTATACAAAAAGCGTTCACTATACGTGTATATGAAAACAGGTTCAACTCAGTTCTCCCTAGTTAACAAGGTTTGTTTTAGTCGTATGCATGCTATTTATTAAGACGAAAATCGTTTCCGTCTTATGTCGGTGTGTTCGGTGTGCTGTCTGTGTGCATGTCTGTCTGTAACGCAACGCATTCAAAATTCTCAAAAAGATGCGGAATGGCCATCGCCAGGCTAAGTTAGTAGATGGGCCATGTAGGTTAAAGGTGAAGGTCACAAGAATTTTTCAAAATTCGCTTAACATTGAGAAATAGGACAAAAATCGGGAAGATCGCTAGAACGTTTAGTTTTCATTTAATCACGCTGAAAATTATTTCACATATTGGGCCCAAAGGTACGTTGTAGATCGTCTTGAATTTTTTTAAATCGCCGGAATAGTTCTTCGGCAAAAAAAATCCCAAACTTTAACATAGGACCCTACAAAAACTTTTTAGCGGAAAATGGCCTCCTCAATTTCACCATGAAGGGGGCCAAAGAAAAACGACACTTTGCGGGAGACATAACACGAGTAGTTGGGCGGTATAAGGTCCAGGTCACAGCTAGGTCAAGGTCGCAAAACTTGTTTTCCCGCGTAACTCCGTTATTATTGGGTTGAGATTCGCTGTTTGTTTAAGAGTATTCTCCAGAGAGAGGCGCAAACGCGTCATTGACTTAGATTTCGCCTCACATTCATAGTTGCGAGTTATTGGAAGACCCAATTTTGACATTGCCAAAAGTGTAAAAAATCGCTGTGACTCCATGAATGCAGTTAGATGACCCATATGTGGTGGAATATGTATATATGTTACTGACATGTTTGCCAGATGGCATCGAAATCGAACCAGTAGTTTGGACGCTAGAAAATTATCACACTTTTACATGGTCAATCCCATTATAAAGTCCCGATACGCCAAATGACTGACGGCGCGGTGACGTTTCGGCCTAGAACCCGGTCGATATTGTATGTACATAGTCGAAGTCGGTACTAACATGTTCAAGTTGCACCTATCATCCCCATTTTCGTCTTTCCTCTGAAGCTACGCTTGACGATCTCGTGTTCTGTATTTGTAGAATGCGCGTGGTGCCTGAAGTTACCAATAACCTATGTAATTATATGATACACCTTAGCTTCACATTCGACAATGCAAGAACAAAAACAAATAAAAACATCGACCACCACAGTGAAATACAAAAAGACCAAATGTTACATAAATAGAAAAGTGTAGTTTATTTAAGAATGTTCGATACATGTACACATTTGGGTATAAGCTAATAGTCGAGATTGTCTCCACAATGCAATTACTTCGATGAGACCTTAAATTTGCGTAACTCATAAATGTTCGGAAAAATGTCGAGCATCGAGAATGCAACAGGAAAGGTACTATGCTGCGTTATGCAATGTATACAGAAGCTACAGCAGTGCTAGCAGAGATCGATATAAAATGTTCGTTAAGGACAGGGCCGATACGATGTTCGTTAAGGGCAGGGCCGATACGATGTTCGTTAAGGGCAGGGCCAATACGATGTTCGTTAAGGACAGGGCCGATACGATGTTCGTTAAGGGCAGGGCCGATACGATGTTCGTTAAGGGCAGGGCCGATACGATGTTCGTTAAGGACAGGGCCGATACGATGTTCGTTAAGAACAGGGCCGCTACGATGTTCGTTAAGGGCAGGGCCGATACGATGTTCGTTAAGGACAGGGCCGCTACGATGTTCGTTAAGGGCAGGGCCGATACGATGTTCGTTAAGGACAGGGCCGATATACGCACTGAGCTTAAAAATGGAAAGTTACTGGACGGCTTGCTCAGAAACGACGTCTCAGCCACAAAACTTGTTACTTAAAACATACAAAAGGCGGTAAATACAAAATAATTATGCTACAATAAATATAAAAACTACTATTTAACAACAAATGAGACGGACATAAAATACAAAATTCTGAAACTAATTCCTAAACATAAAAATAGCCCAGGGTTGTCATACGATGATAGACATACTGGAGCTAGATCTATCGGTTTGCATCACGGAATGTACAGATAGACGTTTAAGACGACATGTGTGCAAGTTACGCATACCAATACACATTCGCTCTACCGACCAGCTTTATATAGCGTCCACATCGACCAGGTCTCAACCTGCCATCATTCCCGGTATGAAACCCAAGCGAGACCTATACACCAAAAATGTGGCAACGTTAATCGACAAATAGAAGTCGTGCATCTGTCCACGCTAAGGGTCAGCTATCATATAAACAACTTGATGTGTCGATAATATGTTATTATTTGAGCGACCACGTTTGCTTATACTAATTATCAATTTGATTTTAAGCTCTAAAATCTCAAGCGTAATAAAATAGAACACTAACAAATAGTTAAAATATAGAAGATAAAAAATCGCATAGGTTTTAAAACCAATCTCCCGATGTTCGTGGCTAGTACAGAAGTCAACGAATCAGAGACCTGCTTCAAGCTCGTGACGACGGGGTGACGTTTGATACTCGAGCTCCGCCTGAATTCATGAATTCAAAGGTCGCAATGTGAAGGCTACAAGACTCAATAATTCAAGCTTAGGTGGGACACTAGTGCAAAAAGTGTTTCTGGATTGAGCACGGTTTCAAACAAGTCCTGTGGGTTGTACCTCCTGTTCTACCAATGGGCGGGGTCCGTGCTTGCACGCACGTGCCTACAGCTAAAACGAGGGTGCAGCTTGTAATACATGTAAAAGTAATATTAGGCGCCACACGATGACGACTTCAGGTCACCGACTTCAGATGTGACCCGCAAAGCTGAACGACAGTCAAATATTGAGAAATGTTCCCCGTGAAATTTCAACTGTCCTTCAAAGATTAGTATAGAACTACTAAAAAAAAATTGTTTAAAAAATATGAGGACTCTAAAAAGGACCGGGCCTCTTCCAGAAAGTTTGTAGTGAACCCCTAAAACATTTCTTTGAATTCCAGAACTTCCAATGATTCTTTAAAAGTTTCCAAGCGGCGTTCCTGACGCCACTCCATAACCTTTGTTCGTGTTTCCCTCCCGGACCCAAAGATCCATGTCTCCCATTTGTGTTTGATTGGCCAGTACAAGGGCCGGCCACTAGAGGGCCCTCTTTGGTCCATGTCTCCGGCGCCCATTGGTGGCCTAGGCTCTGATGTCTCCCTATAGTGGTGGCCTAGGCCCTGATGTCTACCTAGTGGCGGCCTAGGCCCTGATGTCTCCCTCGTGGCGGCCTAGGCCCTGATGTCTCCCTCGTGGCGGCCTAGGCCCTGCATGTCTCCCTCGTGGCGGCCTAGGCCCTGTTAACTCCCTGCGGGTTGCTCCAGAACTCGTCCCTCCGCTGGCGGGCGCGCTCCAGAACCTCGGACGCCATGGAGCAGCTCGAGACGATGGACCTGTTGGACAGGGACAAAAGGTCGTCCTCCAGGGCGGGACGCGGCGGAATGTCGTCTGCAAACAAAGGTCAAGGCCGTATAATATATATTTATACATATGAATATAAATCACCAAAGGTCAACGGCTGAATTGAGGAAAATAGTGAGATTGCATTGTTAGGTTACAGCGCAGTTTGCACGAACAAAAACGCCATGGACAATCCGGAGGGTACTATATGAAAACTGAACGGTTTCAAAGGTTCCCGGAATACAAATTGTATTTAGCAGTTGTAAATACTGAAACGGATACAACGTTATACTATCCGTTTATGTTTGAACAACATACGTTAAGACACATCACATCTCAAGTTAAAACCATATAATCAAACAATCATTCAAAGTTACCAGATCAAATGATTAAATTGAGTTAGATTATTCGTTTAATTTGTAATAAATTTGATCTACTCACCAAGCCCGACATGGTAGGGCGAGTCCTGTGGCTTGGTAGAGAGAGAGCGGAGCAGCGCGGCTGTCCTCTCCTCGCTGATTGTGGAGGGCACGGCCACGTTAAACCGCTCGCGGGCGTCCCTTCGTCCTGTAACCACATACGGGTCTTCTGTAGTTTGTAGCGTTGGGCTTGTTTTATTCACATCAACCAACATGCCTGATATATCGCTAGCTCAGTTACTATCAGCAGTCAAAACCTATCTTCTCTTCTCTTCGCTCATTATACAGTGTACTACCTTACTGAGCTCATGATACATTAATTACAAATAATTATATTATCTAAACTCATTGCACATATAATCAATAATACAATAGATGTATAAGAGTTGCCTAGTCATAATTTAACACCATAAGACCACATTATGTACAATAGTAATGCTTATAATTCAGACTGACCCTAAGCACAGTTGCCCAACTAGCTGTCCAAGAGACATGGAGTATATAAAGAAGAAGGAATAAAGAAGATGAAAAGAAGGTCAGTGAGAACCGTTTCACCGGTTACCCCGGCGTCATGGGCTGGTTTGGCGCCTGCCCTCACCTTGCTTGTTCTGCGGCGGGCTGGCCACGTATTTGGTGTGGAGCGGCCGGTCGGTAGAGGCGTCCTCATCCACCAGGGCGTGAGCGTCAGGGGTCGGCATACCGAACGTCGGCAGGGACTCCGTGCTCCTCGCCGCCTAAACACCGGAAAATACCGAGTACACCGAAACATTATCATGAATTCCCCGAGGGCCATCTTTCAAAAATAGACATATATTATATAGATAAAATACAACAGGATATGTGAGGATTGTTATCAGAATCCATCGAGATCTAATAGAAGTAAGTCATTATTATGGTAAAATGGCAGTTCATAACTTCATGCTTTGATATAAACGAAAACTCGAAAATCAAATGGATAACATTTAAAATTTGTACACTGAGCATTGTTACACATCAATTGGTCTGAAGATATGTTTCCTGAATTAAACATCTTGTCATAATATCATATAAAACCCGGAGAGAGGTAAACTTTCATTTCCTACATGTACTCAATAACTCAGTACCTAGAAGATACAATTATCACAGAAGGCAATATACACCATGATAGTATAATGAAAATTCCACCTGATTTTATTTTAAATGATAATTTCCACCACAGATGACTACCAGCTTATCTATATGGATAGACATGTGTATGTGGAGTGATACAGACAAGAAATACATGGAAAGAATGTATCTACACAGATGAGAGTCATACAGAACAAAACGACGCAGCGTGTTCATCTACCTACAGAGTGGAGATTCATGCAGAACACAATGATACCGTCACCATGATGTCTACCCATACACACATATGTACAGCCGGTTCTATACCCTGCCCATGACAAACCATTCCGATCCGGCGCGTTAAATCTGGCCTTAATTTTCCCTCCAGAAGCTTTGACAAACAACTTAATAACTGAAATAAGGGCGCCTTTAACATCGCGGTAAACGCGAACATTGTAACTGGTATAACACGTGCAGCATACCGAGACACTTGCAGCACCTATGTAGTACTTATTTTGCGCGACAGCCTTACAGAGGAACGTGTATTTAAAATAGGCTATTGGTTGCTTACACAGTATGACCGTTAGTATTGAAGGAACGTGACAAAAGAAGTCTATTTAGGTCTTAGTTAGCAATAGAATGAGGTGTAGGCGTATTAGATTACCATGCCAATAACCATATGCACATCATAGCAGCAATTCGGATTTTTATGGAAGTTATCACGTAGTACTCACAATGTAGAGGTGCTTAACGTGTCTTCAACCGAAATACAATATTAAACTGAGTAATCAACATTGTAATATTTACAATTAGAAAGTAATATAAATCTCATGAATTGTTCACATCCTAAATGCCTTCCAATCTTTTCTTTTGGCAAAGATAGAATGTTTGGCATATGTTAGACAAGGTAAGTATCATTATCTTTAGGATATACTACATGGTTAATAAAACAGATGCGGGCTACATATAGATAACATATATATACACCTATGTACCTTAGAGACCAAAACTACTTGGACATGTGGTCTTTGCAGAAAGGATATAGCCCAACATTGAAACAAATGATGATTACTGCAATCACAACTGACAAACATGAAGATATCTTTGAACTATCGCCTAATTAGCTCCATCGGGATTAAACACAAGATGCTGTTCCATCGAAGAGTTTGACACCGGTGTAAAATAGAACTTGAACCTCACTGGTGCTGCGTTCGGACATAAACTCAATGCGCGTCTTAATGTTGATGTATGCTCATCTTAATGTTGATGTATGTATGTTCATCTTAATGTTGATGTATGCTCATCTTAATGTTGATGTATGCTCATCTTAATGTTGATGTATGTATGTTCATTTTAATGTTGATGTATGTATGCTCATCTTAATGTTGATGCATCTTAATGTTGATGCATGCTCATCTGAATGTTGATGCATGCTCATCTTAAGGTTAATGCATGCTCTTCTTAATATTGATGTATGCTCATCTTAATGTTGATGTAAGTATGCTCATCTTAATGTTGATGAATGCTCATCTTAATGTTGATGTATGCTCATCTTAATGTTGATGTATGCTCATCTTAATGTTGATGTATGTATGCTCATCTTAATGTTGATGCATGCTCATCTGAATGTTGATGCATGCTCATCTTAAGGTTGATGCATGCTCTTCTTAATATTGATGTATGCTCTTCTTAATGTTGATGTATGCTCATCTTAATGTTGGTGTATGCTCATCTTAATGTTGATGTATGCTCATCTTAATGTTGGTGTATGCTCATCTTAATGTTGATGTATGTATGCCCATCTTAATGTTGATGCATCTGAATGTTGATGCATGCTCATCTTAAGGTTAATGCATGCTCTTCTTAATATTGATGTATGCTCATCTTAATGTTGATGTAAGTCTGCTCATCTTAATGTTGATGAATGCTCATCTTAATGTTGATGTATGCTCATCTTAATGTTGATGCATGCTCATCTTAATGTTGATGTATGTATGCTCATCTTAATGTTGATGTATGTATGCTCATCTTAATGTTGATGTATGTATGCTCATCTTAATGTTGATGCATCTTAATGTTGATGTATGCTCATCTTAATGTTGATGCATCTTAATGTTGATGCATGCTCATCTGAATGGGGATGCATGCTCATCTTAAGGTTGATGCATGCTCATCTTAATTTTGATGTATGCTAGTCTTAATGTTGATGTATGTATGCTCATCTTAATATTGATGTATGCTCATCTTAATGTTGATGTATGTATGCTCATCTTAATGTTGATGCATGCTCATCTGAATGTTTATGCATGCTCATCTTAAGGTTGATGCATGCTCTTCTTAATATTGATGTATGCTCTTCTTAATGTTGATGTATGCTCTTCTTAATGTTGATGTATGCTTATCTTAATGTTGGTGTATGCTCATCTTAATGTTGATGTATGCTCATCTTAATGTTGGTGTATGCTCATCTTAATGTTGATGTATGCTCATCTTAATGTTGGTGTATGCTCATCTTAATGTTGATGTATGCTCATCTTAATGTTGATGTATGCTCATCTTAATGTTGATGCAGATTGATTTTTTTTTCTTTCAGTAGAAATGCAGTTCAGCAAGGAAATGTAAAACATAGACCTATTTACTAATCAGGCGGTGGTTCAAAGTCACTGCCACTTACTTAAATTTAAAGTGGAAACCCAAAACGGTGGGCATCCTCTCCGCAAAGATTAGTTGATTTATCACCAGTAAAATATACTTGCGATCACCACCAACATGTTCCATGAAACTATTTGCGACCACCCTTTCGCATTACCCTGTTCACACAGTCCATGTAAAGATATTGTGGAACCAAAGTGAAGAATTGGCGGCACCGAACTTACAAGAAATAATAGTGACAGTGCGAGATCACCTCAGAACGGTTTACTGTACTCACACAGATTAGTTTATGAATCTGAGTGAGGCCAGACAGTTGATGAAGGGATTACGTCGTCTTAGGATATTAGTGTCTGTATCTATACACTTATAAACAATTAAACGCTACGGGGTTGAAAGTTTGTAGGGCAATCATGGCTGATATACTACAGTGAAACAGACATCCTTATGGACCATGCTTATAATAATGTAGGTTTCACCTGAGCAGTTGTTTTGTCAGAGGCTTCCGGACGGCCGTGCGGTGGCGCTGCGTGCCTATCACGCAGCGTCCCCGGCGCAGTGCGGTGAGAGTTGGAACCTCTCGGGTCGGCGTCCCTACGAGGTCCGGACGTCGTGGGGACGTCACCATAGTGACCATCGTGGTCATCCGGGAACTCCTGAAGGTTCGTGATCGGTCTCCTCCTGGTGTCTCTGTTGCCAGGGACATCCGGGACCTTCCCGGTCTTGAGAAACGTCTCCTGCATGTCTCCCAGACTCTCAAAGGCGTCGAGGAGTTGGCGGCTGTCGTAGGTGGGACACACGTGCTCGGGGTCTCCAGGGCTACGCGGGGCGGTCTGCGACCCGCTGCTGACCCCCCCTTGCGGGGCCGCCCCAGAGGCACCCCTAACACCCATCTTACCACTGACCTGTTTGCGTGCGTCCACGGGCCCTCTAGCCTTCGTCACCGTGCCCTTGACCCTGGCCGACACGGAGGAGGAGGACGGCAGGGAGTGCTGTGCGGACGGGCAGGACTCGGCCCCCGGGGGGTGGTAGGCCCGGGCAAGGGCTTCCCTGGGGTGACCATCAGCCCCACATGTACAACGTACCTGGGCAGAACTGCGCCCGACGGCCGGCGCCGAGCTACTTTTCTTGGGTGCCACGCCGCGGCCACTGCGCATTTCCTCCGCACCTACAAACACAGACAAACAATGGTGATTAAAGCCATTCAAACAGTTGTTTTCCGCCAAAATCATGTCAGGATCTAAACTTGATACTAGGACCTAATCAGGGCGAGAATTATGGATTCTCATCACATAGTTATATCTGAAAGTCATTGCCTGGAGCCCGCTCAACGTCATTATCTCTCCATAGAACCACCATGCAGAACATTTGAACTATTTATATATATATATATACATGTACATAGCAAGACGATAGCAAGGCTGCAGTGGCTCATTACCATCCTCATCTGGAGTGGAGTATTCTTCCGGCGTAGATCCAGATTCCTGGGGTCTTGCTGCTCTGGAGGATACTTTCTGTCTGGGCGGGGAGCCTAGCATGGCGCCCCCTGTGTTAGGAGTGGTCCTGTCCAGGTGGTGCCTCACGCCGGGAGGGGCGGCCCTCTTAGAGGAGGGGACGCGCTCGGGGGCGGGGGCCGGGGCGCCGGCGGCGGGGCCGTGGCCGGGGTCCCGGGGGGCACCCTCAGACACCAGGGTGCTGGAGGACCCAGCGCTCTGGACGGAGGCTCGGCTGCTCACACTGCCAACCCAGCGATCAGCATTTAACAACACATTTGTTACCACGAAAGGATTGGCATTTAACGACATGTTTGTTTCAACATATGGACGTTAGTTTTACACTATTATCCCAGCAACGAGCAATAAAAGAATAAAGAACAGATGGTCGATTCATTTGTCGTAAGTTAAAACGGTTAGTGCAACCAGACAAATTGCAGCGATAAATTAATAGAGTATATATTCACTATTATACGTTTACTCTTCTATATTTATGCCCAATTTAACCCTTATTGGCACAAAAGCGGCCTAAAACATTTCACTTTCACTATTCCACATTTATTATTATTTTATCTTCTACCAACTATAGGCGCCATACACTCTGCTCACTCACTGCTTACCTATTGGCTGGTAAAGGCGTGACGTCACCAGTGGAGCACTCAGAAGTGGTGACGTCAGGCCAGGCCCTCTTGGTGCCAGGGACCGTCCTCTTGGGCCTCGCCTGCTGAGAGCCCTCTCGACTGCTGTCTCTGGCTGGTCTGTGGGGAGACCACATCACCCCTTCAGTAACCCCACTCACCGGTTATAATACTTGTAGCACGTTAACGTTACAGCGGTTAGTTGGTTTGGGAATGGCACTTCAACCTGTGAAGTTATGTCGTGTTACAGGGAGGGATCAATCGTATAGCGGAGCCACGTGCCGGAAGTAACCCCCCCTGTTCGTTTGAGACAAAATTATTAAAGTTGTACCCATGGCATGATTTGTTTGGTGCAAGAGGTGTTCTTTAAGGTTACGGGGGGTAAGTTCCTGGTCTTTAGTTTATTTGCTGTTATCACGCATTACAATGCGATAAACTCTGCCAATAACTGCTAGTCATTAAGATATAACCAAACATCGTAAAAAGACATTTCATTAGTTCAAATTTTCGGCCAGTATATAGTACAGAATAGCACAACACATATTCAGTTCCGTATCTCCATAATAGCAGTTACATGTTCCGTGACCTCACCGCTGGGAGGATCCGCTCTCCAATGACAAGGCGGACAGGACGCTGCTCGTGCTCGTCGCATCCCACAATTCCGTCTGTTTGGCCAGCAGCTGGGCCAGGTGTTCTCGCGAGAAGTGCATTCCTCGCGCGCGTCGCTTGTACTCCTGAGCCCGCTCCCTCAACTCCTGCACCTCGTCGAACCAGGACGGGCTGGGGGCGACCGGGGTGGTGCCCTGGTGGGAGGGGGGCTGGCTATCCACGGCGACAGGCTCAGGCTCCTGGAATGAAATGTTGGTGTTTTTTTGGTGTTTTATGCTTTTGTGCACATGAAGGCTAAATCGGGCCAAGAAAGCAACTCGAACTAAAATAAAATGGGCATGGATGAAACTTGTCTCAGATGCGGTTCAACCTGCTTAAGATAATGTATAAGAGATAAAGGTTTTTCTTGCCAAAGAGTAGGTTACTCCCAGAGCCATGCTTAAGATAATGATCAAGACCAAATGGTAATTTGCGCCACCTCTCGAATAGGCTTGGTTTGCCCCTACCCCCCTCTCTCCATCCCCCGATCACGTTGTGACCCGTCACAGGACATCACGCACCTTCTCTGGCTGGATGTGCGGGGCCGGAGCACCCCTCCAGGCGCCCTCCTCGTACGCAAACTCCGCGGGTCTCCTGAAGTTGGCCGAGTACTCAGACTTGTACGTCCTGCAAAGAAACACAAGTCGTGAGTTGTTCGCTGAGAGAAGAACCCACAGATCACATCCCCCCAAGAATGACGCGTGCGCGATCATATATGTTACATGTCTCTCCTTGACAATGAAACATGACGACCGCTTGCGCGAACCATTTCACGAACCGCTTCACATAAACGCCGAACTCCTAAATATGCGGTCAACGGTACAGGGAGGAAAGGGTAACGGGGGAGGGGGGGGGGGGGTAGGGACGCCGTTGGGACTTGCGATTACGGCATCACCCCAGAGATGAAAATGAAATGTTTGGTATTTTACGCAGCTTTTGCGCACTTTAAGGCTACATTGGGCCGTAACCAGATGAACGGTATATTTGAGGGCGCACCTTAAAACGCATGAGGACAAATGACATGCAGTCAGTAATTGCGAGGTATTTGACCTACTTTTGTTTGCCGTGAGGGAAGTACGGTCGGAGCGGGTTGAGTGACTCGGCGAGCAGTCTGTGATCAGTCTCTGACACCTGTCTCTCTACGCCAGCCGCCGGCATCTTGTCAGGGGACAGCGCTGTGGTCAACGGTGGACGTAAGCAACATATTGGTGGCTCAATTATGTATTGTATCAGACCTGGAGAAATCTAGTATACATTGTGTGTAGGATATGATCATTTCTGTTACATCAGTTTCTCAGAACGGAGTACCTAAAATTACACTGTGGAAGAGTTGACATCATTCCGTAAAAAAATGTTCCAAAGCAAGCGACTTACCTCCAACGCTTTTGCTTCTTCTTAGCTGTAGGAAATGTAATAGAAATAACGTAAATTAAGCTTCCTTTTTGCATACAAGAGTGCATGAACAACAGTATGCTGAACGAGCATTGTTCTCTACGTTTCCACAACAAAGCTAATTCGGATTAAACGCATGAGGGACTTTGAATAGCAAGGTTAGTTGAGGGCCGCATTATACTATACGGTATACGGCAACTCGGCAGTTGAATGGAAAGCAGTGATTCTTCCACATTGGCGTTTTGATGCACGTATGTGCGTAACTTGTCAAATCGTGAGAACAAATTTTCATATGTTTCATATGTGAAAATGACAGGATGTAATCTTACAGGCTATAAGTCCCGTAAAACCCCAACGCAATCCTCACACTACCATGCCGACTACCTAAAGCCTGACGCAATGAACGGAGCTACATTAAACACAATGAGCACAAAAGAAAATGGCCGTTCTTCTATGTAAGGGCGAACCATTGTTTCAGCATAGCTTACGTATTACTCACGCCCAACGTTTACTACAATCATACATTTCGTAGGTTCTTACATGGAAGATGGACTAAGAAAATGCATATATAATACGCAAACAAAGATGAAAGTTAGAATATTTCTTCCGCGACTTGTAGACGCTAGGAAAGGTACTGATATAAAAACAATGCCCGTACCTTGGTTTTCTTTTTCCGGTCAGACTCCTTGCGTTGTGCCGCCGGGGCCGCCTCGGGGGTGGGGGGCTTAGCGGCCGGCCAGGACTGGTACTGGAGCTGGTACTCACTGCGGCTGGGCACCACAGCTGCCGACGCCGACGCCCCGGGGGCCAGCTGAGTGCTGCTCTTGTGGACCAGCTGTCAGTAACAACATAACAATAACATATACAGCATTGAGTCGATGGTCTATTCCAGATCCTGGAATAAAAAATTATATGGTATGTTGAGCACATGAAGGCTAAACAGGGAAACAAAAACTCTCGGGCCAACGGAATAGGGTTGTTGTAGCGTGTGCCAGATGAAGGTGCCAGGCGCAAACCCACGACCTGTTGATATTGGATAATTGTAACTATTATCAAGAAACGCACCACACTTGTGGTATCGAAAAAACTATATCTATATCTCTCTATATATATATATACCGGCAAAAGTTGCATCTGTTTGTGTGTGCATGTATTTGGATGAGAGGATGTATTAGCAACAGAAGCAGTTGCTCAAGGCGTGAAGACCCGGCGACTTGACTGACTGACCTGCTCGGCGTCCAGCAGAGGACTGACACCCACAGGTTTCTTCCAGGCGTACTGTATCTGGTACTCGGAGACGCGCTTGGGACCGTGTGGTCGGGGCGGAGGGACGCCGGCCTTGTACTTCATGGCGTAGTCAGCCTGGCGCCAAGCAACACAGTCAACACAGTCAACGCCATCACCATGGCAACAGTTGAAACATGAGCCGTGTCCGTCATATCACATTATGTCTTAAACTATTACCTTTTAATCCTATGCAAAACGCGTCAAAAAGTGTCATAGCGTTAATTGCTCAGACCACACGGTAGTACACCTGTGTTTAACGGCGACTTGGTGGGGTCGATAATATCAGGTAGGGGTGTAGCTTACCGGAGCCTCTTGCCCAGAATCCGCGACTCCTTTATCAAGGTTGGTCTGCGCAAACTCGTCCATTTTGCCCGTCCGTCGCTCCCGGGCGTCCTTGGGGCCGGCTTTTTTGAGGGCAGACTTGGGCGGCGCGTTCACGTCCCGTCGCTTGTGCGGCTCGTGCTGTGACAACTCCGGAACCGGATGCTTGCTGGGTGAAGGATCTCGTCTCTTGCCGCTAGGTGGCGCCGCTGGCTTAGCTTTGGGATTTTTTGCCTTGGCTGGCGAGGACTGTTTTGTAACACAACCAAAATAACCCATATAAGATGTCTATTGCTCATAGTTGCAACATTTCATTTGCATTCTGATTCTATTGACTAAGCGATATCTATTTATTGATTGTTTAGGATAATGATGAAGACCAATTTCGTATTTGCGCCACGTTTGTGCACCCGGGGGCTGAACCGGGCCAAGGAGTTAATGATTAACTGATGTTAGTAGGACGCTTTAACCTGTGTAGGTCATATCCCCAATATGGCACGGGTCAAGGGAGAGAGGAGCCATGGCTCCGGGAGTAACCTACTCTTTTCGAAGACAGACCTTTATCCTGCACAAACATAGAATCTCATGCACGGCAACCTATGAAATATACATGGGCGACATAACGTACCCTTTTTGCTCGGCCATTTTCGGGACCGACAGCAACCGATTTTTTCTCGAGAGGAGGGTTCTTCTGGGCGGCAGCAGATGGCGCCCCGGTGTCAAAGACCACGTTAGGAGGTGGGTTTGGGCGAGGGGCTGGGGGTGGAGAGGCAGGAGGGGGGTCATCACCCTCTTTTACCTCACGTGATCTTGATAAGTCCTGCAATAGCATCACAGGAACTTTACATGGCAAACATGTAAGATTTCAGCGGTATTACACCATAACGCCAAATCCATGATTATTCGCATGACATAAAGTTACTTAACTTGCGCCATTCTATGAAAAAAAACAAAAAAAACTGATACCTAAGATAGTTTAATTAGTTTCGAACGACATACCCAATTTTCAGCGGCATCATATTCCTTTACCGAACATATAAGTTAACATTTTCTTGGCACAAAAATTGTTATACCAGCCCCAGTGATCATTGAATATTGATAAAAATTATATCACCATGTCAAAAAAAACTTTTTCTTGGTACCTTGAGCAGAAGAAAAGAAACAGTCCCGGTACTTACGTAAGACTTCGACTTGTAGACCACGCCTTGGGCAAATCGGGATTGGTTGCCAAGGAGCATGTACTCATTGTCGGCCTGGTTACCAATGGGGCCCTGTGCCCGGTCGGCGGACTGGACCCGCTTCTTGCGCTGTAGCGGCGGCTCCATCGCAACAAAGGCATCGCCGGCCGCTACGTCACTCTCCGTCGGTTTCTTCTTCTGCTGGATGGCTGGCTCACAGGTGTACGCTAGGGGACACGTGTACACAGTTCCTTCACGGTCATGTCAATGCTAGGCGTGCTTCATACGAGATATTGACTTGAAACAATCGTTCGGGTAACATGGAAAAACGATCTCGTTTAACGGTATATACTTCGAGGCTAGGTTCCGGTAGTAAAGACCAGAATAAATCAAGTTATATACCAATCTTCTATAGACGTTATAGGTTGCAAGAAATCGGTGCAGATTCACTTCTATATATTTAAAGCTGGAAGGATAAGAAGATTCTGTTTCAATTTTCAACTACTGGTAAACACTGCTAGATATACAACTAGTATGGGTGGTCGAGGGAAAGTAGCTTAGCCCAGTTAACATGCAAAACCATATCGCAACAATGAGTAAACTGTGCTTAAAGTAGTATTGAGATATGTTTAGAGCCATTTTCTGCATAGAGCCATAGAATCATAGGACCCCACGAGACAGGGATACTTATGCTCACAATGACATATATTACCACAACCACATTTTATTTCAGTTGCTAATAAGCAAAGCTAGTCACAATGATATATATACTGCATAGCTAATGCAATGCTGATGTTAAATATATTAATCCAAATTACATTTGCTTGTGATGCAAATAGCCATTAAATAATAATAAATATTACATACTTAGCATGATGATAAATTAATGGCTAACAATATCTATCAAGCTGTAAAAGTTGTTCAGAGCATACATGCACCGGTATTGTAAATGAAGCTTCCCAAACGTTAGAATAACTGCCAAGCCATATCACCATGGTGGATATGAATGCATTGTGAGAAGCAGAACTCATAGCAGGTTCATGCAACTTCCTTTGAAACAAGTATGCAAATAATCTATCATGCAAATAGCAGGAGTGAAAGCTGGTTAAAATCAATTTGGTATTGGTATACAATATGGAGTATCAAGAGAAGAGGGGTGTCTTTATATAGGGCAACAGCTATCATTGACTGGAGCATTTGCGTAATAAAATCTAGCTTCTTACCAATGTTACTTTTGGACTCATCTTTAACAAAACATGTATGCAAATCACACACAGGAGAACTCAAGCCTGAAACTCATGAGCATTGATGATCGTGATTGTATATACCGGTAACTACATAACTACAAGTTATGACAAAAATATAGCTATATACTGGCCTTATTCATGGCAACAAATTACCCATACCTTTCACATCATTTGCCTTGTGCCCAGGAGGGTGGTAAAATTCAGGGAGCCCTTCTTGGCCCTGATTCTGGAACTGCCTGTGAGTTTCAGACTTTGCCTGCAACCAACCACTTTCAAGGTAATGATGCTACACATTACAAAAACAAAGCTTGCAGGCATGCCAACCATAGCAATGTAAACAAGGGATGTAAACTGCAAAGCAAAAGGAAGCACTTCAACCAGTATCAAACAGTCCTGATGCATATTGGTATTAGGATGCTGAGTTAGAAGCCCTGTAGTTTTAAGTAACAAGCAGCTAACTATATATGTGTTCCTACACCATGATGAGTCCTAGGAAAACAAATATACTAACATTACGGCACAAGAGGCATGCATAGCATACAATTTGTAAGTGCAATATTATATATCCTTGGCATGAGAATACCTTGTCTAATAGAAGGTATTCCAGCAATGGGTTTATAAGTCCCATCATAAAACGAGAAGTTTGTAAAACGTCTGCAATATTCACTTTTACCCTGGAATGCAAAATAATTCATAAAAAATAAAACTAGAGACAGCTTGAATGAATACCAAACAAACATTCAAGTGTTTAACAATAGATTCATGAGGAGGATTTGGAATAGATAATCCCATTCAAAGTCCTAAATAAAGTGGTACAGAATTGCTGGTATGCTGTTCCTTGTAGAATTCAGACACTATAGTCAGTGATCTATATCACTGGGCATATCATGGTCATACATATTAGAAGCCGCACCCCAACTTTGGCCTCAAAACCGGGTTGGCAGGCACCCAGAACCATTTCCGGAAAACTACATATTATAAGCCGCACCCAGACTTTGGCCTCTCGACCCCCCCCCCACCGCACTGTATCCCTGCTTTATTCCATCCCGCCAACGAAACAATTAATTGTTTATACAAGCAGTCGCGATTATACTAACAACATTCACCCCTCCCTCTCTGATCGCACCTCTTTTCAGGTGTCACACCAGTGGCTGGCTCTCCTGGCCCCTACCAAGCCAATTAATTGTTTATACAAGCAGTCGCGACTACTAACTACATTTACCTCTCCAACTCCAATCGCAGCTCTTATCAAGTGTCATACCAGTGGCTGGCTCTCCTGGCTCTTACTGCATGTCTATGAATCACTGTCATACCTACACAGTATCAAGTTTCTGTCTGGCACAATTAACTTATTGCATTTGGTGCGACCCCGGCGGCAGCTGTATCAATTTACACCACCTGAAACCTGGCCTCTGATCATTGGTCTACAATAGGTAATAAATAACACAACCGTAAGTAGCTCATTGTCAGTCTTGATTGCCACGGTAACACAATGCCGGGGAAAAGAACATCTTACGACGCAGCTTTTAAGTTGTATTATCTCCCGACTTGTTGACTTGTATGAGGTTATGATGCAATACATTATTTTAGCAACACCGGTAATTTTCGTATTACCCCCCCACCCCCACCCCCAGCTTGTCTCGCCACGCTCACTTTAAATCGGCAAAAGGCCCTATTTAAAGCCGCACCCTGACTTGCGACTCAAACCCGGAAAGTGGAACCTCCAACTTCCTAATATAAGCCGCAGCTTTAAATAGGCAGTTTACAGTATTTCAGATTTGCAACCGCTATTACCAACCGATTGGTGCCCCTATTTACGTTGGCTACCATTTCCTCCTTTTTTTAAATATACCTTATCTATATTAAAACACTACTGTATCTATCCCTTTTACAATATTTAACAGTGACTGAGGCATAGAAGCCTTATATTTATATGAATGAGGGACACAGGGGGCAGGTAATAAATCTTGCATCATGCCATGTGAAAGAAGGGGAACATGGCAATGGCTCTCTCGGTCAGATGCCAGAGCTATACCCAGTGTCTGATACATTTATCTTTTATTATTAGTAATACTGCATATCAAACGTGGCAGCAGCCCACTGCCTTTCACAATGAAAACATTGATAAAAACTTATTACATCAGATCTGGGTATTAGCCAGAGACCCGCCCGACTACCTGATTGGTGGGTAGTTTCATGTTTGGGGCTGGCAGTATTTTAGGCAGGCAGGTACTCAGCAATGTCTAGAAGAAAATCATTAGACATTACGACAAACTAGACATTACGGTCATAAGAAAGTTGTTGGCAATGGGATGATAAGTAATGTTGTAAGACTCAATCAGGTTGCTAATAAATCCCCAGTTAACGTTACTGATCAGATTGATTGAGTTTACATGGATTTAATTATCGCGTAATCATCTTTTCGCGAAGATGGCAAAGAACCTAGTATAATAATGAAAACATGTATGTAACATCATTTGTCGCAATAAGTTAGCCATATAATGAGGTAACAAGTAAGTGTCTATCTAACTGTCGCTGAACAGGGTCTGCATTGATATACCTTTTGACGGTATATACACCTGGTAAACAAGATATTTTTTTCATTGGTATGAGCAGTAGACATTTGAAACCAAATCAGTCTGATCAGCAGCTTCAAATCAGAATATATTGATAGTTAAGCTTTTCGCAAGATACTGTCTTTTCGCTATAAAGTGAGACCCATCACTTAGGCCTATCAAATTGGACATTGATTGGTAGGCTAGTGAGTGACAGTAGCCGGAGCCTGAGGGGGGGGGGGCACTACATGTAGTTGGCTATACACATATGTGCCACCCAAATGCCCCCAGTTTTTCGCTTGTTTTCTCTCTTTCCTCAGAACAGAAACAGGCTTTTTTTTTCAATGCGCCTATCTAAGACTCAAAATTTCTCTCCATTCCCAAAGAAAAGAAATGGTCCATATGAAATGGCTTGTATAACAAATATACGACTGATCAGAACTGCTTACAATGTTTGCAAAACCTCATCCATACGTACACTACTTAATAATAAACCTCTATCATGTCCATATACATTGCATATCTTTCAGCACCTAATTTGGATGCCATTTTTTCACCAAAATACTCTCTCTCGAGGACCAAAAAATCTGCTCTTTTCTCTCACTCTCCATGTGCCATACATGACCCAGGCGGCACACCCCCACCACTGTTACAATATAAGTTAATGCCCCTCCCCCGGGAGCCTGAGCAGCTGAGTGAGTGGGTAGGTGTTGAAAAACTATCTGCTCAAGGCACCTTCATGAGACTGGATAAACTATCTCTCATTCGTCACAAAATTAAGCTGCAACACCACTAAGCAGCTAAGAATGTATCTCTGTGGAATTCAGAATTTTAGTTAAGCGCCAAGTCTTAAGTTTTGTTCGGACATGTCAGCAGTGTTGACATGTTCATGTTGTCAGGACCGAAATTAGGTCTTCGAAGCCATCTAAAACCACAAATAACTTACCCGAAAAGGAACTGGCATCGCAAGTTTTAATGTCACAATTAAATATAAAAACTATAGCACCTTAATCACAAGGTGTGATCGCGACACGAAAGTTATAAAGAGTAACTAGATCTTTGCATCAAACAGTCGATGGTAACAACAAATACAAGCCAACTTTCAAGATTCCTGCCATGACAGTTGGCGCATGCGCGTTGGTAGCTATCAACGGTTATGCCTAATAACTGAAATTCTGCTAACTACTCTATCAGTAGCCTAGCGAAGCAGGACATACGCGCACGTTACGATTTGTTGTGGGGAAGACTGGTTCGATTTGATTAAAATGTAAACGGATCGGGTCGAGCAACGGTTTTTGGAACAATCATAGGAAATGTCATTTGATTGCGCCCCTAAATATAGGTTTAACGAGATAGTTTAAAGATAAGATAAGTTTTATTTAACGTCCGTATGTAAAAGTCCACAATAAACATTAGCATACGTGCTATTGACCGACAATAATAAAATAACATGAGCGGATGAGATATATGTACATAAGACAATGAAAATATAAACCTTTGCATCTCATAACACCTTATCCATTAGCTGTGTTGCATGATGTGTACGAATTACAGTGACACAAGCCGGAACACATCCGAGGTTGACAGCGTTGTTTTAAATTCCTTGGCTGATTTGGCTAACTTCGTTTCCTTGTTGAGCTTGTTCCATATAGCTTGCTACCTTGATACATCACTGAATTATGGCCATAAGGTGTTGTCTTAATTAAAGCAATATATTCTGTAATTTTTTGTATTACCAACCTTTTCCCCATGTCCAATAAGTATACTCTGTCTTGAATTTAAATTCTGAAAGCCTGTGGGCTATCCGGAGAGAAGCAATTTGGTCACCGGAGAGAAGCAATGTGGTCACCGGAGCAGAAACGGAGTCCGTTTCGTGGTTTACCCATACCCCACAAAATGACTAACAACGGGACAATAATTAAAATGTGAAAGGACAAAAGAATGAAATAACGTAAGTTTGCTATCTTATATATATATTGTTTATTTGGTACACTAGACCATTGCTCCTGGTACAAAGAGAATATAATACAATATAAAGAACATAATAAATGAATTAACAAAATGCTAGTAACTTAGATATCCGTAACGCTTTCCTGCAAGAATAACATATTTACCAAAATTTACCATATCCCCAGTCATGTTAGATTTCAGTAGAGCATTAAATTTATAATCGTTATAGTTGATGTAATAATAACGATTGATAAAAAAAAAGTGACTCGGTAAATGTTGTAACTTTGCTATCAACATCCATTGATTTAGAAACTCTAGTTAAAACATTGAGACTTTTTCCAGCCTTTTTGCATAAACTTGATACATGGTTGCCGAAAGTTAACCTAGCGTCCAGTTGAATACCTAGTATTGTTACTTCCTTTTCTGCTGCCAGTTCTGTTCCAGAAATCGAAAACGATCTGTAATGACCTAGTTAGTCTTGAGAAAGACGAAAATCGGGGTGATAATACCGACTGCGACTATGTAAATGCAATATCGACGGGGTTATAGGCCGAAACGTCACCACGCCGTCAGTCATTTGGCGTATCGAGGCTTTATAATGGGATTGGCCATGTTCAAGTGTGATTAATTGCCAGCGTCCAAACTACTGGTTCGATTTCGATGCCATTTGGCAAACATCATGCCAGTAATATGAATACATATTCCACCACATATGAGTCATTTACCTGCATTCATGTAGTCACAGCGCTTTTTTGGCATTTTCGACAATGTAAAAATTGATCATCCAATAACTCGAAAACTATAAATGTGAGGTAAAATTTACGTCAATTATGCGTTTGCGTCTCTCTCTGAAGGAAACTCTCAAACAAACAGCGAATCTCTAGACCAACGGAGTTACGCGGAAAAACATGTTTCGTGACCTTGCCCTTGGAAGCGTGACCTTGACCGATATAATACTTCGCGCCCAAATACTAATGTCATGTCTTACGCAAGGTCTCGTTTGTCTGATTCGTCCCCTTCATGGAGAGATTGAGGAGGCCATTTTCCCGCCAAAATGCTCCCGTAGCAGTGGCGGATCCAGCGGGGGGGGGGCTACTGCAGCTATAGCCCCCCCCCCTCCACCCCCTGGTCAAGCCACAGACGCCCCCCTCCCCCCACCGACAGGTTTAACCCCCGAGAATAAAGCAGTCTATCGCTGTCCACGAGCAGCAACCTAATGCTGGAAAAGGACCAGTGCCCCCCCCCCCCCCCGCTTCTGCCGCTCATGCACTGTAATCTCGTAATTTAAGCCCCCCAGAGGCGGATCTAGGGGGGGGGGTACCCTTGAGAACCTGAACATATACACTGTTAAAGTCGGCTTCTCCGAGCACCCCCCCCCGTTCGCCAGTTTTCAGAGAGCAACCCCCCCCCTGGCAAATTCCTAGATCCGCCCCTGCCCCCCCACCCCCTAAAGTTCGTGATTCGACCCTGTAGTATGCTCTGTAATCGCAAAATTCAAGCCTCCCTACCCTCTAAAGTCTGAACCGCCCCTGCGTAGGGTCAAATGTTAAACTCTTTGGGAATTTTTTTATAGAAAAACTATACAGGCGATTTGCAAAGATTAACGACGATGTATAAGGTACCTCATTTTTGTCGCAGTTAACGTAGCGATAGAACCCTTATGAAATAAACCTCAGTGGTCGCTATCTGGGCTTCAAATCTAAACCTATTTGTAAAGTCCTCAAAACTATCCTGGACCGACCTACAGACAGACAGACATGGCGGGCCTACCATACACACGTGGCGGTTCGACAGACAAGGGAGTATCCCCATATCCCCATATCCCCAATGTAACAACAGTTGTAACTGCTGTTCTCTCGCGCGTGTTTTTGCTTCAATTCGGGCTCCACAAACGGGGCACCCAACTTAAATTAGCCTGGCGATTGCCATTCCGCACCTTTTTGTAAATATGGAAGTCGATATCTTGAGGCATTCTAAAGATAATGCATTACGTTACAGACAGACAGACACAAACAGACAGACAGTAAAAGCGAACACACCGACATAAGACGAAAATTTAAAATTTTCGTGTTAACAAATAGAAACACACCGCATTTTCGTCTTGACGAAGGTCTCACTTGATTTGACTGCTGTTGACTGTTATTATTGGTACCAGCACCAGTTTGATCATAAGGCGCCCGTGCATATATCGTGTAATGTTGCCGTTGTAATTTGTTGTGATCTTCGATAAATATGAGCATGCGAGGGTGGGGGTAGGGAGGGGGTGGGCGGGTGCAGTTATCAACCCTGTTCATTTAGAAAAAAAAGGACAAATACGTATTACGCCATAATATAATTCCACCTCCCATCGGATTTAAAACTCACTGACAATTGTAAAGTTCTATCATGCATCCGGCAAGTTATAGCTTGGACCCCTTTCCATTGTTTAGATACATATATTATAGCATGCATTACCTTAGGAACAAACCAGAAACCTATAGTGCCCTAAATACATGGCAACAATTATTTTCCTATAACATACGTCCTTCAGCGTTGAGCTTCTTTGAACACCATTAACGGCAACATCAGATGTAGATCGATGTGACTAGCCGAGTGGTTTTTGCAGTTTGTAACATACAGTTATCGGTTTCTTTAATGTGCAGTGCATCGATCGTGATGTCATAAAACGCCGCCACCCCCGCATCACGCCCCCCCCCCCCCCCCCCCCGCCAACAGCAGGATACAGACCCTTGACATGTGCTTTCCTTGTTGACAAACACAGAGAAGACCACCTGTATGCTCTACGCTGATCTGCGACGATCTACGTGGGTGTCTTATCAGACAGGGCCGTAGGAATTATTGACCACACTTTTTCTCATTCTACACCGTTGTTCACGGCAGTATACATATCTTCGATGACATAGTTGGCGTCACGTTTTCATTCACAGCTGAGTATAATAATATGGATATCATTGAAGTATTAGGCCAAGTGCCCTACCGAGGGATCTCAAATAGGATACCGCGCGATTGCCAACCACAGCCACCCGAGCGTCGAGTATCAGTGTCGGGTCGGCCAGTCAGTATTCAACATGTCGACTCCTGTGATTGATAATTCATGAAAGACGGCTTCAACATTAGCTATGAATGAAATCTGTTTTCTGAGCGCGTAATGGATTTACACACTTGCCGTTGAATGTCATGCGTGTGTAGCGAGTCTGGCGTTCGCTAGGGGTGCAGAGGCCGACCGATCGCGGGGGAAGTTCACCTCAGCCTAGTGGTGGTGCTACAGACTACAAGTTACTATGAGGCAGTTACAGCGTAAAGCGCGTGGGCTGGCCTGCCCGCGACGACTTCGCCAGCCAGGCAAGGCCAGGCTGTCAAACTATTTCCCCAGCGCAGGCAAGCTGGCCGACGGCCCCCTTGTTGTCTCTCCACCCGGTCGCCCCGTAGTCAATCCAGAGGCGCTGCGTGCACCCTGGCCAGCGGGACTCTCTGGCACTCCCTCGGATTGGGCTTGTGGGTTCTGGAGGGGTACCGCCACCACGCGCCTCGATCGCGACCCCCGAGACTGCCCCACGCACATGTACCGCCCGGCGCCTGCGCTCTGCGCTGAGCATGTTTGTCACAGTGCGGCGTAAAGCCAGCCAGCCAGCCAGCCAGCACCCACAAGTTTTGCCTCGCCTGCACAGTTTTGAAAAATACACTCTCGCAGACCTCCGGAATCCCGAAGAAAGGAATGACTTAAGCCCGAGCGTGGGAGCAGGGCCGCCTGAATGGATTTGAACCCGTATTGTGAGATCACCAGCTAGGATTTTATGCATTTTGTATTTGAATATTTTGACGCACATAGTGTGTATAGCGGATATTTTGACGCACATAGTGTGTATAACGGATATTTTGACGCACATAGTGTGTATAGCGGATATTTTGATGCACATGCTCATAACGGATAGTAAAATGCCAATCATTTGGATAATATAACGAACTCAATTCTGAAGGCAGGTAAATCGTGGAGTCATCTTTTACAAGGTCATTGAATGGTGGACACCTTACGAAAGTCAGCTTTACGCCGACTTGTTTTCGTACTAATAGTTAAAAGGGTGAACGTAGTAATGACACGAAGCTTTCATCTTATTACATGGTGTTGCTTTAAGCTGGCATCACTTCTCTTCCGTACAGGTCTTAAATATTAGCTCGATTGTATATATTATTGTATACGACCGTGGCTGTCATCTGTATTTTACTGAAAAACATTATGGTAACAGGCACATCCTAACTGAACCTACCAAGTTACAAAATCGCTGTGATCTGTAATCATCATTTCTGTTTTCAGAATATTAAACTGCTGACTACTAGAAAGCTTATCTGCTTGATGTAACATGGCTGCGCTACACACTGGCAGTAGTGACTCTGGCTTGCACAGTCGGAGTAGAGGCATTTGTTAGCTACGATAATCTTGGATTTAACATGAATTAAACTAAATGAGTTCTCGCTATGGGGTACACTAGCGGAATAATGCGTGGGGTCGCGTTGTTTTGCCTCATATTGGCCTCTTGCCTGGGCCGAACAACTGCCACTTCTATGAAGTTCTCTGTTTACGAGGATCATTCGGGTGCGCCGTTTCAAAAAGTTAAACTGGACCCGCAGAGCGGGAATGTCTACATGGCTGGACGGAATACGTTGTTCAAACTGAGCGAAAATCTGGATCTCTTGGATAAAACTTCAACGGGACCGATACCTGATGCCCTAGATTGCGATCCGGCGAGGTCGAGCTGTCCCAACGCGGAGCCGACGGACAACGTCGCCAAGGTCTTGGATATCGATCCCGTCAACCAGTTTGTCCTGTTTTGCGGCAGCGTCAAGCAAGGCCTCTGCGCCACGGTGCCTCCTCACGACCTCACCGACTGGAGCTATATGAATCCCAGTAATCGCGTGAACTTCGCAGGGGGCCGCCGATCCGTGTCGGCTTTCTTCGGACACAGCGGCGCGACGTCGTCTGGACAGCGGGTCGACAACACGCTGTACGTGGCCACCACCTATGATGGCCGCCCTGAGGCCCTGGGAGCCAAGGCCCTGTCAGCACGGCGAGTGGTGGTCGCGGCGGCTGACCGCTACAACATGTCGTACGTCTACGAAGACCAGAGCAAAGCGACGGCGATTGATTTCAAAGAGCCGTATAAATCTCAATACCTGGCCAATTATATCTACGGCTTCGAGCACGAGGGGTTCAGCTACTTCGTGACCTTGCAGCGAGAGGGAGTCAACGGCAACGACCGGTACGAAACGAGACTGGTTCGAGTTTGCCAGAACGACACCGGGTTCTATTCGTACACGGAAATCAAGTTGTTGTGTCGGAAGAAGAACGGAATTACGACGTTTTACAACGTCGCCCAAGCGGCCCACCTCGCCGCGATCGGTCAGGATATGCGCTATAAGTTCGACATGGAGGGCGAGGAGATGGGACTCTACGTCACCTTCGCCAAGAATGCCAACGCGGGAATGGAACCTGAATCTCAGCATGGATCGGGGCTTTGCCTCTTCACCATGTCGCAGATTCGATCGGAGTTCCAGCGGGCGCAAAAGGATTGCTACGAGGGCAGAGGGAACTTGCTACCTTGGGTCCATGCTACAGAAAAAGCGTGCACCAGCGATGTGAGTAAATGTATATATGTGGTGAAGGTAGCTTTTTATCCAAGTCGAACTAGAGTTGAAGATGAAGATAACGTTTCTGACGACACGGCACAAAGACCGCCGTCCCAATATCTTATCGCGCACAAGGTTGTTTACGCATTCCCACCACTCTCACTCAGTCAGTCCATTTCTTCTCTTGCAAAGAGAAAGGGTTATTCAACCCGAAGCATCTCTCGCGAAGAGAAGCGGATCAGTTACCATCACTCAAAGTCTCGTTCCCCCGTAATTCTTTACAAAACTGTTAACTCTCTATATCGGACCAATCTGTTTTCTGTTCAAGACAGATGTCTCCCCCACCCCTCCCAAAAAGAAAAGAGAATTTTATGATGCACTCGCCGACCACATAAACATAAGGCTGTGATTGTCATCATATGTGATGAGTGGGCGGAACACGTGTGCTGTCTTAACCTAATATCCGAACAATGTGTCTTGGGGAAAGACAGCGGCTATACCCGCTAGACAAGTTCAATCGTACCAAAACAGCTGATAATTTTATTCAACATTAGTCCGTATGTCCAGCTTTTTTATATGCTTTAGTGCCGACATCTGGATACAGTTAGGAAGTACCTGGTATTATGTAGACATTATGTAGAGTTCTGCCTGTAGGGCGTCCCGTTGTTGCCAAGGCATTAATATTTCGGATGTGTCTGGAACAGGAGGCTCGCAAACTATATGGTACCTATGGCAACGGCGACGCCAGGTCTCAGAGACAGAACTAGAAATAGCCTGACACAAATTACCTCTTCAGTGTCACCCCTCCCCCCCCCCCGCCCCCCAACCCCTTCCGCTCCGTTCATCCTTACCGTTATTTTAGCCTCACTCGAGATGGTCGTTACCCAAAAATTGGCCTAAGCAAACTGCCTCCCTACCCCCCCGCTCCCCCTGCCCATCACACTGAGCGCAGCCTGCACTGTACATGTCGCTTGCTGCTAGTAAAGTTGCACAAGGTAAATGGCTCTGGAGTCGCGCCAATTATCTGATGGAGCTGTGGGGGGTGGGGGGGGGGGGGCAGTGGCGCCAGCGGGTCAAATTTTTGTCGCAGTTAACGTAGCGATAGAACCCTCGTGAAATAACCTCAGCGGTCGCTATCCGGGTTCCAAATCTAAACCTACTTGTAAAGTTTTCAAAACTATCTTGGACCGACCTACAGACAGACAGACATGGCGGGCCTACCATACACACGCGGCGGGTCGACAGACAAGGGAGTATCCCCATATCCCTCAAATGTAACAACTTTTGTAACCGCTGTACTCGCCTCCGTGTTTTTGCTTCATTTCGGGCTCCACAAGCAGGGCGGTGTGTTAGTTCCGACGGCGACCGACTGAAGCGGCGTCGTGTCCCGTATGTTGACAAAATTGGTTGTTTATAAATACGTAGTATCGATAATGGCCCACAGGAGGCGCCAGGAGTTCAAGTCCCTAAGGACGCAGTTTTTATAACCGAGTATCCCGAAGAGTAACGTTAAGAACTCCCTTGCTCTCTTGAATAATTTTTTTCCTGTTAAATCACTAATACAGTTTGCAGCCTTTGACAAACCTTCCATTGTAAGACCTAATGTAAAGAGAGTATGTATGGGAGGCGTCATATTTGAATTGAGAGATTGTTGGGCCGGATATTTTCCCAGTGTGCTTGGGGACAGGCGTGGACAATAACCCTTCAGGCGATGACATGTTTCCGTTCCTATGATGTTTTATGTAATGCTCTGTGGCTACGTCGTCTGTAGCACCATGAGCTTAGAGGGAGCGCCACTCTCCTGTCTACATCCATCATTGGAAACGCGGAGAAGGGAGACGGGATAGGGGGGGGGGGTCCCCTTTGTGTATACGTAATTAAACAGAGTCCCCAACTAAAATTGCATATAGTTTGCATTAAAATAAAATGGAATCTTCGCTCCAAAGTGTGTGTGTGGGGGGGAGGGGGGGGGGGGGGGTACATGCTGTCAGAACGACTGCATGCGGACGAGGGAAACACGAGAAATTGCTACATATCTGTTCCAAGGACTGAGCCAGGATTTGGAAGTGGAGGAACATTGCATGACGTGGGGGGAGGGGGGGGACCGTTGGTCCCCCAAATCAGGTGTGAAAAATTGTGGGGTAGAGCGGGGGCGGTAGTCGATGCCTAAGATGTCGTATATTTTGCGAACCCTTGGACCCCCCCCCCCTCCCCCACCCTCTGCCTTGGATCTCTGCCTACAACGATACGCGCATTAATATAAACAATATAGGTTTATAATGCTAATTAGTCCTTGTGTGTGATCTTTATGAATTTTTCACCCAAGATCAAAAAGCTATGCATATGATGTAGTCTAAATATTTCCTCTCTCAATTTGTGTTTAATAATTTGCAGACGTATACGGCAATCAACATTGATAAGGACCCCAACTTCTGCGGCACCTCCCTCAATGTGGGTATCGTGGGTCGCTACCCGCTGCGCATCGACACCAACGTAACCACGGAGCACTTCCTGGCCACGTCACTGCGCGTCGTGCTGTACGAGACCAAGACCATCGCCGTCATGGGCACCAGCAGCGGCAAGATCCTCAAGGTCAGTCAGTGCCCTTCACCAGGTGTGGGGGAAACAATGTGGATTATGTATCGTCTGTACGGGATATATATAGGCGGATAAAGTGTGGCTTCCAGTTCTAACTCGGGTCGATCCGCGTTCAGGTTTTAACTTTAGTCGATCTGCACTCAGGTTCTAACTCTGGTCGATCGGCGTTTGGGTTCTAACTCTGATCGATTGACGTTTGGGTTCTAACTCGGGTGGGTCCGCGTTTGGGGTCTAACTCCAGTTGATCTGCGTTCGGGTTCTAAATGGGCGATCCGCGTTTGGGGTCTAACTCTGGTTGATCTGCGTTCGGGTTCTAAATGGTCGATCGACGTTTAGGTTCTAACTGGGGTCGATCTGCACTCAGGTTCTAACTCTGATCGATCGACGTTCGGGTTCTAACTCGAGTTGATCTGCACCCAGGTTCTAACTCTGGTCGATCGACGTTCGGGTTCTAACTCGGGTCGATCCGCGTTTGGGTTCTAACTCTGGTTGATCTGCGTTCGGGTTCTAAATGGGCGATCCGCGTTCGGGGACTAACTCGGGTCGATCCGCGCTTAGGTTCTAACTCAGGTTGATCCGCGTTCGGGTTCTAACTCGGGTCGACTGATGTTCGGGTTCTAACTCGGGTCGATTGACGTTCGGGTTATAACTCCGGTCGATCCGCGTTTGGGTTCTAACTTGGGTCTATTGACGTTTGGGTTCTAACTCGGGTCGATCCGCGTTCGGGTTCTAACTCTGGTCGATCGACGTTCGGGGTCTAACTCAGGTCGATCCGCGTTCGGGTTCTAACTCTGGTCGATCTGCGTTCGGGTTCTAAATGGGCAATCCGCGTTCGGGAACTAACTCGGGTCGATCCGCGTTTGGGTTCTAACTCGGGTCGATTGACGTTTGGGTTCTAACTCGGGTCGATCCGCATTTGGGTTTTAACTCAAGTCGATCCGCATTCGGGTTTTAACTCGGGTCGATCCGCGTTTGGGTTCTAACTCAGGTCGATCGACGTTCGGGTTCTAACTCAGGTCGATCCGCGTTCGGGTTCTAACTCGGGTCGATCCGCGTTCGGGTTCTAACTCGGGTCGATCCGCGTTTGGGTTCTAACTCGGGTCGATCGACGTTCGGGTTCTAACTCAGGTCGATCCGCATTCGGGTTCTAACTCGGGTCGATCCGCGTTTGGGTTCTAACTCGGGTCGATCGACGTTCGGGTTCTAACTCAGGTCGGTCCGACGGGGTCGATGTAACCATGTCAAAACGAGTTGCTCTTAAATTTGAACACAACCGAGTTATACTGAAGTTGCCGTGCTCGAGTACGACATTTTGACCCTGAACCGTTGTGCTGTGTTTTTCACTGGCCATGTTTCGCGCATTGACTGTTGGACAGCCTGTTAAATTGGCGGTGTTATCACAGGACAAAAGAACTGTGAAACAGGTATTATGCTGTTAACCTTTACTTGAACTTGGCGTCGAATGTGCGAACCACTGGGTCTCTGTGAATGAATGCGCGCGTTCTGTAGCTGCTGTGTTTGAAGTAACTTTGGCATTCTCCAGATGCGGGTAAAGAATACATCTCACCTTGGGGTGGCTTTTGAGGGCGCGAACCTGACAACAAGTCATTTCACTGTTTTTGTGACTGCAAATCTTTAATGCCCCGGTTAGAACAACGTGCCTACGCTGAGAGACAAGGTCTCTGTTTTATCGCCTAAAGGAGACGCTTTTCCCCTACACTGTCTAAACCGACAGCGCCCGTTTACAACCTATACCAGTCAACTGATAATGGATGGGGAGGACTTCCCCGATTCCATTACACGAACAGCCGCAAGATTCGCCAAACGAGATAGGTGTGAAGGGAAACGAACGAGGCTATTATGTAAATGTGTATACAACTGAAACGGATTCCCGCGAGAAGCCACACGATACCTGGGTCGGGAGGCTGGGGCCAAGGATACAGGACGCGGAGGGAGGGAGTCACACCCACTTTATCCCACCTGGAACTTTTCCCGTCTTGTCTTGCCTGCCCCCTAGCCGGCAGCTAGTTTACCTAGCGCCTGATAAGACGTTGAGACCCCAACGCTTACTGTTGTGGAAATCGGCGGGGGGAGGTGAGGGGGGGGGGTGGGGGTGAAGCCGGGCTAACCCCTTGCGCGCTATGGTAGCCGATAAGGTAAATTTACTGGGCTCCACTTAGAACTGACTACGAATTAGATTAGTTCCCAAAGTAAACTTACGTTGCTTTGATTGACAGTTGTTTCAGGTTCCACTTTCCTTAGGGGAATTGATCTTTCTGCCCCCCCCCCACCGCCTCTCTGTCTCCCCCCCCCTCTACCCTCTGCTCCCCGCCCCCCGCTCTCGCTCTCCCTCTCTCGAGTCCCTCCGCTCCCTGGCCTCTCTCTGGTTTTCTGGCATCGATCTGTAGCATTGCGGTCTCGCGAGACTGCCATGTCCGACATATATATTCAGGATGGTCCAATCAGAATATATATGTCACTTTACTTACATTGTGTCACAGATGGGACGCTCGTCAGTGCTCAGTACAGCACGTAACAATAGGTCAACGGTTATCAGGGGCTCTGATTTCGACCTATCCCCCGGCCCTGGGCCCCGGCCAGATTGCATGGGGTATAATCGGACCCTTCTTGTACGTGGGAACTAATGACCGGAAATCCGATTTGTGGCGAATTAACATAATGGACCCTCTCTGTAATGGTTGGGCGCTCTCGTCCTATAGTTCAGCGCAGTGGTTTATCTAGGGTTGGTTTGACCAGGAGGTCAGAGAAGAACCTTTAGCAACAGTCATTTACCGTCATTAAGTTACAAGCCGTTTCCGGTATCTAGTAACGTAGTGTGGTCTCTGCAACCGAAACGGTCTGTGAGTGTGGTCAAATTGTAAAGCAATTTGAATAATGAGACGCTGGTACTGGCGGTCGTTCGTCCTTTTCGGCCATGGCCAAAGGTTTAAGTGGGGGTTATTAAATAATGTTTAAACACACGTTTCCCTCGCTCCCTAGCTGACTGGGGTATGGACACGTTTATTGGCTACGTCCTGTTTGTTAACAACAGTTTCCGCGTCCCCGGGAAACATGACAGGGGATGTTTTATGTTTCCCGACATTGCGGTTAACACATTGATGACTTTTACTGTTTACGTATGTACATGTATTGAAGGAAGTAGCATAAATTTGAGTAAAATGCAACGGATCCGAGTTCGAAAATGACACGCTCATACAGCGTTTTTTGCAACGAAAAAACATTTAAAGTAGTCTCGTTGGAAATGATGTATTTATAAGGTATATTTACACACATAATGATACATAATGTGCAATAGTTAATAGGGTTGTTGCATGCTTTATAATGGAGATTTGCGTCACCGTTTTCAGCCTTTGTTTCCCTTTCTCAGCCACGTTCAGATTCTCTCTCCTAGTAAGGTTGAGCTACTGTCGGGGACGCTGAGACACGATTGTCAGGGTAATTTATAGCAGAAACCTGTCACCTTCGCGGGCGAGCGTGTGTTGCGTTAAGGCCAAGGCTGTGTCATGGGTGGGATACTTTGCGCCGGTAGAGGTGGCAGCTTCGGGGTGGCACTCTGCGCACCCCTGCCATATTCCGTCCCGGGTGGCATGCAGACTGTAAGTAGTGTGCGACCCGCTGGGGCGGTGGGGGGTGTGGGGTGATGGCCGGCTGTCCCGCTCTCTCCCTCGCAACCGCCAAGGTGATGACAACGCTTGTCCTCGGGGCTGTTTACTTTGGGCTTGTGATAGCGGAAGCGGGAAGAGCGAGAGCGCCTCTTGTGCCCTCTTCACACACTACTACGGTCTCTGCCCCATTACTACTCCCACTAGTCCCACCCCCTCTTCAACTCATCCGGCCCACTCCCCCCGCCCCCCCCCCCCACCCCCCACTCCTCGCCTCACATCCGCCCCACTTCCCCTACCCTTCCATACCCCGACACGCATACCTACTATCATTCATCCTACTTTCTTGCCGCGGCGCGCGGCGGGGATAGATGTCAAATGTCGTCTGCGTGGGGTACATCTTCCCGCCATCTAAACCACGCGGCTCTCCGCCCTGGCGCCTGACGCTTGACAAGGATCCCGACAGTCCTGTCGCGTCACTCAATGTGCTCTAGTGACCGCGTCTCTTAATGTGTTACACCGTCTGGGGGGGGGGGGGGCGCCATAGTGATCACGTCTCTTAATGTGCTACACCGTCTGTCGCGGGGGGGGGGGGGCGCCCTGGTGACCACGTCTCTTAATGTGCTACACCGTCAGGAGGGGGCGGGAGGGTGTGTGGGGGAGGGGGTGGCAGGGGGACGGGGTAGGGAGAGGTGAATTCCTTTCCTCTCTGGCCTATTTTTAGCACCTGGCCTTTTGGTTGCTCATAGATCCCCTCTGCTAGACGGGATTAGTGTGCAATAATTCGTCCAGGATAGTCTTAGAATTAGCGTTAATTACAAAAAAATATCAGTTTAAAAAAACAAAATAGCAATCTCCATATGTTGAAGACGTATGACGCCAAAGTCTCTTCGCAATTTTGCGGATCGTGTATGTTTTTTGTGAAACCGCGGCATCAACCTACTCGTCCGCTTAAAATATTCTCAAATAAGTGTTTTGAAATCCCCAAATAGGCTTCAGTCGTGCTTTTCATGTGTATAGGTAGGTGATAGACGTTCAGCGTTATTGGTTAAATAACTGCAGTTGACATACTCGCCTGGTTTGATACGCCGTTGCCCCCCGTTATTAGTACAACCATTAGGCCAATGGCAAGAAGAGATGTACTCAGAATACACTTAATTCTAAGCAGGCGAAATGAACACCACTCGGGACGATGACACACGCCGACACCGCTGACTGAACACACTGGGTGTGGTCCACACCCAACTCTCTTCCTAGTCGTGTACTTTAACACTTGTCGGTGTTCAGTTTGTATAGAGGGCTCTGTGCCCTAGGGCCAAGAGACGGCCGTAATTATAGGACTGGCCTGGGCGGCGAGCTGTGGCCAGGGCACGGCGACAGTCCCCCGTCAGACCGGGGTTATCAACATTGTCATTATGCGCTGAATTATACTCAATGTACTTCTCTCTCTGTCGCCTCCTTTATTACAAAGAGGGGGGGGGGGGGGTAGCGGTTGTTTTCACACCTCCGCCGGTCCTAAATTATTATAGCTTATTTCGTATTGGTCCAGTCCTTCGTATAGAGTATACTCTCAGCGCCCCCCCCCCCCCACCTTCTCATCTTCCAACTCTTCTCAAGCCTGTTTGACCATGTGCCATGTTGTTGCTTGGCACCCCTCATAGTCACACCCCATCAGGAACCCTGAAGTAATCGTCTTCAATCACTATCTTTTCTACCACTCCGTTTCTCTTCTCTAAATACTCATCGGCGTGTGTGCGGCTGCATCCTCCCCCCCCCCCCCCCCCCGCCGACTCCACCCCTCGACCTACGGCTACTCTACCACCGCATATCGGCACCTCCATGATCTCGCCCCGGGCTCCCCTCCCTCTCTTTCTCTCCCCCCCCCCCCCCCACGCTCTCTCCCCCTCACCTGCGTTGAAATAGCCCCGGGATCCCATGCTGTGAGAGCGATAGGGGAGAAGACACCCGACCCCAGGGAGCGTCACAAAAAGTTCGCTGGTTCCCACCGACGGTTGCCGCGGCGGGGCGCTGGGCGGCGCTCGTGTTCCCACCGGTCCCGCCGTGTCCCCCACACCGTCTAACTGTCTCATGGCCCCTTGCATCCCTTCAGGCGTAAGTATGGCATCCTGGCCGGGGAGATAGTGGAGGAAAAGGCGAACAGAGGGACAGTAAGGGAGGAGGGGAAAAAAAGACCCGCGAAAGAGTGAGAGTGAAGAGTGAAAGGGAGTAAAAAGAACATAAGGGAGAGAGAAATAGCCAAACGAGAGGGGGGGGGGGCGGGGGGGGGGGGAGGAGTTGAGGGTGGATGTGACGTGAGTTCATTCGACAACCTACAGCCATCAAACTCGCTCTGTCCTAAAGGCATAAAAACAATTGTCAGCGTGCCACCGAAACTCCAGGCACCGAAAATCAAAAGTTGACTATTTCTTTCCAAAGCCGCGGGACAAAGTGTTTTTACGCCACGCCGGGTCTTTTAAGAACCTTGGCCAGGACACTTACCCGTTGTCCGTTCTTTCAGAAATATAAATGGCACCTCAGTTTTGGCCCTTAGCCGTAAGAGCCGCGTACGGCCCCACCACTGCACCCCATAAATCCACTTCTGATTTGACCGATAAGTCTACTATGTGGCTACTAGCTGCAGGTCTGTCGTGGAATAGCTTGCCCCCCTTTAATCCTAACCTATCACCATATCGCTCCGGCTCCTCTTGTTCAAGTCTGCGAGTTTCATATTATTACTTAGCTACCGCGTTCCGTTGTTATCAGAGTTCTCAAATCCGTCAGACACCTAATCGTTACACCTAATCTTCTCCACCGGCCCCCTCTGTACGAGACGTAAAGAGGAGATTGATACCGATTACAACGGGCATTTGCTTTGAGAAACAGAGGTCAGTGAGGTTTTGAAGGTCGTCTGAGGGTTAACGCACGAATATAATACGTACATTTTTTTTATATGTATGCGGTATCGCTACTTATGTAATGTATTTATATTACGTGATATTATATCTGCCTGAAAACAAAGCACACACAAAACGTTATACCCCTTTGGCTTCTGTGTGATGTTTCTTACAATCAAACCCGAAATAATACGGAATGTTGATGAAGGTGGTGCGAAATGTGGTAGTCTCAATGCAGAGACGCCTGTATGACAATGTAATAATCAGTTTGTTGCCACAAGAACACATAACTTGTACATCGCGAAATCCCCGGAGGTTACCGACAATCATGCCGACGATCTGAATCGAGTGCACCGTCTTTACGTACAGCTCCACCTCGCGGCGTCTTTGCAGAGAAGAGTGATTTAATATTTCAAGGCTGTACTCAGCTGTCGGAGAGTCTCTCTGTATGTTTGGGTTTTTTTATGTGTAGAACGAAATGCACAGTCTACAATCCCTTCCGCCATCTGGTGGGACATGGAATCATCATGGTGACCGGATGTGGCGAAGTAGGGCAGCTGAAGAAAGCTAGTAAGGGGCTGATAGTCAGGCCTACTGTGTGCGGCGTGTGTTATACTCACAACCCTCGGTATCTAAAGTAGCATAGGTGCCCGAAGCCACGCCCACGGTATCTGATGTAGGGTAGTCGCCCGCAGCCACGCCCACGGTATCTGATGTAGGGTAGTCGCCCATAGCCACGCTCATGGTATCTGAAAGAGGGTAGTTGCCCATAGCCACGCCCACGGGATCTGAAATAGGGTAGTTGCCCATAGCCACGCCCACGGGATCTGAAATAGGGTAGTTGCCCATAGCCAGGCCCTCGGTATCAGAACGAGGGTAGTTGCCCATAGCCATGTCCACGGTATCTGAAGTAGGGACCAAAGCGTGTCAGTCAAATCAAATATATTTGCGCTTGATATCTGCCTTGTCAGCCCTCGTGCCGGGTTTGAGGACTCGTCCTCCAGTGAGACCCCCCCCCCCCCCAAACACACACACACACCACACTCATGTTCATAACAATCTATTGTCAACTCTCCATTATATATATAGAATGCGGCACTGATCAAAGGGCTGATACAATAAAACGAAAAAAAGCCGTCCTATTTTAATTCGGGATTTAATAATAGCCATGTGTGACCCCATGGGACTTAAACTTGACTTGGCGGATTACAACGTGTGCCTCGCCCACTCTTAATATCAGTGGGGCGGGGCAGGGCAAGGTAGAACCTTCTCTGCGGGGCCGGTGTGTTACTGCGCGAGTTGGCCCCTTGTAGGGCCAAAAAAACTGGTGCATATTTGAGGACCGACCACACAGGTAAAGTTTACCCGCTGTGAGACGTTAACTGGGCGAGGTTATGAACGGACGATAGCTCAGCAAACCGGAGGTGCTGTGCTATACGCCACGTATACATTCCTACCTATGACGTTAGGGAGAAGACATACACGGAAACCGTCTTGTTATCGAACTTCGAACCCTCTTCGCACTCCGTTAGCCATCTATAAATTATCTAATAAAAATTACGCAACTAGGGAGGTCCTAAGTGAAGGGTTAGGCCTGAGTCACGTAATGTCAATTGCTTGTTTTTTGTGTGCGTGTTTGTTTTGTAGGTCGTAGCACGTGGCAGTTTATATTCGCGCAGGCATATTTCGGTTGCTACTTTGGTATGCTCAGCATGAGCTGACGTCTCCCGCAGCCCTTCCATTAACCTTGATAGCTCAACGGTCGAAAGGTCACGACCTTTATACGATATTTCCTATACAAAAAAAACAAGACTGACGGGATGACGTGTAAATAATCCTCGCCTTGGGGACTCTTTTAGCTTTCCCGAATACATGATGACGATTTCATTCCATGTTCATTGACAATATGAAAAGTAGACGTAACAGGGTATCCACCATTCAAAACATGAATGATGCATAATTAATATGGAATTCAAAAAGAGACTCACAATTGACGATTACCCGGAGTCGTGTATGCACAGTCTGCGGATCAGTAAGAAAGTTAGGCAGCACTCCCGGGATGGAGGTTATGGGTAGTTACCATGGAGACGTGTTGGTATGCCGTGAGATAGTGACTAGAGGGGCGGCCCGGCGCTACGTGGAGACCTGCATTAACACGCGGGCGTCTGGTTGTACCATACCAACATGTGCTTCCCAGCAACGCGCAAAACATTTTCAACTGCACCACATGGGGCGATCAGATGCAAAAAAAGGATAAGAAAAACTCTCCGTTTGCGTCCTATTTCCGTTGCTATCTGTATCTGTCTGTCTGTGTCTGTCTGTCTTGTGCGACGTCTATGTGACTGTCGCTCGTCTTGCTGTCTCTTTCACTACCGAAGTCCCTTTCTTCTACTAGTGTATTTTTCCCCCTAATGTCGCCCATTAAATCGGCCCGCCTTCGCGCTGTGTGTATAGTGGCTACCGGTCATCGTGTCAACAGGATTAATACTTCTTATACTTATACTGGCTGCCATAGGTGACACGGGCGGTCAGATAGACAGTCAGGCATATTTCAGTAAATATTTCTCCAATGTTACTTCGTCATCTGTCTGAATCCTAAAGGTTGAACACCCCCCCCCCCCCCTCCGCCCCCGCCGCTGTTAAAAATGAATACGAACCACTAGTGGTTACCCCTGTCATAAACGAAATAAACGTGTCGCTGTTTCGTGGTTTCGTTTCGTTCCGTGACCTTGTGGGTGTCGTTAGAAGTGAAGCGTCCCTCACGTCTACCACGTGGATGCAGGACGCCAGCAGCTCCCTCTATCTGTGTGCTGTGTAATTACGAAGCCGCGCGAGCTGTTTATTCGCCTGCTGTGAGCACGACCCATGACAGGCATCGCCATATTAATACCGCTTCTCACCCAGATAACACGTGATAACGAACGAAGATCTATGGCCTGACGATTAAGCCCCCCCCCCCCACCCCTCCGTCCCAACATCCCCCTCTCCCTCCACCAGGCGATGCACACCACTACAAAACTAAAGAAAAAAATGCAGTTTAAAAATATTTAATATTTCGTATCATCTATCTTTCTGACCCGTCTGCCCGTTTTAGGGACACCTAACAGTGGTGTGTTGGCGTCTGGGTCGTGGAGGAGGACGAGGAGGGCGTGGGGGGTGCGGTGCGGCTAACGCGTACCATCTTCTCCGCCTGGTACAGCATGCTTTTGGCAATTATGCGGCAATTGAAGCCAGTAGCTAACTGGTGGCCTTCTCTGTCGTCTCGCTTGGTATTCTCTCTTGGCATTGTTGCCCCTGGATGTGTTCGTTAAATCGATGTTATCAAGTACAACAGGCGGTGTATTCGCATTACCTAAACACATACATTGTATGGGAAGACCTTTCCCGGGATTCGCGCCACCAAACGGATGCGCCTACCACTGCGCGCATGTTTCTGTTTTCGGTAAATATATATTTTTTCGATACTTAGTCCCACCAAAAGTTGCTGGTGAAGTTTTTTCTACGCTTAACTGAGTAAATGTGTTTCGTTTACCATTTGGCGGCCAAGTGTTGGGTGTTTGACACTTCACAAACAGCGTCTGTCGCCACTGACATCATTCAATGGGAGTATTTGGTTTCGGGAACCATCCAGATCCCCTGAACAGCGACTGTAAAGCCCCCCCCCCCCCCGCGCTCACCTTATTTGTGCGGATCACGATAATACGGATATCTATCAGCAACCGACACGTCCAACCACTTCAGAAATATTATCGTAAGTGTTTTTTTCTTTAAAACAGCTTATATAAATCTCCACTTGTCCCACTTTGCATATTAACCAGTAATTTATTGCAAAAAGCACTGGTGCTAGCACGGGAATTTTATAAATGAACATATAAGTTACAGTTATAACTAATGTCGTTGTTTACATTCGGTACGTTTTGTAGTATCGAAGGTTTTTTGCCTCCATGTATTCGGTCATATTTAATTACGGAAGCCTGGAAGAGGTGAGAAAGAAAGATACTGGACAAAGTGCCTAGAAAGCGGTCTTTGTTTCGCTTCAAAATGATTATTCTCCCCAGATCAGCCGGCTGCAGGGTCATACCGTAATATTTACTGGTATAATATCTACGTGTATCTATTACATAATAGCCATTATCAATAACCGTTTACGGTTAGGTAGGCCTACCAAGCAGCAACAATCACGCAAGCGCCATTTTTAGGAACTGAACGAGACGATTTCGTGAAGTCTGTGGTTAAAAGTTACCTCCACTCCGCGGTTTCGAAACGACGAAGCCGGCGCGGAGTTCTGGCGATCAGTTTCGCACCTGCCGACATCGGGGCCCGTTTTATTCCAGGCACGTGCTAAGGTGTTCATGATGTGTTAGCCAGCCGGGGCTACATGCGTGACTCCCGGGTCCGCCGCCCCACCGGATTGTGTGTGTGTGTGAAGGGGGTTAGGGGGGAGGGGCCGGGGGTTGGAGTCAGGTGGGTAAATGTAATGGGGTGGGGTGGAGTGCAGGGGAAGGGATTGGCGGTGGTATGAGCTTATAATGGGGCCCTGTAGATGGACCGGCTTGGCAGGTAGAGTGGCGTACCCCAGGATGCCCCTGGAGGAGGATCGGACGCATTACACGTATGAAATGTTGTTTAGTTTTGCGAAAAATCTGCAGGGGGAACAGCGCTGGGGAAGGAAATGACGTGCGTTATGTGGGTTGTAGTAGATGGAGTATTTTCCCCTCGGGAGAAATCTGCGGGGGGTCACTATCACTAGAAAACCGCCACGTCATTCCTTGATAAACGACCAACAGCTGGGGTCGAAACGGACTAGTTACGAATTCGGCCCCACCGCAGGGTCGGACCTCAATGGATAAACCAGTGTACGGGGGAAGCTCAATAGATAGCTTGGGTTTGTTGGTCAGACTGACATCTGCAAAACAAACGAGTTTGAATAGCGCGGAAGTTCCTTTGACGCTGGATGGGCGCTGATGGCTGCAGACTTGGCCCGTGAACCGGAAGTGCTTTCCCCGACGTTGCGTCCCTGGGTGTGGGTTGACGCCTGACGTGAGCGATGTGGGTGCTCTCGAAGAGGATCAAGACGAGCAGAAACCGTCCTCCCATACACAGGGAGACGATGGATAACCTGTGTGTATGGTGGCCTAAAGGGGGTGGGGGGGGGGCTAGTAGTTTGGAAAAATCCTGGATTAAATAAAATGAGAACAATGCTTCGACGACAATTATATTTTAGCATATGATTAATGGACCCAACGTGAAATTGATGGTTGTGCAAGTCAAGGTCAGCTATTGAAGGTCACGTACAAGGTCATGTATTAAAGGTCACGTACATGCCAGAAAGGGCCCCGTATGGAAGTCATCGATACAGACGGCTATGTGTTGATATCATTCTGCGACGCATGCGCCTCAATGCCAAACAATGATTATTTAATACTAATTTATGACCTGGGACCAATTTATTATTAGCCGAAGATTATGAGTTATGAGGTATTACCAAGTTTTACAGCTCAGGTCTTTCGGCTCGTTTGGTCCGCGAGGCGAGAGGTCTGGCAGATTGCCGAGGTATACAATAGAGACCTCTTTTAAGCGACATCCAAAATGTCGACGGGTATCGGGGTAGGCACCATTTCAAAGTGATAGCATGACAGTTTTGTTTTTAAATATAGAGATGGGTTTATGTTAGCTGGTGCCGGTGGTCGGGTACTGTAGGTTCATTGGGCAGGCAGTGCCCCCTCCTCGTCACCGTTACTCAGGCTTTGTGCGATCGATGACTCTTTGAGCCTTCGTTCCGTCCTGTCCTCTGAGGAATGTGATGTTTTTTTTTTCAGTTTTGAGTTGTTGTCGTAGTTGCGTTACTTTGTGACTGTGGAAGTGTCCTGGAATTTGGGCCACACAAGACGAGGCGACAAGTGTCTTGGTGACGGCGACTAAAGTGGCTTCTTTTGTCAATCTTTTTATGTTCGCGGCTGTCACCATGTCAAAAATCGGCCCGGCGCAAAGTGAAAGGATAAGAGGAGTAAGAGGGAACGAAAGTCTTAAACACCAGTGTATATGGCTTCAGGAATCATCATTGGGGTCTATTTGGAAGCCCTGAATATAGGAACCCTTACTGATGCGTTTAGTCATTGGCCATGGTACTGTTTTATAATTATAAAAATAATTAATATACCGTTCATTTGGGACATGACGTTTGTCTGAGATTTTCTTGCGCAAATAATTGATGGCTAAAACCGGCAGAATGCTTTGTTCATGATAAACTGCCAAAAGACAATGAGACTTTGAGATGCTTGTAACACACTCATGGCCTCCCGGACATGTGAGCTTCCGGCCTCCCCCAACTCTTCCGAGTTTTCCTCTTCCCACATTACAAGAGGTTTCACGGTTGTGAGGTGTCATGGCTGAGCAACTTCATATGTGGCTATTGCATTTCGTGGTTAGATATAGAAGAATGACTTCCTCCCATAATCACTTTTATATGACTGTTTCTTAGCTCTCCCCAAGAATGATTTATTTTACATTTATATATTATTATTCAATATGCCATTGATTAGTTTCAAGCCCCAGCCTGCCCCAGCCCCCCAGCCCCAGCCCCAGCCGCAGCCGCAGCCGCAGCCGCAGCCCCAGCCCCAGCCCCAGCCCCCAGCCCCAGCCCCAGCCCTAGCCCCAGCACCAGCCCCAGCCCCAGCCCCAGCCCCAGCCCCAACCCCAGCCCCAGCCCCAGCCCCAGCCCCAGCCCTAGCCCCAGCACCAGCCCCAGCCCCAGCCCCAGCCCCAGTTTCTGTCTACCGTGGTCTGATTGGTTGTTCTGGGAGGCAGGCTTCCCCGCCGCAGACTTCCCCGCCTCCACCCTGGTCGCTGGCGTGTAGATCTAGGCACCCCCGACTGACTTCCCCTGACGAGTCCCGCGCTTACCTGGCGGCGATTGGCAGTTTGAGAGTTTTGCGGCGTAGCTCCGACCGGGCTACTAGTAGTAGTAGTAGACAGTTGTAGTCCAGATAGAGGGTGCTTTTTTCTTCTTCTGTTGAGGGGTGTATGGGTAGGGGAGAGGGTAGCGGTAGGAGGGGAGTGGGGTCGGGGAATGAAGAAGCTGATTTGACGCAATGGATAGCGATGTGGGGAAGGTCACCGCGGGGGAACGCGGCAGGGAGGCATACTAGCAACGTAACCACGTGGTGTACGGGTCTACCACGGGCCACCGACCCTGGCGGTGGGGGTGACGGGGGTGGGGGTAAATGTTCGATGCGGCTGTCGTGAGGTTCAATTATTATTTGCGAGAAGGGACAAAGGGGAAGGTCAATGACAAAGAAATGGTGGGGGCTGAAGGTAACGCGAAGGAAGGGACCAAGGCTTGCTTTCCCACAGTGGGCCTACTTCTGTTCGTTTGATGGGGGTTATATAAGGACCTGGATTAGGATAGCCGTGGAAGAAGGGAGGATGTGTGTGTGGGGGGGGGGGGGGATAAATCAAATGTTGATGCGGCAACCGTGATGACGGGTGAGATATGACGTCAAGAGGCCTGTGGAGGAGGGTTGGTAGGGATAATAGAGGAGATGAGGGTGGCGGGGGGAGGGGGGGGGGGTTTAAGGGGAAGTCGGATAAGGAGTTGGCTTCACGCTCCCGGTACCTTGTAATTCCCAGGGTTGGGTTGTCTGAGAGACTGGCACCTGGCTGCTGTTGACCACCCCCCCCCCCCCCCCACCCCCGTCTTCCCTTTGCCCTGTTCTCCCCTCCTGCTTTCCCCCAGTAGCGTCCTTCCCGTTGGCTCCACGCCTCGTTTCCTTCCCACCTGGGTTTCTCAGCATTCACTCTCCCTCTTTACCCCCCCCCCCCACCCCCCGCGCCACCATCAACCTGTGGGTGAAATAGATGATGAGGCGGTGGGGGGCGCCACCCAGGATCCAGGGACGAACTCCTGCCCCTCCCCCCCCTCTCCCCTCCCCCTCCCCTCCACCTCGCCCCCCCCCCCCCTCCCTGCCCCCCTCATCCCCTCCCTCCCCCCTCCCTCCCCTCTCTCCCGCCCCCTCCTCAATCCCCTCACCATGGATTGCAGCTGAGCGGTGGGTGGTGGGCTGATCACACAGCCTGAGTTGTGTAGTGGTGGTCGAGACCGCCACGTGGTCAGCCGGCGTTACAACAGTCGCAGTTACTACAACGGGACGTTCGGGATCCAGCGGGGAGGGGGGGTGGGGAGGGGATGGATGGGGTGGGGTGGGGTGGCCAGACGGTACAGCTGTCAGCTGGCGGGACGCATCCCGACGGTTGGCGTTACCCGTCCTCCACGTGCCCGATGGTGGAGCCCACGTAATGGGGAGCAGCAGCCTGGCGCTGCCCTCAGCGTGCGCGACCACGGGGCGAGGCTGACCGATGGCCCTGACCGCCTCCCGGGGGTCTCCTGCTGCCCCCCCCCCCCCTCCGCACTGACGTCTCTCCCTGCGCCCCCCCCCCGCATCTCACCCTCCTGATCCACCATTCTCACTCATCTACGGTGGGATATGCGTAAATCCCCGGGAACCTCCCCCCTTCACCCCTCTAACCCCTACCCTCCTACCTGGTACCGGGCTGACTACGTTGGAATGCCTCCCCTGTTATAAGTTTCCTCTGACGTTGTTTATTACCAGGCGACCGCAAAACAATCACCTAGATGCGCCCTAGTCTCTCCCGCTACCCCCGTTGCCACCCCCCCCCCCCGCCCTCCTCCTCTTCCTCCTCCACACCACACCACACACACACACACCTGAGCCTCCGCCCCCTACTTGGTCACACCTTGGTCCTATTGTGCTCAATAAACATCAAAACGGATATCAAAATGCCAGATATCCCCTTCATCAAAACAAACTTTCCCACCGCACTCACGTGTACGTTGCAATCTGGATTAGGGATTCTGGACCAGGAATTCTGGCTCAGGTATTGTCGACGTTTCATCCTGGCTCGGTCATGCTGGATCAGTCATTCTCGATTAGTCATATTGGTTCCGGCATTTTAGCTCTGGACCGGACCTTCTAGCTCAGGAATGCTGGATCCGACCTTCGGGAGCAGGCAACTTGGATCGGAAAAAAATAGATCATGCATTCTAGAGCAAGCAAGACAGAGGCACGTGTCCCGCCCGCCAAGCCACGTCCTTCAATCCCGTTTCCTGCCGCTCGCGTTATTGGACTGTAGTGTATGAAACGACCAGCATGCGTCGTGCATTTAGTGCAGGCAGCTGAATTCCAAAGCCATTTTATTAACGTCCGTGTTATAGTAAAGGGCCACACATGGTACATGTAATAAAATGCAGGACATACATGCATCAAGCAAGAGATTTCAACTCTGGAACTTCTGTACGTTTGCGTCTCCTTAGTTACTGTAGATCACTGGCAGGAACTGGGGTTTATGTGTGGGATGATGTGGGCGTTACGCTGCCATGGAGTAAGAGACCACGTGGCTCTCCGTCCAATAAACACAACATAAAGTATGTGGACCTCATCTGCTACCATGGTGTGTCCGTATCGTCGGCAGTAGTGGCAGATCTACCATGGTCTGTCCGTATCGTCGGCAGTAGTGGCAGATCTACCATGGTCTGTCCGTATCGTCGGCAGTAGTGGCAGATCTACCATGGTCTGTCCGTATCGTCGGCAGTAGTGGCAGATCTACCATGGTCTGTCCGTATCGTCGGCAGTAGTGGCAGATCTACCATGGTCTGTCCGTATCGTCGGCAGTAGTGGCAGATCTACCATGGTGTGTCCGTATCGTCGGCAGTAGTGGCAGATCTACCATGGTCTGTCCGTATCGTCGGCAGTAGTGGCAGATCTACCGTGGTCTGTCCGTATCGTCGGCAGTAGTGGCAGATCTACCATGGTCTGTCCGTATCGTCGGCAGTAGTGGCAGATCTACCATGGTCTGTCCGTATCGTCGGCAGTAGTGGCAGATCTACCATGGTGTGTCCGTATCGTCGGCAGTAGTGGCAGATCTACCATGGTCTGTCCGTATCGTCGGCAGTAGTGGCAGATCTACCATGGTCTGTCCGTATCGTCGGCAGTAGTGGCATATCTACCATGGTCTGTCCGTATCGTCGGCAGTAGTGGCAGATCTACCATGGTGTGTCCGTATCGTCGGCAGTAGTGGCAGATCTACCGTGGTCTGTCCGTATCGTCGGCAGTAGTGGCAGAACTACCATGGTCTGTCCGTATCGTCGGCAGTAGTGGCAGATCTACCATGGTCTGTCCGTATCGTCGGCAGTAGTGGCAGATCTACCATGGTCTGTCCGTATCGTCGGCAGTAGTGGCAGATCTACCATGGTCTGTCCGTATCGTCGGCAGTAGTGGCAGATCTACCGTGGTATGTCTGTATCGTCGGCAGTAGTGGCAGATCTACCATGGTGTGTCCGTATCGTCGGCAGTAGTGGCAGATCTACCATGGTCTGTCCGTATCGTCGGCAGTAGTGGCAGATCTACCATGGTGTGTCCGTATCGTCGGCAGTAGTGGCAGATCTACCGTGGTCTGTCTGTATCGTCGGCAGTAGTGGCAGATCTACCATGGTCTGTCCGTATCGTCGGCAGTAGTGGCAGATCTACCATGGTGTGTCCGTATCGTCGGCAGTAGTGGCAGATCTACCATGGTCTGTCCGTATCGTCGGCAGTAGTGGCAGATCTACCATGGTCTGTCCGTATCGTCGGCAGTAGTGGCAGATCTACCGTGGTCTGTCCGTATCGTCGGCAGTAGTGGCAGATCTACCATGGTCTGTCCGTGTCGTCGGCAGTAGTGGCAGATCTACCATGGTGTGTCCGTATCGTCGGCAGTAGTGGCAGATCTACCATGGTGTGTCCGTATCGTCGGCAGTAGTGGCAGATCTACCATGGTGTGTCCGTATCGTCGGCAGTAGTGGCAGATCTACCATGGTGTGTCCGTATCGTCGGCAGTAGTGGCATATCTACCATGGTCTGTCCGTATCGTCGGCAGTAGTGGCAGATCTACCGTGGTCTGTCCGTATCGTCGGCAGTAGTGGCAGATCTACCATGGTCTGTCCGTATCGTCGGCAGTAGTGGCAGATCTACCATGGTGTGTCCGTATCGTCGGCAGTAGTGGCAGATCTACCATGGTGTGTCCGTATCGTCGGCAGTAGTGGCAGATCTACCATGGTCTGTCCGTATCGTCGGCAGTAGTGGCAGATCTACCATGGTGTGTCCGTATCGTCGGCAGTAGTGGCAGATCTACCATGGTCTGTCCGTATCATCGGCAGTAGTGGCAGATCTACCATGGTGTGTCCGTATCGTCGGCAGTAGTGGCATATCTACCATGGTCTGTCCGTATCGTCGGCAGTAGTGGCAGATCTACCGTGGTCTGTCCGTATCGCCGGCAGTAGTGGCAGATCTACCATGGTGTGTCCGTATCGTCGGCAGTAGTGGCAGATCTACCATGGTCTGTCCGTATCGTCGGCAGTAGTGGCAGATCTACCATGGTCTGTCCGTATCGTCGGCAGTAGTGGCAGATCTACCATGGTGTGTCCGTATCGTCGGCAGTAGTGGCAGATCTACCATGGTGTGTCCGTATCGTCGGCAGTAGTGGCAGATCTACCATGGTCTGTCCGTATCGTCGGCAGTAGTGGCAGATCTACCATGGTCTGTCCGTATCGTCGGCAGTAGTGGCAGATCTACCATGGTGTGTCCATGCAATACATATCGAGGTGTGATTCAGGACGTTGGTCTGCTATACATGCCACTTGTCGGTTGTTAAAACTTCAGGTACAAGGTATGTACGGATTCATGAATACAGGCCTCATTGGTTGGATGGGAGGGATTACAGGCAGGGTAATCTGTAAGATTATCTCGCATCAATCATTGGTCTGAGCGGTACGGACACATGCAAGTCTCCGGGGGTAACATCAAGGTCCGGGAGCGGGGATCTATGCAAACCCATCGGTGGTGAACCATGGCCTATTTTGGCACTGTCTGTTTCATTCTTATGTGTGTAAAAAATTGTTATTGAGACATTTGCTGTAATATATCCATTGACAGAAGTAATATGAAAAATACGTCAATGGGTTGTCACCGAATAAAAAAGACATTACTGATGGTGTATTGGAGTTGCTATGGCCGCTGGTGATATCACACGTGTGGCACTAAGAACTACAACTCAATAAAAAGGAAGCCAGAAGCATTGAGGATCAGTTTCAGCTCTCTAAGGCACACTTCTATTGCTTGATGTTTGTTTTTACCTAGAGTGACTGATTACGCCTCCGCTGCAGACCCATGAAGGCAATTGCGTCACAGAACTTTTTTTTTACCTACTTCCCGACGATCAACCTCAATTCAAGCTCTGACGTAAAAAGCCATATTCATACGCGTAGCCAAAAAACATGTTCCTCGGCTCTGCTGTGGGTGCTTCACCATGTGGATGCCTGGCTGGTACCATCTGGGTCGCCCCTGGCTTGTTCCTACTACAACGGGCAGAAGATCTTTGGACAGAAGCCAAAATGCGTAAATATCTTTTCCCGCCAAGAAAAATACGATTTTTTTTTCTTCGCTGGCCCCAGCGGAAGTAGGCATTATTCTTCCGGCTGGCCTGGAAGTCATATGCGCCGATCCACGTGGAATCTGTTTCGAGTAAGCGTTGTAGTAAACACGTTTTTACAAGGCTTCCAGATCAGACCAGCAAACGCGGGCCGGCCGGGTCCACCCACCGCTTCCAACAGGCAGTAAATCGGCGAGGAAAAGGGCCTACGCTTCGGCCGTAAAGCGTTGTAACGGCTATACATGTGGCTCAAACTCATCGCGCACGTGGCAGCATGTTTTACTGTAGTTGGAAAGAAATTCGCACTAAAAGACAAATCATGGACGGAGCATGAGGCAACTATTGATGCTGATCGCGCGTTGATGAACATTATACCAACAGAGCAATCGGTGTTTGGGACTCTAAGACGGTTTCTTTTTTAACTATTATCAAGAACTTCGGTCCAAAAGACAAAATGATGCTCTAACCAAAGAGTTCACATTCGGTCTTCGAAAAGTGACGTATCCAACAAAAGTTTTTGTCGGGGCCATGTGTAACCAAGCGCTGTAACTGTTGACCCCACTGATATATGGCCAGGCACAGGGGATGCCTAACTAACAGCGTTTCTTCCTTTAGTGCCAACGCCCCCCCCACCCCCTACTCCACTCCCCGTGTCCACCCTGGCTAGCTTTAGCCCCAGTCCGCATGACGGTCTTAGACTTTTTTCTGGTTTTCTCCAGTTGGACTGTAGCACTGGCTGGTCGGAACAGCCCAAGCGAATGTTCCTAAGCTGACTGTGTTATGAAGCGTTCTGATTGCATATTCCGAAGAGGAGTGCAGTTACAATGTAGAAGGGCACTCGTAGAAGAGTGGACATTATGTATGTTTTACCCCACGGTTGGTTTATTTCTACTACAACTTTTACTTATAACAAAGTAAGTAAAGGCAGGATATAACAGAGCCATATACCTGTTATATCCCGAAATAAAAAAATAGGCTTACAGATAAATATGGTCCGAAAAAGGTCTATGAAATATTATACCAGAGAACCAGCTGGTGGAATGGTAGGAGACCCTACTCTGGGTTCACTGTGTCAGAACTGTCATAGTGCGGAACATGTATGTCGGGGTCTCCTCTTGTGAGACAGGTGTCCGTCCCCGCATCATAGTCCTGTCGGCCACATTAGACAGGTGTCCGTCCCCGCATCATAGTCCTGTCGGCCACATTAGACAGGTGTCCGTCCCCGCATCATAGTCCTGTCGGCCACATTAGACAGGTGTCCGTCCCCGCATCATAGTCCTGTCGGCCACATTAGACAGGTGTCCGTCCCCGCATCATAGTCCTGTCGGCCACATTAGACAGGTGTCCGTCCCCGCATCATAGTCCTGTCGGCCACATTAGACAGGTGTCCGTCCCCGCATCATAGTCCTGTCGGCCACATTAGACAGGTGTCCGTCCCCGCATCATAGTCCTGTCGGCCACATTAGACAGGTGTCCGTCCCCGCATCATAGTCCTGTCGGCCACATTAGACAGGTGTCCGTCCCCGCATCATAGTCCTGTCGGCCACATTAGACAGGTGTCCGTCCCCGCATCATAGACCTGCCAGCCACGTTACTGACGTCACTGTGCTGCGACAGGCAAGTTGTCATCGTGGCGATCTCTGTGCCACCGTGCATTCAGCCACCGTGGTGGTGGTGAGGGGATGCGCACGCGTTGATGAGTGGTCCATTCGCAGAAAGTGACCGATCCTCCGCCGTGGGGTAGGGAGTCGGTCCACAGGGCTTGGGTGGGTGTAATTTAATACGACATACTTATTGAAAAGTGTGCTGACTCATCGTAAAGCCTGAACGGCGCATAATCTGATAACTACAAGGACAAATGTGGTCTCACTCATCCAGTCACCCGTTAGTTAAGCAGAGGGTCACAATTTCTGAAGTTTTTTTATCATCTTATAGTGGGTACTGAAATGTTGTCATACCCCCCCCCCCCCCCCCCCCCCCCCAACACACACACACGCACACACGCATACAGTGGCAGGCCGACCGCAAACCGCAGAGCTATAACATGTCGGGCAGCCGATCGATTTATTCGACTGCTCTGAACACCTGCCTCCTGCCATTATGTGTCAGAACTGTACGAAGTGTGGATGCGGCAGGACGCTACCTTTCCGCGACTGGGTATCATTCTGTCAAAAGGCCGTATATCAAAATTACAACGCTTTTAGGTAACACTAGACCAGTAGTGATATGAGTCGATGCAATGGTGATTGAGGCTATCTTTGGGTACATAAGGACTAGTAAAGCGGGCCAGGACACTCCCTGGGATACCATGAAAATCAGGGCTCGGCTTGCTACCTACTGAGCTAATGCAGTCTCTAGCAGTTCGTGTACCACCATGTATATGGGGACCAGGGGGACTCTATCACAAGCCTAGTCCTCTAGTTCGGCCCCCGTCGCTCTGATCACATAGCCAACCAACTATATGTCTGTCTCAAGGGCGTATATGATAATATGTACTGAGTGCTATTGGAAAGCGCGTCGGCGTACGGAATACAAGGCTACGTGCTTATCTGTCCTTCTCTGTTTTTCTTTATTGACCAAGTGTGTTATTGACCAAGTGTGTTATTGATTCAGTTGGTAAGTAGATACAGATTTCAGGTGAGATATCATGGCTGTATTTTGACCCCAAGAATTGACTCATGCCGTGCGTGTATAATATGGTACATAGAGATATTCCTGGCGGTGAAACCGATTAAAAAAGTTGCCCGTTGAATTAAGGCCATGTCTCTATGCGTGGCTAATATCCCTATCTTTTGTGAGTTTAACGTAGGCGTGTACTTCACATTAAAGAGTAAGTATTCAGTGGCGGATCTAGAGGGGGGGGGGGGTTAGGGGGTTGCAACCCCCCCCCCCCCCTTGGGAACCAGAACATGCAACATACATGCTAACATACATGTTAAAGTCCTTAGTCTTCAGAGAGCAACCCCCCCCCCTTGGGAAACTGAACATACACTGTTAAAGTCGGGTTCTCCAAGTCCAAGCCCCCCACCCCCCCCCCGGTCGGTTTTTCAGACAGCACACACACCCCTCCGACCAGACAGCACACACACCCCTCGGTCGGAAGTTTTCAGAGAGCACCCCCCCCCACCTTGGCAAATTTCTAGATCCGCCCCTGCAGTATGATACAGCAAAAGGGAGTCTTGTTTTCACAGATACAGATTGTGGCTGCCAAACCATATATATATATATATGCACGCGGGCTTAAAACTTCGTAATACTTTCTATAACATATGACTGTGGGGCCACTGTGCGCACTGGTATCTACAAAACTATAAAATATCTACGCATGGTAATGTACGATATTCCGTCGTTTAAGGTGATGGACCAATTACGAACGGTACAAATGGCACTTTCATTGCATCCTGGTCTGCATGCGAACTGTCATTGGCCGTCATCTATGGCGGATTAGGTGCCTTTTTGTATGGTTTCGGTCGCCTTTTTGCCTCGTTTGGGTAATAGCGCCGAGCTGTCCTGAGAAATCCGAGACATGGCCATATGCTTGATGTGTTTGCCAGGGACCCAGTGATATCTCTGCCGATGTGGCACATTATTCCTCTAACTGCCTCTCTCTTACTTTTTATGTATCGCTCTCCTAATTTATCTTCCTCTCTACCTCTCTCTTTCCCATCTCTCTCTCTCTCTGTTTTTATCGCTCTCGCTCCCCTTTTCTCTTATTTCCGGTTCTACCTCTGCGAATAATATGACCCATAGCATATAAATGAGTGTGTGTACAGTGAATTTTTTTCAGACTGATCTCTGGTTTACATTCAATAATTGTGAGCTACACCGCGATCAAACCATCCTTCCTTCCTCACTCGGACATTGAAGGGAGGTTTCACTGCAAAATGTATATGTGTATATGCACCAACCTTTCTGGACTATACAGCGCGATGATATTTGCGCATACCGGCTTGGTGTACCCGTTGGACTGGGACGCTCACGACTGGGACGGCAGTTTGACCTTGAGCTGGTGACCCCAGACGTGTTGCATTCCGCGACCGTATGTCTGGACATGATTGCCAAACACTAGCGGCCTCCGTTACTTGTTGTCTGAATCACTTCTGTTATGTGGAGGGGGGCTTGCATCTTATAAGCCCTCCATCCACTGTGATACAGCGGTATGTTTCGTCGCCCCTTGTCCATTTGGCTTTCTTTCGGGATCGGTGTCAACTGTATGGTCTTAGTGTCGAGTGTCTCATTGGTGGAGAACTGGGCAGTCGCTAGAATGCTTCCTTTATTATGTAAAATGGGCCATACTTTTGTTATTTATATTCAGTCATGTGCTCTGCCATTTTTCCGCATAGATATGTGTTTAGTATTATTTTAGGTTCATTATTTCAGTTATTTTCTGATTACACTGTCGACTACTCTCAATCCGAACAGCAAATATCAACATTCTGAACTGTCCAAAATGTTCGGTTTGGCTTCGGACTATCATAAGTCTATATCCGAGGAAGTTTTTCAGTATCAAATCTGAATGCTTCTATGTGGAAAAAAAGTTAATATCGGTCTCGTGATTAAAGCTTAAACGACGAATTGTTCGCTTTCACCGACTGCCGCACACTAATACCTCAGGTCCGCCTATTGAATTTTATTCTCGCCCGAGGCGCTGACCATTGAAGCTGTTGTCGGACCACAAAACCCGTGACCCTATCTCCGAAGCTATGGCCCCGCATTGCTACTTCAAAAGGCATAAAGCTCTCGGGGGCAAGTGGCAACGAAAACTCCCCGGGAGGGGCGCGTCGGTTTTTTCACACCGCTTACAACAGTGGTAAATTGTCTCTCCTGCTATTGTATCTCTGACACCATCATGGCTCCTTGCAGTCCATCAAGGCCGGTGAAATAATAATAATGCTGGTCGGCCTGTGTGTTAAATAATATAGGACTTCGACAAACTCAAATAGACGCTGACAAACAGAGGCCTGTTCGCACTCACCGGCCTCCATGAACGAGGCGACACCTAGCGAATGACTGAGCAAACGTGCATGGACCCCAAAGAGACATGTACCTGTGTCCAGAAGGCCTAACAGTTTGCCGCTACAATCACAATACTAGATGGGCGTCTTGTGGTATTGAGGGGTGAAGTGCAAGGCCTGACATGAGACGGTTATATGAAAGTAAAGGGACACGCCAAAATAAATGACCAAACAGTGACCTAGGGGAGGTAAAATGTGACACCGGGGATACGACCGGACTCTATTTATGCGGCGCGAACTATTGCCTCTAGCTCTGTGGTTGAAGATAGGTCAGGAGGCGGTGGTTAGATGATTAAGACAAACATAGATCTGAGCGCATCGCGTGACCTGTCACACAACCAACCTGGAGTGTGGAGGTACCTGAACGTGTATGAGTGTGTCTGGGGGTGGGGGAGGGGTCGGTGCCGGGGCCTGCGATCTGACAGCACGTGGCCCACGGGGCATGCGCACACCCATCCCCCCTCCAGATATAGCAACAAGGGTGACGGTGTCCCTGTGATGTTGCACCCCGGGGGTCGCGTGTAGTATGGCACCAATATATTGGGGCTCCATCCAGACCGACTTGTCTGGCCCTTTGAATGTCTGATGTCATTGATCCTTGATTCTAACAGGTGTGGGAAGTAGGGGGATTTATTTCTAGGCACCTACACCGCCATTCCACAATCAACAATATTTTCACAGCACCAGTTTGATACTTGTTCTTCGGTTCTGAAACCTCTGCAGTCAAGGTATCATTTCACTACGATCTCGTAACTTTTGCTCGTAAAATTTCATGTATATGGAAAACATATTTGTTTTTATTAATATTGTCAGAAAATAAATTGCACGAAGATGGCTGCACCGCTACAATTGTAGTATAATGCATTTGTTCGCAACTCTTAGTGAAATGATCCGCAGGAATATTTAATGCAAATGCCAGAGTTATCGTAGCCTGAAAATCAGACGGTAATGTCGTGACAGTCTGAAGGATTGACACTAACGTCTGAAACCATAGGCCTTGGGCGCTATTCACAAAACCTATTTGACCACCTTGACTAAAGCCCTCACTTGGCAGCCGCCAAAAAATGGATTCTTTCCCTTCAAGGTGGTTAGTGTCGATCCTTCAGACTGTCACGACATTAACGTCTGATTTTCAGGCTAGAGTGATCGTTGTGTGAATAATTGTGTCTTTCGTGTGTGCTACGCCGTCAAAACTATATATACATGTTGACACATGTGAACTTTAACATGTCAGACTGTAATCAACCTTGTTTGATCACACACCGTACCTATCATCGATGGCTTAGTGTAAGCCTTAAACTGTCGTAGTTTTGTTCTGAAGCCTCTCAATTATCTTGGTATGTAGACAGTCACTTGTTTATGACATTTTTATGGTATAGACAAGACGGAAGCCGTTCCGCTGAGTTGATCCCTCGTGCCTTGCGGACTCTTTGCCTCGCGGCCTACCAGCGCTTCACCAAGTGGACTGGAGTAGTATCCACTCCAACCATGTTGACCAGACGTGGGTTCATTGCCATGACTACCTGATTTATGTCATTACTTCCGGTTTCGAAGGTCAATTGGTGTCACTCATTATCCACCCATCATTATTTGAAGTCTATGGCATGTGTCAAGCGTTTATATATATGGACCACTAACCAAGCCGCGTTATCATACGTTGTGCACGGTAGGTGTGTATGAATCTCATAACTTGTGATACGAACTGAAATAAAGCTGCTTAGCAAAACGGTGAAGCTGAATCAATCTCATAACTTGTGATACCGAATGGAATACAACGACTTAGCAAAGCGGTGAAGCTGATTTATAATAGCTGTATGGCGGAGGACTTCCTTCGGATCACTTGAATGTGATCGCCGGAACCCACACGGCGCCGCCATTTTAGCCAACGCTTCCAACATGGCCGACGTAAGTCATTGTCAAGCACCGGAGGCATGGAACCAAGTGTGTACTTGTGTACACGTGACGCCTCAAGTGTGGAGAGTGGTCCGCGCGGTGACAGCATGGCCGCCGGGGGTCTTGTCACTGTGCTCACGGCAGTCACGTGACGGGAAGTCGGTGACCTCACTAGATATGGCACATTTATACGCTATCGCTTACACACGCATTCTCTATCTCTCTCTATAGCTTCCTGGTGTGCCTCTTTCCTTCTCAATCTCTTTCTCTCTCTTTTTCTCTACCTCTATCTCTATCTCGGTCTCACTCTATCCGTCACACTTGGTATATCTCTTTATATCTCTATCTGTGATTATTTACAAATGTCTGACTAGACGTAACCGGTGCTGCTCCCTGGTGGCATGTCTGAAGGCTCATTGCTGACGTCACTTCACCTGGGAAGTCAAGAGGGAAGTAAAAAAAAACAAAAAAACTAGGAGATGGGTGCGTCATTACTCGTCCTCACCGATGGATGGGTGGGTTGTGCACGTGGAGCTGCGCGTGCGCGCTGCGCGTGCGGGCCTCGCATCGTCTCATCTCCGTCGACTAGTTAGTGCAGGTCGACGATAGGAAGGTACGATGGTGGCTTGGCACCAACTCTGTCCGCTCCTCGCCTCCGTCAACTATCTTCCCCAGGGTACCCAGTGCGCACCCTGGCGGGAAGTCTCCACGTCAAGGTCATAAGGTCACCTTCGCCCCCTACCAACCCTCATCCCCCTACGCACATCGCAGCCCCACCTCTCGACCCCGCGCATACACTTCATCCATCGCTGAACTTAGTGACGGAATAGGATAAGATGGTAGAGGGGAAGGGGGGATGGAAGGAGTGAGGGGGGGGGGGCGAATAAAGTATCAAAAAAACACCCTGTAGGCCCGGTGAGAAGAATCACAGGGTGGGGGCGGGGTACAAGTAAAGCAGCAAAAAACAAGCCCAGGGAGAAGAATCATTGGGGGCGGAGGTGAGAGAAGGGCAGTGGAGGTGGAGGGGGGGGGGGGGGGGGGTAGGGGGGTATAAGCGCAGTTTATGATCCCAGTTTAAACGCTAACACCTTACAAGCTGCTTCCAATTTATGGTTACCGCCGCTCTGGTCACGTGGCTTATAATCCACCCCGGTTTAGTCTCACGCGGACCTCTGTGTGGGATGCGCAGGGTAGCAAGGTGCAGGTGACACCTCGCTCTTGCCCCCTCGCCCCGATCCTCATCCTCATCACCACTGGCTTCTGCGTGTAGTTTATTCACTGAATTGTGTTTGCGTGTTGTTTATAGTTCCCGTATGTTTTCCCGGTGGTGCGTTCTTGACAAACATATAGTCTTGTTTTTAGGCCTCAAATTACCTTTTTGTATCACAATCTAAATAGTGAGCGGAATTTTCTCTCACTATGTAAATAGTGAATGGAATTTTCTTGAAATTCATGCGGAAGTGATGTTATTAGAAATAATCATTTTCTTGCGTGACGTGCGTGTTGAGTCGTTGCCTCACATATATGCTTGTCCCGTCAGACGATAGCCGGTAGGGAGGCAGTGGGACATGCCGGGTTCTTATGTAAGGCTTTAATACATATGCGGCAAACCCGATGCTATTTTCCTTTGCCTTTGACTATCATCGCATCTGGTGAAGAGCGCATGCGCAACGGTATGCGCCAGGCCTAACCCCCCCGCGCATAAAAAAAGCCTTCGAGTTAATCTTGGTTAACTGCACCTTAATGCACTCGAAGCTCTGCCGGTCGCATGACTTAAAGAAAATATACGTTTGTTTTAATAGGCAAGTCTATTGAATCCAGATCCTCTGCCTCAATGAGCGTGTTGGAGCCTGAGTGGCCTCAGGTTTTATATTGGCTGTGGCTGCAGCAGGCTACTTGGCGCGGATCTGGGATTTTGTGTGTGTGAAGAGGTGGGGTGGGGTGGAGAAAGGGAGTGTGCCGGGGGGGGGGGTCTGTTTCTTCCCCTTTGGTAAAATGGAAAAAAGGCCCTAATTACTGTGCCCTCCCTTTGAGGGTGAGTCACCCGTAATCCCTAGGCATATGGATACGCGGGTACGGTTATATTTTGTAACGGTGTGCCCATGTGTCGGGTGTGGTGGTGGTGGTGGGGGGGGGGGGGGCACTGTCACCCCGTCACACCAACACACACACATTAGACTGATAACGCATCTATTTCATATAGATACGCACATCACATATACGAACAGACCTGTCCGATAGATAATAATAAAAAAAACAGATGGTAAAAGTCATTATTTATTTGATATGTGAAGATATTTGATCGTCCTTTGTTACGTTGCTAATTCAGGGCATTGCTTTCTTTCTGAACCCTCATGGATATAGATCGAAGCGTTTAACATAAGTGGTCGTTTGTTTTGGGAGTGTTGAAAATTCTTCGGTCCTGGGCGGTACTGGCGCAATCTCAAAGGGAACATTCCACGCTGAACGTTGATGAACTACAAGGACAGCTACCACGAGATATCATCAGATAGCCAGCGAGTTTTAACACTCGTCCACGTACATCATAGTAGACGTTTTGGGTGACTGGAAGGGGCGATGTCCTAACCTTTACCCCCATTGGAAACCTCTGATCACTGCAGTTCGTTCTCTTCGCTCGCTGTCGAGGAGAAAGGAATGTAGCGTCTGATAAGGATTCCCTCAGGCGCAAGGTCAAGGTCACCGCCTCTTTGTCAGTGTCGTCTGCGTCTCGGTTTTTTTTGGCGCACAAGAAAAATGGTGTTTTCTCTTTTCAAGGTTGATGGTGTAGAGGAAATGCAGATCGCCCCCCCCCCTCCCCACACACACACACCGCTACAGTTTGCATAATTGGACGTGTAATCAGTATTTGCAGGGAATTGTCTGCTACCAGTCTAATTGTTTGCCCTGTTTTATTATATATGTCCCTATGTCAATATTTTATATAGCCTTTATATACAAATCAATACGGGCTACATTGTGTTATATCAGCTTTACGGGGGTATTACAACGGGTGGGTATTGTGTCTGAGGTTAGACCATGTGCTCGCCATATTGGGGTTCGCTTTACTTTGCCTGTACCTTCGTGTACATCATACAGCTATCCAGGTGAAATCACACTCGTTTGACCCCCGCGACCCATCAACCTCCTCTACTCACTCTCAGGTAGGTGGCGCTATCATACACCTAATCTAATCTAAACTGGGCGCTAATTGATCGTGGCTGAACTGTTGTCCAACTCAGCAAGTTACCCCGCCTCGTGTGGGAACCGCACCCTCTGCCCTCTGCCACTCCCCCCACCCCAACACACCACCCCCACCCGACCCCCACACGCCATTTGGCCAGTCCAGACCACACGTTAAAATACCCTTTAGTGGGTCGTAAAAAAAAGGAACGGGACGCGAATCTCGCTCTCCCCGAGACCACATGGCGATGATCCTGTCATCTGGATGCAGAGGCAATGCGACCAGTCTATGCCTCATGCTTACACATGAGTTTATTAGGGGGGTGTCACGCTGTCCGTTCTTAGCTGTCATTTCCTGCTGTGGCCTTGGTTCTAGGTAGTCCGCCATTAAAGTAACAAAAACATGTCATAAGAATATGACGTGAGGTTTTAGGGAGAACTTCCCTGATGGACGTGAGACTTTAACACGTCTTAATTAACTAACTATAAACCTGGTGTCCCCTAATGGCCGGGGGGGTGGGGGGGTGATACTGGGCGCCAATAAGTCCGGCTGGTCATAAAAGTTGCTCTAATGTGCCTACTCCAGATTATCTTGCCGGTGCATTTAGTTTAAAATGCGATAATAATCCGCAGCAGTCACTTCCTTCGAACGCTCGGCCATGGTGCTGGACGTGACCTTTAACCCTGCGATAGTGTAGGGCGTGACCTTTCACCCATCCTTGTTCCATTGTCCAGTACACACTATATCACTGATTGAATGATATGCATTGTTCATTAGGGTCATTAAAGAGAGATTAATAGTGGGATCCGCATTTATTGGTTCAAGCACGAGGTAGGTGGGGGTGGGTGGGGGCTGGGGGCGCTTACTTTGCAAGCAGCTGCAGTGGGACCGTAGGAGGGGGAAGACGGGCAGGGGGGGGGGGCTCCATTAACTGATTTGGGGGGTGTCGGCAACTGACGTGCGAGGTGTATCAGGGCTTTCACCTCGACGGCCTGTTTTAGGGGGGGGGGGGCTGTGTATTCATAAGATGCCCCTCCACCTTCATTCTGTTGCCACGGATACTCTGGTAAACGTCTATTAACTAACGTAGATCGATGCCTGGTTTATAATGGCCTATCTGGCCACAGTCGTTTATCCTGTTGGTTTTTTTTTTACAAAAACAGATCCCACAATTTGAGCTTTCCTCTTTTTTTAATATACAAATCACGTTTCTCTGCTGTTTTCTACGGCAACTCCTTCTAAGTCATTAATCTTCATTGGTAGGATGCGGGACTAGTTGTTGGTCCGTGGGTGGACTAGTTGCGGCGAGATCCGTTGCGAGGGTTTGTTAATTGCCTCTTCGATGCGGCTTTGTACCATCGCCCCTTCCAGACCCCTACTCGGTCTGCACCCCACCCTCCTTCCCCACCCCCGCCCTCCTCCTTACCTGGCCAGGGGACCGGCAGGCGGGCCTTGTTTACGTCCATCGGCTCCCTGATTGACACGTGCCAAGGGCGGCGGCCTACCGGGCAGGCCGTGGGCTCCCCCCGCACCCCCCCCCCCCACCTCCCCAACCACACCAATCGCCTGATGACGTCGACCAGTGATCCCAGCGTCGACGGATGTTTTGCATTAATTTTTGAAAAGCCGACGTCACCCGGGGTGAAGACCCCAGCTTTTTCATCGTTTGCTCTTTCTTCCTCATAAATAGTGTAATTGCGTCTATTTTTGACATGCACATTATTTTAGCATGCGTTTCCCTTTGCCTTTATGTACGATCCGCCACCCACCCCACTCCACCCTGCACCCATGCAACACCCCCCCCCCCACATAAATATCCGGGCGTTGGCCTACAAGTTGTCGACCCCTTTCGTTGTTACGTCCACCGGTCCCAGCTAATATGGTTTCTTTCTCCTCTTTTCCCGTCCCCTCCCCCCTCCGCTTCCCTCCCATCCCCTCCCCTCCTCTCCTGTCCTATCAATGTGTCTTCTCTAGTGCCGGTTCTTGTGTATGTGGCATCTAGTACCGACTGCACCCCACTTCCCCTCCCCCCCCCCTCCATCCCACGTCTACCCTCTACCCCCGCCCCGGACCCCCCCCCACACTTCGTTCTATCGTTCCAGTATAATTTGACGTCATTTTAATGTGGATAAAATGCACCCACGGGAGCAGTTGGCGGGTCATCTCTAAGTAATGCCCCATGGATCGGGACAAGATCAAAGGTCATGGTGTAACCCTGCACAGCCCCCTTCCCTATCCAGCCTTCCGCGCTGGATCTCTCATATAGGGAGAATCCCAAAGTCTTGCTGAGATGGAATGGGGCCACATGTCCCAGAGGTCATCATCAAGCTGTGATGGACAGTTATAAACTTAACGAGTAATGAAATATGCTTTTATTGAATACTGAAAGGCCGTTGCCCCATTGGTATATACAAGCATTTCAATTACATGTGTGAGTCAGTTTACATGGCATAATGTACTGAGTACTATATAATATTAACGCTGAGTACTATATAAGAAATCACTGACATGTTCGCGGCATCATATCAGGTGCAGTGCAGACAGTTTCTTGGTAAACAATGCTTTTACTTTTCGCTATGTAATGCCTTTCTCGTGTAACGCGTTCGTAACTTTCTCTTCACGTGTAAAGTCCTTGAAATGGACATCTGGATACCCAACAATCTACTCATCTCAACAACCCCACCCGACCCCGATGTCTCCGCCTCCACGCACTCCTACCGCCTCTCTCCACTGTTACCCCCCCCCCCCGCGCCCTCAACACTCGTACCCCCTCCCCGCTCCTACCCACCCGTCCGCACCTACCCGCAGTCCTCGCACCAGGACGTACGTTTTAGCCACACATATCCGCTACTGTTTAATCCGTGTTCCTACAACAGCCGGATCTGATTTGGCACGAGATCCATCTCGCAGAAAAAAAAAGTCCGGATCCATGATTGTTGGGTCCAGCTACGGGACCTGTGGGAGATCCAGAAGTAATAACAAACATCTTCCCAGCATCTCAGGTCGGTGGGGAGGGAGGGAGGGAGGGAGGGAGGGAGGAGGGGACAGGGGGTGGGGGGGCTACACCGCACTCCCACCCCCCCTCCCCCCCCGCCCCGTCCCCCACGCACTCTTCTTGATGTGCCCTCTGACTTTGCCCCCTAGCATTCATTCAGATCGCATCTTTATCTGTAACCGCGGAGGATATTTGTTATAGGTAGAGCAAATATTGTGCCGGCGCTTTTCAACAAACATAGGGTTGCTTTTTCTTCTATTACTGCTGGATTACATCTACCCCCCGCCACCATGTCGCCAGGGTCCAGGTTCCGCCTTCCCATTCCCTGTACCCAACGCCCCCCCCCCCCTCACCCCTCACCCATCCTCCATCTCCGCCGCCAAACCCCAAACACACCTCTATCTTCCCACAGGTGTGACCACTGGGCCGCCCCGATGGCTCAGGTTGTTGAGTGCAGGGTCATTCCATACCACGTGTCTGCGCACATCACTGTGCGCGTGGCGTCAGCGCTATACCTCCCGGTCCGGGTTTCGAACCCCACTCGAGGGCGCTCCGGTACCCCTGATCCTGACCAGTTGGCCACAGTATAGCACGTCAGTGACATCATGCTTTGGCTCACGCATGTGCGCTAACCACTATTTGTCTGACCCCTTCGGTCGGTGGGTCCCACGAACAAAAAATTCCAACTCGACATTTAACTTGATTCTCACGATAGCCTCGCCAGAGGGGAGCCACTCGTATGTGTTATTGTAATGAACATTTTGTGAAGGTCATTTGTTGACCTGTTCTCTCACCTTGAGGCTAGCTGTGCTTCCGTCTGACGCTTCTCTTGAGTGACCTGTTTGGACAACTACGTCGCTTGGTTCAGCGGCTCGCGGCAAGACATTATCACCATCTGCCCCTTACGAAGGAATGTGTATTCTTATGGCATAAAAGGGCATCTGTTGGCGTCCGTATAGTGCCCGGAAGGCCGGGGTGGGGGGGGGGGGGGTGACTCCAGTCCAGTTCGTATATGTTTTGGGTTTACCACAACATACCCATTGTACTGGTGAGTGGCCACAGCTCACCCAGAGTGACCACGTGACCATGTGACCATTGCGATCAATTCTGTCCGGATGTTGTAGTTTATCCAGCTTGACCCCGTGACCTCAACCTGACCTATATTGTCAGAGTACGTAGTTTCTTCGGCTTGACGACGTCACACTCACCTAATCCATATTGTTATTTGGAGGTAGTGTGTTCTATGTTTTGTCAATCATGCAGAATTATTTACCGCAACTTCTTGTTGACTCATATATTAATGCGTCGTTTTTTCACAACCCACACTCCGAGCCCGCGTCACCAGAGACGAACTGGTTTGTCATAAAGGTGGTTTTAACTAAGTGCTAAGAAGCCCAACGAGACTGATATGAGAGGATGTCACCTCTATGACAACCGTCTCGTACTTTCTGTCTGATCCTCATGATTCATATTAACATGTACCTATGCGTTGTTGTCCGTAGGTGCTGGTGGACGGCAAGAACCAGCCTCCCTATGCCGTGATAGACGTTGACGGGGACCCAGCCAGCCCCGCGGTAGCCAGGGACATGGAGTTTGACCGCAACAAGGAGAACGTCTTCGCCATCACCGGAAGTCGGGTAAGTAACCGGAAGTCGCGTTTTGTTACGTCACGTCCGTTCTTTATTGGACGCGATTCGAGATGATTTGTGTGATGCATGTGTGTATATGTATGTGTATCCAAGGCGTTATTTCAGATTGGATGATTAATGGAATGCCAAAACCCTCTACCTATCTTAAGATGGCGATCAATGTATACAGCAAACTTATCGAAGCTTTGTTTAAGAAACCTTCAAGTCTGTACCGGGATAATGCAAAGCTGCCGTGCTACAAGTGAACTATTAATCGCTATACCGAGATACGTTTTAATCGACCGCCTGAATTCAACTCTTGACGTCGTTGTATTAACCCAAATAAATGTTTGTAAAATGCCGAAATAACATGAGAAACAGGACGAAAAGTTACTCCTTCACAAAGTAACCGAAGTCGGTTAACGGATGATGTGTTACACAGTTGTAGCGTGGATAAATGGATGTGTTGTTCTGGGTTGTATGTTGTAAAACTAAGGGCAAGGTAAACTCTCCCAGCCAAGGGAAAGGGGGTCCAGGCACGCTTCTTCCCCCAGGGTCAAACAAAAGATGATTTCAGTGAATGGGCAAACAGGAAAAGATAAACTCTGCGGACAGCTGACCGATGACATCGTAGCCGGCTGTTCCTTGTCTTCACTTCCTTTTTTTGCGTCTTTCTGGCGTAAGGCATTCCTGGGGTGGGTTTATCTACCGTAGTTAGATAGCGTCTCCTACGCGCATCCCCTCATCACTGCGTTTTGGCATGGCGCCCGATTTCGTGTTTTAGTTAGTGCTCTGGGTTTGGCGTTTTTGTTTCAGACTCGCCGCGCTCTGCAGTGGCGCTCTCTTTCTCTCTTTCTCTCTCTCTCTCAGTTTGTATTTTATGTCTCTCACATGCGAAGATGGAGTGTTCAGTAAGGTGGGGTCATAAGGGCTGGCAGGGCGGGTGGAGAGTGAGGGTGTGGGTTTTTGATGAGGGGGTGGGGGCGGTTTGGGATGGGGATGAGCTGGGGATGGCTGGAGTCGGCGGGTTGGGAGTGAAGATGGGTAGACCGGGTGTGTGAGGGTGGTGGGGGTGACTTGACAAGATAAGGAGGAGCGGAGAAAAAAGGCAAGAAGCGAAAATCTGTCAGTCAGTTTTCCCCGCTGGCTAGAAAAGCTGGCTTACTACGAGGGAATGTGTTGGCTTTTGTGTCGGTGCGAGGGGGGTGGGGGCGAGGAGGAGGGTACGCCCAGCGGGCGTAAGCCACCCTCGAGAACTAAGAGGTCGAAGTGTCTGTTGGGGCGAGCAATTTATTTTTCTGTTTATGTTATTGTTACCTTGTCAAACTTCCAGGTTCCAGCAAAACACGAAGATGCGCTGTTGCTATGACAACCGCGCGAATACATCCGCGCGCATGCCCAGATATTTGTTCTTGTGCCTTTCTGCTCCAGGGTCAGACGTATCCAGGGTAGTAGAAGTAGTAATAAGCCATGAGGCGGAGAGAGGGGTGGGAGGGGGGGGGGGGGGGGGGGGGGGGGGAGGCGCAGCCCGGTGGGACAGTTAGCAGCCAGGTGTAATGAGGATCAGCGTTGGAGCAGTTGTAGTAGAGGGTAAGGGGGGGGGGGGGTGTGACCGGCAGAAAGTACGGAACAAAAAGAAAATGAAGCACGTGCGTTTGTGCAAGGCATCGCCGCTAAAACCCGGGGGAAGTTTCCACTCTCCACGGCTGCCACATGGTTCGTGCGCATTGGAACGACGGCCTACTTTTATGGCCTACATTATGTCTGTTCCACGAATATGCAGTCACTATATTGCAAAACAGGATGCCTCGTAGCGAGCGGGTGGCGGCCATGTTTTGCAGTTAATCATTAATTCTCAGTGAATGGTTTTCTGTAGTTCATGCTTTTGCAATGGCTTAGTCAGCGTTGTACATTTACACGTGGCTCATTACAAGGGAAAGGGGGGGGGGGCGGTGCGGGAGGCGGGGAGCATGTTGGACGGGAATGCTCAAATCTTCGATAGGTTTTAGAGACCTGAGACCTATTCCCCGAGCTTCGACATTGTGCTAACCACACCTGGATGTCGTCAGGTCTCAATGGGCTTATAGCCTTACGTCACTAGAAGTCGGGGGTCGCATGGGTTCGCCTAATGAATTCATTCACCGGTGGGCATAGTTAAGAGTTTATCTTGTTAGGTTGGTTTCCGTCCCAGGTTTTCTTGTCAATTCTGTTGTCTTATTTGCCACATTCAGGTCGGAATGAGTCTACATTCCTGCTAGCTCCGCTGGTTGACAATGTTCACCAATCAGATTGATAGTGGATGATACATACGTGTAGCCCTGGTTCTGGTTACCACGGGCAACGACTCATCGCCGACCACGTGTCTTGTGCTGGATGCAGGTGAACCTCGGTGGAGACTGGAAAGGAGCTGGAGCGAGGGTGTACCAAACCGGCGAACCATGGTGTGTGCAACGTGACTTCTAAATGTATGTCGCAGACTCATCACTTGTCAGTGGCTGAAAGGAAAAAAAAGCTTCAAGCATCTCATTTTGTGCGTTCTGTAGTTAGACGTGGTAAAAAACCCGGGGCAAGTGGCACTTCCGGTGTGTAATGAGGACTACGGCGTCTGCCTCTAAACAGCGCCATTTTGTGAATTTCCACTGTCTGTCGGTCTGTCTGACTGGCTCTGAACGCGCGTCAGCCCACATGTGGCGTTTTTTTTTTTACAAAAACGTATTTATGAGGCGGGGGAAGGGATGGAGGGGGGAGGGGTTGATAGGATGTCGTGGGGATGCTAACTGGAACAGGTTGGAAGGGACGGTTGGGGGAGAGTGAGTGGGCAGAGCTGAGGCGGCGGTGATGATGAGGAGGTGAGGCGAGTGGTCCTGATGGAGTACCCAATGGTAAGGTAGCCGAATGGCGGGAGGTGGGGGGGGGGGGGGAGGGGCTTGCACGTTGTAATGGGGTATTACGTTCAGTGGTGATTGCTGTTTTATGACGTGAGCGGGAACCATTAATACTCAGTGCCACCGCCATTTATCTCAGCCATTAGCTTGCATCGGGTCAGCCGGTTGAACGGTGTTTGCTAGAACTTTCGTGAACGTTTGTTTTTGGTCGCAATTTTATTTTATGCAAGCAAAATATGACAATATGACAATTCTGACGGTGCTTACTTATTAACAATAGCGTATATGACACTTTAGTGATAAGTCTGGTGAATACAAACTCGTCAACAACTAGATTGTGATTGTCCGGTGTGGGTGGGGGCTGACCCAAGCTGTACCAATGTCTATGCACGTTCCGAAGACAGGCGGCCTTTCTTTCACATAACGAAAGGATATTTCACACATCTAAAGCCAACCGGTATGTTGTATAACATCCCTCGAGTACGCATGGGATGAACATACGTCGGCGCCCGGGTGCGAGTGTTGCGGGTTGCTAGTGTTAGTTTTTAACAACCACCAATGGAGTGTCCCGTCCCTTTGTGTCCGACCATCTCGGGACGTGACCTGGGTCCCTGTGTGTCCGACCATCTCGGGACGTGACCTGGGTCCCACTGTGTCCGACCATCTCGGGACGTGACCTGGGTCCCTGTGTGTCCGACCATCTCGGGACGTGACCTGGGTCCCTGTGATCACCGTGTGTGGTTTCCGACTCTCCCGTTGGGGGGCGCCGCTCTTATCCCGAGCGCGTGGCAAATTCGGGAGTCCCTGTTCCCCACACCGTGTCTACCCGAGAAGACTCGTTGGCTAACTGGCTGGCCGGTTCGTCCCCTCTGTTGGCTGTGCAGTCGGGATCTCTGCCGTTGTCTCAGCGTGTAAAGTCAACCCGTTGCTGTCTGTCTGTCGCCCCGTGGCTCGCCGCCCCAGTGACCCCTGACAAACCCCCATTCGACACCGTCCTACAGTGGCGCCATCTTCCCTGAGATTCGGACGCATCTGGCGGCTCACTGCTTTTACCCATCCCGACCGCCTCCTGCCCTCTCTGCCTCACCCCTCCCCCCACCCCCCACCTCACCCTCCCAACCCTCGCTCCCTACCCGATCTGTCCGGGATGGAGGTAGGGGTGTATGGACTTCTACCTCCCCCCTACCCCCTCCCTCTCCCCCCTCCCCCTCCCCCCCCCCTCCCCCACATCGTCTCCCACATAACCGTCGACGACTTGTTCTCCATTCTAATTGTCTTTGTCTGTTTTGACACGACTTTCTTTGAAGTGAGGCGACATTTTACTAAGTTCACCTCATACTTCCACATATACCCCCCTCCTCCCTCCTTTCCCTTTCACCAGCTGTGACGGACATGTGTCCTCTCTTTTATGTCTTCTAACTCCTATCTTGTCCTCTCTTTCTTATTTCTTCTCCTCTTCCTCTCCTATATTCTCATCTCCCTCTCCAATATTCTCCTCTCCCTCTTCTATCGCCTCCTCTCTTTCTTTGCCAACCTCAACCACATCGTTGTCTGGCTGTACGCTCCTCCGGCTTCTCCACCAGTTAGTGTCGCCCCCTCCCTCCCCTCCCTCCCCTTGTGTTACCCCTCCTTGCTACGCCACCCGCTCTAACTCAGTGAGGAGGGGACGCATGACAGCGGTAGGAAACTGGAGAAGCCGAGAGCTCGTCCTAACGCTCCTCTCACTCTGGATCAACCACTCTACCAGGCCTCCTTCACCCTCCTCCACCCTCCTTCACCCTCCTCCACCCTCCTTCACCCTCCTCCACCCTCCTCCACCCTCCTTCACCCTCCTCCACCCTCCTCCACCCTCCTCCACTCTCTTCCACCCTCCACCACCCTTCTCCACCCTCTTCCACCCTGCTTCACCCTGCTCCACCCTCCTTCACCCTCCTCCACCCTCTTCCACCCTCTTCCACTCTCCAACATCTTTCACCAGCCCCTTCCACCCTTTTCCACTCGGCCCCTCCAATCCTCTTCTACCAGCCCCTCCCCCTCCCCCCCCCCCATTCCTTTCTGGCTAGATTAACGCGTCGTTAACCTCCACGCGGCTCATCTTCAAAGACAGTGGCCCCTGGCGTCATATCGCTGCCACTTGTCCCTCGTGTCGTGGTGCCGGACTCAGGTCCGCGTGATTCTGTGTGTGGCCGACTCCGCTCCGCGTGACTCTCTATGTAACCGGGGGTAGATATTCACACACACAATAGTCGCAGACTAGCTGCCCAGGATAGATAGTCATACGGACTATCTGCCCAGGATAGATAGTCATACGGACTATCTGCCCAGGATAGATAGTCATAAGGAGTATCTGCCCAGGATAGATAGTCATAAGGACTATCTGCCCAGGATAGATAGTCATACGGACTATCTGCCCAGGATAGATAGTCATAAGGAGTATCTGCCCAGGATAGATAGTCATAAGGAGTATCTGCCCAGGATAGATAGTCATACGGACTATCTGCCCAGGATAGATAGTCATAAGGAGTATCTGCCCAGGATAGATAGTCATAAGGAGTATCTGCCCAGGATAGATAGTCATACGGACTATCTGCCCAGGATAGATAGTCATACGGACTATCTGCCCAGGATAGATAGTCATAAGGAGTATCTGCCCAGGATAGATAGTCATAAGGAGTATCTGCCCAGGATAGATAGTCATACGGACTATCTGCCCAGGATAGATAGTCATACGGAGTATCTGCCCAGGATAGATAGTCATAAGGAGTATCTGCCCAGGATAGATAGTCATACGGACTATCTTCCCAGGATAGATAGTCATACGGACTATCTGCCCAGGATAGATAGTCATACGGAGTATCTGCCCAGGATAGATAGTCATAAGGAGTATCTGCCCAGGATAGATAGTCATACGGACTATCTGCCCAGGATAGATAGTCATACGGACTATCTGCCCAGGATAGATAGTCATAAGGAGTATCTGCCCAGGATAGATAGTCATACGGACTATCTGCCCAGGATAGATAGTCATACGGACTATCTGCCCAGGATAGATAGTCATACGGACTATCTGCCCAGGATAGATAGTCATAAGGAGTATCTGCCCAGGATAGATAGTCATACGGACTATCTGCCCAGGATAGATAGTCATACGGACTATCTGCCCAGGATAGATAGTCATAAGGAGTATCTGCCCAGGATAGATAGTCATAAGGAGTATCTGCCCAGGATAGATAGTCATACGGACTATCTGCCCAGGATAGATAGTCATACGGACTATCTGCCCAGGATAGATAGTCATAAGGAGTATCTGCCCAGGATAGATAGTCATAAGGAGTATCTTCCCAGGATAGATACTCATACGGACTATCTGCCCAGGATAGATAGTCATAAGGAGTATCTGCCCAGGATAGATAGTCATAAGGAGTATCTGCCCAGGATAGATAGTCATACGGACTATCTGCCCAGGATAGATAGTCATACGGACTATCTGCCCAGGATAGATAGTCATAAGGAGTATCTGCCCAGGATAGATAGTCATAAGGAGTATCTGCCCAGGATAGATAGTCATACGGACTATCTGCCCAGGATAGATAGTCATACGGAGTATCTGCCCAGGATAGATAGTCATAAGGAGTATCTGCCCAGGATAGATAGTCATACGGACTATCTTCCCAGGATAGATAGTCATACGGACTATCTGCCCAGGATAGATAGTCATACGGAGTATCTGCCCAGGATAGATAGTCATAAGGAGTATCTGCCCAGGATAGATAGTCATACGGACTATCTGCCCAGGATAGATAGTCATACGGACTATCTGCCCAGGATAGATAGTCATAAGGAGTATCTGCCCAGGATAGATAGTCATACGGACTATCTGCCCAGGATAGGTAGTCATACGGACTATCTGCCCAGGATAGATAGTCATACGGACTATCTGCCCAGGATAGATAGTCATAAGGAGTATCTGCCCAGGATAGATAGTCATACGGACTATCTGCCCAGGATAGATAGTCATACGGACTATCTGCCCAGGATAGATAGTCATACGGACTATCTGCCCAGGATAGATAGTCATACGGACTATATGTGCGATTTAACTCATCTCCTCTGGCGAGCAGTGAGACGGTGTCACATATTTCTCTGCCAGCAGAGAGGTACATAGCCTGACAAGAAGCTGTTACCGTCATAAGACAGTTGGCAATGGGACGATAAGTAATATTAGAAGTTACTTGTCGTCCATTACCAACTGTCTCACAGCAGTAACGTCTTGTTTTCGGGCTAAAAGGTACATATCGGTGCGACAGATAGATCCACAATTGTAGGAAGGGATACCATTGTAAAAACAAAACGTGGGTGATTTTTACAGAAATGATAGTGATATGAGGGAAGAAAAGGGTAAGTTGTCAAGGTCAAAAAGGCAGCCATTTCCGAAATAAATGAATGAAGGAGATACCGCGTCGGTAATCATAAACGCGATCATGGTTAGAGCGCAACTTTGGCAGCAATGTTTGATGAACACTCCGTGATAATAATTACTCTGTTAGCTACAACGCGATGGTAAAGTAACAACGCAACGTGGGATGAACACGCGCTAGCAACAGTACGATGTTTGTTTACATCCATCTGACGTTTGGTTAGCGCCATCTTGATTCCATTGACCGCTAACGAGATGAGGCCTTCCCATGTAGACCCAGTGGTGCAGAATATCGTAACAGGCGAAAATCTATATGCTACTCCAGGGGCGCAAAGTGATGTTTGTGTGTGTGTGACGCGGTGAAAATTGCCACAATTCCGAGCAGTGGCTGTCACACGAGACTCTGACAAGTCGAGTCCCTCGTGTGAACCCCCCCCCCCCGCAAGCCTGCCAGCCTACCAGCAAGGGGAGATGGGTCGACTCGGGACTCGGGATACCAACAGGATGGCCACTCGTCATAAAATTCATTCCCGATCTTGGAATGTTGATTGCGACTCCCGCTGAGAAGGAGGCAGCGCCGCATCTTTCTTCCAGTTTTCTTACTTAAATCTTAGCTTTAAAACGTCACTGATTCAAGAGAATCGCGTTGCGCCAAGATTTGTTCATGTGTGTGAGACAGTTTGCTCGTGTTTTTTTTAGCGATTTATGACCAGCTGTCAGCCCAACTGTTGGCCGTGTCTACCCACGAGTTTGACATAAAGTCTCCGGACGTCTAGCCGTGCGCCTTGTTTGTAACTGGCGCAATTACGGCCACGCTTTTTTTGCTTCTTTTGGTAATTTATTGATTTCAGGGTTGTAACGACAAAAAAAATCTGTCAAAAATCCCCCTTTTGACCTACGATGCGATGTGTATTTTATGTTTGTGTTTTTTTTGTCAATTGTCATGTGTTACTCACCGACCGATATTTCTCACGGTGAATTACCGGTTAATTGGGGTTAAACTCTGAACTAAAAAAATTCAGAAACAAAGTAAAAAACAACAGCCACCGAATGGGACGGTGTAAACTGAGCTGGACTAAGCGTGCGAATCAATGATCAACTGATACATTGATGAATAAAAAGACATTATTAATATATAAGCACAATGGACACACTACCTAAATATATTTATCATCAGTTCTGAACTTAATATGTGGATTTGACTGGGTGAAGGCATTCTCCGGTCTCGCAAGCAATGCACCTGGTCGTTATATTGCGGCTTTAGAAGAGAGATTAACAATGCGTATCTTGTGGTGGGCTTATTGTCTGCTCATCTCCGAGAAGTAGCGTACTTTACTGTAGATCAGCAGGTTGCGGGTTCAAACCCCAGGTGTGTCTGGGGCCGCTTCATCATTTCACTTGACTGCATCCGGCGTTCGTCCCTTGCCATGATTCGGCCCATGTGTGCATACAAGTGGCCTAAAAAACCAATCTATCAGCCTCAGAAGAACGCGTGTACAATCCCAAGAAGCAGCCCCTGGTTTTATATCGATAGCTGGTGGGTCTGCTTCATTCAGCGTCTATGGCTTTGGGATCTATTTTTTGGCCCACGCGCCGACGTGGTGGTACGGTAAATAATGGCCAGCCGTACAGGTGAAAAGGCCATGGGTTACCATTGACGAAGTGGTCCCTGACTCCTCGCCACCCACATAGGCCAGGTGTGTCTGTGAGGGACCGCCCCCAATTTGCTTTGGACCATTTATTTGACAGAAACAAACGATGGCCGGTCAGCAAGCCCTGACAGGATGACTAAAATAACATATCTTGAGGGATAATCCAGCGAACAGTGAACTGGTTTCACCCAAACTAAAAGGCGGACGCGACGATCACTGGGGTGATTCATTGCTTGGCGGTACAGGGTTACAGCTTACACATGACGTGCTCCGACCGTCGCTCGGCCTCTCACGAGGTCTCACTGATGCAGGGCTACAGCGGCATTACTTACTCTCGACGTGTAGCATATATATCAGCAAAGAACACTTACGACTGGGTCTAAGGAGTTATGAGTTTGACTTGACTTAAACTTTGCTTAAGTTCATAAGCTTAAGCCGATGAGAAAATGAAGGAGACGGGTGATGGGTAAAATTAGTTTTAATGCGTCGAAGAGGTGAGAGGTCAGGAAAGGTTATTTTAGACTTCTTAGACACCTGGCTGGAGTCAGTATATATACTGCCAATTAATTAAATTAAATGTGTGTGTGAATGGAGGGGTGGGGGAGGGGGGGGGGGTGGGCATGAATGAGCGGTACCCATGCGCCGGTTGCTATGTGCCTCGTGCGTCGCATGGCAACGGATAGAGACGCGTATGCTGCACTTTAGAAGGCGTTTAATTGTGTTGCCAGCTGGCTGTGTCGGCGAAATACTCCCCACGAGATATCGGAAGCGGAAATCGGGGTGAAGAGGTCACGCTAGAGGTCATCATCCGAACGCCCCATTTGGAGTCGTTTAGGAGCGAACGGCTACAACGACAGGTTGGCCGTGTTGCGGGGCAGGTGTGTGAGGGTTGGGGATGCGGTAGATACGAGTAGAGGAGAGGGGGGTAGGGGTGATGTGGAGGAATATAGGGTAATAACTCCCGCGAGTGCGGACTTTGAAAGTGCCGAGTGCCGTACATGCCTACAGTTAATGTTATTGTTCAGGTTGCTTGGTAACCAGATGTGGGGATGAGAACCAGTTGTCATAACATTCTATCTACTCCGTGGTGTGCACTGGGCGCTAAATTGGACACGTTGCGGTGGCTTGGATGGTGTGTGGGGGGATGAGGTATGACGGTGTTGCATGCGGGGTGGGGTAGCGTCTTGTGGTAATGAGTAAAGCAGATCGCGTATGAAATCATCCATACTGAATACTTGCCGCCGTATCATTGAAGGTTGAAGTTTTAAAGTAATATAGTCATCGCAGCATGTTACTTGTTGATCTTGCTTCTTGCATTTAACAGTCGGCCGGTTTTATTCAGTGTAGGCCACAGAACATCTGCGTAAATAACAATAGACATCTGAACGTAGGTTGGTTTTTGTGCCAATTGAAAAAAGAAAAAAAGGTTTGTTCGGTTTCGCGCGCTTTTTGACCCCAAGGATGAATGAAACGTCGTCTGTTGCGGCGGCGAAGTAAAAGAACACCCGAAGGACGGATTTTTCTTGGCATCCGATCGTTTCTCCACTTGCGAGATCTCTGTTCGGCTTCCTGATGAAGTGAGGGTTGAGGCGCCGGTTGGGGGAGGTGGGTAGGCGTGTAAAGAATTGCCAAATTGGCCAGGTTGATATTGTTGGTAGTTTAGGTAGTTTAGTTTTAGCATTTGTTACTGATTCTTGCCGCTGCCATCGCACCTCCAGCGTGTCTCTCCCTTCCGGTGGCTCGCGATGACCCACACCCCTTCCCTACTCCCTCATCGCACCTCATCTTCCTCTCTCTCTCTCTCTCTGTCTCGCTCCCCTCTGCCCCCCCCCCCCCCCTCACACTATGTCTCTTTCTCTCTCGCTCTCTCTCTTTCTCTCTCCCTCTCTCTTCCTCTTTCTCTGTTGGCCGCTACAGACCAGACTGGCCCCCATACCCTTCCATAAATCTACCGCCGACTCCCGAAGTGACATGGTCCGTCTACGGCGTTCGGCACGCTGGAGCCGCGGGTCATCTCTGCCGGTGACCTCGGCTGCCGGTCGGTCGAGCAATCTGGCAAGGGACACGGCTCCCTGGTGCCTACCTACCTACCTACCTACCTACCTACCTAGCCAAATGGTAGCCATTGAGGGGCCAGATAATCCCGAAATCCTTTCTCCCACTTCAGCTGTTTCTCATATTACCCTCGCTCCCTCCACAAACTATCCGCGTTCATACACCCTCCTCTCCCCACCCCCACCGGCCCTACTCCTCCATTCTGCCCACTGCTTCTGCCTTCCTGCGGCATTTGTGTAATCCGCCGAGGCTAAGCCCCTGAAACCCTTACCGACTATCGAGATAAGGAAACATGTAAGAAATCAAGCCGCAGAAGTCCTGCCGCCATTTTATCCCTGAGCGTAGTAATTGTTCCCGACCGTGGTCGGCGGGGGGGAGGGGCCTATTAGAGGTCTGTATCACGTTGTCGGGTAATAGGAGGGATTCCGGCAATGTGTGCCTGTCAAAAAAAGAGAAAGAAACACGGCCGTAAACGTGGTATCGTAGGACAAACGACCACGTGTAAAGTAACTTTGGTCCAGGCCTGAAAATAAGCTTGCGATGACAAAAAACAGTTAGTGCTGCGGTGGTATCAAATGTAGGTTTACCTGTGTGGCCGGGCCCTTTACGCTCAGCGTACAACCTTTTTACGCACAGGAGCAGTTGGCGCGAAGTAAATGTCAGTGGTATCAGCATTCGGAGCGACCTAAAATGATCGGTATGTCTGAAGATTAATGGCGCTATCGTTACTATAAGGCTACTACAGTGATTAGCTTCCTAGCTTTTTTTATTTATGAATGCGGCGGGTAGAGGATGTTTATCGTTAGACTAACGTTTATGCATCATTTGGACTGCAGCTGACGACAGTCGCGCAAAACTGTCTTGATAGAGTGTTGTTTAGGGCCGCAGGGGTTGCGCCATGCCCCGCGTCGTAAACGACTCGTACCCAACGTCTGGCTGTAGCAGGATAGTTAGTACCTCTTCCTCCTTCCCGAAATGTCCTGCGGCTTATTTCCCGGCGTCCGTTGCGCGTGTAATAAAATGTGGGCCGTCTGTGAGCTATCCTTCGCAAGTTCTGGTGATATAAACATCGTCGTCGGTGTGTTTACGTTAAGTCATGAAATTTTTCCATGTAGACTGACGTCTTGTCAACAATGAACAAGATATTTTATGGTATTGGGTTCCCTGTATCGCGACTAGCTCAAAGGGAAAACCATTAAAATGTAAGAAATTAATAATGAACATTGCTAGTAGTAGATTAACATTAGTAAGTCCATTGTGCAATGAAAAAGGTGCGATATATCAAGCCGTTAAACTCTGAAAAATTGACAAAGAACATACTAATAATAGATGAACTATTAATAGATCCATACTACAATGAAAGGTGAGACATATTTCTTTTCTATTTTTTCGCCTGGCGACGGGAAGATGAACAAATACTTCCCGTGAAATGCCGTAGTACGTTTAGCAGGAAATACACGCCGAGAGGATTGCAGACTTGAGATGATTATGTGGTTGACCACGTGACTTTTGTGTCCTTCGCTCACTCGCATTGACAGGTGGTAGCTCGGCTGAACTGAAAGGGAAAACAGCGTGATGAACTCTCACCCGTAGCCCTCGTGCCACTAGCGACATCAGGCGGGAACGATTGCATTTGATGATCTCGCGACAGGCGGCGCTGCCTGATTTCAGACGTTTCAACGGTCCATCTTCACACTGAACCTCTGGGATGCCACCCCTCAACCCCCCCCCCCTACCCCCCGCCCCCGTCCGAGACACAACCCCTCTCTCTGTCTTTCTCAATTACTGTCCACTGCCCTCTCATGTCATGTCAACCAAGCACAAAGCAAGGACCAAGGACTTATGTAGCCGTTAGACCTGATAGACAGGTGAGGGTTGGCTTCAGCTGTGGCTTGCGGTCTGTCTCATCCTATCCCCTCTGGTCCGCTTGTCGGACCTTTGTACTCGACCTTTGTTGGTTTGTGGGGGCACCACTATGGCCGTTAGCAGTAATAACAGACTCTGATGCAAGAAATAGTATTTGAATTCGTTTTAAGATTGTCGAAATAGGGATGGGGTGTCAAACTGAATGGGCAACATTTTACACTATAATTTTATCTGTTCCGACATGGAATCTACGTATGTTTATTTCCACTGGATCCAATATCACTAGCAGTACGCGGACGTTAGTCTTCACCCTGGTGTTTATATTGTGGATGAGACTTCTGCCTCCAGACTGTGCCACTACCTGTGCTGAACCGCGAAGGCACCCCTCCGTATTGATGAGACGAAGGTTTCCAATTCCATTCAATTACTTTTCTTTTGTGTTCCAGCATGTTATTCTAGTTCTTGTTCAATTCCCGTTGTGCTATTTCTGATTACTTCCGGCTGTTCTAAGTACTATGATTCCAGATTCTATCTGCGCGTTCTTCTAGTTAGGTTCCTCAAAGTAATTTTTCGGTTCCATTTGTTCTGCCTCTGCTTACGCCCGCCTGACCCCCATTCAATTCGTGTCAGCGTTTACATTTTCCTGCTTCTCTTTCTTCGTCTGGATCGTCCTGTTCTCTTGGCTCTCAGTGTTATCTCTCTTCCTCTCATGCCTTGATCTGCTTACGTGCGTGGCCATGTTGTAATGGCGATGGCGATGAAAGGCAAAGCGAACGCCCAGAACCGACTGGACTGCGCCTTGTGTAATGTACAGCGGAGTGCGGACTGGCACGTGACCGTCATGTGACCGGGGCAGGGGACCGTTATGTATCCGCGGACATAGCCGTGATGACGACGGTAGGGGGGGATGGCGGTAAGTTTAGCCATATGTTGAGCAGGTAAATGTTTTTGTCTTTATGGAACTACCTGATGTATTACTTTATGCCAACGTACGCCGGGGTGGGAGATGCAACGCTATACCATTCTGTATACAGGACGGCCATGCGAAAGTTGTGTACGCCTATGACTAATGCTAACCGCAAATGCAGCCATGAAATTAAAACTAGGAAGATTTTCGAGCGGATTCCTACGGGCGCTGTCAGAGATTTTGATACTAAACTGTTGTAGCTGCGCAAATATTCTTAGTTACAGAAGCATTGCATCAAGTAGGCCCGCTATCCTCCGGGTAAAGATGACCCTACCGCCAGCTACTAGTCCCAAGGTAACGAGTGAGAGGATGCCAGGAATTCCCCCCTAGCGTTCGGCCGGAACGAATCGTGGCATATCGACACTGTTCGAGCCATTGGCGACCAGGTTATTACTCCTACCTGCGGGGGACTGAAGGAAGTTGCCACCTCCTGCAGATTGACTGTCTGCATTTGCAATATTCCGTAGCGCTGGCCTTCTCATTAAACTGTCGAAACTCAGTTCACAGTTGCTCGCATCCGGGGTGAGCCTATCGGGTAGGCCGGCCTCAAGCCAACGCCGCTGGAGTTTTATAGCCTCCGTTAGCTATACCTCGGCCGGGGTCTTGCGTTTCTGATAAATAGGGAGCGATATAGTGTGATTTAATTGTCAGGCACAATGCCAAGCATACCAGTTGTACCTGACGCGCATACTGCCATTACTACTACCACCATGACACCTCCCACCGCTATAACCGGAAGTGAAATCACTTGAGCAGAGGACTTTTCATCGGATCTGGAGAAAAAAGCGGGAAAGTTCTCTTAATGATGGGAAGTAACAGTGGCGATATTATTGTAGTCCGGGAGTTTCTTCAAAATTAACCAAAGACAGCCGCTATTTTAGTGTCTTGTGGAAAATGAGCAAACCAGTCATGCCTTATAGTTACGGCATACACGGTCAGGCTTCGTTGCATCAGAAGAAACAACACGATCCTAGTATCGTACGTATCCTGTACCAATCGCAAACCAGTCAATGCGTGCGTAACTTATGGGGCAAAATAGACAGCAGCAAGAGACCCCCAAAAAGCCTATGCCACTACCGTGGCCACGACAAGTGATTTATTAATATAGGTATCTAAAAACGCGTGGCACGGCTAATGCACTTTCACCATTTACCAGGAAGAAGAACGAGCTTTGTGACCTTTTTCAAGCTTTCGTTAGTGGCTTAATCTTCCAGGGAGTCTCTGCACTCGCCGACATTTCTCGGTGAAATGTCGATCTCCCTCTTGTACTCACTCGCTGATAAGTGGCAGTTATTACGTCTGCCTGTTTTTCAGGAGTTGCCCTCAATGTGCACAAGGCAGCCAAAGGTTATACTTCTTAAGCGGATAAAAAAGGGCTTTACGCAAGGACCGGAAGGTGATGGTCGCAACGCCCGACGTAAGGAATTACCGTGTTGAACAAGAAGTAGTCGAGGAAGTCACTTTTTGTTATTTTCGGCCCTGTATTGACCGCAGGACTCGCATAATTACCGCACTTAACGAGATTGTAGTTGCTTAGGCACTTCCAACTATCAGTTGACAGTAAACCGAAAGTGTGCTTTTCAAATGCAAAGTGTTCCTCTTAAACGATCCTTATTCGAAGGTGTGTGTATTAACTGGTAATTATTTCTGCAACTAGTTCACATTTTACACTGGTCGGTGCAAAGAACAAAGCTACTTTAGTATGCACAATCTATTGTTCTACTAAGTTACATTGAACTGTGTTTTTTTTGGTGACTCAGATTGACGAGATTGACCTGTTTTTCGCATCAACATGTATCGGGGCATCGCGCTGTGGCTTATGTGATTGGTTCATTATTGATTTCGCCTCATTATTGCTAGTACCGCAGACGGCTTCAAGAGCACAACAATCGGCCGTCGACTTGTCCTTCGCCTATCCGTGTTGTCTTGAGGGATTCTTGAGATAAACTTGTCGAGGAAATGAGACCGGACAGCAGGCTCTCAGTCTGTTTAGCAGCTCTTTGCTACGATTAAGTGACAACAAAATTCTGACATTTCCTTTTTGTGAAATATATCTGGGGTTTTTTCCCATTCGTTTCGAACCTTATAGAACTTTTTGTCCATGTGGCAGCTGCCTGTTTATATGCATATGTTGTGTTAGTTCTGGTGCAGTTAATATGTTGTGCACTTAATTTCCAGTAGAGCATATGTTATTTTCAGTCAGTCCGACTCGCCTGGTTTGCCAAAGAAAAAGATAAAAATGGAGACGAACGGATTTCTTTTAGACTTGGAAAAGAAAAAAAAACACACAGAGCGCAAAAAATTGCCCCGTTACGATATCTGAAGTCACTGCAGGCAGTCCAAAAGCTTCAACAACAACAAAAAAGTCCCTTGGAGACGTCTGGGTGTATAGCATGTTGGCTGTGACTTATGCCGCTGAGAGTTGTGTCACGTGACACGCGTCGCCTTCCGGTAGGGTCTCATCCCCTACCGAGTGTTTATCAAGTCTTGTCACTTCTTGTTTTTGCTCGTCATGTTTGAAATTCGCGCTCGAACCACCAAAAAAAACGGTCTCTCGCCGGAGAGGAGGGTCGGTGCGAGATTTCATGCACGCAAGGCGAGTGTCGTGTTGTATGTATGCACAACACACTCTGGGGTCTACAGGAAGAAGTGTATATTGTAAACACGTCGAGCAGCTGTCGTATCTCCCCAACCTCGTTTTGAAGTCGACCCCTCTTCAAACCGAGATCCTGCTTCCGGACGCCGACGGGCGTCTGAGTGACCTCTACAGACTTCCGCCATGTCGTCCTTCAACCACGACCCCGTGACCCCAATCATTTTGCCCCCTAGGTGGCCTCCTTTCCGTACCACCGGGTGGGTCCCCCCCCCCCCCGCCTGTCGCAAGTTTTCAGAGAGCAACGCCTCCCCCCCCCCTTTGCAAATTCCTAGATTTGGCCCTGAGACAATGGAGACCCCCCCCCCCGTGTCAAACGAAGTCTTAAGTGTGATGGCGAATGTGACTGTGTTTGGCCGGTTACTGCAGGAGGTACTACTTCATACTGTGTTTGGCCGGTTACTGCGGGATGTACTACTTCATACTGTGTTTGGCCGGTTACTGCAGGAGGTACTACTTCATACTGTGTTTGGCCGGTTACTGCGGGAGGTACTACTTCATACTGTGTTTGACCGGTTACTGCAGGAGGTACTACTTCATACTGTGTTTGGCCGGTTACTGCAGGAGGTACTACTTCATACTGTGTTTGGCCGGTTACTGCAGGAGGTACTACTTCATACTGTGTTTGGCCGGTTACTGCAGGAGGTACTCCTTCATAATGTGTTTGGCCGGTTACTGCAGGAGGTACTACTTCATACTGTGTTTGGCCGGTTACTGCAGGAGGTACTCCTTCATACTGTGTTTGGCCGGTTACTGCAGGATGTACTACTTCATACTGTGTTTGGCCGGTTACTGCAGGAGGTACTACTTCATACTGTGTTTGGCCGGTTACTGCAGGAGGTACTCCTTCATACTGTGTTTGGCCGGTTACTGCAGGAGGTACTACTTCATACTGTGTTTGGCCGGTTACTGCAGGAGGTACTCCTTCATACTGTGTTTGGCCGGTTACTGCGGGATGTACTACTTCATACTGTGTTTGGCCGGTTACTGCAGGAGGTACTACTTCATACTGTGTTTGACCGGTTACTGCGGGAGGTACTACTTCATACTGTGTTTGACCGGTTACTGCAGGAGGTACTACTTCATACTGTGTTTGGCCGGTTACTGCGGGAGGTACTACTTCATACTGTGTTTGGCCGGTTACTGCAGGAGGTACTACTTCATACTGTGTTTGGCCGGTTACTGCAGGATGTACTACTTCATACTGTGTTTGGCCGGTTACTGCAGGAGGTACTCCTTCATACTGTGTTTGGCCGGTTACTGCGGGAGGTACTACTTCATACTGTGTTTGGCCGGTTACTGCAGGAGGTACTACTTCATACTGTGTTTGGCCGGTTACTGCAGGAGGTACTACTTCATACTGTGTTTGGCCGGTTACTGCAGGAGGTACTACTTCATACTGTGTTTGGCCGGTTACTGCAGGAGGTACTACTTCATACTGTGTTTGGCCGGTTACTGCGGGATGTACTACTTCATACTGTGTTTGGCCGGTTACTGCAGGAGGTACTACTTCATACTGTGTTTGGCCGGTTACTGCAGGAGGTACTACTTCATACTGTGTTTGGCCGGTTACTGCAGGAGGTACTACTTCATACTGTGTTTGGCCGGTTACTGCAGGAGGTACTACTTCATACTGTGTTTGGCCGGTTACTGCGGGATGTACTACTTCATACTGTGTTTGGCCGGTTACTGCAGGAGGTACTCCTTCATAATGTGTTTGGCCGGTTACTGCAGGAGGTACTACTTCATACTGTGTTTGGCCGGTTACTGCGGGATGTACTACTTCATACTGTGTTTGGCCGGTTACTGCAGAAGGTACTACTTCATACTGTGTTTGGCCGGTTACTGCGGGAGGTACTACTTCATACTGTGTTTGACCGGTTACTGCGGGATGTACTACTTCATACTGTGTTTGGCCGGTTACTGCAGGAGGTACTACTTCATACTGTGTTTGGCCGGTTACTGCAGGAGGTACTACTTCATACTGTGTTTGGCCGGTTACTGCGGGAGGTACTACTTCATACTGTGTTTGGCCGGTTACTGCAGGAGGTACTCCTTCATACTGTGTTTGGCCGGTTGCTGCAGGAGGTACTACTTCATACTGTGTTTGGCCGGTTACTGCAGGAGGTACTACTTCATACTGTGTTTGGCCGGTTACTGCGGGATGTACTACTTCATACTGTGTTTGGCCGGTTACTGCGGGATGTACTACTTCATACTGTGTTTGGCCGGTTACTGCAGGAGGTACTCCTTCATAATGTGTTTGGCCGGTTACTGCAGGAGGTACTCCTTCATACTGTGTTTGGCCGGTTACTGCGGGATGTACTACTTCATACTGTGTTTGGCCGGTTACTGCGGGATGTACTACTTCATACTGTGTTTGGCCGGTTACTGCAGAAGGTACTACTTCATACTGTGTTTGGCCGGTTGCTGCAGGAGGTACTACTTCATACTGTGTTTGGCCGGTTACTGCAGGAGGTACTACTTCATACTGTGTTTGGCCGGTTACTGCAGGAGGTACTACTTCATACTGTGTTTGGCCGGTTACTGCGGGATGTACTACTTCATACTGTGTTTGGCCGGTTACTGCGGGAGGTACTCCTTCATACTGTGTTTGGCCGGTTACTGCGGGATGTACTACTTCATACTGTGTTTGGCCGGTTACTGCAGGAGGTACTCCTTCATACTGTGTTTGGCCGGTTACTGCGGGATGTACTACTTCATACTGTGTTTGGCCGGTTACTGCAGGAGGTACTACTTCATACTGTGTTTGGCCGGTTACTGCAGGAGGTACTACTTCATACTGTGTTTGGCCGGTTACTGCAGGAGGTACTACTTCATACTGTGTTTGGCCGGTTACTGCAGGAGGTACTACTTCATACTGTGTTTGGCCGGTTACTGCAGGAGGTACTACTTCATACTGTGTTTGGCCGGTTACTGCGGGATGTACTACTTCATACTGTGTTTGGCCGGTTACTGCAGGAGGTACTACTTCATACTGTGTTTGGCCGGTTACTGCAGGAGGTACTACTTCATACTGTGTTTGGCCGGTTACTGCAGGAGGTACTCCTTCATACTGTGTTTGGCCGGTTACTGCGGGATGTACTACTTCATACTGTGTTTGGCCGGTTACTGCAGGAGGTACTACTTCATACTGTGTTTGGCCGGTTACTGCAGGAGGTACTACTTCATACTGTGTTTGGCCGGTTACTGCAGGAGGTACTACTTCATACTGTGTTTGGCCGGTTACTGCAGGAGGTACTACTTCATACTGTGTTTGGCCGGTTACTGCAGGAGGTACTACTTCATACTGTGTTTGGCCGGTTACTGCGGGATGTACTACTTCATACTGTGTTTGGCCGGTTACTGCAGGAGGTACTACTTCATACTGTGTTTGGCCGGTTACTGCAGGAGGTACTACTTCATACTGTGTTTGGCCGGTTACTGCAGGAGGTACTACTTCATACTGTGTTTGGCCGGTTACTGCAGGAGGTACTACTTCATACTGTGTTTGGCCGGTTACTGCGGGAGGTACTACTTCATACTGTGTTTGGCCGGTTACTGCGGGATGTACTACTTCATACTGTGTTTGGCCGGTTACTGCGGGAGGTACTACTTCATACTGTGTTTGGCCGGTTACTGCAGGAGGTACTACTTCATACTGTGTTTGGCCGGTTACTGCGGGATGTACTACTTCATACTGTGTTTGGCCGGTTACTGCAGGAGGTACTACTTCATACTGTGTTTGGCCGGTTACTGCAGGAGGTACTACTTCATACTGTGTTTGGCCGGTTACTGCAGGAGGTACTACTTCATACTGTGTTTGGCCGGTTACTGCAGGAGGTACTACTTCATACTGTGTTTGGCCGGTTACTGCAGGAGGTACTACTTCATACTGTGTTTGGCCGGTTACTGCGGGAGGTACTACTTCATACTGTGTTTGGCCGGTTACTGCAGGAGGTACTACTTCATACTGTGTTTGGCCGGTTACTGCGGGATGTACTACTTCATACTGTGTTTGGCCGGTTACTGCGGGATGTACTCCTTCATACTGTGTTTGGCCGGTTACTGCAGGATGTACTACTTCATACTGTGTTTGGCCGGTTACTGCAGGAGGTACTACTTCATACTGTGTTTGGCCGGTTACTGCAGGAGGTACTCCTTCATACTGTGTTTGGCCGGTTACTGCGGGATGTACTACTTCATACTGTGTTTGACCGGTTACTGCAGGAGGTACTACTTCATACTGTGTTTGGCCGGTTACTGCAGGAGGTACTCCTTCATACTGTGTTTGGCCGGTTACTGCAGGAGGTACTACTTCATACTGTGTTTGGCCGGTTACTGCAGGAGGTACTACTTCATACTGTGTTTGGCCGGTTACTGCAGGAGGTACTACTTCATACTGTGTTTGGCCGGTTACTGCGGGATGTACTACTTCATACTGTGTTTGGCCGGTTACTGCGGGATGTACTCCTTCATACTGTGTTTGGCCGGTTACTGCAGGATGTACTACTTCATACTGTGTTTGGCCGGTTACTGCAGGAGGTACTACTTCATACTGTGTTTGGCCGGTTACTGCAGGAGGTACTCCTTCATACTGTGTTTGGCCGGTTACTGCGGGATGTACTACTTCATACTGTGTTTGACCGGTTACTGCAGGAGGTACTACTTCATACTGTGTTTGGCCGGTTACTGCAGGAGGTACTCCTTCATACTGTGTTTGGCCGGTTACTGCAGGAGGTACTCCTTCATACTGTGTTTGGCCGGTTACTGCGGGATGTACTACTTCATACTGTGTTTGGCCGGTTACTGCAGGAGGTACTACTTCATACTGTGTTTGGCCGGTTACTGCAGGAGGTACTACGTCATACTGTGTTTGGCCGGTTACTGCAGGATGTACTACTTCATACTGTGTTTGGCCGGTTACTGCAGGAGGTACTCCTTCATACTGTGTTTGGCCGGTTACTGCAGGAGGTACTACTTCATACTGTGTTTGGCCGGTTACTGCAGGAGGTACTACTTCATACTGTGTTTGGCCGGTTACTGCAGGAGGTACTACTTCATACTGTGTTTGGCCGGTTACTGCAGGAGGTACTACTTCATACTGTGTTTGGCCGGTTACTGCGGGATGTACTACTTCATACTGTGTTTGGCCGGTTACTGCGGGAGGTACTACTTCATACTGTGTTTGGCCGGTTACTGCAGGAGGTACTACTTCATACTGTGTTTGGCCGGTTACTGCAGGAGGTACTACTTCATACTGTGTTTGGCCGGTTACTGCAGGATGTACTCCTTCATACTGTGTTTGGCCGGTTACTGCAGGAGGTACTACTTCATACTGTGTTTGGCCGGTTACTGCGGGATGTACTACTTCATACTGTGTTTGGCCGGTTACTGCAGGAGGTACTACTTCATACTGTGTTTGGCCGGTTACTGCAGGAGGTACTCCTTCATAATGTGTTTGGCCGGTTACTGCAGGAGGTACTACTTCATACTGTGTTTGGCCGGTTACTGCAGGAGGTACTCCTTCATACTGTGTTTGGCCGGTTACTGCAGGATGTACTACTTCATACTGTGTTTGGCCGGTTACTGCAGGAGGTACTACTTCATACTGTGTTTGGCCGGTTACTGCAGGAGGTACTCCTTCATACTGTGTTTGGCCGGTTACTGCGGGATGTACTACTTCATACTGTGTTTGGCCGGTTACTGCGGGAGGTACTACTTCATACTGTGTTTGACCGGTTACTGCAGGAGGTACTACTTCATACTGTGTTTGGCCGGTTACTGCGGGAGGTACTACTTCATACTGTGTTTGGCCGGTTACTGCAGGAGGTACTACTTCATACTGTGTTTGACCGGTTACTGCAGGAGGTACTACTTCATACTGTGTTTGGCCGGTTACTGCGGGAGGTACTACTTCATACTGTGTTTGGCCGGTTACTGCAGGAGGTACTACTTCATACTGTGTTTGGCCGGTTACTGCAGGAGGTACTACTTCATACTGTGTTTGGCCGGTTACTGCAGGAGGTACTCCTTCATACTGTGTTTGGCCGGTTACTGCGGGAGGTACTACTTCATACTGTGTTTGGCCGGTTACTGCAGGAGGTACTACTTCATACTGTGTTTGGCCGGTTACTGCAGGAGGTACTACTTCATACTGTGTTTGGCCGGTTACTGCAGGAGGTACTACTTCATACTGTGTTTGGCCGGTTACTGCAGGAGGTACTACTTCATACTGTGTTTGGCCGGTTACTGCAGGAGGTACTACTTCATACTGTGTTTGGCCGGTTACTGCAGGAGGTACTACTTCATACTGTGTTTGGCCGGTTACTGCAGGAGGTACTACTTCATACTGTGTTTGGCCGGTTACTGCAGGAGGTACTACTTCATACTGTGTTTGGCCGGTTACTGCAGGAGGTACTACTTCATACTGTGTTTGGCCGGTTACTGCAGGAGGTACTACTTCATACTGTGTTTGGCCGGTTACTGCAGGAGGTACTACTTCATACTGTGTTTGGCCGGTTACTGCAGGAGGTACTACTTCATACTGTGTTTGGCCGGTTACTGCAGGAGGTACTCCTTCATACTGTGTTTGGCCGGTTACTGCAGGAGGTACTTCTTCATACTGTGTTTGGCCGGTTACTGCAGAAGGTACTACTTCATACTGTGTTTGGCCGGTTACTGCAGGAGGTACTTTTTCATACTGTGTTTGGCCGGTTACTGCAGAAGGTACTACTTCATACTGTGTTTGGCCGGTTACTGCAGGAGGTACTACTTCATACTGTGTTTGGCCGGTTACTGCAGAAGGTACTACTTCATACTGTGTTTGGCCGGTTACTGCAGGAGGTACTACTTCATACTGTGTTTGGCCGGTTACTGCAGGATGTACTTTTTCATGGAACCGCCGCAAAGTTCTATCTGACAAGATATTCAAGATACTACAGCAGATCCTACCGACAAGGACAGGAACTCGCGTGTAAACAAATCTGTAAACAAATCTGTAAACAAATCTGTAAACAAATCTGGTGGTTTTAATGCAGGTCTTTCTGGCTGCTGTACAGGTTGTTAGTGCGCATGTGCAGAGCAGATTTGGCAAGGCCGGTGTAGTCAATAAAAAACCTCCTCCAACAAAAACCCAAATGCGTCGCTTGAGGTGGGGTCTTTGGTTTAAATCTGTTGCTTCCGGGGTTTGCATTGTTTATCACCGACATTGATATGATAATAGTTTTAATGCTTTACCGCATTTCTATGGCAACTGCGAAACAAAGCACTGTTGAGATTAGGGGAGTGCCTAGAAAATCACTGCTTGAAGTTGTATTTTCGTTTATGCAAATAAACAGGTTGCTCCGTGCTTTTTTTGTTCTAATCGGCACGTAAAATAGCTCAAGTGGAGCTCGGTTAGGGTCGACAAGTGCCTGTCGGCCTTCACAACAATTCATATATTTTCGGATGCGAAATGAGAAACTTCGAAGAAATTAAAAAGGAGCCCGCTATCATTACATAATTGTATTATCGGCGGACTTTTTTTTCGTTTTTACACCTGATTATTTTGCAAATGGTTTCGCGCCATAAATTAATCGGCTGCATCGCGGGAGGGGGGGGGGGCATCGATTTTTTCAAATCGCACATGGACGGGAATCGCCTGCGGTTTGCCCTTGAACGACCTTGCCCTCATACAGCGCTCTCTGTGTTTATAGGTCTCATTTATCTGGTGTCGTGGTGTTTCCTTCAATGTAAACTGTGTCTCGGCCCTATAGCCAAAGCCTCACAGTGCTAGCACCCACACTTCCCAGGGCGTCCGACAAGACCGGTAAATCTAGCTAGGGGTCTGTGTAACTGATACGAGATGCCATTAGTGTTATCAATGTATTCTCTCACCCCCCCCCCCTCCCCTGCCCCATGTCCCGGACTCTCTCACTACCCTTTTGCCCTTTGGAAACTCCCTCCCTTCCACCCCCCACCCCCTTATTTATTCTCAAGATTCCACACTGCTCTTCTTTGCTTTCAGTTGCGTTCTTTAACCCGCTAGTCGGTTCGTTTCGTTGTTCCCACACTGTATATGCTTCATCTCTGCTGTATCGTCTCTCTCTTGGCGTTCCGTTCTATATTTTCATTCAATTTGTCCAATTTTGATATCCATATCCAACAAACGACGTTGTCATCTGGCGGAGGCCCCCCCCCTGGTGGTGAGGGGATGAATCATCCGTGACTTACACCCTCTACATTTCTCCTCTTTCCCATGTCAGGTCCCCGCTTGCCCCCCCCCCCCCCGCCCTCCCCACCACCCCCCGACCGATGCCGGTCATGGCCTCTCTTTGATTAGGGGGTGGGGTGAGGGTGGGGGCCGTCAATAATGAGGACCCCCACCTTCTCCCGGCGAGACCTGCTGCAGCCCTTAGTCGTCCATCACACCAACCCCAATATATATATATATCTGTTTTCCTGGGTTTGACAGGCGCTTTAGCGGCCACTTTACACTGTCGTCACTGCTGGAGAGCCCGTCAGGTCTGGGGCGGTAGGCCCGTCAGGTCTGGGGCGGAAACCCGTCAGGTCTGGGACGGGAAGCCCGTCAGGTCTGGGGCGGTAGGCCCGTCAGGTCTTGGGCGGAAACCCGTCAGGTCTGGGACGGGAAGCCCGTCAGGTCTGGGGCGGTAGGCCCGTCAGGTCTGGGGCGGGAAACCCGTCAGGTCTGGGGCGGTAGGCCCGTCAGGTCTGGGGCGGGAAGCCCGTCAGGTCTGGGACCGGAAGCCCGTCAGGTCTGGGGCGGTAAGCCCGTCAGGTCTGGGACGGGAAGCCCGTCAGGTCTGGGGCGGGAAGCCCGTCAGGTCTGGGGCGGGAAGCCCGTCAGGTCTGGGGCGGGAAGCCCGTCAGGTCTGGGGCGGGAAGCCCGTCAGGTCTGGGTCGGTAGGCCCGTCAGGTCTGGGGCGGGAAACCCGTCAGGTCTGGGGCGGTAGGCCCGTCAGGTCTGGGGCGGGAAGCCCGTCAGGTCTGGGGCGGTAGGCCCGTCAGGTCTGGGGCGGGAAGCCCGTCAGGTCTGGGGCGGTAGGCCCGTCAGGTCTGGGGCGGTAGGCCCGCCAGGTCTGGGGCGGGAAGCCCGTCAGGTCTGGGGCGGGAAGCCCGTCAGGTCTGGGGCGGTAGGCCCGCCAGGTCTGGGGCGGGAAGCCCGTCAGGTCTGGGGCGGTAGGCCCGTCAGGTCTGGGGCGGGAAGCCCGTCAGGTCTGGGGCGGTAGGCCCGTCAGGTCTGGGGCGGGAAACCCGTCAGGTCTGGGGCGGTAGGCCCGTCAGGTCTGGGGCGGGAAGCCCGTCAGGTCTGGGGCGGTAGGCCCGTCAGGTCTTGGGCGGAAGCCCGTCAGGTCTGGGACGGGAAGCAAGTCAGGTCTGGGGCGGTAGGCCCGTCAGGTCTGGGGCGGTAGGCCCGTCAGGTCTGGGGCGGGAAGCCCGTCAGGTCTGGGGCGGTAGGCCCGTCAGGTCTGGGGCGGTAGGCCCGTCAGGTCTGGGGCGGGAAACCCGTCAGGTCTGGGGCGGTAGGCCCGTCAGGTCTGGGGCGGGAAGCCCGTCAGGTCTGGGGCGGTAGGCCCGTCAGGTCTGGGGCGGGAAGCCCGTCAGGTCTGGGGCGGGAAGCCCGTCAGGTCTGGGGCGGGAAGCCCGTCAGGTCTGGGGCGGGAAGCCCGTCAGGTCTGGGGCGGGAAGCCCGTCAGGTCTGGGGCGGGAAGCCCGTCAGGTCTGGGGCGGTAGGCCCGTCAGGTCTGGGGCGGTAGGCCCGTCAGGTCTGGGGCGGGAAGCCCGTCAGGTCTGGGGCGGTAGGCCCGTCAGGTCTGGGGCGGGAAGCCCGTCAGGTCTGGGGCGGTAGGCCCGTCAGGTCTGGGGCGGGAAGCCCGTCAGGTCTGGGGCGGTAGGCCCGTCAGGTCTGGGGCGGGAAGCCCGTCAGGTCTGGGTCGGTAGGCCCGTCAGGTCTGGGGCGGTAGGCCCGTCAGGTCTGGGGCGGGAAGCCCGTCAGGTCTGGGTCGGTAAGCCCGTCAGGTCTGGGGCGGTAGGCCCGTCAGGTCTGGGGCGGGAAGCCCGTCAGGTCTGGGGCGGGAAGCCCGTCAGGTCTGGGTCGGTAGGCCCGTCAGGTCTGGGGCGGGAAGCCCGTCAGGTCTGGGGCGGTAGGCCCGTCAGGTCTGGGGCGGTAAGCCCGTCAGGTCTGGGGCGGGAAGCCCGTCAGGTCTGGGGCGGGAAGCCCGTCAGGTCTGGGGCGGTAGGCCCGTCAGGTCTGGGGCGGTAGGCCCGTCAGGTCTGGGGCGGTAAGCCCGTCAGGTCTGGGGCGGGAAGCCCGTCAGGTCTGGGGCGGGAAGCCCGTCAGGTCTGGGGCGGGAAGCCCGTCAGGTCTGGGGCGGTAGGCCCGTCAGGTCTGGGGCGGTAGGCCCGTCAGGTCTGGGGCGGTAGGCCCGTCAGGTCTGGGGCGGTAGGCCCGTCAGGTCTGGGGCGGGAAGCCCGTCAGGTCTGGGGCGGTAGGCCCGTCAGGTCTGGGGCGGTAGGCCCGTCAGGTCTGGGGCGGGAAGCCCGTCAGGTCTGGGGCGGTAGGCCCGTCAGGTCTGGGGCGGTAGGCCCGTCAGGTCTTGGGCGGTAGGCCCGTCAGGTCTGGGGCGGTAGGCCCGTCAGGTCTGGGGCGGTAGGCCCGTCAGGTCTGGGGCGGTAGGCCCGTCAGGTCTGGGGCGGTAGGCCCGTCAGGTCTGGGGCGGGAAGCCCGTCAGGTCTGGGGCGGGAAGCCCGTCAGGTCTGGGGCGGGAAGCCCGTCAGGTCTGGGGCGGTAGGCCCGTCAGGTCTGGGGCGGGAAGCCCGTCAGGTCTGGGGCGGGAAGCCCGTCAGGTCTGGGGCGGTAGGCCCGTCAGGTCTGGGGCGGGAAGCCCGTCAGGTCTGGGGCGGGAAGCCCGTCAGGTCTGGGGCGGGAAGCCCGTCAGGTTCGGGGCGGGAAGCCCGTCAGGTCTGGGGCGGGAAGCCCGTCAGGTCTGGGGCGGTAGGCCCGTCAGGTCTGGGGCGGTAGGCCCGTCAGGTCTGGGGCGGTAGGCCCGTCAGGTCTGGGGCGGTAGGCCCGTCAGGTCTGGGGCGGGAAGCCCGTCAGGTCTGGGGCGGTAGGCCCGTCAGGTCTGGGGCGGTAGGCCCGTCAGGTCTGGGGCGGGAAGCCCGTCAGGTCTGGGGCGGTAGGCCCGTCAGGTCTGGGGCGGTAGGCCCGTCAGGTCTTGGGCGGTAGGCCCGTCAGGTCTGGGGCGGTAGGCCCGTCAGGTCTGGGGCGGTAGGCCCGTCAGGTCTGGGGCGGTAGGCCCGTCAGGTCTGGGGCGGTAGGCCCGTCAGGTCTGGGGCGGGAAGCCCGTCAGGTCTGGGGCGGGAAGCCCGTCAGGTCTGGGGCGGGAAGCCCGTCAGGTCTGGGGCGGTAGGCCCGTCAGGTCTGGGGCGGGAAGCCCGTCAGGTCTGGGTCGGTAAGCCCGTCAGGTCTGGGGCCCGTGTCTGTGATACATGGAACCGAGAAAACACACCGTAAAAAGCAAGAAGTAACGAAAAGCGAATGTCATATAATTATATATTGTTATGTCATACGTTAGACTTGGTAGTGACGCAGATACGTGAATGTCAAGCACAGAGACAGGTATGTCACGACTCAATATGTCGTACATGGAGACTGGCGTGACAAGATGTGGATGGCACATACAGGGTAGCGGCGTTGGCGCAGGCCACGGCGACGTCACCACTGGAAGAGTAACTTTTATACGGGTATGAAAGAAACTTGTCATCCTGAAGGCCACCGAAGAGATAGGAATATGCATTCGTCAGCAGAATAGGTGACATCTTTAACTCACTTCGACATATTAACACTGGCGAGGGTTGAATTATGATACCATCGGGTATTTCCATCGGCTAGAACACAACACCACACCGTACAATGGCTCTGGTCATGCCCCCCCCGCTCTTCAAATTATGCTGCAGAAACAAACCCGCTGAACTAGACACAGTTCATCAAGCTAAAGGAGGCGTAAAAGACAAGGTGCTGCGAATGACTGACTGACAATTCACGAACCAACGGAACCAGCCTTTGAGGGCGGAGTAAAAGGGCATCTATCTAATCCATCCATCCCAACATAACCCCCACTCCCACCCCCAAAACCCAACCAACCAGCACCCCCCCCCCCCACCACACACACACCGCACTCTTCTGCACGCTTCTTCTTACCCCCGGCTGGCCGGCCCTTCTGCTTGTACACATAGCTTTTGAGCCTCTTGAGAACGGTCTCCGTATATTTCCGCTACCGGCTTGACCTGTGACCTCTGCCGGCGTCTTGCCCCTCCCTGCCTCCTCGCCATGTCATGTTGTTCTGGGGGACGTGACCGCCCCCCGAGAAACCCCGGATTGAGCCATTATACGTGACCTTGACCGTGACCCCTGCTCCCGGGTCGCTCATCAAATGCAGACCTAAAAGGCCCCTTAGAAACACTAGAAATGCCTTCCGTTTAGTGCGTTACACCCACGGCGAACTGGCGCGGGTTTGTGACGTCAGAGCAGGCACGTGACGAACCGTGGTATGAACATCAGGCAAGATGGCGGCCATTACAAAAAAAAATTCAGGTCAATAATACTGAACGGTGTTAGAGAATATGTATCCATGGCTTATTTCACTTTCTTTGCCCGTGTTTCAATGGAATTCTTTATGCGGTGTACGAATTGTAGATACGTACGTTTTGCCATGTAACGAATAATACAGAAAGAGAAATATTGCACAAAAGTATTTCATTCGGTGCTTGAAATGCTTGCGGTGTCGACCATAGGCTGGACAGTCCCGTGTTATTGATACCATTAATAGATGGCGGTGTGATACCCAAGCGCCCAGGGGCTCTTCCCGCTGTCTAGTGTACATGGCTAAGCGTTTTTGGGGCAGGGCTTTGATGTGGGATGTTTCCAGTTTCCGATCAGCTGACCAACATCTGGATGCCATGATACTTGCGGTTTAGTGAGGAGGGGGGGGGGGGGGGTGGTGCCAGGGTGGTAGTGTTGTGGTCGGTGAGTAATAAGAATAAGGAACCTCGGCTCTGGGGGAGGCAATGGAGGGCAGGGGAGGGGTGGCTTTTATCTGTCGATCGAGTGGCTGCTAGTTGTAAAGGAAGGTGGTGAGGGCGTGGACTGAAGCGGGCGGGATACTCTGTGGGAAGGGTTGTGAGTTGGGGGGGGGGGGGGGGGCGGGGGGTATGCGAGGGAGGGAGGCAGGGTTGGGTGGTAGAGGTCATCAAGCCACATGCTACAGGTGGCACCACTGACCATTGCCCACCCCCCTTGGCCGACAAATGGTGATTGATAACGTCCAGAGAGGGCCTAAACTGGCCTCCCGGGAGAGGGTGCCGAGAGACCGTGATAACCGGGCTGTTTGTTGTTGATACAGCGCGTCTCCGCCTAGGTGTCGCTCCGGTATGGTGGCAACAGGTTTGATGACCAGTGACGGACTGCAAGCGCCGACGGTCAGTTGTTTACCACCACTGCCGACACCGAGCGCCTGTTTAAAACCTCCGGAAGTGTTCTATTCTGGTTGATTGATTGTGAGGAGGGCGATGTCAGACACATTCCGCCGTTACCGCACTTCTCTGATCACACTTTTGTGACCACATTTCTGTGTCCAAGCTTCTGTGACCACACTTCGGTTTATTCATGTTTATCTTCTATTAAAATGGCGAACGATATCGAGGTAGGCCAAATAAATCATTACTGATTTGTGAAGTCGTTTTTGTTTGTTTACGACGCCTGTTCACGCTCCACTTGTAATCTCGTTACAAAAAAAGGGTCGGTACAACCGGGTTGAATGAAATCCCGCGAGGCTCATAACTTTCACCGCCAGTTGCCGCCCCCCCCCCCCTCCACTCCCCTTCCCGTCCCTCCTTTTGCCCCCCCCCCCTCCCCCTCCCCCGTTCACCCCCTGCACCCCCTCCTCCTGTAGACACCATCTCTATGTATGAAGTTACACTGTTTAGTACAGTTCTTATGGAGACACGGGGACTCGGAGTACATAACTACGATACGATACGACATCCCGCCAGGGGATCAGCCATGACGTATGAAGTGCTAACGCTGTTTATGACTGGGCCCTATCGTGGCGAGGCAGATAATGGGACAGACATACACTCCGTCGGACTCCTCGCATCCCGCTCGCCTCCAGCTCGCTGGGCGCTAAAACTACTCACCAAAATCTACTACGTAGACTACGCTGCGCGGTTTTGGCCCTAGCATTTTTTTTTATTATGCCTCGCTAAGCCAGCAGAGGGCACGATTCATGGCGAGAGGGGGAGGGGATGGGGGGGGGGGAGGTCATGCATGGCGGACTGCTTGCAGAGTTCATGGCGAGAGGGGGTTGGGGGGGAGGTCATGCTTGGCGGTCTGTCTGCAGAGGGCACGGTTCATGGCAGGAGGGGGTGGGGGGGAGGGGGGGGGTCATGCTTGGCGGGCTGGCGCCTCCTACCCTCGGGGTTATCGAGATAGGGGCGGGGAGAGGAGTCTGGTGGGTTGGGATGGGGGCAGGGGTCTGCTATATGTTGGGGTATGGGGCGCTTTGGGTTGGTGGATAGGAGGGGGTGCGCCGTTGCGTGTTGGGGTGCGGAGGCGGAGTGGGGGTGTTGAGACGGTGATGGGCGAGGACAGTTCCCGACATGTCGGGGGTGACACTGCTAGCCCCAGGGTGACACTGCTAGCCCCGGGGTGACACTGCTAGCCCCGGGGTGACACTGCTAGCCCCGGAGTGACACTGCTAGCCCGGCGCCGCTAGCCCCGGGGTGACACGTGAAGTGAGCAGGGGCTCTGGCAGATGGAGGCGGGAGGCGTCGGGGGGTTGGGGCGACATTAGAAATACGTTGGCATTATTAAGGGGTGGGTGGGGGAGGGGGGTAGACGCATGGGTGATATGGGGGTTGTACGTTGAGGGCTCGGATTAAACAGGGTTGCGCGTGCCTGGGGCTCGGTTGTCAAGGGGAGTGGAGTTGGGAGGGGGGGGGGGGGAGGGGTTCTGATTTGTACCTGGAGGGTATTTATACCCACACGCCCAGGCCGCCTCCCCCCACCCTTCCACCCAGACCTTGCGGCGATTGACATAGATCACATGTTTAAAGGAAACTAGAGATACGAGTGATGAACGATAACATACGACTGTGTGATTTCAAGCGCGAAATACTCAGCATTCTTGGAATGTTTTGGTCCAAAGCGCTTACCAGACTAAACGAAATATCTATTAGATAGATAATTTATAATTAAAATATATAAACATTTGGTTTTACCGTAACTTGAGAACATATCAGCCTTTTTTTAATTCGGGTATTACGTACATTGTTTTTATCGAAATGATGAATACTATAATATAAACCAACAAATAACCTTTAAATAACCTTGAGCTGTATCACCGTGCACCGACGTTTCCCCGGTATGGGATGCCCGTTGTGTCGGGTCTGGCAAGCGTCTTTACCTTGGGTATTTACATACTGCTTCACAAATGTTATGAAAAAAAAGTTGCAGGGCGACGACAAAAACCCATAAACCTCTTTCGATGACCCGAGGTCAGGTTGTAAACAACGACAGTTTCAAGATAATGCCGAGCGTGGTGGAGGCACTGGGATGCTATATTGTAATGGGGATTGGGTCAAGGATTGTCCTTTCCTCTTCCATCGTTGTTAATCGTGGAAAATGTCGTGCAGATCCCCGACAGACCCGTAGATGAGATTTGTTAGCGTCGTAAATGTCTGTTTGACAAATTCTGTTCTTCGTCAGGTGTTTGTAACGTTGTATATGTTGATAGATGCACAGTGGAAGAGAGTCCGTTTTCTAGAGTGGGAAATAGGGATACGCTTAAATTTTTTTATCTCCTTTTAAACAAAACTTTTAACGAAAAGTTATATGCAAATTATGTATTCTGTTCTCTTGTGTGGTCTGCAGACTTGATATTATTTATACATGTATACTATGTACATTAATATGGTCAGTGGCGGATTGAAGAATTCACGACAAGTGGGCGCCGATTATTTATGTGCGCCTATTTTCCAGCAAAAGGGGGGGGGGGCCCTGTACCCCCCCCCCCGGTTCCGCCGCTATATAGAAACACTTGTATGACGATATAAACTAATGTAGCCTATAGCCATATATACTCCCGTCTGAAAGACATAAACTACAGGCCTTGATATACTTTGTTGATTATAAATACTCGGAAAATGTATTTAAAAGAATCTGAGATATTGCATTTCACCTCTACTTAATTGTGATTGAGATTAAAGGAAAGTCTCTCAACAACGCACAAGGAGAGTCTGCCAACTGCCTTCGTACCAGTGTGGGTCTAAACGCTCTTTATTACTCCATTTCTTGACGAACCCAAGACAGAGTGAAGACAAATGCACACGTTATCGCCCAAAAATGCCTTTGTGCGCGAGTGGTGCTTTCCACGACACGTGTGTTGGTGGGTGAGGCGCAGGAGGTATCATCGCTCGGGAAGTGTCGGTATGGGCTCCGGGGAGTCGGTATGGGCTCCGGGGAGTCGGTATGGGCTTCGGGGAGTCGGTATGGGCGCCGGGGAGTCGGTATGGGCTCCGGGAAGTCGGTATGGGCTCCGGGATGTCTGTATGGGCTCCGGGAAGTCGGTATGGGTTCCGGGAAGTCGGTATGGGCTCCGGGAAGTCGTTATGAGCTCCGGGAAGTCGGTATCTACACCTAGGCGTGCAGCGGCAGGCTTCGTTATCTATGTCGGCCATCGCCGATTGCCGGGAATAATGAAATCACCACAGATTTTTTTAACTTTGCTCATCACATCACTGAGCAAAAAAGAAGGGTGCCAACATTTTAAGTGTTTAAGAGTTTTCGCTTTTAAACGTCTGGTGCTATGGTTACGAAGGTCACATGACTAAGACGCGTCCGGCCGGCCGGCGTAGCTCTTTGTGCTTGTCTAATTCTGCTATCTATAAAACTCCCTTTGTGTTTAAAATCGGGGATTTTTCTTCCTTTCTAGGGGCTTAACGTATTTGTAGGTTTTATATCATGTGGGTCGTGGCTGCTCTCTTTATCGTTATTTAACACGGTGCCGGATGGTGCTTTTATCGAGTGCTTCTCGGAAACACCGGTCACGTGTCGCACCGGTACGCCAGCGGGGGGACGTACGGTCAATAGTACCCCCAGCTCTTCCATGTGACGGAACACCTAACACTCCCAGGATGCGTTCCTGATATTCGTGCTGTCGCAGATGGTTCGCGTGTCAAAATCTCGAGTTCAGTTTTCTTTATGCTTTACTTGGTCGTAGGCGTCGTAGTGAGACTGACAGCAGTCGTATGGTACTGAAGACAGGAAAAGAATACTCAAGATAACCGAAAAGCGCGGAAGAGTATAGTTTTATCTGGCATCGAGATGGCAGACTAGCGGGAAAGGGGGGGGGGGCGTGTTCGTAACGAGATAATACCCTAAAAAAGTGAGGCCCTAAAACAGAACTAAAGTCTAGAAGGACAAAGACATGTCCTTAAAGGTTGGTTGCAGAGGAAACTTAACAGACCGTTGACTTATCGACGTCGGTTTTATCCGACCGGTTTTCCCTGGTTTATTATCGCGCGTCCCTTGTTTTATTCGCTGTTTGAGACAGTGATGGAGTGATTCGCCACGCCGCGGGACGAACGCGCATTGCCTTGTTGTTCAATGAAGTTTTCTTCGGTCTTCTTCCTTTAGGATTTGCATGAGGAGACAGACACGGTGACTTTTTGGTTGTCTCGACGTGGTTGCTTCGCCTGTTCCCTCTCGCCGGGTAGGCTCACGTCTCGTCTTGGCTTTAGTTTTGTGGTTCCTCATGGTGACGTCAGAAAAAAATCCTAAATAAGGGTACCCCACGCCGCGGCCTTCTTTCTCCCTGATTCTCTGTTTTTGTCTCATTTTGGATGATAGAACATTCTAGCTCAATTACTTACGCTCGGGAGTATTAAGGAAATTTCGGGAAAATTGATGGGAAATGACCATCTTTGCGCCACCGTTTCCTTTGAAGAAAGAAACAGAGAAGTTCACTGCTGGTGTCTAAACGTTACCATTGCATATGCGTTGCTGCTTGGTGGAGCTTCATATTTATTGAAGTTCCATTTCGTATAGGATGAATATTCCATTTACAAGATATTTAGGTGGGTAGTCTTATTTCGAGCAGACCACTGTACTGTATGGCCTCTATCGCTTGGTTATACAGCTAAAATATGATTACTGTCTGCATTGAAATGTATTTCTGGAAGAAACACACATGACAGACAAGGGAAACACGCAGATATTATGTTATGTCTGCCGTCCCACATCAGTTGATAGGCCGCCGTACTCTAATAGCAGTACTGGCGTCGAAACGTATAGTGAATGTGGCACGTGCGTCGCTAATGCAAACATCGATGCAAATGGAGTAATGGTTACTCTCTTTTTTTTCAAACACCACCGAACAACATCAACAGGGCACGAAGATTACAGTGTCATTTGGCGTGGTTCAATTGCTCTTGCCTGAAATTATGTACAGACAGACCTACCAAAAATGTATTCAATTGATGTGACGACGTAATTCACCATTTCCGGTCAGATTTGCCGTTGTCGTCGCTGTGCATGGCTTCAACGTGGTCTTTGTCCTCATGCTCCGTATAATGGGTTTTAAAACGCGTTTGGAATGCTACCTAATTCGTAATGAGGAGTATGCGGGTAAACAGCATGTGGAGGGATTGTGTCCGACGGTAATACACATTTGTCCACAAATTTATGCTTTGATGGGCAGCTAATAAAAAGCTGTTTGTATGTATTCCGTATGGTTGTGACTGGATGTGTTAGTGTTTTAAAGTAAAACAGGCAGTAATAACATAATTTATATTAAAATACCACAATTGTAGTCACTTTATATCCGTAATATTAGTGAGGGTTAATAGCCATACATACTTCTCTACGCATGACTGATTGTGGCGTCAGACATACACGTGTTATAGGCGTGATGGAAGGCGGGATGTCGTATTTTGTCAGCTCCTGGCGATGAGGTGTGAGAGGGGGTCAAACCAGGTCCTCATCCATCCGACACGGGGAATTGAGGCGGCCCTCCCCCTTTGCCGAGTTGTCTTGAAGAGGGCCCTTTTCGTGTTCACAATTTGGTTCGCCCCCTCCCCCATATTGTGGATCTCCTCCTGTTCACGATAAGCTAAGACATGGATGTCATACTCTGGAGGCGGTGTGGGTGCATCTGGTACTGGTGAAATAGGCGATGCCTTACACTGCAAGATGAACACGTGTACCTGTTATAATGTGCCCTTATAATATTAACTTATTAATGTTAATAACGTTATTATAATAACGGTATATGCTTCACAAACGAGCCTATACGAGCCCTTGGTGGGTATATCGGACACAACTAGGACGAATGTTATGCATGAATTGGGGAAAAGAAGCTAAATCCATAGAAAGCATGCTAGCTAGTTGGAAACAACGCTGACGCTGACGCTTTTCGGGAAAACAACAATTTTAAAAACACTGGCCTTGTCAAAAATTACGTTTATCGCTAGTTGTACGCTAATCTCAGCTGAAACGATGAAACAGCTGACTAATCTGTTCTACATGTTCATATGGGGAAACAGAGATAGACTGAGACGTTCGCTCGTTATAGCTCCAGTGGAACACGGCGGTTTAAATATGACAGATATTGAGGCATACATTAAGGCCTGGTTACCGAGAATTACTACCTCCAAAGATGAAACGTGGGAACTCATAGTGAACCACTTTATGCAATCAGTTGGTTTTGAATACGTGTATAACCGCCACCCATTTGCAAACGAAAAATCGTTCCCGATTGTATGTCACATCCCAAGCTTCTATCGAGTGGTTACCGTTGCATTTAATCAGTCCCAACCGGCGGCTCCGGTCATGGACAGGGACATTGCCCTTGGCCATCATCTCTGGGGCAACCAAAATGTCACTTTTTTTAACAAAAAAGCTAAACAACATCAGTGTATATTCTCTAAGGAGTTGTATAACTTAGGGTTTCACAGACTTTGCGATCTACGAATACGCAATGGTAAGCTATGTGAGTCCTATATATTCGAGCAAAGACTTCCTGGAAAATACTTCGCAGACGTGTATGAACTGAAAAGAGCCACTAAGAAAGTGTGCACCATAATAGGAAACAGTGATACAAGCCTTGTGACAGAGAAAAACACCTTTATAAATCCGGACTGCTTCAGTGTGAAAAGCAAATTGTATTACAACTATTTTTGTAAGGGAAAGATATCGAGATCGAAATCAGAATCGAAATGGTAGAACGCGTTTGATGAAAATAAGTTAAATTTTGACAGTATATACCTCAGAAAAGTTTAAAATGTTTTCGATGTAAAAATAGCAGAATTCAATGTCAAGGTACTTCACGACATACTTGCATGTCCGTCAAATCTGTACAAATAGAAATTACACAACAATAATATATGTGATTTCTGTAAAAATGTGTGTGATGTCAAACATCTATTGTTCGAATGTAAGCATGCCAAAGATATCTGGTCCAAGGTTGAACCAGTCCTTAAGCTAGTCATAACTTTAGAAGATGTATTCTTAACAGGATTACCGACTGATGAAGCTTTATTATCAACCTGATATTATACCTGATCTATAAGGAATTTCTGTTGTTAAGAGATGTAGATTCATCATCGACTAGAAGAACATTTTATATGTCAGAACTACGTTCCAGAAGAACTATTTACAAGTAAATTAAAAAAGAACGAATTTGCGATCTCGTTGATGCCTGACTTCCAAATAAGGTACTTTAGTCTAATTACATTGCCTATGTTATATTGTATAAACTGTCTGTAACTTGTCCGCTTTCGTAAATAAAGCATTTTATTAAAAAAGAATAATAATGTGCCCTGTGTTTTTCATGTGTCACTATCTCAACAATGACGGTAGGTACCACACATCTTTTTGAAAAGTCTTATGTGTTTTTGACAATGCTGCACTGAGAGGAGAATCCCGATACCGTGTCCCCGATGCATTCGCCCCAGCGAAGGCAGTAGATAGCAAAGATGTCTTGCCAGCACCCTAAGTCACGCAAAACTCTCGGGAATGTGGAAATTTTGGCGCCAAATCCTCACATAGCCTTGACCTTGGCTTCTAACAACATATTGTTTAACATTTCCATCAAAAAAAGGCCACGAAGGGAAGAAAGAATGCCATTGATAAAAAGTCAGCTGGGCTTGTAACTTTTTCTGCACCCCCTCACATGCCCCCTCCCTCTCACCCCCATTCCTCCCCAGTGCTTCACCACGTCCTCATCGTAGGCGGTGTTTGTTTGTCTTTATCGTTTGATTCGTCTGGAATCGACTTCTGCAATCGCTCGAGGCACGGACCGGGTATTGCCTCCGACAGGGGGGGGGGGGTAACCCCCACCCCCTCGCGTCACTCTCCCTCCCTCCCGCCCTCGGCTACCGCAACGAGGGGGCGTGAGTCGACGAGGGGTAAAGAGGGTAACCATCAGATCTAGATTCTCGTTATTATTTCTTGCTTTTCTTGGACCGTTTTAGAGACGAGACAGCAAGGTGACTGGCTGGCAGCAGTGAGAGGTGCACCGACATGGCACGGGACCCTGGATTCTCTCTGGGGCCATCTCTATTCCAAACTCAAGTCTCGCTTTAGACAAACGCGTTCTGCTTATTTCAATTACCCATTGATCAATCCCTTGGTTACTCATAGACGTGTAGTGGTCTCCTGAATACTCATGGACTTACAGGAGTCTAGTGGTTACCTACCCGCAGCTTTAATGGTCTCCTGAGGCCCCTTGGAATTAGTGGTCTCCTGATTACTCATTCTGTTAGTCAGGAAAATCCCATGTAATCGCAATCGGCATCGCTTACATGTACAAAGTAAGCACCCCATGCCTGATAGGAATAAACCTACTGAGTCTACCGAGTCCCCATTCTCGCCGTCTCTCCAGCTTTTTCCTTCGCTTTCTCCATATCGTCTTCTATCTCTCTCCCGAGCCCTTCTGTTGCGCTCCCGCACCCTTCCCGTTTTTATCCACCATACCCCTCATACGAGAGTGGCCCCCCTCCCCCTGGAAACCCATAGCCGGACCCCGCCTCCGGGGTCTCACAGCCCGCCACCCCCCCCCCCCCCCCCAGCCGACCTTCCTTCCTTTTCGTGCCTCGCAGCCATTCCGTCGACGGCGCCATTTTATTGCGAAGATACCACAGGAAAGCACAAAAAATGACACTTTGTTTTTATTATGGTGGCGACAAAACTACACGTAACGGCTAAGTGCCTTCCAATGGGACTTACTTGTTTAATCCGCCGACCTGTTGGGGGGGGGGGGTGGAGGGATGAGAGGGAGGGGGGTCTGTGTGGGCTAATGAGGGCTGATTGCACGAGGTCCGCACACGACAGCCTACGTCTGTAGGAACGTTAAGGTATATAATTGTTCCCAAGGTTTGATATTACTGAATTATTGCCACGATGTATAATCGATGAATGGAGTGCAGAATGTTGTACGGCTGAATAAGTATTACTTAATTATTGTAGTGTCCGAGATATTACACGCGGCACTAGATACACACCGTACAAGATATACCAGGTACACATATATACCAGGTACACAGATATACCAGGTACACATATATACCAGGTACACAGATATACCAGGTACACAGATATACCAGGTACACAGATATACCAGGTACACATATATACCAGGTACACAGATATACCAGGTACACAGATATACCAGGTACACAGATATACCAGGTACACAGATATACCAGGTACACAGATATACCAGGTACACATATATACCAGGTACACAGATATACCAGGTACACAGATATACCAGGTACACAGATATACCAGGTACACATATATACCAGGTAGACATAGATATCAGGTACACAGATATACCAGGTACACAGATATACCAGGTACACAGATATACCAGGTACACAGATATACCAGGTACACAGATATACCAGGTACACAGATATACCAGGTACACAGATATACCAGGTACACATATATACCAGGTACACAGATATACCAGGTACACATATATACCAGGTACACATATATACCAGGTACACAGATATACCAGGTACACAGATATACCAGGTACACATATATACCAGGTACACAGATATACCAGGTACACAGATATACCAGGTACACATATATACCAGGTACACAGATATACCAGGTACACATATATACCAGGTACACAGATATACCAGGTACACAGATATACCAGGTACACATATATACCAGGTACACAGATATACCAGGTACACATATATACCAGGTACACATATATACCAGGTACACAGATATACCAGGTACACAGATATACCAGGTACACATATATACCAGGTACACAGATATACCAGGTACACAGATATACCAGGTACACATATATACCAGGTACACAGATATACCAGGTACACATATATACCAGGTAGACAGATATACCAGGTACACAGATATACCAGGTACACAGATATACCAGGTACACAGATATACCAGGTACACATATATACCAGGTACACATATATACCAGGTACACATATATACCAGGTACACAGATATACCAGGTACACATATATACCAGGTACACATATATACCAGGTACACATATATACCAGGTACACAGATATACCAGGTACACATATATACCAGGTACACAGATATACCAGGTACACATATATACCAGGTACACATATATACCAGGTACACAGATATACCAGGTACACAGATATACCAGCCAGGTACACAGATATACCAGGTACACAGATATACCAGGTACACATATATACCAGGTACACATATATACCAGGTACACAGATATACCAGGTACACAGATATACCAGGTACACAGATATACCAGTTACACAGATATACCAGGTACACAGATATACCAGGTAGACATAGATATCAGGTACACACATGCACAGATATATGAGGTATTCTGAGATAGCAGGTACACAGAGATATCAGGTACACAGTTATATCAGGTACACAGTTATATCAGGTACACAGATACACACCTTCGCATGTACCATATATGTACATATATTGCCAGATACATACGGTACCATATATATACAGTATTAGATACAGTACTAGATACATACTATACCGCATACTATACCAGAAACATACTATACCAGATGCATACTATACCAGATGCATACTATACCAGATACATACAGATAAATGCAGTACCGGATGCACGTAGAACCAGGCACGTGGTACCAGGGACATGATACCAGGCACGTGGTGCCAGGCACGTGCTACCAGGCACGTGCTACCAGGCACGTGGTGCCAGGCACGTGGTACCAGGGACATGATACCAGGCACGTGGTACCAGGGACATGATACCAGGCACGTGGTGAAAGGCACGTGGTACCAGGGACATGATACCAGGCACGTGGTGCTAGGCACGTGGTGCCAGAGACATGATACCAGGCACGTGGTGCCAGGCACGTGGTGCCAGGCACGTGGTACCAGGGACATGATACCAGGCACGTGGTGCCAGGCACGTGGTGCCAGGGACATGATACCAGGCACGTGGTGAAAGGCACGTGGTACCAGGCACGTGGTGCCAGGGACATGATACCAGGCACGTGGTGCCAGGCACGTGGTACCAGGGACATGATACCAGGCACGTGGTGCCAGGGACATGATACCAGGGACATGATACCAGGCACGTGGTGTCAGGCACGTGGTACCAGGCACGTGGTGCCAGGTACCCATGAGCACACTGACGTAGGCTCACACCTTCTTTTTCTCTTTGCTGTTACTAGCTGTTATAGTCCGATGACCAATATGCTCGTGATGAAAATGGACCCATCTTCCTTGTCAGAAAAATGTCGCCGCCCCCTCCTATTTCTCAACCCGGCCCCCACCTCGGCCTCGCGCCCCCGCCCCCGCCCCGGCCCACACCCCGGCCCCCACCCCGGCCTCGCGCCCCCGCACCGGCCCACACCCCATCCTCGCGCCCCCGCCCCGGTCCACACCCCGGCCCCCATCCCGGCCTCGCGCCCCCACCCCTGCCCGCGCCCCGGCCTCGCGCTCCGCTCACGCCCCGTGCCCATTGCGGTCAGTGTAACTATGATTGGAATCTCGCGCTCCAGGGTGAAGCGGATTTCACCCAGGTTAATTACATGTGTCTGAGGCAACTACACGCCGACCAGGGGCGGTTGTTTAGGCTAGGTTCCCCCGGGAGTGGAGTTGGGAGGGGGCGTGGCGTGAGTGGGTGGTAGGAAGGCCGTGGCGGGGGAGGGGGGGGGGGTCAGGGGCTACTTAGCGGGGTGAGTCACTTCAGAGGGTGACCGACACCCCGTGCTGTCCATTCTCGTGTAGGTTTGTGGTTGGGTGTTGGGGGGGGGGGGGGGGGCGCAGGCTTCTCAGGTCCTTGCCTGGTGTCTTTAAGTTACTTCTGCATTTTTACATTCCTGGAATCCGTATCCGCAATGAAATACGTCGCATCCTGCAGTGATTGAATCGTGGTCCACTTTCACACAAATCGCGCCCCCCCCCCCACACCCGCCCCACATACCCAATACAAGAATTAATAACCTCTCCTTAGAGACGACGATAAAGGGTATTTTTCCAAGAATGTGATGTGTTGACTGACCACAAGGCCATGTGGCGTCGCTCAGCCTTCAAAGGGGAAGGCCCGGCAGGCGGGAGATGACCATTGGGGGGTGGCGGGGCGGGGGGGGGGGGCAGGGGTCACCGAAGCCGACAGTTTATACACTCTCACTTACAATTCACGGGTCAACCCTCCCGCATGTGCTGACCGACCCACTCCAGCTGTCTGTCTGTTTGTCTCTCCAAGTGAATCAACTTGTTAGTTGGCCTGGCAGGCGTTGTCCGCGCCCTAGGTGTCCGCCCGCCCTCTAGCGGTGACGTGCGTGCCACTCTCTACCGGACGCCCGTTCCGTATTATAGTGGTTGGTCACTTCGGATTGGCGGGGGTTTCGGCTTTAAGTCTTTGTTTTCGATGGCACCAGGATCGTCTCGCGATTGAGAGGTCGTTTGCTATGTTAGCGGTAACTGTCACTGTGGACGACGGGTGGGCGGGGTCTGTCTGGAGTGTAGCCCAGACGGCTCGGACCACCCCTAATGGGTCCCACCATAAGTGCTCGCGCTGGTATTTAGATTCTATTTGAAAGCATCGATGACATATGTTATCGTATTCTTTGTCTTGTTTTCTTGGAATACTGCCGTGATCCAGGGAGCAAATGAAACGTGTGCGCCTAGAGGGGGTGGGGGGCCCCTCTCATGGGAGGTATTTTTGTTTGACGGGACGGGCTTGGCTTAATCTGAATAGTGTGTGACTGAGATGAGATTAGGGCATACACCCGAAAGGGGTGGTTAAGAAAAGCGGGGTACGTCTGTCGACTGCCCCCTACCGTACCAACTACCAACTACCAAGCCTCATGGCGTCCTTGACTTGTCCTTGCTCTGGGGGCTCCAGTGACCTTGACAGCTGGTCACATCACATATATATACACTTTACGTGTGTAACGAAACCATGTTATGAGAATGTCATTCCCGTGTCACGTGACCGTCGGATCCAGGGCGGGCCAGGCAAGCTCCCGTGTTTCTTTGTGCGGGATCGGGATGTTATTTGACACGCTGGGAGGGTGAGGGGGTGGGGACGTCTGGAGTGACGACTCCACCACAGAACACAGGACTTGGTCCTCGCTACCTGTGTAACGTGGTCCCGCCCCCAGCCCCCCCCCCCTCCATCGCTCCTAGACCTACCCAACCCCATCAGCTTTGGCTTGGTAGCTCCCCGCCCGCTCAGCGAACAAAGAAAGAGCTTTGGGTCCTCTAGCCCAGTGTCCTCCAGGCCAGTGTCAACTCGGTGCAATGTCCCTACCACCCACCCACCACCAGGTGTCATGCCCCTCCGCCCCCCCCTTCCCCCTCACCCCTCCCGGTATATTTCCCCAACTCCCTCCTGCTGCTCCCATCACGTCCCTCGCCACCCCGTTTCCACACCGCCCTTTTCCTCTTCCCACCTTGTCCCCATTAAACGACACTCATTCCCCCCACCCCCCCCACCTCCTCTTACCGCCCGTCTTCCGTATCCCTGTTTATCCAGGTACTTTAATGTTCCACCGCGGTCCGCACACACCTACCTCCTCGCCCGCCTCCTCCCCTCCCCCACCTTGCCACTCTGGTCGGGTTCGTTTCTCACTCATTCCACTTTTTACTTCCTTCACCCCACTCCCGCTCACTCCTCTCTCCTCTTTTCCACCCTCCCTCCACTTTCCCCCGCCTCCCCCATTCTCACTACCCACGCCGTCCCCTCCACCCCTCCCCTCCCCTTTCCCCTTCTATTTCACTCCCCCCCCGCTCTACCTACCCTCTCCGTCTGCTCTCACCCCTCTCCTCCCCCGCTCTCCCTACTCTCTCCGTCTGCTGTCACCCCTCACCCTCCCCCACTCTCCCTACCCATTCCGTTTCCTCTACCCCTTCTACCTCTCTCCCTCCCCTTTTCTACCCCCACTTGTGGGCATCCGCTCTTCCACTATATTCTACCCTATATTACCCTATAATTCCTCGTCTTCCGACTGATCTCACCCCACTCACCCCCTCCGGTTCCCATCTTGTCTCCGGTCCGCACTCGTCTCACTGCCCCCCCCCCCACCCCATTCATCCCTCCTTCCCTCATGGTATATCCTCCTCGCATCCTCCACTCTATTTCCTCCTGCAGTCCCCTACACATTCGCCTCCGCCGCCAGCAAAATGGCGGGAGATTTACACGGGAGACTACCGGTCTGGATCCCTTGGCAATCCGTGTTGATACAGAAAGAAAAACAGGACGTCCTACCCCTCTCCCCCCAACCCCACCTCGCTTCTGTCCCCTGTGTGATCCCGTGAAAAAAAGAATATCCAGTCAACTGTCAAGCTGCGCCGTATGCCAGCTTGAATGCACGCGTGATCCAACGCGAAAGGCACACTGGCCCGATCCCCCCAACCCCCTTCCCGTCTTACCTCTCGTGGCGCCGTTGCCAGACTGACAGAGGGGAGGGACAACTTTATGTTCTCTACACTTCGGTATTTACTACCGAAATAACGTGAGGAATCTATCTCTTGCTATCCTCTTTTATTCTCATCTTATTTATCCGAGAAGTAGGAAAGACCCCCTCCCCCCCCCCCAGGGCCCGACCCCGACCCCCCCCCAACCCCCAGGGGTCTCCGCTGTTCATTCTCCTTGTCTATATACTGCATATACACTCATGGAAAAAAGAAACGCACCAATTCTTATACTTTAAGAAGATATGTAGTGTCATGTACCTGCCGCACAATGTAGTGTCATGTACCTGCCGCACATAATAACAGAAGATAAGTAAAGACAACACAAATAACAGTTTTAAAAAGGCCAGAACTATGCATACTGGAACTTGTGAAATAGCCATACATGCCAAAAACAAGTGCGTTACGTTTGTCCGTGAGTATATTAACACATTCGTACTTTGATTAATGCGGTAGACTCGAGTCTGTAGGCGACAGCGCAAGCAGTCGGTGACGGTAGAACAGTGTGTGTGTTATAGGGGAGGTGGGTGGGGGCAGGGTCTGATGTTGAACTTGGGTCCAATTACTCCTGATGGCTTGACGGTCTGGAGCGGTCTCCGCCTGGAACGAAGTGTCGCGAGGACGAAATCTACGCTTTCGGGGTCACTTCGCACGACTTGTGATCGCACATGGGCCAGCGGCGATGGATTCATTCTCCATATGTGAGGTGTTATTTCTCACTGAAATTTCTTTCCACCTTTTCTCATGTCAGTTAAGTTCAAATTGTAATAAGACCATCGTCTAACACTAAATAGTACGTCGCTTCGACACTAGGTGGATAGTTATCCGTTTATACTAAAGGCGGCGCAGCGCCTCCTCGCGGAATGATTTAAAATTAAGAGGAAGATTATCTCTCCGTAACAATGCATTGTGAGAACGAGTCTGCTCCCCCACCCCCCCGTCTCTCCCTCCCTCTACCCCGCCCGCCGCCCGCATTGTGAGAACCAGTCTGCCCCCTCCCAGTCACTCACATCACCCCCCACCCCCCGTCCCCGCATTGTGAGAACCCGTTTTCGCCCCCCCCCCCCCACCGCCCATCCCCCGGCATGTCTTGTAGCTCGCCTTGCCCTTTAATATTAGAGCTTGAGCCTTGGCGCGGCGTTTTTTTGCCCGGATTATTGCAGTCGTAATCTGGGTTGGTTATCAGAGACCCGGGGATTTATCTGATACCGCAAGCCGGGCAGAGACCGAGGGACTCCAGTGACGTCAAACGAGGTACCACGGCCGTCATTGTTACTCTGGCCACCAGATGGCAGCACCGCAGTGTTTACACCTACGACCGAAACCAAGGCGCGTTCCTTGATTTTGTGGAAGTGCGTGAGCAAAAAATAAGTTGAACCGATGTGCCTGACTGAATCCTGTGTAGCTATCGATCGGAAACGAAATAAATTGTTTGCGGATTGAGTTTGTGTTTTATGTCACCTGGGTTTGGTCGTTCGTGTTGCCGCTAAGCATTGATCTACGTTTCATTCGTCTGCGTTGTCGTGGTTGAATGGCTTTACATACAACATCTTTACATTACCTGTTACGTGACAGCTAGCCTGGCAGATACCAATGAATGCTGATAACTGGTTTGGATAATTAAAGACATACGTACACTGCAGGTCATTCTACAAATGTTAAATATGGATCGCACACGGGCCGAAACGGATAACTGAAAATGTTATACCGCGTAAATCACCACGGAATGTATTACAAAAGGATCACTTTTATTGGTTTGAAATTTAATAACGTCGCTTTAATTGAATTAAGTTTACATAGAATTTCTCGTATCTTTATATTTGCAGGTAACGAAGGTCCCCATCCACTCGTGCGGTGTGTACAGCGATTGTTCTGACTGCGTCCTGACCACCGACCCTCTGGAGTGTGGCTGGTGTGAGAACCACTGCTCCACCGAGCGCGAGTGCAAGTCCACCTCATTCTCCAAGGACAGCTGTCCTCCAATCATGTACGACGTACGTATTCCATGTGGAGCTGCTTGGGATTAGCCAATCGTGGCCGACGTGTCAAAACTGATGTTACTTTGTTGTATGTCAGCAAACACCATTTGATGTTTATCGCTAGGCTTTTTAACTATGGAATTGTATTTTTTATATATAGAGATATACCTACGTGTAACATAAAAATGTATTTGCATTACGCTTACGTTTTAGCTTGAATACGGAATTTAGTAGAATTTTTCCGGGAGAACGTCCACAGGGAATAGAGGCATAAACCATTATCAAATATACTGGCGGTGGTGCAGATGAGGATTTATATGATATCCGGTTGTACTATTTATCAGTTCCAGCCCAAATCAGGTCCTTTGGAAGGCGGAACGCAGGTCACGATTCACGGTCGTTACCTTGGAAACGCCACGGCGCCCAGCAACATTAGCTACGCCTCCGTAGAGGTTGCCTTGGTTGACTGCCCTATCCGCTTCCGCAACATGACGGTGTAAGTGCATATCTCGGAGTTTGGTGGTAGTAATAGTAAGACTATGATTTTGTTTAATAATTTTAGTTAATATTTAAAACTAATAATATTATGGAACACTCGATTCCGTTAAATTTTGATTTAATTCCAGCAGCAAAACGAACCATAGGGGATAATATAGATCTCTACCCAAATACCCCCAAAACGGTTTAACTGAAGTCCTTATTTCTCCGTGCAGTATCATCTGTGAGACGGGCGTGTCGACACAAAAGGTCGACCGAGAGGTCAGAGTCAAGGTCAAGGACCCCACCAAGACCACGGAAGAATTCATCATCATCGGGGAGGACACTTCGCATCACATTAGCTTCTCATACAGGGTCAGTACGGAGTACACCAATCCTGAATATATCGAGAAACAATAAGGCTAAAAAGAAGTAACATTGCTTGAATAGTCATTCCGTAAAAATAATAAAAGCTGACAACGCTGCGGTTATATAATTCCATTTATGTTCAATAATTGGGTAACTGTATTCACCGGTTATCTAGACAACAGGTCACTTTAGTTATAAGTTGGATTGGTAGATGTATTTCGTCCCGTAACTATACCTTCCTCTGCCTGACAGGAGCCCCGGATATCCAGGTTCTACCCGAGACTTGGACCCAAGTCCGGCGGGACCCGTATGACTATCCAAGGGGAAGACTTGAACATCGGGTCAGAGGTCAAGGTCACGGTGGCTCACCGTCTCTGCGAGATACAAATGTAAGCATGTTAGTTGATACGTACAGAACAAGCTCTAAATTGTTTGTGTATCGACTGAGCAAGTATTTTGCAAAGTACTGATATCATATAATTATATGTCTGGTTGGTAAGACAGATATAGGTTTACTTTATATAAAGTATAACGTAGGCCTACTGTTTAACATAGAATTATGACACTGAAGTTTACTTCGACAGTGATAATTATGAATGTATATTGTAGATAAGTTATCTACTTGCCGTCCTCTGTTATGTTATTTTCCAGGTAGCTACATTAGCGTTACTTCATACGAACTAACACAATATTTCTTTTTGAATAGTGTCAGCAAGAGCGAGATCGTCTGTATCACGTCACCATGGTTATCTGACCAGCCCCCTAGCAACGCCAACAGAAGGCGACGCCGCGCGGTGGATATGACGTCAGAAGCCGAAGCTTCCGGTCCGGTTAATGTGTCCATTGACTTGGCTCATCCCTACTTCAACGAAACCGTTAACTTCTCGTACGAGGACGACCCATTAGTGGACAGTGTGCATCCACAGTCCAGTATTATGAGGTAAAGAAGGGAAAACCAACGTCTGAAATATAACCTGACATGAAGTGTAGGTTATGTTCATGTGTACTGGTCGGGCTCGAACTGTTTGGCTGACTTAACTGAAGAGGTTTCACTTTATGCTTCAATGTAGTGGCCTGTACATCAGGCAGTTTGTTTCCAGTTTTTGATGTGACACCTGGATATGTTGTAGTTGTTCCGTGTGTAATGTGCTGACCATAGGATACATGTAAATGTTTTGGTTGAAATCCTGCGTATGTTGTGCTAAAGACGAATCAGTATGAAGCTTAGCTTGAGTGTCACAATATCACAAACAGGACATGTTTTTTCTTCCAGTGGCGGGTTTCCTGTCACAGTCACTGGTCAGCATCTTCACATCATCCTGAAGCCAATGATAGAAGCAACAGTTGGCACCATGAAGCCGTTCGTCGAGGTAGGAGGAAGTATAACAAGTATAGGTCTTGTCAAACGTATTGACAAAGTCTACTTTATAGTAAATCTGGTCGACTTAGTTAGTATTTACTTAATTCAGTCGTATCAATTCCAAGGCTACATCGTAAAATGTCGTCTGCGTCTGAGGCCAACCCGGAAGTAACCCGAAGATACCAAAGCGCGCTGCCTGCGGCTGCAGGGTGGGCCACTGGTCCTCTCTGTGGGCTACCGCTCTGAACCGTGTAGGATTACGTTATGATGTGACAAATTATTGTCTGCGTGCGAGTGAGACGGTTTACATCAAGGCCGCTAGGTGATCATGGCATCTATATGGGCGTTTTATAACTGGCACATTACGTGGCAGGCTGAACATGTTACAGTCACAGGTGAGGTCGCTTTTATGTGAACAAGACGGTAATCAGGGAAAGACGCGTAACGATCTCAGATGTTGGATTATTACGCCCCGAACATGATGACCTCGCGCTATAATTCAAGTACACAAACCTCCCTGTGTGCCGCCCTTTAAAACATCCTCCTTCTTGGCTTCAGAACTGCACTGCCATGGCCACCGGAACTACCATGCTGTGTATGACCCCCAATATCTCGGCCGCGGGGTCAGAGGTCAAACCCACGGAGTCGCTACGCGTCAGAATCCGTTTTCATCTTGACGGCGTGGAAGTTCAAAGTTACTACTTCCGCTACTTTAAGGATCCGGTTATCTACCAATTCGACGACTCGAAGCACGTGAAATACTTCTATGAGGATGAAACGTTTTTGACAATTCAGGTTTGTGCTGCATTTGTGTTTAGGTATCGTATGTTATTTTTCATGTATGTTTCATTTGTAACAGTTATCAGCATTTGGTATTTTGTAATTCATATTTTGTTTTATGAAACGTCTAATAGGGGTAGCGACTATTTAAGCTGAATTAAATATTTAATAAAGTCTCATTAAACCCAGGTGTTTGAGCTTGACGCCAGGGGTGGAAATCATCCGTTTCGCTATCATGCTAAGCGTTGTACCGGATGGCAGCAGGGCCACGAATTATGAGTTTTGCATGGTTATGTCTGCAGGGGGAGGCCATCGACCTGGCAGCCACAGAGGATAACGTCGAGGTTTTCTTAGGGAAAAAGAGTTGCAATGTCACCAAACTTGGCACAACGGTTATTATCTGTAAACCGGACCGACCCAAGGAGTTGGCGGATCACGAACCTCTACGGGCTGTCTTGGTAAGTGTGCCCATGGTCATCATATTGCAATCGAAGTCTGGCTTAGCATATTAAGTGAAACCAATGTTGAAAAGTTACCAAAAAAAAATTCATATGTTGGTGAATCGGAGATTTTGCGACACAGTACCCATTACTCGGTGAAACAAATCTTGTCATTAATTATCTTACGAGATGAGTATATATGAACCAGAAAATTATATATTATGTTCATTCTTTTTAGTATTAACGGTTTGGCATTGATACGAACAGTGATTCACTAAATTCATACATAATACAACACAACGGGTCATTACCTGCAGGTAAAGATCGGCAACCGCCTGTATGACGTGGGCCACGTGCAGTTTGCGGCGACCCGGACGGACATCCTGGTTGCTATGATCATGGGGCCGTGTCTGGCTCTGGCCTGCATCCTGATCCTCGTCCTCATCCTGCTCTGGCTCAAGCGCACAGGACGCGGCCCTTTCCGGAAGAAGGTGTCGGGCGGTCCGAACGTTCGCTATTCCCGTAGCCACGAGGTCGTCATAGGCGAAAATCGGGAGCAGGTCTATAGGCTGACCGCCGAGAATCGTGAGTCGACGTCCAGCCTGTAGTACATATAGCCAGTGTTTTCTTCAAATTCACATGGTTTGTAGTTCTGAGATGATGCTTTGACGGTACAGCATTGTTTTTTTTAATGATTTTTCTTGCGTGATGTTGATGTATAGTATGTCATATGGCCTGGGACGTGATTCAAACATATAAGGATAATGATGATAGGACGCCGTGTGCGTCGCGAGCTCACCGGAAGAACTTGGGTATCAGCCAGAAACTATCCAACACGACCGCCTAGCTGGGATTCACGCTGATATTTAACAGGTGGGGCAGGGTGGGGCACTTGCGCTATCCCGCTGACAGTGGACATGGCATACAGAACCGCCCCCCCCCCACCCCTCCTTCCCCCAACCCTGTGAATATCGAATAGTTCATGCCGGTTTGTAGTACAACATGCGCTCGTTCCCTGCTTCCTCAGCCTACTGGTCGGAGAACCCGCACAGCGTCAGGCAGCGAACAGTGGTGCCGGTGACCAGGGAACCAGTCATCGACGACGAGGCGCGACGCCTGATCGACGACAGTCAGCTGCTGATTGATCGCGAGCGCCTCCTGTTGCTGGAGATCATCGGTCAAGGTCATTGTCTCAAACCTATCCGGTGTAGCAAGGAAATGCGGCTCCTCCTTAAAAAGCTGTCTGTAGTTGTCACACCACGTATATAGTGTGACATATGGAATTACTTATACAACACTTACATGGCAATAGTGGAAGGAATTCAGCGTTCTATTTTTTCTATGGTATGCTCAGTTATACACAAACTTACTTTGTATCGTAGTTGAATAATACGATGTTTTGCTAAATTGCTGTGGTTCATTCCAGGTCATTTTGGATGTGTCTACCGCGGCTTTCTGAAGATTGGAGAGCAAAAAGAGGAAACCGAAGTGGCAGTAAAGACACTTAAAAGTCTCACAGGTGGGGACATGAGCGCAGGAGCGCCATTTTAAACTAGAGAATGAAGCGTTTCACTATTCATAAACGTCCGAAAACTAATTAGCAAGATAAAGCCAGAGTTATGTGAAACGACCATAATAAGAAATACAGTAGCTAAACTGTAGCTAAATTGACTATGGGTACGCGGAGGACAGATAGAATTTATTTATAAAAGGTAATAACAGTGCACACCAGCTCGATTAGCATAGACTAATGGATATCAATAAGCACAGCAAGACAGTGTCTCGAGCCGTGACGTCATCGCGCGAGGTTGTGATCATTGCACACGTGGTTGCTGCGTCGCGGCAGTAAGTTGAGAATGATAAAACTACAATTATGATAAGTTCTCCAGTTGAAACTTGATTAAATTGACCTTGACCGATTCCGAACGGTATCCACGTGTGTTTCTTCTGCTTTCAATGTTGACTAAATCGCGACCTAACAGCAGTGCTATTGAGTGGCTGAGCTGGTAGCGATAGACACGGCTTGCTGCGGTGTGATATCTCTTGGAGTGGCTTCCTGGATTTCAACTCCCTACCACAAAGCAGCCCATCTCTTATATAAAATATACATACACATATATATATACAATAACTTATAATATTAAGCGACTTCTACAAATGGACTTTCAGCTACATTGCCCTTTTAATCGATGAAAAAAGGTGCTCGGGGGAGAAACACACAGTTGGATTCAAATGTTTCCGCATATATATTAACGTCTTTATCGTCTGGCAGTTTCTAAACGTTGCAGTGAAATCATTTGATGATCATTTCATGCTCTAAAACCAAAACAAATTCGACCGTCTAAAGTATATAATTCTAGGCTTTCGTGTTACTGATATGACGTCACTACTGCTGCCCATGCTCCTTCGATAGTTCATTTGATCAGCTAGATATTTCTGATATCTATTCGCAAAACTGCGGGTGGGGTTCTAAATGTAAAGCAGATTTCTCTACGAGAGGCCTTTTCGTGGGACAGCCACCCTATCCAGCGACAAATGTAACTGCTAAATGAGTGTCGGTAAGGTGTGAGTACAAATAGTTCTATGAATTTATAATCTGCTTTGCTTGATAAGCTTCCTGGTTCTGGCGCAGCAAGGCAACAGTAAAGCGAACTAAACAGAAAGTAGTGGGCAGAAATATAAAGAAAGATATGAATACAGACCTCTGTCACGCCTTTTTTTCTCGTGTACTTACTTGTTTTTGAGTAAAAATTGAATATTGCTGCGATATTTCTGAAGTGTCAGAATTGAGAAAAAGCAACTAAATCATGTTCGCTTAATTATTTTCTTTCTAAAACTTGAGTCTTTCTCTTCTTTCCTCAGAATGCTTACTTATTGTTCCAAGTAGGTATACCAGTGTCATTCCCGCCATGACATGTTCAGTCTTGGCTGTTCAGTGACGTCATTTGTTACGTCACACGGTTAGCTACCAGAGCATGTGCGATATCCCCTGTAATACGGAGATTTGTTTTTTGAGATCTTATCATCTAAACTATTGTTTGGAAACATTGTTTCAAAGGTGTGGTTCGCTGCCGTGCTTGATAATAGTGCTTGGGTGAATAATGAACACTGTTAACAAACGGACGAACCGGCAATGTCGCATGTATCTCCAAGTCCAATGACGATAGAGTTCGAACCCCCACCACTCCACAGTCGTCGCTAGAGCTACTTCTATGGACAACATTGTTTACATGTTGCGTATTTCTTTTCCACCCCCACCCGCCGCCCCTTCCTCCAACTAACGCTGCTTATTCAATTTGAACATGGAACTGCATTTTATTTCTATGTGAGTATATGAGACATCTGGTCGCAAACAACGAAACTCATGATACTCGGCCCCTGTGTCTCCGGAGATGCAGTGCGTTGTTATTTGCTTTCCGAAAACGTGTTTTATCTGTTCAATTTCTTCTTTTTAGTTTCGTATAGTTTTGTGTTTAGTTCTTTTAATGGATCAGCATTCCTTGGCTGCAGCATTGTTTTTCTCGGTATTCAGTTGATCTTGGTTGGTTGATGATTGGTTCGGTTGGTTATTTTTCGTTTCGTTGTCGGCATGGTATCTGTGAACTGTCTGTCTGCATTGTCGCAGCAGGTGGAGCCGCTTGTACTTGTCGTCAGGGTCGGTGCTGATATCGCTATTGTCTTACACTTTATCGATATTTCAACAACGAAGTAAAGCCAACCCCTATCATGTCGTAAACAAGCGCAATTCTTGCTGAAACTTGTCGAAATGAAAACCTATATATGGCACTAATAAATGTGAAGTTTTGTAATGTTTATCGTCTTATAGACACTATTGAAGGAAGATGTATGAAAGAATATTATGCAATTATGAAAATGATACTTTATTCAGACGAGGACAAGTGTTATCCTGCCACATTTAGCAATCAAATAAATGTTATTAATAGTTTAATACAATTACATTACCTTCATTTCATGTTCGTGGAAGCGTTATAATTCATGTGGCGCATTACTATTTCTGTCTTTCACAGAAAGCACCTATGTTAATCCACTGGATGCGAAAAGATTTCTTGAAGAGGCTTTGCGCATGCGTGAATTCAACCATCCGCACATCTTGCGTTTGATCGGCGTCACCATGGACAAGGAAGACCTACCGTTGGTAGTGCTGCCCTTCATGAAGCACGGCGACTTGTTATCCTACATTCGAAATGAAAATAATGTAAGCCCTTGTACATAAATGCAAAATATAAACCATTATTAATGTTACTTGTAACCTTTGTTTCAAAGGCCATCTATCGCTGATCATTGTATTAGTTTCACAAATTCTATTTTCTCAAGTAATCGAAACTAAATCACATTTTATCTCCACTTAATCAGGGTGATAATTATGCTTTAGGGGAGCAAGCAAAAAACTGTTTTGAGACGTTCTATTAATTATGTAATTTCCTCCCGGTAGAGCGATAATAGGGTGTGTGTCGACGTCACCATGTCTGATGTTTCTTACAGAGTCCTACCGTAAAGGATCTCATAACGTTTGGTGTCCAGATTGCCGAGGGTATGGCTTACCTGGCCAATCTCAAGTTTGTGCACAGAGATCTGGCGGGGAGAAACTGTATGTAAGTGGACCTGCACATCAGCCGTTACGCACTTGCTTTGTAATGTAATGTAATGCAATCCTTTCTAGATTTCCAGGCTACAAAAAGATTAGATTATTGCGGGCTTAATATTACTTTAGCTTCAATTACCGAAGCACATTTATGTGTTTGTAAAGTAAATGCAGTATTCTATCTAAGGTAATTTAGTTTCCTCGGAGAGTTGAATACTGACTTCTAAAAGCGTTAGAACTATTTGAGACTCTTATTGATATAAACTTATGCAATAAAGGATCAATGCATTTTTTATTCGTAGGTTGGATGATAATATGAACTGTAAAGTGGCCGACTTCGGCTTGTCACGTGACATCTATGAACGGGACTACTACAGCAGTGATGACAGGAAAGCCAAACTTCCGGTCAAATGGATGGCTCTAGAGAGCCTGGAAAAGGGCATATACAACACCAAAACAGACGTGGTACGTCAGAAAGACTATACTCCTCTCCTGGCCGTTTTCCTAATTACTAGTATAATATATTCATGAAACCGTGTCTGATGTTAATCGTTTTCCTTATCTTTTGTCGTGGTAATACAAACTGATGGATTTACGATTAACTATCATTCGTCATTCGGATTCATGATGTCTTCAGTGGATTTAGTCGACTGTATGTTTACCCGATGCCTCTCTGTTTTCTCACCACAGTGGTCGTACGGCGTGGTATTATGGGAGTTGATGACTCGAGGCGTTTGTCCGTACCCGGATGTGGACAACTGGGACATCATCAAGTACCTCAAGTCTGGTCGCCGGATGCCCCAGCCCGCCTACTGCCCGGACGCGTTGTAAGTGGTCCACACGCCCTACGCTCAACCTGGGCATGGGAAAACGACTGGGCATTCAGAAAATTCCCATGAACCCATCCATTTGTCGTTTTCCATGGCTGACCTGGAGCTGCTCGTTGATTCTACCTCCTTGTTTTGTTTCCATGGCGTGACACTTGGAACCAGTGCTGATAACATCAGCCGGGCTACCTTCCGGCCATTATCGCTATTTAGTCTTCTCGCCAAACAAAAAAGCAAAAAAGTGCGAAATGTCAGGACGATTATTCCGATGACGCTCTTACACATGTTTTGCATTATTTCTGATAAACATATGACCTGGGTGGCTAAATGCTAGCGTAGGGTGCCTGTTGTTTATAGCTTTATGGCTATTTAATTGCGCCACGTGCTTGCCATTTTACACACATACTGAACAGTGATGTTGTATGCCAAGAGAAATACATGGCTCCTTTTATCCTAAGATTAAATGGTCAATTAACAATATTATAGATCACCGGCTGGTGGCAAAGGTTTGCAATTGTTATATTGAATTATACATTGAGCCAACAACTATTGCTGGGTAACTCTAACCATGGGTGTTTTTCAATGGTCCCTCATTTTAGATCGGTAGCTATGCCTCAATCCTGTGGCGAATCTATGGCTTTTATTGTTATACAATGGCGCCATGTGCCTCTCCCATGTTGTCTCTCTACCTCTGATCTATCTGTACGTGCTGTATTGACTAAGCATTGTCCCTTGTCCGGCAGGTACTGCATCATGCTACAGTGTTGGGACAACGACCCCCGCCAGCGGCCGCCCTTCTGCGAGCTGGTGCACGCCGTGCAGAGTGTCATCACCTCCATGGAGCTGGCTCAGCAGCGCATCGGCGTCAGCGTCAGCTACATCAACGTGCCCATCTCCCAGGGATACCTGTACCCGCAAGTCTCAGACCTCAGCCGGACAGCCCCCGATGGAAGCAGTGCTACCAACTCCAGTGCCATGAGCACGCTCGTGTAGACTGGACGTGGGTCGTACCACCTGTGCCGTGTGGAGGGGTTACGTCGTTGGGTTGTGCTGGGAAGGGGGGGGGGTGGTCTTCTCTTTGTGGTGCTGGATATTTGTCTGGTGCAGCGGGGTAGGGAGCTTTATGGCGCCCTGTATTGGCCGCGATCTTGTCGATATCGTGGTTGTGGATTTGGTGTGTGGAGACTGATGCAGTAATTGCCATCCCCCGCCAGCGTGATGCTACCACCTCTAAGCGATACCAGTGTGGGCATTGGAGTGCAGTAATTGCCATCCCCCGCCAGCGTGATGCTACCACCTCTAAGCGATACCAGTGTGGGCATTGGAGTGCAGTCATTGCCATCCCCCGCCAGCGTGATGCTACCACCTCTAAGCGATACCAGTGTGGGCATTGGAGTCGACCAGAGAACATACCCTCGCAGGCACTACACGAGAGGAAACTGCGCACCATACGATGGGCCCGCCTCGAGATTTGTCCCTCCCGCGTGGTTCGAACCCCCGACGGCGCCGAGTCATCACAATGATGTCCGCTCAAGTGGTTGCGGTGACATCGAGGATGCAGCTTCACCGTTACCAGCATCTCATAACAGACTCATCGCGGTAACATACCAGCTGCAGCCTGACGGCATTAACATGCCTGTGCCTGTTGTGACGTCATGTATGACGTCGCATCCGGTGTTTAAAGCCATTTTGCCTGGTGTTGGGGATACATCCGCCTGACAGTTGCTACGTGTTGACTGCGAGGAGACGTGGAGGAGGCTTCTGTGCCATGGTGTCGTCAAACACGTGTGTGAACAGGATGACACTTTTGCATTTGAAAACATGGTCGTGTACCATGCGGTGACAAGACGTTTAGTTGTTGTGTTGTTGTTTTATAACGACTGGAGTCAGACTGAACTGATGGGGCGAAAGTCTAATTCAGGAATAGAAAAGAAATTATTTTAGATATGTTATGGAACAGTAATTATGTGTGGCGCGATAATGTGAATGTAGCATTTAATGACTTAATGAGTGTGAGGAATGAACGAGTCCTGCGTCTTTAAATGATATGAACCCGAATGGTCGACTGTGACGTCATAACGTCACGTGCCATGTGGCCGAAGCGGAATTGCAGTCACTTTGGATGTCTAACTCGAACGTGAGGACGCAGAGGGATCTATGTCAGTGACGTCAGAGGAACCCTCCGTGACGTCATCCACAGAACGAGCAGCGACATTCGGTGACGTCATCCGCAGAACGAGCAGCAACATACGGTGACGTCCTCCGCAGAACGAGCAGCGACATTCGGTGACGTCATCCGCAGAACGAACAGCAACATTCGGTGACGTGATCCGCAGAACGAGCAGCAACATTCGGTGACGTCATCCGCAGAACGAGCAACGACATTCGGTGACGTCATCCGCAGAACGAGCAGCGACATTCGGTGACGTCATCCGCAGAACGAGCAGCAACATTCGGTGACGTCATCCGCAGAGCGTGTATCGTCGCCCGGGTCATGTGACATACGCTGCGCGGCGAGGGCAGTGTGCTCTTGGCATGCCTCTTGACATTACTCTCTGACCGACGACAGGTCACCTCTGGCGTCCTCGGGGCGACCTGACGCCCGGGAGTGGTTGTCACCAATCCTATCCCTGTACTGGTTGCTTGGGATGAAGGCGACAGAGTTACTGAGACAAATACCAGATAGCATGTGTCTTTTTTGAGATAATTATACGTGACTTATTATGCAGAAGCCTGAAGGATATTGAAGCTTTGGTTTTGTGGTATTCGGGTAATTAGCAGCGATAAGAAAAACGTGAATGAAAATATTCGCGCGTCTTTTCTAATATGATTATTAATATCAGTGACTGGTCCCCTGTCGGGTCCACGTTCCAAACTCATTAAGAGCCTGATTGTGGCGACCTGAGGCGTATCTCCTAACAACATGTGCGCGCCTTTTGTTAACCCAAATCGGCCAATTATCAAGTGCCAAGTAAATTGGGAAACCCTGGAACTATATTACGTGAAATAATGACATGTTGCAAGAAGTATTGCTAGGTTTAGAAGGAATGGACTTTCTTGTAAGGTGATCAGTATTACGACGAAATAATGTGTGAATGAGGATAGAAGTTTATCTGTAAGGGACATGTTCACAATTGCTCAATGCGGTATGGGTTAACATATATGAACCAAGTGACGTACGTGGAAGGCCCGAGTTAAATTGTTATTGCCAGCATAGCGTCGCCAGAGAGCAGGAAGAGTGACTGTTTTCATTGACATCTGGCATTAAGTAACCCAACATTCCTGTGTTAAAAATTATATTCGTATCAAAGTGTGTGGTAGTTAGAAAATAACGAACACGAGATAACATTGTGCGGGACTGAGCATAGAACCGGCGTTCGTTCTGTGGATCTCTCAGTTAATGATGTGAAGTTCCGGAACAAACTCTGTTAATAATGTATACCATAGTGTGTCCCGTCACTGAAAGGCAGCATTTAACGGAAGTCTCGCTGGACCAGGAAACAGTTTAGACACAAACCGTCTTGTTTATTTTCACATTATATATGTAGATATATTTATATATATATATAATTATACGTACTTGACTGGGTTTACATGTTGCCATTCCTATCAACACGCAGGAATTTGACCTTCAGTTGTGGCGTTTGACCTTCCTGAGCCCCCTAACATGACCTACACGGCCTCCCAACCACCCGTCACTTTCGTTATGAAGAAAGCTTTATTTTACTTTGACAGTTTTATTAGCAGTGTGATCTAGAATCATTGGCTCATTAAATATGCTTTTAGTAGTTTTATTACATATTTTTAAGTCGAATAGGCTTTAGTGCACTGCGGGTTGACGGTGGCTTCGTCAGTAATGAACAGGCCATCGCGAGGTTTATGGTCGCTTGGTTTTAAGTTATTTCTATTTAATAATGTAGATTAATCTGCGGAATGTACAATTAAATGCACATTTATTTAGAATAGAATTGAATGAAATTGTTTCACCATGCGGTATTCTGTAGAGGAAATACGCACTATGTCTAGTCTGAAGGTCCCGGCTATGCCGAAACATGTACTATAAGTTATATACATATATAGATATATATTATCAATCTATTATTATTATTATTATATACTTGTCTCGTGCGATATATTGTATATGAGTTCAAACCGACGCGCAATGCTCCCTCATTGCCAACACGTGTTCTGTTATCAACAAGTAGCCGGCAAAAGCAAAGACATTATTTATGTCATCTCAATGTAGTTGTTTTGGTGTAGTGTTCTGTCCAGAAGACTGTGCAGGAAACCGTGAACAAATACCACGAAATAATTGTGCAGGAAACCGTAAAAAAATACCACGAAATAATTCAAGTCTTCCATAAATGTGATGTACATATTGTTATAAAGTAATGTTTACAGATATCTTTGAAACCAATTGGCTGTACAGTATTACTTTTTCAACGTCGCAGACGAAATCCAAATAAAAATAAAATTGATCCATGTTATGGCTTATTTATCGAAAGAGAGGGCATGCGATACGAAAATATACTCCCTTTAACGGTTCACCAGCAACGCTAGCATATCGCTCTATCTGTGGCGAGGAAATCAGTGCGCAACTCGGGATGTCAGGCAAGGCGGAAAGGGCGTTCAAGTCTGCCTACATCCGGTTAAAGCGACTCCATCGCGCCATTTCATAATGTAGTACTTCAACAATTCTCCGTGAAGCCTTGAAGCCAGTAGGTATTGTGACGTAATATACGTACCTACCAACTAAAAATCAAATGTCGAGCGAAACAAAAATGTTCTCTTTCATATTTCCCAATACATTTGAAGCAAATGTTAGTCCCTTTAATTGTGAATCTTGAACTTTCACTGCAGCACATAATGCATATTTTCTTAATTTTTAGAAATATCTCTCCGACTAAGCTCATCAGTAGTGATCGTATTGGTGGCGTATATTCTTCCGCGTAAATCCTGTTACTGGAATATTACTATATTGGTTATAATACTTGAAGGAGTGACATATCCGTAACACATGACACATTTGCCTAATGGTGTTATTCGACGCCCACACTCGCCACCAGCCGCCACCCCGCACCCCTAGTCAGCTTTTGAGAGTTTATCCCCTCGCCCAACCCAACCTCAACCTTGATATTATTATCACAGTGTCAGTGCATAGATTTGCATACCCGAAAACACATTTTATACGTTTAAGATCTTTTCACCATATATTCTTCCGTAACATCCGACAAGATTGCATGACATCGCTCTCTCAAGAGAACCGACTCTGTTTCTGATGAGACAGGAATCGGTTGTTCATACACGGTGTGCTTCATTCCGACGTATTCCGTACCCTTTGCTGCAATAGGAAACACATCCTGTGTGTCTGTCTGTTTGCAATTAACGCTGTCGTGATAAAATACGTTATCCCTAGCCTTCGGCCAAATGTATTTCCTTAGAAAATAACGCTCATATTCCGAATATGTCCAAGTACGACTAGAAGAAGTACGGTCTCGCCTAAGTAATGTTTCCATGGAGACATTGAGAAGCTGACGTAGACGTTTAGCGTCTGCCGCCCAGAGAGAGCCAATCAGCGCTTCTCTTTTAGTAGCTGGATGATCGCGCATGCAGTGGAATGTTGTATTCCTACGCAGCCAGTCTCGTACGGCCGCGGCGTCCCGGTCGGTAATGCGGCTTTCTGGGCTACGCATGAGAAAGTAGTCCACGGACGGATCATCGGCAACCAAATAATGAGGCAAATTGACAGGGATTAATCCAGAATTATCCCTCTCGCTTATGTTGTAGATCCTCACATTCAATCGACGGAGGGCGTCAATGATGTTGCAAGGTATCGTGGGAACGATACGTGACGTCATGTACAGATTCAATTGCCAGCCGGGCAAGAGAACGGGAACCAGCTGCGCGTTGCGAATTGCTCCCCAGGTGGAGCCATTGGCGTTTGTGGATAGCGTCATGGCGACTGCTCGACGACTGGGGACAGCGAGTCGGTTTTGGTCCATCCCGGTCACGTATCTAAAATGGGGGAGAAACCACAACAATTGAATCTGATCAGCAAAATAATTAAATTATGTCGTGTTAATCTTCGTATTAAGTAAGCGAAATAATGGCAAATGTAAGCTAAACACACATGCGTTATTGTTACATATACACATGTTTTTTTTTCTAAATTCCTGAAGTAGTCGTCGAAGCAATAGCCTACATTGCATAATGCCGTCCGCAGTGATCGATTTGTGTTATTTTATATTGACACAACACAGCGGTGTGATTGCATGTCACAAACCATAAACAAAAAAATGATATTTCCACATAGAAAAACAATATTTACTATATATCAGCTCTCTTGTTAGAGACCTAGCCCGTGTCATTAATCACACAAAGCTTTAGCAGGTTTTCTAGATGTCTAAAGTGTACGTACGTGAACAGCGAGTACATTTGTTAGAATCCAAACGGTCATAGGGACCAAAACGTCATACCTTGGTAGAATGAAATTTACAGGTTTAAGTTTGACTTCAACCATCCGGTTATTGCTCACACTACCCTGCGTGGCGTTTCTGAAGGAGACGGGGCGGAGTGATTGGTTTACAATTACAGACCTCTTGGAGGCCGAAATTCGCTAATTAAGGCGCAGGAAAAGGCTAAAGAAATCTAATGTTTCTTATAATAGAAGGTTCCAAGTGATGGACTGGGGAGGGCGGGGGGGTCCCCCTATATTCCATCGTTGATGAAAGCACTTAAATTTATCTGGAACTGAATAGTTACTGCCTCATATATTTATAGCCCCGAGGCACGTTTTCGTCACTATGACGTTTTGGGCCCTAACACATGTTAAGCTCTGTACGGTTTTTATCATGACCCCTGGCATCCGGGCTCTCATACTAGTGGACCGCGACACCCGTTACTCAGTATTTTTCTTCACCTTTTCTGGTTAACATGTGAACATTAACAGAAACATCATGGGAATTATGAACTCGTTTTATAATTAATGTTTTACCAAAAAGTATGTCGTATAAATTGGTGTATGCTTTAAAATCTGAGATAAAAAAGAATGGAGGTACCATGTGTTTCTAGGAGTGTCGCATTTGCAACGCTTATGAAATGTGGTGGCCTTCTTATCAATGCGAGCATTTATTTAGTCATCCAGGTATAAATTGTCCGCAATATTGTATTTGCCCTTACGCTTCTACTCTTCTGGGAACCAATTTAGATCATGATGTGGGTGGGTGGGGGGCGGGGGGGGGGGGGGGTAGGGAAACATGACCATGCATTGTCGGGTTCTCCGAGCAACTCCGGGTCGCAAGTGTTCAGAGAGAACCCCACCCCCCGCCCCACCCCTTTGCAAATTCCTAGATCCGTCCCTGGGCCCTTTCTTTGTATGCTGTTAGTTAACCTTTTAATTCATCGTGACCTGAGATGTGTGTGCTGAGATAACCCGATAACCTCGTCTGACATACGTATAGCAATAGACTCACCTCATCACAGTTTCCCTACCGCTGGCGATCCTCTCGTTTCGCTCCTCGACGCCCAGTACGTGGACGCTGTACCTGGTTCCGAACCCCAGGGTGTGGTTGAGGACGACCGACGACAGCTTCCGCACGCGTCCAGGCGCGTACACCCCGGTGATCCAACCGTCGGCGTACCAGTCGGTATAGCAGCGAGGATAGTAGAAGCCAAACACTTCGACGTGCGTCCTGTGCACGAAGTCGTAGGTGAGGATATTTTCCAACCCGCCGTGGTGGTCCGGGCCCACAACCCCGACCCGGGGCGGCGACATGGCGTCCAGTGCCCGGATGAAGGCCGGGGTCCAGTGTGGAGTCACCATCACGGTGTCGTCGTTGACGCGGTAGAAGTAGTCCCGGCCGTCGAGGTAGGCGGCCATCATGGCGTCGTTCTGAGCCCAGGCCGGCCGCCCCGTGTGCGTACACCGGATGAGGTGCAGCGCGTAGTAGCCCTCGGCCCGGGATCGCCCGCAGGCCGATCTAGTAATGTTCAAAAAGCGCTGTTTAAATCTCTCGATAAACCACTCCTGATTCATGTATTTGTCGTCGTAGTCGTAGCCTACGTAGAAGTGGTAGTCGTACCCCTCGCTGGCTGTCCCGCAAAATGTCGGCAGAAGCGAAGCGAAAAATGGCATATTGCCAAAAGACATTGGTTTGATCTTCTTCCACTTCTTGTTATGCTTCTTCTTCCGCTTCTTCATTTTCTCCGCCATCGCCTTGTCGAACTGCCGGGTGCTGAGTCCCAACCCGATGGCAATGCTTACATTGCAGCGCGCTCCCTTACCAGGAAATGACGTCATAGATACTTCCCGGAAGTCAAATCCCAAATACAAACCTTGTTGTCTTGGCGCAGTCAATAACGGTTCGCTCTGGTTCAACTCTACAATGGTATCCTTGTGTCTAGGATAAGTCGAAATTTGGACGTCGAAAAGCCTGGAAAGCCGTGGTCCTAATCGTTTACCGCCATAGAACATCAGGAAGACTAGAAACTGTAGACAGACAAGTGATATCAGAATTGTTTTCCAGGCACTGAGAATACGGGCCGCCATGTTAAATGTCCTCACGTCAGCAAGCTAACGTCTACCTTGTGAGGTGCTCGTTGCAAGCTAGAAATGTAAAGAAAACCAATGCAGAGAAAACAATGGCATTGCAAATTTGATGAAAACAGATATACAATTATATGGCATACAGAAGACTCTTAATTATATTTAGGACATTTTATAACAAATGGGTGGGGTACTTCAGAATATTAAATACTAACCAACAAACACATAAGGTTTTTCAAATTTTTTAAAATGGTTCTAATTATGCTATACCCATTTTAGAAACGCTACAATAACGTTACGCGTTTGCAGGGTAACTGCACTCTTCCATTAAAAGAAAACTAAGCAATGAGATTTACACCTGTGCATAAAAAAATCATTCGTGCCGATAATTGGATTGTCAATGAAGTAAATGAAGTAAATATATGCGACTTATCACTTACGTCTTGTGTTATTTTATTGCAAAGAACTGTTGGGCGAGTCACCCATGTTACATTTTCGTGTCCGGCGCCAGACATAAAAAGTACATATGAGTCATTGATATTTGCCATTATCATTTTAATATCGCCTGGAACTTAGTGGTTTACAAACAGTGTGTGTCTCAAAAGTTATCGCATTTTCACCTTCCACGCCTTATAATTCGAAATATAGGACGACTGCATTGTGTAATGTCGGCCTAACCCGTGTAGATCTAGGAACCGAAGTACAAGATCGAATGTTGGACCAAATGACAATGAGATCATAAATAATAATATAATACATGACTGATGGTCCTGGTATTGATTGCGCTGTATGTGTCAACAATAGCACGTCCCAGATACCGCTGGCGACATCTATCGTCAAAAATAGACACTGCGTGTTTCGAGTTAGAAAACCGATTCTCGCATGCGTTTACCATGTATGAGTATGGAGTTGGTATGTCCGGAGTGCACTCGAGTGTCATCGGCCTCGTTTCGTAACAACCAGGAATGTCGAACGGGGAGCCCAAAATATAGGACTTTTAAACTGATAGTAATCTAGTGAAATATAAGCTGTGGTGTTATTATATAATGTAATACTCACAGGGAAGTTTATAGATACATATTGCGTGTTTGTTCTGTGAATAACAATGCCATATAGAACCAACTTGTCCCTGACAAAAAACGTAGGTGGAACACATCACCATGTACGTAGGTGGAACACATCAACATGTAAGCAGGTGGAACACGTCGCCATGTACGTGGAACACATCGCCATGAACGTAGGTACAACACATCACGTTGTACGTAGGTGGAACACATCACCATGTACGTAGGTGGAACACATCAACATGTACGTTGGCGGAACACATCAACATGTACGTAGGTGGAACACGTCGCCATGTACGTGGAACACATCAACATGTAAGCAGGTGAAACACGTACATCGCCATGTAAGTAGGTGGAACACATCACCAAGTACGTAGGTGGAACACATCACCATGTACGTAGGTGGAACACAACATGTACGTAGGTGGAGCACATCAACATGTACGTAGGTGGAACACATCGCCATGTACGTGGGTGGAACACATTACCATGTAAGTGGAACACATCGCCATGAATGTAGGTGGAACACGTCACCATCTAAGTAGGTGGAACACATCACCGTGTACGTAGGCGGAACACATCACCGTGTACGTAGGCGGAACACATCACCGTGTACGTAGGTGGCAAATACAGACATGGACGTAATATATAAAAACTGGAATAACATATTTGAAACCGATTCATTTCGCATATGTCGACAGCAATATATATGTATTATAAAGTAATATAACTGGACATCGAACTTACCTCGTACAGTAATATAACTGGATAGCAAACTTACCTCGTACAGTAATCAAAATTATCACTGGATAGCAAACTTACCTTGTACAGCACACATAATGTTCCCCACAACTAAGCTCTCCATGACACCAGGTTGTTGGCCTGGTAATACCAGGATGTCCAACACCTGCAGCGCATTCGAATATATTGTCCAAAGAGAGAGATATGGTTGGGGAGAGACGGGAGGGGAGAGAGCCGGGGGGGGGGGAAGGAGGGAGGGAGAGCAAGAGCAAGAGCATGGGTCGGTGTTTGTAGAAGGGGGGAGGGGGGGCAGGACGAGAGAGGGGGAGAGACACATAGAGAGTTAACGGGAGGGCAAATAACACTTGACCGATATAGATATGGACAGCGGAAGACTCCCTAAATAGTGGTCTACACACCCAGCTGCACGTAACGTGGGGCCAATCAATACCGCCAAGCAAATCTAGGCTTACTAGGTAGAACAGTTGGCATAGGCGTAGGAAGATTGTTGTGATTGGGGGGGGGGGGGGCACAACCAATACGTACCAGTGGCGTGCATAGGAATTTTAAAAGGGGGTGGGGGCGGGGGCACAACAGGGGGGCACATAAACATTAAAAATGACCTAGGTAACCGTGGTGCACAGAATTGCACAGAAAGGGGAAGAGGGGGTAATGCATACCTTACAGTCTGAAAGGGAAGGGGGGGGGGGCAAGTGCTCCTTGTGCCCCCCCCACCCCTGACCAGAGGGACATAATTTGAAAAGGGAGGGGGACACAGATATATCCTAGATCTGAAGGGGGGGGGGGGGGGCACGTTCCCCCTGCTCATGGACACGCCCATGCGTACGGGGTCAAACACTTTTCGATCAGTCATAGTCTGCAAGTGGGTAAATCACTGTATTTGAGCCCTCATCAGGGGCGTATGCAGAAATTCTTGCAAGGGGGGAGGGACACAATAAATTGTTCCAAAATAACATTCAAAAAATACGTGTAAAATCCAGAGGTAGGTGCACCGTGGTGCACCAAATTTGAAAGGGGGAGGGGAGGGGGGGAACGTATATCTTGAGGTCTGAAAGGAAAGGGGGGGCCACGTGCCGACTGTGCCCTCCCCCCATCCCTGGCCAGGTGGCACAGAATGGAAAGGGGGGGGGCACAGATATATATTAGGGTCTGAAGGGGGAGGGGACGTGCCCCCTGTGCCCCCCCCTGGACATGTCCATGCTCATGAATATAACGCAATTTATAGAGATATCCCGCCAAAGTAACACTGGTTAGCATCTATTCTACCGCTTTATTGCAGTTTTAGGTTTTGCAGATTCCACGCAATTAGGCCTACTCTAAGTAACAATTAAGAAATGTTGTATTTGAACGAGAGTATCATACGTGTTAGTTTGGAAAGCAGCATGTGAATTATATTTTGTTTGGGGGGCGGGGGGGGGGGGGCACGTGCCCCAGATGCCCCCCCCCCACCGGTTCCTCCGCCTATGTTTGGGAACGGTCTTCGCGGCCAGAGACCATCCATACTGCAGCCACAAGCTGGTGAGATCGCGGGTCTCTGGCCTCGGAACATGGCGGTCTGCCAGCGGCGCAGCAAGGCACTTGAGCAAGTGTACGCCCCTGGTGCATATGAAAGGAAAAAATACTCCCGAACAACATGATTGAACTTACCGGCACAGCCCAATGTGTACGCACGTGCGTACGGTCGTACGTGCGTACGTTCGTACGTGCGTACGGCATGTACGTGTACAATCATGATCTTCACGAAAGCCATATGATGTGATATGAGCCATATGATGATCAATGTTCAAAGTCCAACGTTGCAAAACGGGGGGGACTACAACTCAAATAGCCTTGATTTTGCGACTTTAACTGTCCTTAACATCCCCTTGCCTGAGGGGGTGGGTCTTTAACCCCCCACACCCCACTATTGGATCCGCCACTTGCTTACATCTACAAAATGTGTCACTTTGCAACCCCCTTAACCCCGCTCCCTAGCTCCGCCCCTTGTAATGGCGTAAGTGTAGTTGGGTTAAGACATGAATTTGTTAAAAGGGAAAATAAACAAGTAAAACCGATTGTAAATAAATTGAAAGAGCATTTTCACGCGTTCGGGGTCTCGGGGATTAAAGTACTGAGACAAAAATAATAGAAAAAGCGTGCACAAAATAATTCCAAACCTTTCCCAAAAGCTGATTTATTTTAATAAACAGGATTTGTTGGCCAAATAGCCTAGGATTTTGAATATGTCTTACGCGTTTGCATGATAAAGCTCTCCATCATTCGCTGGATCGCCAGTGGCAAGTGACGCCCCGGAAATAACCGGAACTTGACGAACACCCACAATTCCCGCACAAAATGAATAAGCAAGCTAAACACCGAAAACCTTGTGACCACGGCAAGATATGTCACTTGATCGGCAAGAGGATGTACCCAAATGCATCAAAGTCGGAGATACACGATATTTTTTTCATCCTGAACTACAGGTAATATAAAGGAGTCTCCCCGTCGGTGTGTCGGTCGGGTAGCGACAATATATTATAGCGCATTAACATTTGAGGCATCTCATCTCGGATCACAGTAATAACATTCCTATATCCCGCATCACGAAACTAGAATCATGGCAGTTCACGATCACGGAAATAAGGTGCCCATCACAGATCACGGAAATAAGCAGACTTGACTTCATTCATATATAACGTTAGTAATTCAAAAGAATTTGTACGTATGACAGTTGAAATGTTCTGGTGTTCGCCACATGAAGTGTCGTTTATTATGAAATGGCTTCATGACAAGATACAATAAATCTCGTTTCGCACGTGACGATGTGAATGCTTTGTTTGTCGTGAGCATGAGAGGGATTGGCAGAAGAATTAGGAATGACCGTCAGAGGGCTTTGCAAACGATATGAAGGCCTTGTTTGTCATGAGCCTGAGAGGGTTTTGGCAGACGACGTGAATTCTTAGTTTGTCATGAGCGCAAGATGCCTTGACAGACGATGTAAAATCCCCAGGGGGGAGGGGGGGGGGGCACTATTATACAAATATCTGGTGAGGGGGGGGGGGGGGGGGGTCCGCGGGGGTCTTGATGCCTGTGAGAGCCGATAATTGTGATAGGCAAATGCTTGGTAGATTGTGTGAATGCTTGGTTTATCATGGCCTTGAAATACCATGTGAATGTTTGGTTTGTCATGACCACCAGAAGGCATGGCATACGGTGTGCAAATGCATGTTTTGTCGATGTGAAGGCGTGGTTTGAAAACCAAAACACTTCGTGAACACTTCGTATGTCATCATCGTGAAGGGAATGGGAGACTGCGGACAGGGGGTGGGGTCGAGTTAATAGAAATTTATTATCGCTTGATCTCACATTCGGGGAATACTTACACATACATAATCATAAATAAATGAAAGGTTTGGTCTATCCCCATTTGATTGTCCCAAGAGTTAATGGGTATCATTTAACTTCAATGTGCGCACCTGATGCCTAAGACACCAGCATTTCACTTCATGCGCCGCTGTCCTAGTTTCGAGTAGGTGGGGTCGATGTATGCTGAGTATCCTTAAAAAGAAAAACACTGTCTTTATCAGCGCGAGTTTATTGAGCTTGCAAGTCCATCACGCCCAGAATACATATAGACATAACCGTACATATTCGTAAAACATGTGCAAGTTAAACTTTTAGATTTACCGATGAGTTACATTAAAACTATAAAGATGACGAAGTCCAAGTCATTTAAACTCATTTAATATTCGCGTTGCAAGTGGCTATATACGTGGGTAGCTTTACCAATGTCTTGTGGGAGCGGCGACTAAGCTATGGATCAACGTCCATAGTACGTATCACAAAAACCACGCACTTAAGTTGGTTGGCTAGTTTGAAATAGGGAGCTTCAAGTAGGTCAAGTAGTTTTGTCTAGCGGGCCAACATTGGTATATCGTCGGCCGAACAACATGAGGCCGCCAATTGACCGAAATATTGGACCACTGAACATTTTTTAAACAAAATACACCAAGTCACTCGTTCTTGATGACATCCTTCAAGCATGCCCGCAACAAATGGAAATAGTTCGATGTGACCAATGTCGTTCTATAACGAGTTCAAAGTGACCAACATATTGTACGCGGCGATCGACCGTGATACCGATCTCGGCCCAGGTCAATTTCATGGCAGCCAAGAAGGAACTAAATGGCGAGAATCAGAGCCAAAAACTGCAACAAAGTCGCATATCACAATCACGATAATAATTGTAGATTTGTGACCTTCGTTTCACTTATGATCGTGCAAATCAAGATCACAAGTGAAACGGAGGTCACCGATCACGAAAAGAATTGTTTCCAATCACACATCACGGATTTGCAGTTTTATCCAAATCACGATCACGGGAATTACTTCGATTTCTAATCACGTAAATAACTCTCCTCAGTTCCCGATCACGACAATAATTTTAGGTGCAATCCCGGATCACGAATTTTTTTTTACCCCCCCCCCCCCTTCACATTTAGGCGCCATATCCGTAGAATAATTACTGTCTATCGCTCTTCTCTAAGAAACTCCGGACAGGATGATAGACGCACAAAGTCATTTTCTTATCCCAACGGACATTTTTATTCTCGAGTGAGATCAAACAGCCTACTACTGTGGCCCTTTCACGTAACTTTTTTTTTCTACTTGTGTCTGTATAGATCCAGTTGTGAAGTTTTATTTTACATTAGCATATAAGCTTCAGCTTCTGCTGTTGTCTATGTATTATATGTTTGTTTACTTGCGATGCATACCTTTCGACAATAAACATTATTATTAAACATGTAATGTCAAGCTACCCAATTTAGGTACTTGCTAATCCATATGTAAATTTTGCTGACCCAAAAAATAGTGATTTGTTCTTTTCTTTAGCAAGGGAAGACAAATGTCATTTCGCCCAATTATTTCTTTATTTCGAAAACACATGTTGTCATGCAGCTCTATAATACACATACATATACTGTACATCGACGAATGCGAGCCAGAGGCGGCCCCAAATCATCTCAAAATGAACAAACAGATCAACTGACGAAACCTTGATATATAGATCTAAAGGTTTTAAAGTAAATAGCATTTCAAGTGACACACATATCCGTTCCCCAGTTCGTGGTTAATTTGCAACAGTTCACGTGGCAGATATGAAGATGACGCTATAACTGTTAAGATGTAAACATATACATATCCATCATCAGATAGGATGACGATGCAGGAGTTCCTCGTTGCTGTCCCATCAGTCAAAGCCAAGAACAACAGTGTTTCGGCTTTATTTCGTCGCTCCAGTTGCTGCAGCGGACTCCATGTCAAGCATCACAGTCCCGGGCGATAATAAGAGATGAAGACGTGACGTATACATGATATATACAACTATAGCTGGATCGATACATGTTTATCGTTGTGAAGAGCAGATACAACAAGGACAGAAAACATGCCATTCTGTTCGTTAGCAGAATGCGATGACGTGGTTGTACCACGTGTCATGGCAAGATATGGTCATTCTGTTCCTTAGCAGAATGCGATGACGTGGTTGTACCACGTGTCATGGCAAGATATGGCCATTCTGTTCCTTAGCAGAATGCGATGACGTGGTTGTACCACGTGTCATGGCAAGATATGGCCATTCTGTTCCTTAGCAGAATGCGATGACGTGGTTGTACCACGTGTCATGGCAAGATATGGCCATTCTGTTCCTTAGCAGAATGAGATGACGTGGTTGTACCACGTGTCATGGCAAGATAGCCATTCTGTTGTTTTATATATATATAGATTCACCGGTGTCTGGTTGCCCCATTCGGCGAGCGCTGTGACCGAACGGGCGCATGTGCAGACTTTTGTAGGCCCCGCAGTTTGTGAGTAGAAACTATGACTGAGTAGCGTTGACGAGTGCAATTAGGTGACATGATAGATACGCCACTTCACACGCAGTCATAAAACGCACACAGTCATAATATAATAATAATAATAATAATAATAATAATAATAATAACCGTCGCTGTTCATTCCGTATTGAGTCATACAATTAACATGACGCACATTCTCTGGGATAAATTAGGGACAGCTTATTTAATCAGAGAAATTGAGATCAGCCAATATGTTTCGCCCTTATGTCAAAACGTAGATCGACCTCTTTTCGGTGTGAAGCAAACTCCCTGTCTCGTGAGTAGGGACAAACGGGTTCCATATGAAGTGAAGCGGACGTTAAATTCATGGTGACGTCACACGGCAACATTCATGTCATCAGTGACGTCAGATGTGCGTCATCAGTGACGTCAGAGGTGCGTCATCAGTGACGCCAGAGGTGCGTCATCAGAGACGTCAGAGGTGCGTCATCATGGTATCGCTACTGAGCAAGCTTTCCAAGTCGCTGTCGCAGTCGCTGTCATCCGCCTGAAAAACAACATTTTCTTTATGTCCCAGATTGAATAAATCAAACAAATCGTGTTTGCACAGGCTCTTTCTCTGTTATTAAAAGGCTGCTGGCTTTGACGTGCTTTGGAAGATATATTTGAAGATTTAAATATAAAAATGGTCCCAACCAGGTTTGGTTGGGCCAACAATTTCGCATTTTCATTTCATATTGTATTGTAGTATATCATATCACAGTTGGTAGGTATGCGATGTTAGCATACTGATTAACCACGATGAACGTCGCGATTAAACAAATAACAAGGCTCTCAGGCTAAATGGCCTTTGACAATCTTCTTCATATCTTGACACTTCAGCTTGCCAATCACCCTGAAGAGGACAGCTAGTACACCTCAGATTGCCCCGTTGTCCAGGTCAAGGGGACTTCAAACGGGGTCGCTGGGACAAATGTGCGACCGATGAGAAAATCCTATGTCTGTCGGCACATGACGCCTTGCTAGGCGCATTGTGTACTGATCTAGCCTAATATTATCATTTTGACCTATCGTACTTATCTGCATGGTGCGTGATGAGACGGATTTTCGCTAGGCATGATTAATGATGAGGCATTAATTGTGGCTATGTATGACAGCTAGCTAGTGCTTACGTCGTCAGCAGATTCATCAAAGCCAGTGTTGATGTGCGCTTCACCACACCCGAGGCTGGCTATATACTGGTCCAACTGAAGAGGCAATATAAACCAATATGACAAAAAAATAAAATGCAAAGCTCATGAATAACAAAATATCTTAGTTTGTATGCTTCTATATAATATAATATAATATAATATAACATAGCATAACATAACATAACATAACATAATATAATATAATATGATATAATATAATATAATATAATATAATATAATATAATATAATATAATATAAAACGTGAAAATATGTTGTATCAGGGTAGTTGACCGTACCGCGTCATGGTGGGGTTGTAACTTCATATGAGTGGAGGCGAGGACAGCATCATGCACCGTGGCAAACAGCAGGTTCTTTTTATGCCTCAAGAAAAAACCACCATTCTCCAGACATTGTCGCACTAAACCTGTACCAAGCATAAAAGATGTACAATTGAGTAAAATCAAATGATAGTCAGTGCGGTATTTTTCTTTCAATTTGTACTCGTTTATTGTTCTTTTGTATTCTCATTTATCGGAGTTAAATGATGAATACGCATAAACTACACCTACTATTTGCTAAAGTGCTGAGTTTTAATTCACCCATGGGTAAATATAACAATATATTAAAGTAGTACGATTACTCGAAGTTCATATGTCATCTTGGTTTTTTTCTGGATTTGTTTCTGCTTTTAAACATACGTATAAATTAATTACTTGGCCATTCGGACACTTAAATTGCTTATTTTTCGCTATTTACGAAGAAATCTGACGGCGTCTACGCTAGGTAGCGCCATTAGATCCCCACTGACCTTTGCACCCGGCCAGAAGACACGTGACACCAATCTGCTTGTACTCGGAGACGACGGTGGTTACCATGCCAACGCCCTGTGTGTCCATCCAGGCCACAGAGGAGCAGTCGAGGACCACGTGGTGCATGGGAGGCTGGGGGGAGGGGGTAGGCGGTGGCAAGGGAGGTAGATCTCCCCAGGTCGGTGTAGGCAGACCCTGAGAAACGTGGGACGATTTCAGTGGAAAAACTCAAACCATTGGGCAAATAACACCGCTCATCGTTAGATAGGTCATCAGTCATCAGCCAAATTAATATTAGAATAATCATGCTGGCAATTTATTAGTCATATAATCATAATCAGTAATTATTAGAATAATCATCATGCGGTAAATAATGATTGAAATAATCACCATGCGGTCAATTATTGTTAAAATAATCATCATGCGGTCAATTATTATTAGAATAATCATCATGCGGTCAATTATTATTAAAATAATCATCATCATATTCATGCATTCAAGTTCTTATCAGACAGTCAGTATGCAATCTTATTACTTCTTACTAGTCATCATGCATTCAATTTATTATTAGACTATAGTCGATCATCATGCTGTCAAAATCTGCTTGATCACGTGGTATAGATTACAATGTCACAGAAACACTGGCGGATTTTTATTTTTACCTTGTCTTTTCTCTCAACGGCAAGTTTTTCTAGCAATCGATTTCGCTGCATCGTCTGCTTCTTAATTCTTCTCAGTGCCTTGTTTTGTTTGCTGCGTATAAGTTTTGGGTCACATTGAGTTCTGTGATACAGTGCCGCCTGCACGTAGGCCGTGTTGGCGAAGTACAGTGAGCCTTCGATGCGGAAGATCTTCACTCCCTGCGTGTCCTCTAGCTGGAGAACAGAATTAACATGCGACATATTTACCTTCACGTGTTACCTTATTAACTTCCTCAGGTTAAAACATGACACGTTGTTATGAAAAGCGACTATACTAAATTCAATACATTAACATAAAACAAATATGTCACAATACATTCCGTGAGAGCATACAATAAAAAGAGCGGCTTCCCAGCTTAAATAAAAGATGAGGCCTACAATTTAAACATAGGCCTACAATTCGCTTTTGTAAAAAATATAGTCTAAATTTTTTTACATGAAACGTTTAATTATAGACCGTCATGTATGAGAACGTGTCATGTCTAAGACACAAGACGTCTACACAGTCGGACAGTCACTATACGCGTGATAATAAAAAACAAAACCACAAACTCCCTGTTAGCTGGACCTTTGTTTTCTCTTCCTACGAGAAGGGCACACGTGACCCAGCGTCGTCCAATAGGAGGCCAGCCTTGTTGCCGACAAGGACACACGAACGGCGCAGAAAGTAACCGACCAATTAGCTGAAAGTAAGGCCGCAAACGAGCCGTGTCATCACACAAGGCATAGGGCACTAACCCAGGTCACGAACACAGGACCCAACAGCACATGACACACATAGAGTAGAAAGCGCGTGAAAACAATGCAGGGCTGAAACGAAAACTAGGCCATTATAGCACCCACATCCAACGTGTAGTGCACCTACCATGTTGTATGTCTTGGCGTCTGCGTAGAGGTCCGTCCCAGGGGCACGCATTAGGAGAGATGTATAAGGCCTGAATAACATACATATAAAGATATGAAAAATATATTATGGGACATAATTTGGTTTGATGAGCGGCAAAGTCATGACGCACTCGTGTAGGATATACTCCGCACAAAACGGCGACAGATGACTTCATCATTTAGGTGCGGCTACACCGACGTCACGTGGCCATAGTCACGTGACCCACAGCGTCGCTTAGGGTGCGCCATCTTGCCACAGGTTGATAAAAACAATTTCTCGACCTCTTTAGTACAATAAATATACAACTGATGAGAACAGCCGCGAGGAGACATGTGGTCTATTGGTACCGGAAGTCTTATTCTCTGGCGTAATGGGCCTGGATAATGGAGAATCAGAGAATCCAAAAATTAAAAATGAGCTGAGCCAAAATCCCGATAAATATATGATTACAAGGAAATTCCCAATATTTGCCAGAAAAAGAGGGTTCTCTATATTCTATGAAGTAATGAGAGCCATATATTAGTAAGTCACTCGCGTTGTTGATTTAAATGGCTATATTTGTGTATTTGTTGTCTGTGCATGTATCTGTGGACATGTGTATGGTCGATGGTAACCTGTGCGTCCTGCCGACCACTGTGACGAGCGACCAGGCGACTCCCACCAGTAGACCCAGCGTGTTGTCCAACAGCACGACAGCCACAAACGTCACCACCCACACGGACTGAAAGTGCCAGCCACGTATTATAGTACGAACGGGACATACATAACGCCGTATAAGGAAGAACATATCTAAGAACGACAATGCGCTGAACTGTCAAAACCGAAAAGAGAAGCTTTAGCACGCTGCATGACATCTGCTGGGATATTACAGGATGCAGGCCACCAATTAATTAGAGCGGAGGGAATACCTTTTGCGATCGCCGCGATTGGCATCCTTGGAGATTCGCAATTTGGGGATCAAGAATATCCGTACAATTCCTGGTTCAACACGAATTAAGACCTTTCCCTGTTCACCGCGATCCGTTATAGCAGTCTGCGAATTCCTCGATATTCGCCATATCACTTTTAAGGTGTGTTTTTTCGCGCCCGGTCTTGAACAGTCTTCATCTTGGAGATTCGATATTGCTCTCCCTAAGTCTTGGTGATTCTCGATTCAGAGGGGGTAATGATTTATTTATTCGGCACGTTTTCTTCTACTTTAAGCATCAGATAATATGAGGGTTGTTTACAGTGAGAGAGAAAGAGAGAGAGAGAGAAAGAGATACTTACAAGATCGACTTTTGACATGTGCCAATATTTCTTGATGTCACTGAATTGCAGAAAAATGCCTTTCACAGCGACAATGATGATTGCGGCCAAGACACTCTGCGAAAAAGGGGCAAATGAAATAACCCCCAGAATGTAACATATACTGGCCTCGTTATACGTACTATTATATTTTTCTGGATAAAGTATCTCTATAGTTTTCTTCTTGTCCCGTAGCTTATCAAAGACAATTTACACTTATCTAACCCCAATGCCTCAAAAGTACTAATATAATCCCGACAAATTAGGTAAAGTTTTTCGAGGAGCCAAGTATCATGGACAATGACACCTATGCGGCAGACTGACCTGGGGCAGAGCCTCAAACAAGTCGGCCACGGCCATAAGGATGATGAGCAGTAGGCCAGACGAGACGAGACCGGCCATCTGAGTTCTCACGCCAATGTTGTCGAGCACCAGGCTCCGGGACAGCGAGACACACGACATGAAACAGTTGAAGTTGGCACTGACGGCGTTCGTAATGCCGTACGCCAAGAGCTCCTGTAGAAAGTACCATATCATTATTGCAGAGATTGTTGGATTAAACTTGAATTGTTGCCTGATATATGGCTTTATAACAATTGATTTCGCTCATTGATTTTGACTTGATTTTGAAATATGATTAGGTTTATACACGCGATTATTTACAAATACTTATAATTCTTAACTTGCTGAATATTATCACGATGCACGTGGAGGTAATATAGCCGTATGGCTACTACAAGAGGCCGAGGCGCCCTGGGGGTCTTAAGAGATATTAAGAGCGGTTTCCTTCTGACGGTGCCGGCTTCGAAAAGCCACACCTCACTGCTAACCACTGCTAACCTGGTTATCCTGTATTTCGTAATTTCGCCGCTTGGCGAATACGCGCGCTATGGATATAGACATAGCGTATGACACGATGGCCAGACTGATAGCGTCTCCGATCACCGGTGAGAAATACTGAGGGTTCGGGAACTTCGGCGCTGGGAGGCTACAGGGAAATACAGCATATCATATATGATATATGACTAATTATTTGGAACTGTACATAGCATTTACAATGATGCTGACGTCTATCTCCCATGTCAGGGCGAAGCATTGTTACAGCATAGCTTACGTAGGACGTAACCACCAGTTAAGCTTACTACAATATTTAGTCCATTTCGTGGGTTCTGACATGGAATATGGACCGGTGAGCATACATGCTGCAAATTGTAAAAAGAAACGGCTACGTTATCACGACAAAACATAACTGAAAATGTCAATGCTGAGATCGAAGGACTAAAAGGTAGGCATACCACCCATATATATATAGAGATAAATGAATTACTAACTGAAAATGAATGCATCGCATGCCACGTGGTGGTTGCTATGGTGATACATCATGGCGCCTTACCCGAGAGGGATGTAACCAACTGTAGTGAGGTGAAATCGCTCGCTGAACTGCCCGACAGCGGAGGCTAGGGTGCCAAAGACAACCTAGAGATCAAAGAGACATAAAAACATCAGACATCAGATAACCTTTACATCCGGCTTGTGTCGTGACGTGGGTACTGCATGTATGGCAACACAAATAATGTTGCAGTAAAATGTGTACGTCATCGAGTCCCCTTCCACATGTTAGATCATTTAAGATGAATGATTGCCAGTAACAAATGGTAACCTTGGTTGCTTCTATGGGGCCCTTCATTCCGGGTGATAGCACGAATTGCAGTCATAAAGAAATTATGGGAGTTTCCTAGCAAGCTTGTAGGCACTGACGTATCTTCATTGCATATTTATTATATTCAGTGTGGACGGCGCTGGGAGATGGAAAGGGTTAGGAGGGGCTATGTGGTCGCGTACCACGAGTAGCTCCACGGGGATGGGGACCTTGAATCTGCGTTTGAATGGCGGGTTGAGGTACTCCTTGGTGATCCACATGATGGCCATAGAGACGACCGCTGTGATGAAGGCCGCCGGGTTGGTCTCGGGAATCTTCAGGATCACATCCCGGTAAGTCTGTAAGGATATAGCGCAGGTTTGACATAACGACACTCGGTTAGTTTGTGTCGCTTCTTTGGTGTCCGTTTATTTCAGCTTTATTGCCCATCCAGCAGACAATACATAATATTTGATGCATAAATTGTGATAACAGAGAAAAAACGTACTTTAGTTGCATAAATACATCACAATTATTTTATGTAGGTAGGCTAAAGCTATCGATATATGTCTCTTGCAAACAAACGTTCAAATATTTGGCAAATGATTGGTTCCGTGTTCGTATATAGGAATAACATATATATAACATATATATGAAAGTTTGTCAGTAAATTCTTCCAACAGATTTGGGCGCACATATGTTGTTGAGAAGCATTGATTAAAACAATTAACATACATCGAATTAACACAAACATGATAAAAGTAACATTCGAGATTCTTTCAATGCGGCTGAGGCGCGTGTGGGGAGGCGTGGTGGTGGAGGGGAACTAGAGCTAACCAAGGGCACCCTCACATACTCACGTAGACGTGGTGGTGGAGGGGGACTAGAGCTAACCAAGGGCAGCCTCACATACTCACGTAGACGTGGTGGTGGAGGGGAACTAGAGCTAACCCAGGGCACCCTCACATACTCACGTAGACGTGGTGGTGGAGGGGGACTAGAGCTAACCCAGGGCACCCTCACATACTCACGTAGACGTGGTGGTGGAGGGGGACTAGAGCTAACCAAGGGCACCTTCACATACTCACGTAGACGTGGTGGTGGAGGGGAACTAGAGCTAACCCAGGGCATCCTCACATACTCACGTAGACGTGGTGGTGCAGGGGGACTAGAGCTAACCAAGGGCACCCTCACACACTCACGTAGTCGTGGTCGTGGAGGGGGACTAGAGCTAACCAAGGGCACCCTCACATACTCACGTAGACGTGGTGGTGGAGGGGGACTAGAGCTAACCAAGGGCACCCTCACATACTCACGTAGACGAGCTTGAGCGGTCCGCTGTAGCGCGGGATCTCCACCCCGAACACGTGCTTGAGTTGTGAGGAGACGACATGGATGCCGGCACCTGTGGTGAACCCACAAGTCAAGGGCTCGGACAGATACACCGTGATCACCCCCAGGCACAGCAGACTTAAAACAATCTGACGACAACAACAGACAACCGATCCCGCAGTGTTAGAAGCGTGTCTTCTCCTTTACGACACGCGCGGCACGTCTTTATCTCAGGAAAAATAACCCTTTCAGGCGGCGATTATATCATAAACGGGTGGAAAAATAAATCCATATTTTGACTCTCGAGAGTAGTCTTGATTTTAAATGCTTTAGTTGTTTTTAAAGCACAAGTTTGCTAATATTGAATGGACGGAGTAATGCGCTTTCATTGCTGATTTAAATTACTAGCTATCATTGAAATAAATGGAAATAACCAAATAAGGCATATAAATGATATCCATGCATATGGAGACACAGGAGCAGAACATGCACTACTGGACGGACGTTCTATCTTATATGGTAACGACCACGGAAAATATTTTCCTGTTAGGTTCACTCCTGGCTTACCTGTACAAGGCCAGCCAGGAATGTGCCTGCAGTGGCGACGCCTAGCTGGCATTCAAACAACTCGTCCTTGACCCCGGGGCTGCTGCTGAAAGCAGTCTCCGTGGTCCCAAGTAAAGAGACGGTGGTGGCGCCACCATCGCCAATGAGATCATCGCTAGCTCCGCTACCGCAGACGCCGTCAACCATATTGCCGACCATCAAACTAATTACCGAAAAGGCGCCTGAAGCCAACATGTTTGAATTCATTATTGAGATGCAACCGGTATCGATGGAAGTACATACAACAATGATACCAAAAATATAATAATACATGTAAAGTTTTATAGTACCACACAGTCTATTAAATAAACTGATCATACAAACAGTTGAGGATTGGAAGCCGTTACGTCAAGCGAATGCACACAATGTGCTGTTGCACGAAAAAAGTAAATAACGAGAGCTTTAATAGCAATAACAAATACAAATTCATAATACCTACATACCGATAATTTCCTATAAATTTCCGTGTTGCGATGCCAACGACTACTTACCGAGAGACGCGTGTCGGGATTTGCCGAAAAAGAAATATATGAGAGGCGGAAAGAAGGACACGTAGAGGCCGTAGTAGGCCGGAAGTGAGGCTAGCATAGCGTACGCCATTCCTGGAACCAAACAGTGTGAAGGCATCTGGTCATTGCTCGCATGTGTAATGCACAGGCTAAAAGCTTCGACTTTTAAAACTGTAGTATTTGTGGCAAGCCAATGGGCGGCTTAATATGTATATGGGAACTAACTCAATTTGCCACTCTTTGAATTTTAAGAGAATATGTTTTGCAAGCTATGGCTGTGGGGGATATGCCTTAAATAATATTGTCTGTGCGTCTCAGAGTCAAACTAAAGAGAAACAATAAGATAATATTCCCTATGGGAGCCGATTTGAAGAGAAGAAAATTAAATGTTCTGAAGAGGAAAAAGAGTAATATTCTCTCTGCTCTAAAGAGAAACTATATTTCTATGCACGGATGTGGATGACACGAACTATTTGACTGAGTTAGATGGTATAGAGACGCACCTTGTGGTATGTGCATGATGCCGATGGTGAGTCCAGCCATGGCGTCGTAAGCAAAGGCTCCGGCATTGTACGTCTCAAACGTGGAGATGAAGGGGAAAATCCTCTTCCAGGTCGTCTTGCAGCAGCTGGTTGAACAGCCGCACATCTTGAGAAACGCTTTCTTCGCGTTGCCCGACGTCCACCTAGCCGGGCGCCTTCCGCCATCGAACGCTTCGTCGAAGTCAATCTGATCGTAAACCGGCCGTTTGGTCACGTACTCCACATTGGCGTGTTCATTGACTGCAGACGGCGGGGTAGAATCGACGCCAATTTGGAAAATATCGATGAGGGAGTTGTTTGTTGTCAGGTACTTGGAGCGGCCCTCGCTGGGTCGTGGTGGCAGTCCTTGCTCCAGAAGATCCAGGTTTGGGCGCTCTGTGGAGGTTGATTCCGTCATTGTGGTGAATTGTCACCGGTCACTCGAGGGTCTGCGACGGCAAGATGTAATGACATATAGGCACAGAAAATGGCAACATATCATTGGCAGATGCTGGGAGCTGTTATAAACTGATTCAAGCAGTGGTGAGAGCAATGAGGGGGGGGGCGGGAGGTCCGCTCCCTTTATGCCGGAAACTTCGCTTCAGAAACTTTGCGTCCGAAACAAACCCATAGGCCAACATATCTTAAAAGTGTCGGCGACGCAAATTTTCGGCGTTGTGTGTAGGTCAACTATTTGGCCCAGTCATCCCCGACACACCTTGGAGCCATTTACACCATGGCTGATATTCGCAGACCAGTCTTTGCCTGTGGTGCCTATGGTGCTGTATTTACTTAACCTCGCGCCCTCTCTCTGAGACATTGAATACAAAAAACGAGGCTGGGGATCAGTCTGCCCCGCACCCCCTTCGATCCGCTCCTGCTGTCGCGGTACAGTTTAAACAAATTTGGCTTGGATCTAAGTATATAAAGCTAAAAATGTACAACGAAGAAAATAATAAATTAATGTTATCAACGATCGTCCAAACCACTTTTACTGAGCTTGAACATACCTTATCACATACAGCCACGGCGTCGGAATTCACAATTCTGCTTTATCCTTTATGTTGAAAGGTCCTAACTGAAATTATGTGATCTTGAAAATCCACGAAGCCGTTTTATCTCAATTGAACAGTTATATCATATACCTGCTTGTCGCTTCTATCAAAGTCATCTGCGTAATAGCTCCTCCCTTTCGATGTTTGGCTTCAAATAGTCCGGGGCGCTTATCGACCTCAGTCACATGACTGAATCGGTCACTTCACTCTCCTTGTTTTGTCTACTGGCCCATCCTTTGGCAAGTGCCAGACCCCTGACTTTACACCCCCTCCAGCCTCCACTTTCCCAACCCACCACCATGGCTTTCACTTATCACGCAACTTTAGGGCCGTCATCACACCCCCACCCCAGCCTCTACCCCCATCCCCACCCCCACTCCCGGCTCCATCCCCAACCCCGTCTCCACCCCCGCCTCCACCCCTACCCCCAACTCCATCGCCACCTCCGCCTCCACCCTACCCCGCCTCTACCGAAACCCCCACTCACTGTTCCATCCTTACCCCCACCCCACCTCCACCCCCACCCCCATCTCCACCCCTAGCCCCGCCTCCATCCTCACCCGCCGCCCTCATCCCCATCCCACGGCCTGAAAACGTCGTTGTCTATTTCATAACAATATGAACGCACGTGAGTGTTAGATGAGACTAATAATTATACTATGTAAGACTATGGGATGTCCTCTTCGTATCCAACCAGGGTCAACCACTCCATTCAAGTCCACTCCTGTGAGCCAGTCGGACGCCGAGCCACCCTTCTGTACCCACTCCAAACCCCGCCCTCTTCCTCGCCTTCCAAACAACCACTTACCTATATATACAACCGCTTCGGTTTATCCACCGGCCTCCTTCGAACACAGTAATCAGTAGTAAAGTACCTGTTTACCTGTATCTGGCTATGTGCGCCAGTTAACAATTACCCGAGTAAATTTTGAAAAACTTGCGACCGGGGGAGGGGGGGAGGGGGGGGGGAAGGGGATTATAAAGAACGAGAGACAGGGGTGAACCTTGTCGGCTCTACATAATGCAAAAAGGGATACTTTTTTGCCCTTTCATGTTTCAAAACGGTAAAGGGAATATAGTAATTGCCGGAAACAATTTGGGGCTTTACTTTTTGCGAAACATTGATTAAATAGACAATTCTACTTTTATAGAGGCAAAAAAAAAGGAAAAAGGAATCAACAGTATATTCCGGGAGGGTATTTATAGTGTTCTAAGCTTCATCGGAATATCAATTTTATGTCAAGTCAAGCAAAAATTGCTGAGTATATATATATGACCTATTATTGACACACTGCCAAATGCTTATATAGAACGATAACAACTCTTATTAAGACTATATATAGCCCTTTCGCAGAAGAACAAGACCCACTCGACAGTCGTACTTGGTCCACATAGCTCGCTGACAATTAAAGACGATTGGTACAAAGAACGTCTTCTCAATCCTCAACAAATGTCGACGTACACATAGGTCACCTTCAACGTCCAATATGTAACGTTCGGGACTCTCTCATTGGTGTTCATCAATTAACTAATTGCCTTTAGGTTAGTGTAGTGATTATAGCCAGTTTCAAGTTCCCATCGTGACGATCAAATTAAATGAACTTCAGTGCGTAAAAAGGAACCAAATGAATTGTTACCTAATATGAGTATGTATGTATAAGGATCTTTGCCACTGTTCTGTTGTGTTCTAAACGACGCAATACCCATTGTACTAATTAATGGTCAAGGGGCTTTCATGACAGTTAGTGCACATCACACGACCAGGTATTAGCCCACTTGACTTGCTTCCCACGAGAAGTGGTGGATCTAATCAGCATCGTTGTCAAAGTGTATGTAAACAGCCCTTAGATATTATATACATTGACGCAATGGACGTCAAGAGTTTTATTTACTGCCTCTCTCGTCTCACACACGTTATCGTGATTAACTACGAGACAACATCGAGCTATTATGACAATAGCACGAGTTTGCGGGGCGTTAGGCTAATTTTATTGGCCCGACATCAAGCTGTAGCAGCCCGCCAATTTTCATTATCGGCCCGAGGCCGCAAGGCCTTTATAAAATGAAGGGCAGCTACAGCTTGATGAAGGGCCAATAAAATGCCTAACGCCATGCAAAACTCGCGCTGTTACTATTATTACGGGTTGAATTTAAATTTAAGGCGTTGACTTGTCTCTGCTCCTTTGGTTAAATTTCCGCATGCAACGACCAAGGTAAAGCATTTTGGGACTGACTGTCCGCAAATCGCAAGCCTTTCCACATATAGGGCTATAAAGTCTCGTTCGCTTAGACTTCCGGTTTATTTATTTTGGGGACAAACAAAAAAAGCACGTGTTCGGAACATGTTTGGAAGCCTGCGCACACTGGTATCCTGACAATCTGTGACGTAGGCGTGACGTGTATGTTACGCAAAGAGAGAGACTGGGAACCAGACTACCTGCGCAAAAGCCAGGCGCCGAGGGGTGGGTCCATTGCGGAAGGGCTGGCGATATGATTCAGAATATTTAAGAAATATAGCTTCACAAAACGGATAGAGGACATATTTTTTATTCGTTTGCGCCAGCACAATAGGGCTGTACAGTTCTCGCGGGTTCTATTTCCGGTATAGGTCTTTTGGGGACCAACAAAAAAACACGTGGTCTTAGAACGAGTGCGCATCACGCTGGTGCCTTGCTGCAACTGCGTGACGCGCACTCATTGTAGTCAATGTTTTAGCGTTGGAAACCGGCAAGCTGCGCGGTTTGGGCATAAAGAATCGAGTGGGTGTGAAACAATTTGTTGTTTCCTTTGGTCCAGGCATTGTTAACTATAAAATCATAATATAGTTAAAGATAAGACATGTATCTCTCCATAATGCATGTGGTCCGTTCGATGAGACTGTTGGAAGCGTTGTATTTTGAGCCAAATCATCGATGTTTACAGTTCTACGACAAACGGAGAACCATAGGGCTATACAGTTCTCGCGATCGGGCCGCGAGACTGCAGTTTTGGGGACAAACAAACACACGTGCTCCATGTTGAAGCTATAAGTCAATTTCTTTCCAGGTTTATTCTAAAGACTATGAGTACCATTTCACTAAACATGGCTATGGGAGATATACGTTAAAATATTTGGAGGCGATGAAGCGCAGAACTTTGGGAATATACAAGGAAAAATCCGTCTTCAAAACACTCGAAAGCTAAAAATAACGTTCTAAATTTAGCCCTGCACCCGGGCTTTCGCAAGTTTACCAAACAGCGAGTGACGTCACAGAGCTTCGCGTGCCTCCACGGTAACAAAAATGGCGAGAGCAAGTGATCGACTTAACCATTCCGCTGTCAAAATGTGCAGTGCATGGAGTAACAACACACGGGTGTGTCATTAAACAACATGGTAAAGATAAAATAAGACCAGTTGGATGTATTCGTATCACTTTTGCATCACGAAAAGACCAAATTTCTTCATTTTTGTAAGTTTTATGTTTGAAGCGTTGCGCCAACGTTGTCACCGGGGAGAATCCGTGTGACGTCATAATGCCTCGTTTTCGTAGGAAATGCAAAAAAACGTTAGTTTGTCAGTCGTATTGTCCCGTCGTAACAAATATTCGTCATTTTGATGGCGCAAACGAATAAAAAATATGTCATCTATCCGTTTTGTGAAGCTATATTTCTTAAATATTCTTAATCATAACGCTAGACCTTCCGCAATGGACCCACCCCTCGGCGCCTGGCTTTTGGGCAGGTAATCTGGTTCCCAGTCTCTCTCTTTGCGTAACATACACGTCACGCCTACGTCACAGATAATCAGGATACCAGTGTGCGCAGAGATTCTAAACTCGTTCCGAACACGTGCTTCGTTTGTTTGTCCCCAAAATGAGTAAACCGGAAGTCTAAGCGAACGAGACTTTATAGCCCTATTGTCCTAACCTGCTCAGTCCATATAAGGAGCGTTGTTACGTAACCATAGATACCGCGCGCAGACACGCGCGTCATGATCATTATTACGTCATACGACATGGAAAACCCCGCGCAGCACATTAGATCGCCTGACGCTGACAGCCACTCATGGGACAACCGCATTCTGGTTTATCAACTGCCTAACCGCTCATACATTACATAAATCTACTCGGATGGTTATAATTCGGATATGCCTAGAACTTCAGTGGTTAGTTGTGCTTCCAGGGACAGCTTTAGCCGATCTTGTGTGTGAGGCGAGTGAAGGCAAACAACCGGAAGGTAGGTGACACGTACAGGCCGTTGATGCTAGGCATTGACGCAGAGCATAGGTATCCCGTCTCGTGGGGTCTCGATTAGATCCCGAAGTGACTGTACAGCCCTATAACGAATATGTGTTACGACGGGACAATACGACAATGAGTCAATCACTTGCTCTCGCTCTCGCGATCGCGGAGGCACGCGAAACGCTGATTGAGGAACTTGCGAAAGCCCGGGTGCAGGGCTAAAATTAGAACGTTATTTTTAGCTTTCGAGTGTTTTGAAGACGGATTTTTCCTTGTATATTCCCAAAGTTCTGCGCTTCATCGCCTCCAAATATTTTAACGTATATCTCCCATAGCCATGTTTAGTGAAATGGTACTCATAGTCTTTAGAATAAACCTGGAAAGAAATGAACTGATAGCTGCCTATACTTCAACATGGAGCACGTGTGTTTGTTTGTCCCTAAAACTGAAGTCTCGCGGCCCGATCGCGAGAACTGTATAGCCAGCACGTGTGTTTTTTTGTCCCCAAAACTGAAGTCTCGCGTTGAAGTATAGGCAGCTGTAAGTCAATTCTTGTGTGCGTGACGTGATGTTTCATTGTTCTATGCAACGTCGCTATGGCAACGATTGTGAATTGCATGGGCAGCAGGGCGGTTTGGGTCAGAATCGTAATAATACAGCATTTTAGAGGCCTTTAGATGTAATGCTATTGTACTAGTTAATATGCCCACCACCTCGTAATAATAAGTAACAGTGGCAAGGAAGTGTTGTATTGTTTTCGGACTGCATGTTGTGAAACGAAACAAAGAAAACGGATTTAACAATGGATGTGCCGTATATGCTGCACATCGTCCGAGCAAACGAGAGCCAGGATAAATGGCTCAGAACTGCTACCAATAATTAAACGGTATTCCGGGCCAAAGTCCGTAACACACATGGTCGCAGACGTTTACTGGGGTAAAGTACAAACTCAAGGCGACTGCCGCAAGGTAACTCAACAGGGTCATTTAGATAGCAGGGGGACAGGGGGGTGGGGGGGGGGGCGCAGCCGTGGTCGAGCCGTGGTATCGCGCTGGACTGCAGGTAGTTGCGGGTTCAAACCCCTGCTTGTGTCTGGGGACCATTTAATCCTTTCACAACATTGTCCCGAGAGATTCCCTGGCCCAGTTTAGAACCAGTGTGCACAACTAAATTGCCGGCGCGGTGCGCAGTTCGTTTTCTCGCAGAGGTTGCTTGTTCTTCGCGTCGTGTCACCTCTGCCCCATGCGACGTCGACGCGTCACCGCCCCCACGCGACGTCGACGCGTCGCCGCCCCTACGCGACAACCAAGCGACGTCGACGCGTTCCTGTCCTGCCAGTCGCCCCAGACAACCAAGCGACGTCGACGAGTCCGCGTCGTCCCAGACAACCAAACAACGTCAACGCGTCCCCGTCATCCCCGACAACCAAGCGATGTCGACGCGTCCCCGTCCTCCCCGACAACCAAGCGACGTCGACGCGTGCCTGTTCTACCAGACGACCAAGCGACGTCGACGCGTCTCCGTCGTCCCCAACAACCAGGCGACGTCGACGCGTCGCCGTCCTCACGCGACAACTAAGCGACGTCGACGCATCCCCGTCATCCCCGACAACCTAGCGACGTCAATGCGTCCCCGTCCTCCCAAACAACCTAACCCCATCTTCACGCGACAATCAAGCGACGTCCACGCGTCCCCGTCCTCAGAGACAACCATGCGAGTTCGACGCGACCCAGACAACCAAGCGACTTTGACGCGTCTCCGTCCTGCCAGAAAACCAGGCGACGTCGACGCGTCCCCATCCTCCCCAACAACCAAGCGACATCAACGTAACCCAGTCCTCAAGCGACAACCAAGCGACTTCGACGCGTCCCCGTCCTCCCCGACAACCAAGCGACGTCGACGCGTCCCCGTCCTCCGCAACAACCAAGCGACGTCGACGCGTCCCCGTCCTCCCAGACAACCAAGCGACGTCGACGCGTCCCCGTCCTCCCAGACAACCAAGCGACGTCGACGCGACCCAGACAACCAAGCGACTTCGACGCGTCCCCGTCCTCCGCAACAACCAAGCGACGTCGACGCGTCCCCGTCCTGCCAGACAACCAAGCGACGTCGACGCGTCCCCGTTCTCCCAGACAACCAAGCGACGTCGACGCGTCCCCGTTCTCCCAGACAACCAAGCAACGTCGACGCGACCCAGACAACCAAGCGACTTCGACGCGTCCCCGTCCTCCTAGACAACCAAGCGACTTCGACGCGTCCCCGTCCTGCCAGACAACCAAGCGACTTCGACGCGTCCCCGTCCTGCCAGACAACCAAGCGACTTCGACGCGTCCCCGTCCTGCCAGGTTATCGTTTGGAGACAGATTCTGGCGTATGAAGAAATGTTATCGTTTGGAGACGGATACTGCCGTATGAAGACATGTTTTCGTTTGGAGACAGTGGTGTATAAAGACATGTTATCGTTTGGAGACGGATACTGGCCTATAAAAGACATGTTCCCCTTTGGAGACGGATACTGGCGTATAAAGACATGTTATCGTTTGTAGACATGTTATCGTTTCGGCAGTTATGAAGTAGTAACATGAACGCGTCAAACGTTTGGTTTAGATTATTTATTGTATTACACTGTACAAACGGAGCGGGGTGAATCAGATTCCCTCTCGGTCCTTCGGTGGCTTGTCCTTCGCAAAACGTTTCCTCGGCCTGAAGCAAAAGAAAAACGCGCACAAAATGTAAATTAAAAATATTCGATAAACAGTCAAGTATAGCAGCTGATTGTGACTATCAGATGTGAGTTTCGGTCTTTGGAATCAGTCAAAAAGACTGTCAATCAACGCATTTGTGCCTCACTGACTGTCAGCACTGTTGATCAACCTTCACATGTATTGTGCAACTGGTCGAATCAGATGACGTTATGATGACATACCACACTACCATAAACTGTCCCTTCGCTTTCACAAAATTACTTCCTTTGGATTTGACTAAATTGGATTGGTGCACAATAGCCCTCTCAGACTTTACGGGTAGCTGGTGTCATAAAAATGTGGTTTGTAAAGGGGAATGTAAATGGACGCGATGTCTAGGAGTGTAGAGGTCACAAAGTGGTACGTATACTAAAGCCCTCTTACTTGGGAAACCACTGGTGCTTCGTCGTGTAAAAGATACTTTGAAGTTCCTTTCGCGTTGGTCCATTCTTGCTGTGTTTCTTTGATTCTTGCATAAGATGTTGAACCTTGAGAGGAGATGCTCCCTAAAAATACAAGTCAGAGATTTCAATGAACAAGTTACCGTACTGAAGTGAGTATCTTCAGTGTCACATATCTAAAGTTTTCCCCACAGTTAATTAATTATGGCTGATAAAATTCGGCGAATTTTATTTTCAATGCAGAAACTTATGTTTCTTTCAACAGGTTTCTAAAGTATATTATATGACAATGCCTCAAACTTAAAAAAATTTAAAAAACTAAAAATGTTACAGCTAGCTTAACCGACTATATCTAAGAGGCCATTATTTCATTAGTACATCTTTGTGCATTAAAATATATACTTGTCAAAATAAACTGCGGGAAAATCTATCCATAAGGAAGGTAGGTATATGTTCCTTTCAATTTCTTACCTCAACTAACTCGGATCTATTCCTCGGAAGAGGCTGAAATTTGTAGATGGATATAATGAACATATGGCGACGAAAGTGTAGCAACAGCCAAGTCGAGAAATGTTAACACCGGCAGAAGAAAAATACAAAATAATGTAATATATTACAGCCACATATCACTTATAGACCATAAGCAAGCAATTACGGTTCATTCATCAAACAAAATCCCTTAAGCTGTTAAGAGCATTTGGTTTGATCACTCTGCAAAACATAACATCTATCGATAGACACAATAGTAGGAGACTTGTACATGTATGGATTGCACATTAACTAATTAATTAATTTAATTACATGCATGCAATGTATTACCAGGTGGAACATTAACAAGAAAGATAACTTATATTTATGTAAAAAGCTTTTAACCTAAAGAAAGTGCATATTAGCAGTATATTTATACATTGTAGTGTAAAATGATTATCGTAAAATACACAAGTACTGTACTGCGATTGGAAAAATGGCTTACTATTTAAGTATACTATTTATTGTGTGTGCAATGGTTCTGTGATGTACCTACTAATAATGCACAAATTATAATACATAGGTAATCTGCATAAAGTCATCCATTTCAAATTGCTATAAAACATACTTCCAAGCAATTATAAATTGCAAAGCGAAGACTAGCGAAGCATATCTAATTCTTCCAAAAGTACTGGTTTGAATATTGAACAATCATCTGCATAGTTTACCTTTGTGTGTTCATAGAGAAATGTGGGTTCAGGATGCCAACAGAGAACTGTACTACCATCGCTGGACAATGCTATAACTGGTTTGCTGCAAGGATATATTATGCATAGTACCAGTACTTGCTGTATATAAAATACAAAACATGTATAGTACATTGTTTATGATGAGTAATACATTATCATTTCAGTCCCAAGATACATATTGAGCCAAAATGTATTCTGATTTGGCAGTTACTCATTCTTTAAAAGTGTAGCAGGAGGCTTTTTTTGGTTAATGTTACCTTCTAATATTTCTTGTAAATTTACATTAACGTGACAAAATAAGCATTAAACATCAAAGTACAATCACTTCAAATTTGAAATACCTTTGATTGCTCCCAGACTCGCTGGCCAATTTTCTCATGGGCACTCTCCATAGTGCTAAAGGTAGAAAAAGAAGGCATGCATGTTTACATCAAACAGTTAACTGTAACAGTAATATGCTACACTTGTCACAACTGTCATAACGGAGTAGGAGTTGAAAATGAATCAGGTAAAGCCAACAAAAAAAAGGCTATGGAAATTTGGAACACTTTGCATTTATAGTGTTTTTAGTGTTTACTTGTCAGACAGGGGAAAGCTCTTATCCATGCCAGGTGTTAAATTTGAACCCTAATGAGTTCTAAAAACTGGAGGGAGAAAGGCATAATTCCATAAAAAATTTTACGTCACTTGACTTTTCATAATTACTCTTTTTCCAGTATTTTCCAGGATTTCTAATTAAATCTATCCTTAGATTCTGACCATTTTGTCACCAGGTTTTTTACCTAAAAAGTAAAACCTTACTTCCCGCCTTAGCCATGGCTGATCAAGCGCAAAGTAAAATTGTTCAGTCATCAGTGAATATATTGATTTATGCAGTCATCTTGCCTGAATAAGTGCGAATCTTATCTCTCCACACTTCCATTTATATCAAGGAAGAAAGCTGCTGTTTCAAAATTATGGCTGACAAGTGAGTGTTTGCATCAAGATGGCAAAATAGGTTTTTGATAATAAATAAGTGCAATGAGTTCAGACTTCGCTTGTCATCCATTACCAACTGTCATTGTCATCCATTACAATGGTAACATCATGTTTTCAGGCTGTAAAAAGTCTTGTAAACATACTGAGAAAATATTTTGATTGTTTGGAAGAATGTGATAGCATAACACTTCTTTCACCCAGGTTGGGTGCTCTCACATCTATTCGATATGCTGATGGGTCCCATTCAAAACAGTACAGTGGCTGACTGAAGTAACTGTCTAGACTGGTTCCATTGCCCCTAAATGAACTGGACCTGACTGGTGTTAACCTTTTTTTGACATTCGGCATAACTCTTATCGGCAGGTCGGGAAGAGAGGTTAAATATACCGGGCTTACCAGACCTGGACAGTCTATATACAGAACGGCTGAATGGTCTCCCCACCTTAGCATAGGTGGGGTGGAGAGAGGTGGTAGGGGGTGGGGACAAAAGTCTGAAGTAGCTGCTTAATTGCCGAAAAGTTTCAAAGTGTCTCTGAAGTATTTCTAGATCGCCACAATGGATATATGTGCGATGATATTATATCATGAATGCTATTATATGATATCATGAATCATCCGAGTAATTTGGGATCAGAAAAGTGTATACTGTAATTTCCAGTGTAGAAGTCTAACCTTTTTCCTCGCAGCTGAGGGATGCAACTTATATATGGACCAAGTCAAAGTTTATCTCTCGACCCGGCTCCTAGCTTCATGCACCCCTCCTCCCTTTACCCCTCCCCCCACCCCAATAGACCGACACCCCAACCACCTTAACCCATACGGCCGTTCTGGTATTACGGCCGTCCTCAATACACGTTCTGGACCTGGCGGCGGCCTGGCCCCGTCAAGAAATGCACCCAGTCTTATCGCCACTCCCAATTCGGCCCCAATTCCACAGACCATCCACTCCCCACTCCCAGCGCCCCCCCCCCCCTCGACTGCGGTCTAAACATGCGGTTAATGAACAATTACCTGAGTTTAATTTCGTTAAAGATAAACATTTGAGGTAACTTGACATATTTGTGCTCTGTCTCTGAACGGTATCAATAAGAAGAAAATGAGTACGGCCAGTAAGACGACCTTCACCCCTGTTTTACGACATATGTTTCTGAAAACCGGAACAATTCAAATATATCGAAAACAAATTAAGTAGCACGTCTTACGAATAATATGGCAGACAATTCATACGGCACTTGGCTACAATATAGATCTAGGTCAAACACTTCCAATAAAAGTATTATGCCAATATTTGTTCCAGTTAAAAGTTCAACCTAATCGACACTTATGCTGCAAACAAATTAAAGCCATCATTTGGTATCTAATTAAATATCTAGGTAAACTTGCTATAATTTTTCCCCCTAAAATATCACTTCAGAGGAATGATATCAATAGATATCAATGATATCAGGATAAATGAGAATGGGTATCAAACCGGCCCAAGTCACAAATATTTTCGAGGAGAAACACAAGATATATAAAGACATCTCATCTCTCGACCGATTGGAACTTACGGAGCCGACTTGAAAGTGAAAACTGATTTTTTTTGGCCAACGTACCGACCCTGGCCCACCCAGCTGTTAAAGGTACATATCGAGTTATTTTGGAATGTAAGATGGAATTGCTTTGTGCACCCGTGGATGCGTCCGGAGGGATCAGTGGATTTATGCGTCTTCTCTTACCAGAGAATAAGAAGCGACTAAAAGCAGGAGGCGTAATTAAACGTCGGACTGAATAAAATCTATGCGTAAAAGCTGTGCCGCAGCATAGCGTGTGATTAGTTTTTGGCGCTTCACGGTGCTTTGCAATAAGTGGCGCGACAGTTCCGGGGTGTCCCGGGATGGACACGTTTGTTTGCCATATCTCAGCCGTAACGGCTATGTTTAACATGTTCTGAATTAATAGAATGAAACAATCGATTTTTTGGCCGGTTGTGATATAGATTTGGCGCGAAAATCTCGGAAAACAGCTTTATTAAATGATTTGCTCTCTACATCGCCGCCCAGCCCATACACTGTCTCTGATTGGATAACGGTCGCCCTATCTCTTCGCCCACCCATCCACATCATGTGCCGTACGAATAGTCACATGATTTATTCATACGGACCCGTACGAATAGTCGCTGCATAATATTTCATAATTACAACTCATAATTAATTAACCCAATGTATTTTAGGAAATACACTAACTAGATATAGGGGTAAAGATAGTGTAAATAGCGTGTGTGCAAATAAGTGTTCCCAATCAGTTAGAAAGTACGATATTCAATTCAATTTTATTATTTTATTACTAATTTAATACTCATGTTGGCAATAATAAATATGAAACTGTAACCGATACTGAGTATGGCCGGTACAAGGCGTCTGATGGGACCGGTAATCTGCCCCTACCATGGGTGGAGGGTGGGGGGGGGTGGTCGTCGAGCCGCCCGCCAGCGGATTAGTCTGCCCCTCGACGATTGGCTTGGTGTCGGCTTCGGCATCGGCTGGGGGATGGGGGGGGGGGGGGGGGGGGGGGGAGGTCTGGCTCGGGGTGGATGAAGCTGGCGATTGGTGTCAATTGTGTTTGTGTTGCTGGCTGCTGGCTGTGTATGGGTGGAGGGGCGGGGATGGGACCAATATTTACTGATTTTTTAGGAGAAATCTTCACGGCCGGGCCACTAAAGTAATCACTAAATGTTGGGGAATTGTCAACGGCCCCGTAAAGAGCATGGATAACGTTCACGCGGCCCGTAATGAGCATTGATAACGCGGAATTTGCACGCGGCCCGAAACATTTTTCACACGGAAACCGTCAGCTTCATTCATTCCGATTTTACGCGATTTCATTTTCGTGGCTTTCTCAATGGCCATTTAATTTTTGATTGGTATTATAGGAATCCACAACACATGTGTAGTGGCCTTTGATAACAACTTACAAACTTTTTGTGAATCCTAATTCACGAGGCCTCAATTCTGATTTTAGCAATCAGCAACAGCGGCCTTTGATAACAACTTGTGAAGCCTCGGCTTCTGGTCGGTACGGTAACATATATATATATAATATATTATTAAATCTTTATAAGTTTCCGTTATCTTTCGCTGCATAAACCAACTGACACACCAAATTTCCGCGTTATCATTGCTTATTATTATTGAGTAATGAAAATCGCGTGAAATCAGAATGAATGAAGCTGAGTTTCCGTGTGAAAAATGTTTCGGGCCGCGTGCAAATTCCGCGTTATCAATGCTCATTACGGGCCGCGTGAACGTTATCCATGCTCGTTACGGGGCCGTTGACAATTCCCCAAAATTTAGTGATTACTTAAGTGGCCCGGCCGTGAAGATTTCTCCTAAAAAATCAGTAAATATTGGTCCCACACACCCAGCAGCCAGCAACACAAACACAAGTGACACCAAACACCAGAATAATCCACGCGTGCCGGACGAAGCCCGCTCCCCCCTCCCCCACCCAATGCCGAAGCCATCTTGGCCGACGCCAAGCCAGACACCCAATCGTCGAGGCGCAGACTAATCCGCTGGCGGCTCGGGCTCGACGACCCCCCCCCCCTCACCAAACCACCCCATCCCCCCTTCCCCCCACCCCCTTAAATACCTCGGCCGTTTCGCAGTTCGGCCATTCCGAGTATACACCGTCCGAAAATAAATAAATGTCCGAAACGTTACAATTGCTGAATTAATATACATAGAGGCGACCGGCTGATTAAGTATCGGTATAATGCACGCGAGGAAGGGACGCACAAGTAGAGGTTGTAGGCAAAATGCTAGTGAGGATAAAACTATCTGCTTTATCTATATCAATCGTCTCATTGGGTCAAAAGCTCATGTCTCGCTTACAATAATATTTTCGTTGCTTAGCTACCCCGTATAGGGAATCTTCACCAGCAGAGGGAGCTCGTTCGCAAGCTGACGGCCCTCTGCCGGGAGATCGGCGAGTCTATTTATTATTAATATTATTTAAATTATTGATTTGGCATGTGACCTTTAGATTCATTAGTTCCTATTGTCAACATATAGACCCAGGTGAAGTACATTTTAATATTTGTCTAATATTTATAGCCTTAGTTACGACCCATTTATGGCAATATATTTGCGGCAATCCCATGATCTCTATTTTCTCCTTACATGAATTTTAAGCTTTTTCCTTTCTTCCCTCATTCGAGGCTGAGATCAGGAAAAATCCTGTCTAATATCACAAAAAAACTGCGAAGTTACGTTAGTAGCAGCATGCCACTTAAGGTTTGTGTGATGCCAACCCTGAAATTTTTTCTTGGAGTGCGATTTCAAACATCGTCCATACGACCATCTATGACCATAATTCATAAACATTAACAACATAACGTCACGTAGACCATAACTTAAGACGTTACCAGTGGTACAGTCGTATATTGGTCTGAGTTTTCAGGCCAACAGACACGAAACAGTCGCCTGAAAACTTGTATCAATTTAGAAACCTGATACATATTGCTGTTTCAGCTGTGATGTGGCGAACGTATCTATCCTGGGACATTACATAACTTGTGGCATTGAAACTTATAATAAATATCTTGCAGCACACAAACTGATGACATTTACCACTAAGTTGAAAACCTGGGGCCGAAAACCTGTGATAAATTGATATCACAGGCAAGGCTAAGAGATTCCATTTGGCAGTCTGGCATGTGTGGAATATAGACAAAAGGAATTTTGGATGATTTAAGGATTGATTGTTATTTGTATTTGAACCTCTTTAGTTTAGGCAGGAAAGAGCTTGATATACATAATTTTTATATTACCAATCTCTTCTTTGTAAGTAGGCTGCTTTAACTAATACTTTAACATTTATATAAAGTGCAAAACATATAGCCGGAAAATATAGTTTTTAAATAATAAGTACCGTAATTTCTGGGGTGTAAGTCGCACCTGCCGATTTTGAGAAATATTTAAACTTGAGTTATATATAAGTCACAATGGTATATAAGTAGCACCTTCATTATGAGATGTATCCGTGTTGCGGCAGGAATTAGTATACATGTACATCTACAGTTTTGCCTTGTGGAAGCCAGACTTGATATTCTGACATATGCTCACTATTGTCTGGGTAAGCACTAGTCCAATATGAGACAGTTGTTGCTACACACAACAGTCCCATGTCCGCATGTAGAAAATGAGGGTGTAAGATTTGTTTTTGTAGGCGACTAAGTATTGTTAACCGCACGATCCATCAAACCCTTATCATTTTGTACTCTGATACCTTAACTCCATGTTTACCACAAAACCCACATGCATATGAACTAACAGAGTATCACATTACTATCAAGTCGGTTGAAATAAGACTTTCTTGTTTATCGTGCCATTTCATATTTGGTCATTCTTCACCAGCGGCTTTCGCCAGGTGGCGTTTCGCTTATTGTGTGTCAATGGCTGGGTGTATGAAGCGCCACCAAGTGAATGGTGCAGTTTTAACGACATGCACGCATGCGCAGTTCCTCCACTGGGTGGGCAAGCTGGCGAACAGAACTGAGTTGTCCCCTGCTTCGAAAAATCAATAGACGATATCGTCGTAATCACGGAGACTTCAACCAAAATAACAAGATAAGTTGTAAGATGCATACTTTTAAAAACTTTTGCCATACCCCAAAAAGTTCTCGCCATCAGCACCGCTTCTCGCCACGCGTGTTTGTAAAATGCTGTACAGGATTTGATAGACTGGACATGTGGCGTTGTACCAACAACGTCACATGGGGCTAAAGTCATAAATGCCGTAGCGTGTCGTTTCGGCCCATTATTTCCCTGAATTTGTCGTGATCGCTCTAAAAATCACTGACGTGAGAAAGCAACACCAAGCAATTTTACTGATACCAAACTTACATGTGTACTGCGAGGTTATCCTTTTTTAAGACACAAATAATATTTCTCCATGCTGACACTCCATTGCCAACAATGAACTGCATTGACACTTTGCCGCCAATAGACTAAATCACAGACAATGAAATGCTCTATAGTTGCCATGGCGCGCGTGGCTGATACAAATATAGAGCATATATTGTTCAGAGCACGTTCGGCGTCGTGGCAACTATGTCATCTTATGACGTGTGCTTTAGTATATTTGCGGAACTGCATTTGCTACCAATGGAGTGTCAGCATGGAGAAATATTGTTTGTGTCTTAAAAAAGGATAACATCGCAGTACACACGTAAGTTTAGCATCATTAAAATTGCACAGTGTTGCTTTCTCACGTCAGGGATTTTTAGAGCAATCGTGACAAATTCGTGGAAAATATGGGCCGAAACAACACGCTACGGCATTTATGACTTTGACTTTAGGTCGGCGCTAGCCATTCGCCACATCACCAATGGCGAAAGCCAACTGTGTGTGGCGCAAGATTGGCCCATGCATATCCCCACAGTGGTGAAAACAAAACCAAAATGGCCTGGTTTTTGATCAATGATCAAAATGCAATTTTCGCAAAACTGATTGCCTGCAGTGATGCAGAAGGGAAAAATACAACATATATGTAGTTAATGACATATGTGTGTGGTTAAAGAAAATTTAAGGTGTTTAGCCACAGTGGCTAATTTAAATGAATTGCCAGAGCACACCCAGATTGTTAAGTATTGCCATTTGTTTTCAAAGGCTGTAAGAACTGACGGATCTATGTTCCTTTGATGGGTACTCGAGCACAGTTTCAGCGATACCAGCTTAATACCCTACAGCTTAACACCCAGCGGCTTAGCATCCTGCAGCTTACAGTTGAACAATATAGCGGGCAGGTCAATTGGGCATTGTTTATACTGGTGGTTGACGCGTCACATGGTCAGTTAAGCTGTGTGGCATTTGTAGGGGGTGAACTTGATACAGCTGTTGTGTTAGATTGTGGGCCATGAAGAAAGTTGATACCAGGTCAGCGCAGCATGACTGGTTCTACAATTGGGCACAAGAGTAATTAGCTTTATTTGCAGGATGGGATTATGATAACCATGGACGATCGAAGAACAATTCCCGATCTACCGGTTAGGGTGAAGTTGGTAAGGGCAGGGGGGGTCTCGAGAGATAAGCTTAGACTTGGGTCATATAGTCGCACCCCTCGGACACGACGAAAATAGCTTCCACCCCTAAAATCATACCTTTATTGCCCTTGACGAGCCCCATAAATGCGCAAGGGCATGATATATATTATCTATATGTATCAGCACTTTTTGTATTGTATGTGTATGTACCAATATATTGGAACTGATAATAATAATTACAGGTTTAACATAAAATGATTCATCTGTTACTGATTCATTTCTTGTCTTTCTAGGTAGATGATGCAATTGAAATATATGAAGAGTATGCCAAGTTTCCTGCGATTGTAAGTGGCAGGATATGCAATCTAGATACTCCTGGCCATGTGAGAATATATTCTGAATGGACTCAACGGGACCTGGATAGAAAGGAGAAGGTTGTCTTCGGGAGGAGTCACATTGTACAGTTAGATGTTGTTGTTCCTACTCCTCCACATGAAATTTCAAATGAGTAAGTAATTTTCTTTAAAGCAGCTTTATTGTGATTTGATATATTTTCCCCTAAATGGCCATAGAAAGTCTTACTATCATTTACTTATTTACCTATCATATATATGTTATGTTATTATCACGCTCTGGAATAAATGCGGATATTGTCATGCTTATAAGACATTTCAACTTTGATGCTTTAAACTTACTTACTACTTAACGCTTTTGAGTGCGTTTTATGGAAGGCAACGGCAATGATTTCCAAGAGGAGGGCAGCGCGTCGGCTGCAGAATCAAAGTTTCTCAAGAATTGATCCATGCTCTATATCGTTTTCCGAACAACTGTCACAGGATCGAAATGCGCAGCTATATATATGGCACCTCTCGGACGGGAATCCCCTTTGTTCTTGTAACTGTGTTTTATCTCTCATAAGTTACCGTTATATTTGGCACAATGATTGCAGTTCATTGTCACTGAGTGCAATTCATAAACACTGTTTGCCTATATCTTCATTGACATTAAAGTTATCGAGTATATTTTATCTCCTGTAACAGATGAGAGATCTGACGCTAGCAGATTGCACTCCGAGTATCTTCAAACAATATTATACTCTTGATCACCTTAGCCGCTGTTGAGGTGTGAAGCAGCAACACCTGGGTGTTAAGTGATATAATCGGCATCAGTCGACTCGTAATGTAGTAATTCTTAATCGATATTTTATGTATGTATGTTTTCGGACAGTGGATGCGGGAGTCCATTTTATTGACTGTAAATATTCGGACAGCCAGAAAAACAATTATTTTTAAGTGTCCGAAAACATACGTGAAATACGGTAGGCTGCAGGTACTTACAGTTGCAACAGTTGTTCATAGATATAAAGCAATTAGCTATCATATGACATGATCATCAGTTTATACCTTGTTCAACATAGTTGGCCGGTGGTAGATTATATATTATTTAAACCTGTCAATATCTTGGTCGGCATGCAACTGACAGATGATATCATAATCAGAATGATGTGGCCCTCCAGGGGTGGGTGGATGAAGTTATGCAGACTTTGCAGGGCTGAATCATTGTCCAGTAGTGGATAGATAACAGTCTAGAGCTTTCGTTGTATTGTCTTTGCAGACAGTGGAACAAGGAATCACCGACTGGCCGCTACAGAGCTATTGTCAGGAAGCGCACGGATGACAAAGGAAAGGAAATCCAGTGTATCGAAGTGAGTGGCTTTGGTCAACATTTATAGTCATTAGACATGCTCATCCGAGGTGTATAACCTGCTGTGGAGAAACGACACAGACCATTACCATATTGGATATCCTCATTGGGTACCCACTGCCTGTCCATGTATGTAATAGGCCTATTCTCCATTATTTAGATCTGGGATGATCGCCACAAGCTGCACAACTTTGAAGGTGACGGTGAAGCCTTGAAGCAACACGGCAAGATTTATCACGATGGTTGGTTTTTCGGTATTTACGTTTCGTTTTAACACATGTCTATTACAACACCAGTGCTGTTCAAAGTAAACTTCATTTGAGTCAGTGAATTGTTGTACATGTAACTAGGATTGTTACATCTACACCTTACTTTGAATTAATTTTTTTTCTGCAGCTCAGTTTGGCCGACTGTGTCTGTCTGTTACTATGTTGTTTGTTTTTCTACAGCTCAGTTTGGCTGTCTGGAGTGGGGCCATTCAGAGACACATCTCCTGTACATAGCTGAGAGGAAGAGGCCGAAGCCCAAGTCCTTCTTTGACAAGGACACCACGGACACTCCCGCCCCCACGGATGACCAAGGCGAGCGTGTAGGTGTCAGAGACCGGCATAACCTGTGGGCCAAAGATTTTGAATGTTTGATCTGATATATAAAATGGGGCTGGGGACCAAAATGGTCGATCGACTTACAGAATAGAGAGGTGATTGGATTATAGAATACTGTTGCAATGCTAAGGCATGGGCCGACCGTCGAGACTGCAAAAAATCGATCAAATTAGGGGGGCGATCGGGTTAGGGAGGTGGCCGGGCAGAGAGGTTTTACTGTATACTGTAATGATATGCTGAAGTGATGCAACAGTTCAACTCTACCTAGTCGGCTTAAAAAACGGCGTCTTTAAAAGAAGAGAGGCAAAGTTATGCGGTATATTTAGTCTTTCAGCATAGGCGTTTCGCCTAGAACCTGACTTAAACACCTCGCTAATGACATAGAATTAAGCCGTAATAATGCTTAATGGATGAATAGAATATTGCAAGGGTATCTGTGTAGTGTCGTTTAGCGTAGGCAACTTAATATTGTATTGTATATAGTTCAATCCAATGATCTGTTTAGTCCAAAGTTATTTCCTCTGTAAATAGTGGAGAGCCTATGTGGTCGAGTAGTACAACACCCGACTACAGATCAACACACCGTGCATAGAAACCAGTCAGGGCGATCTAATTTATTAATAGGATATCGCTGTTTGTATGACTGGCTGTTTCTCTGTAGGGAGATGAGTTCGTGTACCGCGAGGACTGGGGGGAGCAGCTCGTGGGCAAGGCTGACCCCGTGGTGTGTGTCCTTGACGTGGAGTCTGGGGCCGTCAGCGTTCTGGATAACCTCCCGGACGACGTGTCACCAGGACAGGTAACGCCAGTCTCGAGGGCCGGTGTCACGCGAAATAGTTGCCCTTATAACAAAACTATTGTGTTTTACATATCAACCGACCACCCTGATGAATAACAAGCTGTTTTCTGTTACGTTTACGAATGTTCGGATTAGGAGAGGTTCTTATACACGGATCGGGATGTTAATCTTGTTTTTTATGACATGTAGGCGATTTGGTGTCCCGATGACCTTGGCGTTATCTGCGTTGGCTGGTCCAGTGACCCCTACCGCCTGGGGCTCATCTACTGCACCAACCGCAAGTAAGTCCAGTCAGCAAGGGTACATGTCGAACACATGTTTTATTTAGTGAAGTTCTGTTAAACAGTTTTTAAACAGTCGTTCATAACAGTTGTGGAAACTATAAAACTCAATGCTAACTGGGAAGAGAAAAAGGCGTTTTAGCATAGTTATTTTTAACGTGTTTATTTGTTCTAAGTGGAATAATTCGGATTATCAAGGCAAAATTAATTATGCAGTGTTTTTTAAGATATGCCGGTAAATAACTTTAAAATTATTATACTTTTATGTTCGAATTGCTGTTGAGTTTCGTTTGCTTCTCCCTAGGAGTGCCTTGTATCATATTGATCTGAAGACCTTCAAGTGTTGTAAGTTTTATTTTTTTTAATCTTCAACATCTCTAATAGATTCCTAACAATAGAAGTGGCTGATGCTGTCTCCGCATTAGGAATAAATTTACATTGCTCGTGGCTTATTTAGTCTAAATGCCACTATAACAGCAGGCAAGTGTGCCATTTCTTGCGCTATTTCAGTATTGTATCAGTATAAGTAAATAGTCATTGAGCTTTGTAGAATAGTAAGCCATTTTAATAATTTCCAGAGAACGGTATCCAGATTGTATAATTTTTTCACCACGCTTTGTGCAAACCAGCGTTGTGACTGCTCAATTTAATATTTAAGCTACTCTGGGACAAACCGACCAATCAGTGCGGAGCCCGGTCTTCAGCCCGGACCATTCCAAGCTGGTCTTCCTGGAGCACACCGCGGGGGGTCCGCACGACAAGTGTAGCAAGCTTAGAATGGTAAGTCAACCACGTCACTGCTGCAGGGGGCACCCCGCAGTGGCCCAGTTGTTAGCGTGCACGAACTGTTTAAGCTAGGGTTTAGGGTCTTTACCAGTGACTTTGTTCGGCTGGATGGGAGTTTCTGCGTTAGTGACATGCTGTAAGTCAGTCTCCGCCCCTGCACATATGACTGACCCAATTGTCAACCCCTAAGTTGATTCCTTTAAATGATGTTGATTGTTCTGGTGTTCGGCATCTATTTCTTTAATATGCAAATGTACCATCCCAGAAGATTCTTGTGGCCAGCTTTAACCATGTGTGCTCACAGATGGCCATACATCTTAAATTGATTCATGAAAATGGTGGACTAGAATGAGAAGAGTTATTATATATCTCTTCTTTAACCAATTTCAAGCGAAGGCTTGGCAACGAGAAAAACGCCATTGTGACTTCGTACTTGCCAAGTGTGTTGAATGTGAGGCGTGTCGTTGGTTGTGGCCTGAAGGCTGTTGTTGTCCATGCAGTGTGACTGGTCCAACAAGGGAGTCGTCGACGTCTTGGATGTGGTCCGGCAGTGTAAGAGTGAGTACTGAATATGAGGGTGGTTTGCAAAGTGGTGGTTCACAATCTCTTAACCCTAGTGTTTACATTTTTAATGTCTGCTCCAACTATTACTACTCACACCGAAGTGGCGTTCTAAGCAAATCGGCGTGCAACAATCTTACCCTTCGCTTTGTTTTGGGATAATACTTTTCAAATTAATTCTCGTACAATATTTATAATAATTTATAATAAAAATATATTTTCAATCGTGAAAGCCTGCTTCTAAATGTTACGAAATTCTCAAAACGAGGCCAATGAACACGTGGACCAACAATAGTTCGCCGATCTGTGACCATAGCGGTACACGTCTCGCAGCAAAAGCGGATGTTAACATGACTTACCCGGCGTATTATAAAGGCTATGGCGTTAGTATAGCCGCAGATAGGTATACATGGCACACGAAGGGAACGCCTTAGCTCCCTGTAGTCCTGCAGTCGATGGATTTAACAAAGGATGTATACTAATTGATAATGACCATGGGTTAAATTTAACTCCAGTAGGCGGCCTACTGTGAGGTAGAAGTCATCAATAGTTCACATTTCATGTGTGATCACTGACTAGTAGTATGCTAATGACCTGTCTAACGATCTGATTGATAGATCCCGCGGACTTCCCCGGCGTCTTCTGCCCGCGTCTCCGCCACCGCTGCTTCGCCAAGGACAACCGCCGCCTGGTCATGGAGTCTCAATGGAGGAGCACAATGGTGACGTCACATAAAGTTGTGAAATTGTAGATTTATATCACCGGGAGTGGCCACTGGTCGAGAGCAGGCGTTGTGGTATACGAACCGTTATATCTTGTCATGTTCGCATCGACGGAACTGTTCTCATGTACAATTTACGACTGTCTGGATCTGACTATGACTGCTGACCCCGGCGGCTGACTTGGGATTGCGTCCTGTGGCATTATCCCATGATATCGGGAGATCCCTTACGGAGTCTCCTCCTTGGTAATGCTTAGGGCCTCCCTGCTGTATTGGTTAACACACCAGACAGCAGATGAAGGTCATGTGTTTGAACCCGGGCTAATCAAGGGCATGTTTCATCCAATCATCCTTCATCGTCCCGAGAGGTTCCTTGTGTGTACAAAAAGCGGCCTACAGCACCAATTCATTTCGTTCCATAATAATGCTAAATGTTCTCTCATCTCACCGGCAGGAACTGGTTGTGGTTGACTGTGAACTGGGGGCGGTGACCAGACTGACGAACGGTAAGATTGGATTATGTTTCGTTGTGCTGCCATGTAGGCATGGTGACGGTATGGGGTGATGCAGTTAACTAAAGGTATTGTAGGGGTTTGAGGGAGTTATGGATCAAGGCGACGGCGTGTTTTGAGATGTCAACGTGAAATATGGTCAGCGTTGTATGTATTCTTGCGCAGAAGTGCTCTATATAACATTATGGAGCTGTAATGCAATACCTTAACCACGCACGGGACACAAGTGCCAGTGACGCTGCGTTGTAAAGATCCAGCTGGGTATTGACTGTCCTGAGACGTGAGGATGTGGTGTCCGTAGATCCTGTTGTCGGCGAGTGGAGTCTTCTGGACATCAGAGAGGACCTCGTGCTGGCCGCGTGCTCCAGTCCCAACCAAGCCACCTACCTGGTAGAAACCATTGCTATCTCATTGTCGCAACAGATAGGCCACCGTACCAGTCGTTCTACAGTGTCTGACCAATGTTGCTTATAGGTTTTTTATACCGTTTATTGATCCTCTTGTTGAATGCTACGGTGCACGCTCTCCACTATCTTAACGAATGCCTGGAATGAGTTGTACTTTGAGTACTTATTAAACCGATGTCGGATATGAGCCAGATTCGTGCTTTTTTCGTGACAGTTTTTTGGTTTGCATTGTTGTCTATTTATAGATTACTGCGCGCTGACTACGTACTGTGTTTGTTATCCGTTGCCTAGGTGATTGGGCAGCTGCCCCACAGCGGTAAGGAGGGCGGAATGAAGTGGCAGAGGTTGGATTCCGACCCAGAAGGCCTTCCAGAGGTTCGCTGGAATATCTGCAGCCAGACGGTCTCACCAGACCACGTTAACCCGAAATATGGTACTCATTACTGTCATTAACACTGATCATTAAGCCTGGTCATTAACTCTCATCATTAACCCTGGTCATTAACTCTCATCATTAACCCTGCTATCGCAATATCAATATCTAGGCAATATGGAATGATAAGGTACGCCATTTCTTACATACAAATAAATACTTGTATCATCAATGATAAGTTAGGCGTTGAGGCATTGTAACTAGTGTAGTGATCTGTCTAAGGCGAGGACTTGTATGTATGTCTTACGCATCTTGTGTCTTACGTATTACGGTTAGCGTCCCATCCTTTATAAGTGTTTCCTTCGTTCACAGAGAGTTTGGACTACGAATATATTCTTCTTGAACCTGCCATTGAGGACAGCAAAGCAAAGCTTCCCCTTGTGGTATTTCCCCACGGTAAGTTGTAGCGCAGTAAATATGTGCCTAGGTTTATAAATTGAGATTTAAGGTGCATCTTTTTTTGTACATGCCCAGGGTGACTTAGCCAGTTTCTCAACTACGGGTAAAACTAATGCTCTCATAATTGTACTTTCTTGCGTTGAGAAGGAAACGAATGATTTCCGCAATCATATTTCTCTACCATAAGAAACAAAGCAAAGCTCCCCCATGTTATATTTTTCCTACGGTAAAAAACAAAGAAAAGCTCCTCCATGTTACACTTCCCTACGGTAAGAAACAAAGCAAAGCTCCCCCATGTTACACTTCCCTACGGTAAGAAACAAAGCAAAGCTCCTCCATGTTACACTTCCCTACGGTAACAAACAAAGCAAAGCTCCCCCATGTTACACTTCCCTACGGTAAGAAACAAAGAAAAACTCCCCCATGTTACACTTCCCTACGGTAAGAAACAAAGCAAAGCTCCCCCATGTTACACTTTCCTACGGTAAGAAACAAAGCAAAGCTCCCCCATGTTACACTTCCCTACGGTAAGAAACAAAGCAAAGCTCCCCCATGTTACACTTTCCTACGGTAAGAAACGAAGCAAAGCTCCCCCATGTTACACTTTCCTACGGTAAGAAACAAAGCAAAGCTCCCCCATGTTACACTTCCCTACGGTAACAAACAAAGCAAAGCTCCTCCATGTTACACTTCCCTACGGTAACAAACAAAGCAAAGCTACCCCATGTTACACCTCCCTACGGTAACAAACAAAGCAAAGCTCCCCCATGTTACACTTTCCTACGGTAAGAAACAAAGCAAAGCTCCCCCATGTTACACTTTCCTACGGTAAGAAACAAACCAAATCTACCCCATGTTACACTTCCCTACGGTAAGAAACGAAGCAAAGCTCCCCCATGTTACACTTTCCTACGGTAAGAAACAAAGCAAAGCTCCCCCATGTTACACTTCCCTACGGTAACAAACAAAGCACAGCTCCCCCATGTTACACCTCCCTACGGTAACAAACAAAGCAAAGCTCCCCCATGTTACACTTTCCTACGGTAAGAAGCAAAGCAAAGCTCCCCCATGTTACACTTTCCTACGGTAAGAAACAAACCAAATCTACCCCATGTTACACTTCCCTACGGTAAGAAACGAAGCAAAGCTCCCCCATGTTACACTTTCCTACGGTAAGAAACAAAGCAAAGCTCCCCCATGTTACACTTCCCTACGGTAAGAAACAAAGCAAATCTCCCCCATGTTACACTTCCCTACGGTAACAAACAAAGCAAAGCTCCCCCATGTTACACTTCCCTACGGTAAGAAACAAACCAAAGCTCCCCCATGTTACACTTCCCTACGGTAAGAAACAAAGCAAAGCTCCCCCATGTTACACTTCCCTACGGTAAGAAATGAAGCAAAGCTCCCCCATGTTACACTTTCCTACCGTAAGAAACAAAGCAAAGCTCCCCCATGTTACACTTCCCTACGGTGACAAACAAGCAAAGCTCCCCCATGTTACACTTTCCTACGGTAAGAAACAAACCAAAGCTCTCCCATGTTACACTTCCCTACGGTAAGAAACAAAGCAAAGCTCCCCCATGTTACACTTCCCTACGGTAAGAAACAAAGCAAAGCTCCCCCATGTTATACTTCCCTACCGTAACAAACAAAGCAAAGCTCCCGCATGTTACACTTTCCTACGGTAAGAAACAAACCAAAGCTCCCCCATGTTACACTTTCCTATGGTAAGAAACAAAGCAAAGCTCCTCCATGTTACACTTCCCTACGGTAAGAAACAAAGCAAAGCTCCCCCATGTTATACTTCCCTACCGTAACAAACAAACCAAAGCTCCCGCATGTTACACTTTCCTACGGTAAGAAACAAACCAAAGCTCCCCCATGTTACACTTTCCTATGGTAAGAAACAAAGCAAAGCTCCCCCATGTTACACTTCTCTACGGTAAGAAACACACCAAAGCTCCCCCATGTTACACTTTCCTACGGTAAGAAACAAAGCAAAGCTCCCGCATGTTACACTTTCCTACGGTAAGAAACAAAGCAAAGCTCCCCCATGTTACACTTTCCTACGGTAAGAAACAAAGAAAAGCTCCCCCATGTTACACTTCTCTACGGTAAGAAACAAAGCAAAGCTCCCCCATACTACACTTTCCTACGGTAAGAAACAAAGCAAAGCTCCCCCATGTTACACTTTCCTACGGTAAGAAACAAAGCAAAGCCCCCCATGTTACACTTTCCTGCGGTAAGAAACAAAGCAAAGCTCCCCCATGTTACACTTTCCTACGGTAACAAATAAAGCAAAGCTCCCCCATGTTACACTTCCCTACGATAAGAAACAAAGCAAAGCTCCCCCATGTTACACTTTCCTACGGTAAGAAACAAAGCAAAGCTCCCCCATGTTACACTTTCCTACGGTAAGAAACAAAGCAAAGCTCCCCCATGTTACACTTTTCTACGGTAAGAAACAAAGCAAAGCTCCCCCATGTTACACTTTCCTACGGTAAGAAACAAAGCAAAGCTCCCCCATGTTACACTTTCCTACGGTAAGAAACAAACCTAAGCTCCCCCATGTTACACTTTCCTACGGTAACAAACAAAGCAAAGTTCCCCCATGTTACACTTCCCTACGGTAAGAAACAAAGCAAAGCTCCCCCATGTTACACTTTCCTACGGTAAGAAACAAAGCAAAGCTCCCCCATGTTACACTTCCCTACGGTAACAAACAAAGCAAAGCTCCCCCATGTTACACTTCCCTACGGTAAGAAACAAAGCAAAGCTCCCCCATGTTACACTTTCCTACGGTAAGAAACAAACCAAAGCTCCCCCATGTTACACTTCCCTACGGTAAGAAACAAACCAAAGCTCCCCCACGTTACACTTCCCTACGGTAAGAAACAAAGCAAAGCTCCCCCTTGTTACACTTCCCTACGGTAACAAACAAAGCAAAGCTCCCCCATACTACACTTTCCTACGGTAAGAAACAAAGCAAAGCTCCCCCATGTTACACTTTCTTACGGTAAGAAACAAACCAAAGCCCCCCATGTTACACTTCCCTACGGTAAGAAACAAAGCAAAGCTCCCCCATGTTACACTTCGCTACGGTAACAAACAAAGCAAAGCTCCTGCATGTTACACTTCTCTACGGTAAGAAACAAAGCGAAGCTCCCCCATGCTACACTTTCCTACGGTAAGAAACAAAGCAAAGCTCCCCCATGTTACACTTTCCTACGCTAAGAAACAAAGCAAAACTCCCCCATGTTACATTTTTCTACGGTAAGAAACAAAGCAAAGCTCCCCCATGTTACACTTTCCTACGGTAAGAAACAAAGCAAAGCTCCCCCATGTTACACTTTCCTACGGTAAGAAACAAAGCAAAGCTCCCCCATGTTACACTTCCCTACGGTAAGAAACAAAGCAAAGCTCCCCCATGTTACACTTCCCTACGGTAAGAAACGAAGCAAAGCTCCCCCATGTTACACTTTCCTACCGTAAGAAACAAAGCAAAGCTCCCCCATGTTACACTTCCCTACGGTAACAAACAAAGCAAAGCTCCCCCATGTTACACTTCCCTACGGTAACAAACAAAGCAAAGCCCCCCATGTTACACTTCCCTACTTTAAGAAACAAAGCAAAGCTCCCCCATGTTACACTTCCCTACGGTAACAAACAAACCAAAGCTCCCGCATGTTACACTTTCCTACGGTAAGAAACAAAGCAAAGCTCCCCCATGTTACACTTTCCTACGGTAAGAAACAAAGCAAAGCACCCCCATGTTACACTTCTCTACGGTAAGAAACAAAGCAAAGCTCCCCCATGTTACACTTCCCTACGGTAAGAAACAAAGCAAAGCTCCCCCATGTTACACTTGCCTACGGTAACAAACAAACCAAAGCTCCCGCATGTTACACTTCCCTACGGTAAGAAACAAACCAAAGCTCCCCCATGTTACACTTTCCTACGGTAAGAAACAAAGCAAAGCTCCCCCATGTTGCACTTCCCTACGGTAAGAAACACACCAAAGCTCCCCCATGTTACACTTTCCTACGGTAGGAAACAAAGCAAAGCTCCCCCATGTTACACTTCCCTACGGTAAGAAACAAACCAAAGCTCCCCCATGTTACACTTCTCTACGGTAAGAAACAAAGCAAAGCTCCCCCATGTTACACTTCCCTACGGTAACAAACAAACCAAAGCTCCCCCATGTTACACTTCCCTACGGTAAGAAACAAAGCAAAGCTCCCCCATACTACACTTCCCTACGGTAAGAAACAAACCAAAGCTCCCCCATGTTACACTTCTCTACGGTAAGAAACAAAGCAAAGCTCCCCCATGTTACACTTCCCTACGGTAAGAAACAAACCAAAGCTCCCCCATGTTACACTTTCCTACGGTAAGAAACAAAGCAAAGCTCCCCCATGTTGCACTTCCCTACGGTAAGAAACACACCAAAGCTCCCCCATGTTACACTTTCCTACGGTAGGAAACAAAGCAAAGCTCCCCCATGTTACACTTCCCTACGGTAAGAAACAAACCAAAGCTCCCCCATGTTACACTTCTCTACGGTAAGAAACAAAGCAAAGCTCCCCCATGTTACACTTCCCTACGGTAACAAACAAACCAAAGCTCCCCCATGTTACACTTCCCTACGGTAAGAAACAAAGCAAAGCTCCCCCATGTTACACTTCCCTACGGTAACAAACAAACCAAAGCTCCCGCATGTTACACTTCCCTACGGTAAGAAACAAACCAAAGCTCCCCCATGTTAAACTTTCCTACGGTAAGAAACAAACCAAAGCTCCCCCATGTTGCACTTCCCTACGGTAAGAAACAAACCAAAGCTCCCCCATGTTACACTTTCCTACGGTAGGAAACAAAGCAAAGCTCCCCCATGTTACACTTCCCTACGGTAAGAAACACACCAAAGCTCCCCCATGTTACATTTTCCTACGGTAGGAAACAAACCAAAGCTCCCCCATGTTACACTTCCCTACGGTAAGAAACAAACCAAAGCTCCCCCATGTTACACTTCCTTACGGTAAGAAACAAAGCAAAGCTCCCCCATGTTACACTTCCCTACGGTAACAAACAAACCAAAGCTCCCGCATGTTACACTTTCCTACGGTAAGAAACAAACCAAAGCTCCCCCATGTTACACTTTCCTACGGTAAGAAACAAAGCAAAGCTCCCCCATGTTACACTTCTCTACGGTAAGAAACACACCAAAGCTCCCCCATGTTACACTTTCCTACGGTAAGAAACAAAGCAAAGCTCCCCCATGTTACACTTTCCTACGGTAAGTAGATGAGATTCGCTCTTTTTTCGCCGAGCGCAGCACCACGCCCTTCACAGAAGAACCGTGGCCTGCCCACTTCAGGCTAACAGCGGGAACTTGACCGCTACCCTGTTTAACGAAAGACGGCGCACCTGCACTCAGGTGTGGCCCGCCTAGGACTGACGGGGCCAACACCGTCAGACGGCCGCCCCCCCCCCAACCCGGAACGAACTTCGCTTAAAGTTCAGGTACACTTTCACACCCATCTCAAGCACGCGCAAGGACAGGGTGGAGCAGTCCGACGCAGTCAGAGATAAGCCCAGCTTCAAGAAGTCCCACGACTCCTTCCCAAATACTCCTCGCCAATTCAAGGCCACTGCCGAGAACTTGACGAGCTGGGCTCCAGCGACGTTTTGAAGCACCCATTGACGGATGGCGGGCACATCATAGTACGTCACTTTGCGCTCATGGGCTTGGCGCAGGTCCGCGTTATCTGCCACGACGGTGGCGTCGACCACGTAGGCAGTGGTCCCCTTGGACATGACAAGGTCCGGCTTCCTGACCCCAGCCGGGGTCGGTATAGCCGGCTCGCGGACCACCACCCACCCCCGGCGCTCCGCCGCCGAAGCGACGAACTTGCACACGCCATCATGTCTGGCGATGCGCGCACCCCAGGTGCGCGGGCACACCTGGAGAATATGGCCGAGGGATTCGGGCCGACGACAAGCGTCACATGCAATGGAACGCTCCTTGCGCCCTCTAGAGCCCCTGAGAGCAGTGTAAAGCGTACCAGATCGTACCGCCACCGCGCCAATATATCCTCTACCCGAGGTACGTGCGGTTCCATCCACCACCCAGCTATGAGCAGCTTCCACGTTCGGGCACCCGCTCAGGCCCCGCCCATCCACGGACGTGTGCAGGGCCTCAGCCTGCAAGGCCCTTGCAGATGCCGTACTCGGGCAGCTGCTCGCCACTCGTTGCCATCTGGCCAGCCGCTTCCTGAACTGCTCAGTCGCAGCGACGGCCGTGTCCAGCGCGTCTCCCGAAGAAGCGAAGCGCGCCATGCGCTCCGCCTTTAGTCTTGGGATGTCGCGTTCAAAGGAGGGTATTCCTAACCCTCCGTCCCTGTGATCCGCATGGACAAAGGCCGTGGGAACATCCTTGGGGAGTCTCAACCACGACCTTATCGCGCCACGTACTGCCACGTCCAACCCACGCAGCTTGCCAAGTGTTACCTCGGCGAGGACGAGTTGGTGAGTGAACTTAGGCACCAGGTGCGCCCGGAGCAAGTAGGTGCGTTGCTGGGGTTTAAGCGGGGCCTTCGACAGTCGGTCGAGTCCCACCTGCAACTCACCAATAACATCGGCACGGAGGCCAGAAGCCCCCGTAGCTAGGCCTAGATACTGGTAAGCGCCAGATATCGTGACGGCCGGGACTGGTTGCCCGCGCACTGTCAAGAAGGAAGTGGGATTTACGACCCACTTCTTCTTCTTGCCGTCAACGTCTATCCGTAGAGACGCAGACTTTCCTGTCAACCCCGCCGAGACGTCCAACCCGACTGCATGCAAGCCTGCTGCCAGGGCGGAGATTTGGTGCTGGAGTCCCTCCGGACTCCTCGCCATGACCGCTAAGTCGTCGGCGAAACCAAGGTTGTTGAGGGGCACGCCTCCAATGGTGACCCCGATCTCGGGGTCCAATGTTTCAACAACCCAGTCAAGCACCGCGTTAAACAGGAAGCCCGAAAGGGGGTCTCCCTGCCTAACACCTCTGCAACACCGGATAGGCTCGCTCGCCCGCCCCCCGGCCTGGAGGGTGGTTGTGTTGTTTTTATAAAGCTCAGCAATGTACTGTACGAGAGGCGGAGGGAGCCCGATCCGTTTAGCTGCAATAGCCATTGACGAATGTGACACCGAGTCAAAGGCCTTGCGGACGTCTATGAACGCCACACACAAGGGCTCGGTCTTTGTCGTGGACTCCCTAATCAACGTCTCTAGGGTCCATGCGTTTCTCGCTAGGCCATCACCGCGTCTGAAGCCCCGCTGAGTGTGAGTCAGCGGGACTGAGGCCTCGACGCGGGAGGCGAGGATGCGATGGAATATCCTTCCTACATGTGAGCTTATGGTAATCAGGCGGTGCACTAGGGGGTCAACCGTCCCAGATTTCTTTGGAACAAACACAGTGCGAGCTTGCCTCGACATCACCGGTTGGTAGCCTGCAAGCAGCCAAAGGTTAAGTCTCCCCAGCAACTCCTTTCGGTCTTTGCTCAGGACACATTCAAGCCGGATTCGGTCCGGCCCTGGCGCCGATGGCTTTGTACGTTGGATCGCCGACTCCAACTCCGCAAGGGTTATTGGCTCGACGATCTCCCAGTACGTCCGCCCCTTGGGCGGCGGACACCTTCTATCCTCCATGCTCGCTCCCTCCAGTATCGGACTCCACGCGTCGATAAAGGCCTCTAGAGGGAGCTCCTTCACAGGGTCATCGACAGAGCCACTCAAAACGAGATCTGCGCACTTCTTGCGACTCTGCCGATACACACGCTGAACACGAGCGTAGGTCCTACGCCTACCCGCTCGCCTTGACACCGACTCAACCACAGCTGGCCGTGGTACACCTCTCGGTCCTGCAGGGGCTTGAGCAAGCTCAGAGGCCCCCACCCAGTTCTCATAATCGCGGTCTAGTAGCTCACGTTGAGCCACCGTGAGCTGGCCAGGCTGAATATCGCCGACCGCTAGACCGGACTCGAACCTTATGTCCTGGACGGACTCCACGAGAGGTTCCCACCAGTGTCCACTCTGTTCGCTGTTACTAACGATGGAACCGCCCGCCTCCTCGGGCTCGGGATTGATGACATCCATCCCGCCATTGTCGCCCCCATCTGCCAGAGTCTCGATGGCCAGGACGGCCTCGGCCTCAAGACTCTTCAATACCGCGGGGTAAGCTTTACTCTTGTTACGACATCCTTTGATGGACTCGAGTGTCCTAGAGGGGAATCGCTGAACCAGCAGCTGGTTCAAATTGGTGCGTTTACCCTCCGCACGCAACGCGATTTCCGCCCTAGCTAACAACACGAGTTCATCGTGACTCCATCGTGCCTTGACGCGCGGCGCCGGGACACACTCAGAGTGATAGGACTCCGAGTGAGCCCGGCGCCTGTGCTGAGACAGGCCTCTCAGCGCCCCGAAGGTCCTGGGGCAGTCCGGGCAGGGGAAGTGCGCCACAGGCCCGCCGCCCCCCGCACCACTACCAGTGGGCCCCGCGGGTACGGGGCCCGGCATCATTCTTTGTTCTGACGTAGCTGGTATCAATCCTCCATAGGGCTAGCTAGGCCCCATGGATTTAGCCTTGGGGTTTTACCCCCTCGGCTGGGGAGTTCTGGGGTCAGGTTTTACCTCCCCCCTGTCCCGTTACCCCTGGGCAGGGGAGGCACAGGCGACCGGCGACAGGTCCCATAGGACAACCTGTCATGGACAACCACAACTGTGACATGGCTTCCAAACTGACTTTAGCATAGTGTCGCAACAGCGATATGGGAGGAGCCGTCCCTCCCATGAGGCGACCGTTTCGCTCCAGTGAGTGGTCCTCACGCCGCAGTGCCAATGCACCTGCGGTTTTGGCCCTCGTCCTTTAGCGTTATCCAGCGGGAACCACGAGGAGGCGGACGAGGGCCCGGGCGCCGAGAGGCTAAGAGGTCGTACCGCGCGTCCTTGTATGGCGCATCATGCACCCAACTACGCTTTCCCCCCTCCCAGGTCTGGGAGCGAAGCTGGCGCCTATCAGCTCCAGACGACATTCCGTTCTGACCCCGGTGAGGGGGAAAAAGTACAAGGAAGATTGAGCCGCCCCAGCCCAGGCTCGGTGAGTCTAGGCTAGGGGGTCCCAATAATCAATGCAACTCCCCGAAGAGAGTCATAGTTACTCCCGCCCATGTTACACTTCCCTACGGTAACAAACAAACCAAAGCTCCCGCATGTTACACTTTCCTACGGTAAGAAACAAACCAAAGCTCCCCCATGTTACACTTTCCTACGGTAAGAAACAAAGCAAAGCTCCCCCATGTTACACTTCTCTACGGTAAGAAACACACCAAAGCTCCCCCATGTTACACTTTCCTACGGTAAGAAACGAAGCAAAGCTCCCCCATGTTACACTTTCCTACGGTAAGAAACAAAGCAAAGCTCCCCCATGTTACACTTCTCTACGGTAAGAAACAAACCAAAGCTCCCGCATGTTACACTTTCCTACGGTAAGAAACAAACCTAAGCTCCCCCATGTTACACTTATCTACGGTAACAAACAAACCAAAGCTCCCCCATGTTACACTTCCCTACGGTAAGAAACAAAGCAAAGCTCTCCCATGTTACACTTTCCTACGGTAGGAAACAAACCAAAGCTCCCGCATGTTACACTTCCCTACGGTAAGAAACAAACCAAAGCTCCCCCATGTTACACTTTCCTACGGTAAGAAACAAAGCAAAGCTCCCCCATGTTGCACTTCTCTACGGTAAGAAACAAAGTAAAGCTCCCCCATGTTACACTTCCCTACGGTAACAAACAAACCAAAGCTCCCCCATGTTACACTTCTCTACGGTAAGAAACACACCAAAGCTCCCCCATGTTACACTTTCCTACGGTAAGAAACAAACCAAATCTACCCCATGTTACACTTTCCTACGGTAAGAAACGAAGCAAAGCTCCCCCATGTTACACTTTCGTACGGTAAGAAACAAACCAAAGCTCCCCCATGTCACACTTTTCTACGGTAAGAAACAAAGCAAAGCTCCCCCATGTTACACTTCTCTACGGTAAGAAACACACCAAAGCTCCCCCATGTTACACTTTCCTACGGTAAGAAACAAACCAAATCTACCCCATGTTACACTTTCCTACGGTAAGAAACGAAGCAAAGCTCCCCCATGTTACACTTTCCTACGGTAAGAAACAAAGCAAAGCCCCCCATGTTACACTTTCCTACGGTAAGAAACAAAGCAAAGCTCCTCCATGTTACACTTCCCTACGGTAACAAACAAAGCAAAGCTCCCCCATGTTACAATTCCCTACGGTAAGAAACAAAGCAAAGCTCCCCCATGTTACACTTTCCTACGGTAAGAAACAAAGCAAATCTCCCCCATGTTACACTTTCCTACGGTAAGAAACAAAGCAAAGCTCCCCCATGTTGCACTTTCCTACGGTAAGAAACAAATCAAAGCTCCCCCATGTTACACTTTCCTACGGTAAGAAACAAAGCAAAGCTCCCCCATGTTACACTTTCCTACGGTAAGAAACAAAGCAAAGCTCCCCCATGTTACACTTCCCTACGGTAAGAAACAAACCAAAGCTCCCCCATGTTACACTTCCCTACGGTAAGAAACAAAGCAAAGCTCTCCCATGTTACACTTTCCTACGGTAGGAAACAAACCAAAGCTCCCGCATGTTACACTTCCCTACGGTAAGAAACAAACCAAAGCTCCCCCATGTTACACTTTCCTACGGTAAGAAACAAAGCAAAGCTCCCCCATGTTGCACTTCTCTACGGTAAGAAACAAAGCAAAGCTCCCCCATGTTACACTTCCCTACGGTAACAAACAAACCAAAGCTCCCCCATGTTACACTTCTCTACGGTAAGAAACACACCAAAGCTCCCCCATGTTACACTTTCCTACGGTAAGAAACAAACCAAATCTACCCCATGTTACACTTTCCTACGGTAAGAAACGAAGCAAAGCTCCCCCATGTTACACTTTCGTACGGTAAGAAACAAACCAAAGCTCCCCCATGTCACACTTTTCTACGGTAAGAAACAAAGCAAAGCTCCCCCATGTTACACTTCTCTACGGTAAGAAACACACCAAAGCTCCCCCATGTTACACTTTCCTACGGTAAGAAACAAACCAAATCTACCCCATGTTACACTTTCCTACGGTAAGAAACGAAGCAAAGCTCCCCCATGTTACACTTTCCTACGGTAAGAAACAAAGCAAAGCCCCCCATGTTACACTTTCCTACGGTAAGAAACAAAGCAAAGCTCCTCCATGTTACACTTCCCTACGGTAACAAACAAAGCAAAGCTCCCCCATGTTACAATTCCCTACGGTAAGAAACAAAGCAAAGCTCCCCCATGTTACACTTTCCTACGGTAAGAAACAAATCAAAGCTCCCCCATGTTACACTTTCCTACGGTAAGAAACAAAGCAAAGCTCCCCCATGTTACACTTTCCTACGGTAAGAAACAAAGCAAAGCTCCCCCATGTTACACTTCCCTACGGTAAGAAACAAACCAAAACTCCCCCATGTTACACTTCCCTACGGTAACAAACAAATCAAAGATTCTAGATAGATGTCCGTACGACAATGTATGGCTGAAAGTAAAGACACACTGGTGTGCAATACTTGTGTATTTTGTGCATTTCGTTACTTTTCGTGCGGAAGAATGGTTAAGATAATCGCTCGGTATAGCAAATACAAGGTATATTTAAACTCTGATTCTAACTACCCGAAGTAATTTTTACCGGTATGTCATGACGATAAAATAACAGTTTTTTAGCTTCCCAGAAATTTATTTAACCCATGTGTTTACAAATATTTACAAGACGACAGAATGACATTAAAATTACCTGAGGATACTTAAGGACTTCGGACTCTACATAGTAAAAAAATTAAATGTTATAAATAAACAATAAACGTCGATCTTGTTCAAAATGAGAGAGAGCCAAGTAGTACTTGCAATTTTCCATAAGTTCTGCGTATGAATTTTCCTCAATAATTGTTGGTCCGTTGATTGTTACGTCTATGGCTGAACGTCACATTACCCACGCTACGAGACACGACCATCTTATTATAAATAACAGTATCAGGGCTAGATTAATTATCAAAAAGGTTAAGTAGTTATTTACAGCGCAGAGACTCCTTATATGTGTACGTGAAGGGATCATAATGCTTTTAACATAGTTCCTTTCATGCTTGTCTTCTGACACACGCGCTGTTGCCTTTTGAATCTCCCCCGTATACTTCTCCCCTTCCTATCTGCTGTGGTCCGCTGGTTAATCCAAGCCGTCCAGACCGCGGTGATGGAGAATGATACATCGGAGACACCGGCTATTCCATGAAAAAAGTCCTGATTCAGCACGAAAAACTCTTTGGGTATAAGAGCTAGGGTGACATGTTCTGGTTGGAGGTTTCCAATATGATCATCCATTAAGTTGCTGGTAGGCCTTCCATATCCGGTGTTAGAGCGGGGAATGCTGGGATGGCACCGCCGTAAGTGGAATTCGTCGTTATTGTCACTTGTCCACTGAACGGCCTCCAGCGCTGGAATGTCCCGGTGGGTGATGCGTAATTTTACTGTTGGCTTGCCGTACGAATCCAGGCCGTGCGTGGTAAAGGTTAACCGAAGGTCTTTTTATATCATACAAACATTTCTCATTTTTCCATATTTTTTTTCTTCAAAATGTCAAAATATCCTTCCGAGTTAAGGACGACACCGTGTGTAAACAGACACTAGACGGCGCTGCTGGTCTTGTCGCTACCGGAGCTGTCCAGTTGGAGCTCACGCTAGAAGTGTTTCGGTCGCGCCCCCGTCCAATCGCGAAAGTCCTCATCAGGGACGGGCGCGGAGGGGGCCGCCCCGAAGTTGGGGCGGGTCCACCAGCGCCCGCCCGGGCGGTAGGGCCCCACGGATGCCTGGCTGGCCGTGTCATCGAAGTCGAAGTCCTCCTCGGCCTCCTCGGCGTGGGGGTGCAGCGTCCTGTTGGTGTTGCCGCGGTTAGCCCAGCGGGAGATCTTCTCCACCTCCTTCACCAGCTGTTCCTTCCTGTAACACGTACACAACACGGTTGGTTTAAGCATTGTGCGGCAATGTATTGAGTCTATGCACAGCAAACTAAACAAAGGAATGGCGCAACATTGATAGGAAAAAACGTTCAATAATATGACGGGGGACGAAATGTTTCGACACTTCAACTTCGACTTCAACATGCGGGCCATGCTAAACCGTCTAATACGTTATTTTACATCATTGTAAGCAACGGAAAGCATTTATCAATTTTGTATGACGCCACGATGAGGAAATTATAATGTCACATTGAGCCCATGATGACCTCACGGTGTGGAACTGATTACGTCACCGTGGGACAATGATGACGTCACGGTGTGGCAATGATGACGTCACCATGGGACAATGATGACGTCACGGTGTGGCAATGATGACGTCACCATGGGACAACGATGACCTCACGATATGGCACTGATGACGTCACCATGACGTCACGATGGTGCAGTGATGACTTACTTCTTGCGGTTGGCGCACATGACGAGGGCGGCCACCCCGGCGGCCAGGATCACCATGGAGCAGATCCCGATGGCGGCGTACAGGACGACCCGGGTCGTGTCGCTCAGCTCGCTCCCGGCGCCTGGGACGGGAAGGCACAGAGAGGACATGTCGGTCAATGTCTGGATGCGCTAAGCCAGCATAGTGTTGCACGGCGGGGGTTCGAACCCGTCACGTCCTGGACAAGCAAACCTCTCGTGACTGGTGAAGTTAAGATTTGACGGTGAGGTTTGTATTTTTGCAGGCGGCCCGCACTCGGTCATCCCCGCGGCCTACTCTCTCTATACCGCGTGTCTCTGTCGTTGTGGCTACATGGTGGCGCTAGGTAAGTGACCTTCAACCTGAATTTAACCTTTAAAGGTAACATTAAGCCTTATGGGCTACGGACTGTAAGTTAATGTGACTGTCATATCGCGATGCTTGAGCACCATTTGACCTTGATCCTCCTCTCGAACTAAAGCGGCTCTGATTGTTTTATGATATAATGACATGTACCACGGTATTTGTATCTTGACGTTCAATGGAGAGATGTAATGATGAAGAAGAGCTGGTGGCGGGGTTGGGACTGACCTGGGGCTGGGGTGGTGCTGGTGGCGGGGCTGGGACTGACCTGGGACTGGGGTGGTGCTGGTGGTACTGGTGGCGGGGCTGGGACTGGGGTGGTTGTGGTGGCGGGGCTGGGACTGGGTTGCTGGTGGTGGTGCGGGTGGCGGGGCTGGGACTGACCTGGGACTAGGGTGGTGCTGGTGGTGCGGGTGGCGGGGCTGGGACTGACCTGGGACTGGGGTGGTGCTGGTGGTGCGGGTGGCGGGGATGGGACTGACCTGGGACTGGGGTGGTGCTGGTGGTGCGGGTGGCGGGGCTGGGACTGGGGTGGTGCTGGTGGTGCGGGTGGCGGGGCTGGGACTGACCTGGGACTGGGGTGGTGCTGGTGGTGCGGGTGGCGGGGCTGGGACTGGGGTGCTGGTGGTGGTGCGGGTGGCGGGGCTGGGACTGACCTGGGACTAGGGTGGTGCTGGTGGTGCGGGTGGCGGGGCTGGGACTGACCTGGGACTGGGGTGGTGCTGGTGGTGCGGGTGGCGGGGCTGGGACTGACCTGGGACTGGGGTGGTGCTGGTGGGGCTGGTGGCGGGACCGTTGACGACTCCCGCGCTGATGAAGGCATCGATGTCGAAAGGTGTTCGCGGCTTGATGTCGATGTTGCACTGTGCGAACACGGCTCTGTAAGGGTCCTTGATGAGGAAGGCGGCGTCCTCCAGCACTGGGCAACCCAGCGAAATGAAGTCCAGGCAGTCGTTGATGCGCAGTAAGACGCTGTGTGGGGGGAGGAGAGAATTTAGAGGTTTGGAGCGGTGGGGGGGGGGGGGGGGGGGGGAGGTTAGCTGGGTGAATTTCCCAGCGGGCATTATATTCAGTCACTATATGGGATCGGATACAAACCCCGCCAGACAGGGACATTTATGCACTTATGCTGTACGTCGATGCTAGTTCACCGTGGATCTGTCTGCATCAAATATTCTACATCACTTACAGTTCTTGCTTATTTGTTTTTGAGCAGCATTAAAACTGGTGAAGGAATATGATCGGAATGATTTAAACCACTTTCCTGTATATATGGGCCAAACTGGGTGTTGGATTATCTCATTAACAGATACCGATAAATGAGGTAAGCGAGATGCATAAAGTAATCTCATATTAAAAGAAAAGCTCAGTCACGAAAAGAACGATGAAAAATGAAAAACAAGATCTCCGCAAACAAACGTTGATAAATGGGCGCAACCAAATGAGTGTTTATGTCAGGAAGATTCAAACTGCGTTCTATGACGTCATAGATGACGTCGTTATAATGGCACGCGGTAACGCAGGCTGCTGGCGCCGCAGTGTCCCGCCACTTACGTGTCACAGACGGTGTCGGCCGGCCCGGCGTTGGCCAGTCGGATCTGGGTTGCCACCGCGTCCAGACCGCCGTTCAGATGACGGCAGTCGTTCAGCTCCTGTGCCCGCTGCTGCTGCTCCGGACATTCTAAAGGCGAAGAAAACGAGATCTCATAGGCTAGAATAAAGGTTTAAGCTCAAAGGGAACCGCCAGCCTGGCCTCTAACGCTGCTTTACCGATTCATATAATACCCAATTGTCTATCCTCCAAATTACAGAATTTTTTGTCATATCTATAGCTCACAATAAAATTTAGAAGTGACCGCCGGGCACGATTTCGCCCTCTACCCAGGCGGCAGCCCTTTTTGGAGGTGTGTCCACGATTGACCAATCAGGAGGCGATAGTCTAATTTATTCAAACCGGAAATTGCGCCTATTGTGTGAGCAAAACAAGAGCGCGTGATCATCGCTAATATAAAGAGCTGCGATTCTAACTCCAATCATGGCGTTGTTGCGGAGTCAATCGTCGCAAGACGTATATCAATTTGTTTGGATGGTACTTTTCCATGAAACACTAAGATCATGGTCTATTGCGCGGCTTGGAATTGCCGATGTTCATCTGTAAATCGCGGCCCTGATCTCTCTTTCCGCCAGTGATAACATGAGGCGGTGCCACATGAATAGTCACAATATGCGTCACTGCTCCCGGCAAAATGGCGCTCTGCTAGACATTGCTGGGCGCGGGTTGCCTTAATTTTTTTCTCCTTACCAGTCGGCTGAAACGAAGCGTTAACACTCGCCAATTTAATTTTAAGATGTAAACTTTCGGTGCAGATCGCGATTAAATTAGGTTGGACACCCGCTTTAAGTTTTGGCCGGTTTGCTTCGGTGAGGAGCATGGCGGAGTCTGTGGCCGCACTGGCCCTGCAGCAATCTTATTCGTTTGCATCTCGTTAGTTTGTGCAACATGCTCAAATAACATGGGAAATACAAGTGTGACGCCTGCCCAGGAAGCATAGGCAACATGTAATACGCTACATAGATGGCCTGTACAAGTGTTCGGTGTAATTAGCAGGTTCGACCACATGTATTTTTATGAATATAAAATCTGTTCTTTCTCGTTTGTTAAATTGTGAGGTTTTATATTCGCATATAGTGTGCATATCGCCTTCACTGGGAAATTATTTGCTAAGGAGTATTACAGCTTCGCCCCTCCATATACAACGGTAAACTAGTAGTGAATGTCGATGGTCACTGGTTGGTAAGCGTCCTACACTACAAAATGCCCGAAGGCTCACACCGGGGATTGTGTGATCTCTGCTCACACTGACGGGATGATGACGGACCTACTAAGGGCCACGTGTCTGCCAGTCATCTGAATACTGAACAGACCCGCCGAGAGTGACATGAAGGACCAAGGGGGGTGATTAGGGATGGACAACCTTGAGCTGTCCTACATAGGCAATTAGGTGTCAGACAGAAATATTGTCAGACGGACCGGGGTGAGGGACACTGTTATCGCCGTGTGTGTTAGGCGGAATGGGAGGAGAACAGAGGGGGCCCCGAAGGGGGGGGTGGGGGGGGGGGGGGCCAGAGGGGGCCCCGGCGGGGGGATGGGGCGAGAGGACCAGGCCTATTGGGCGCGTGGACAAGGAACTTGTGTTATAGACGCCTATCCCTTTTCCTTTATTTCATCGAACATGAATTCTCGAACATTATCAATACTTAAACCCGGATTCTCCACCAATGTTATAATGTTGCATTCGGCTCCGATAGGGATGGCCAGAATGTACAGGGAATTTACTGCGGGCTCGGAGTTGGGGAATAACTTGAATGGGCGTCTATAACACTTGCATATCGCAGCGAAATGATACTCGCCTTATGGCGTATTTTATATAAATAACTTACACCACTATAATTTGTTTCTCAAGTTAGTAAATACAAAATTGAGTCCCTGTAGATCCCCCCCCCCCCTACCCTTTTTTGCCATTGGTTGGTGTCGGTATTCTGTATTGCTGAGGCTACCCTGGACGACGCCATGTGACTATGATGGTTTGGTTGTGTTAAGAAAGCCACTTTCTACCCTGAAGAGGATCCGATGTGGTCGAGAGGTAGCGCACCGCAATACTGACCAACATCTTCCATCAGAGCCCACGAAATGGATTATTATATATAGCAAATATTGGTGTGAGTAATGTGTGAGCAATGTTAAGAACAATAGTTTGCCCTTATTTGGAAGAAGGACCCTGCTGCCGTTTGATCCCATTATCCCACGTGTTCGTTGGACCGGTTTAGCCTCTATGTGACCTAAAAATGGCTAAGACACCGACCCACCCACCGAGCCAACGAGAGACCTGGGTTTAATTGCATCGGGAGTGTCGCCGTGCTGTATCGGTGTCCAGGAATCGCATGGATGCGCATCCAACCGAATTACTAATTATTTATACATATTGCTTGTAAGAAGCCCCTTGAATGTGGGCTACAAAACGGGCCTTGCACTCCCCGTCAGACAGACAGACCGACCGGCGGGACCACCCACTGCAGGCCAGCCACTGACACTATAGTACAGACGCGATGAGACTGAAGAGACTCATTAGGTCAATAGATATCTTGCCAGACCCCCTCCCCCCCCCCCCCCCCCTCCACTCTACGACCACCCAATGGTGTCTGTATTTATGGCCTTTCTTTGTGCGGCAAGCGCCCGGTTACTGCTGTTTATGTCTGTTCTGTTGCGGATTTTTTGGTGGAAGCTGAAATGTGAGAAATGTATTTCAGACATATGGACAGGTTGTGTTTTCTTCACAACCATGTCCTCGATCGTTTTAAGGATAGTTGTGGCAAAATGGCGCTTTATAGGCCGCTAATTGAAATGCTGTTAAAAACACCCAATCTTATCAATTCAATTCAATTAATAGTGTGTTGGCTAGAAGATTATGTTCATCTCGTGAATGAAAAGCAGCAGATTAAATAACAGCTACTTTTTGCGAATGTCATACAATGGTTGAAATCTGTGTCAGGTTTACAGGTAGAGTGAGGCATAAATACGAAAGAGAAACAGTGCAACATACACTAGACTTTAACCTATTTAAGCCTGGTACATTGAAGAGTTCGTAAATATATCATCAATTGCATGTTAAATTATAAGTATTGCCCACTAAAGAATAACTAGAGGTAGGGTGTTGAGATTAGGCTGCACTAATCAACGCTAAGTAGAACATTTTTCAAGCTTTGTCGGGTCCAAAATAAAAGAATATTTAACCAGGGGGTAGAGTTACTGAATTAGGAAAGTTTCAACATGTTATTAAATACAATTGCTGGATTATGGATCGACTACAGTAACTACAGATCTAAGTAGGCCTAAGAGGCTACGATGGAAGACACTTTTATACGTAAACTACCTAATTTTATGGTTTATGAATACGGCTCTTGCTCAGAAGACTTAATTAAAAGCAATAGTCGTAATATCATGCAGATAGCTGGATGCAATGTTCTTGAGAATTCGTAACTCGTTGCAGTTAATACGTGATTGGAGGTAGGATTGTGGGGCAATATGTTTACTACTCACTGAAGTTTGTTTTTTCATGTTGGATGGTTTCATATATATAACGTCAGGACAGTCTCAATATGAGCATTGTTTGATTGGTTATGAGGACACTTTAACCTATCAGGGTACCATCGCGATTGTGCGGATCAAGGGTGGAGCGGGGCCATGTCCTCGGGGGCAATCCCCTGCCCTTTTTTTGTTAAGACGAACATGCGATCTTTAAGCTAAACGAGCATTGGCCTGCCCATAGTGGGGCGCGAACTCTCGAACTCGATGGCTGGCCTTGCAGAGCGCGCTTGTCAAAGGCAAGCGTGATAGCCACCGGTCAGTCACGAGTATGAGGCAAGGCTGCTCGAGTTTGACGGATAGTTTAACGTAAATATTGACGGCTCACCAGGGGACGTATTCATAATCACCACTTAGGCTACGCCATTAGACGCTAAGTGGAAGATTTGTCGAGCGATTATCGGGTTCAAAATACATATCTAGTCACCCAAAAAGTGGACTTTCTGAATTAAGAAAGTGCTAACATTATATTGAAGACGATTTCTTGATCATGAGCCCCACCGCAACGAGCTGGTGAGGCTAAGATGAAAACGCACTTTTCGTGCGTAACTTACGAGGGGATTAGGAATACGGCTCCAGGATTGTATCGAGGCCGAGACATGTCAGTATCCGGCGGGTACCGGGCATAAATGACATAAAGCTAATATCGGCCCAAATCTCTTAAATCACATGAAGCTAGTATTTGCTCTACTCACATGAGTTAGAGATGACTTCAAGCTAGTCTTGGCTTTACTCGCGTCAGTTAGAGAGGGTATGAAGATAATAGTTGCTTGATAAACCATATATGGTTTATCAATAAAGCGAATATTAGCTTTACTGGAGTCCTCTATGGCTTCATTGAAGGGGACATGGCTGCAGGTATCATAGGTACTACTCACTCCTGGGCTCCTTAGAGCTGTCACAGACATCGCCCACTCACGTGAGATACAGATGACACATAGCTACTATTCACTCTACTCCTGAGCTCCTTAGAGCTGTCACAGACATCGCCCACTCACGTGAGATACAGATGACACATAACTACTATTCGCTCTACTCCTGAGCTCCTCCAGGCTATGTCAGGCTGACATGGTCTACTCACGTGAGATACAGATGACACATAACTACTATTCGCTCTACTCCTGAGCTCCTCCAGGCTATGTCAGGCTGACATGGTCTACTCACGTGAGATACAGATGACACATAGCTACTATTCGCTCTACTCCTGGGCTCCTTAGAGCTGTCACAGACATCGCCCACTCACGTGAGATACAGATGACACATAGCTACTATTCACTCTACTCCTGAGCTCCTTAGAGCTGTCACAGACATGGCCCACTCACGTGAGATACAGATGACACATAGCTACTATTCACTCTACTCCTGAGCTCCTTAGAGCTGTCACAGACATGGCCCACTCACGTGAGATACAGATGACACATAACTACTATTCACTCTACTCCTGAGCTCCTTAGAGCTGTCACAGACATCGCCCACTCACGTGAGATACAGATGACACATAGCTACTATTCACTCTACTCCTGGGCTCCTTAGAGCTGTCTCAGGCTGACATCGCCCACTCACGTGAGTTACAGATGACACATAACTACTATTCACTCTACTCCTGGGCTCCTTAGAGCTGTCACAGACATCGCCCACTCACGTGAGATACAGATGACACATAGCTACTATTCGCTCTACTCCTGGGCTCCTTAGAGCTGTCTCAGGCTGACATCACCCACTCTCACGTGAGTTACAGATGACACATAACTACTATTCGCTCTACTCCTGAGCTCCTTAGAGCTGTCTCAGGCTGACATCACCCACTCACGTGAGTTACAGATGACACATAACTACTATTCGCTCTACTCCTGAGCTCCTCCAGGCTATGTCAGGCTAACATGGTCTACTCACGTGAGTTACAGATGACACATAACTACTATTCGCTCTACTCCTGAGCTCCTCCAGGCTATGTCAGGCTGACATGGTCTACTCACGTGAGATACAGATGACACATAACTACTATTCACTCTACTCCTGAGCTCCTCCAGGCTATGTCAGGCTGACATGGTCTACTCACGTGAGATACAGATGACACATAACTACTATTCGCTCTACTCCTGAGCTCCTTAGAGCTGTCACAGACATGGCCCACTCACGTGAGATACAGATGACACATAACTACTATTCGCTCTACTCCTGAGCTCCTTAGAGCTGTCACAGACATCGCCCACTCATGTGAGATACAGGTGACACATAACTACTATTCGCTCTACTCCTGAGCTCCTTAGAGCTGTCACAGACATCGCCCACTCACGTGAGATACAGGTGACACATAACTACTATTCACTCTACTCCTGAGCTCCTCCAGGCTATGTCAGGCTGACATGGTCTACTCACGTGAGTTACAGATGACACATAACTACTATTCGCTCTACTCCTGAGCTCCTCCAGGCTATGTCAGGCTGACATGGTCTACTCACGTGAGTTACAGATGACACATAACTACTATTCGCTCTACTCCTGAGCTCCCTAGAGCTGTCACAGACATCGCCCACTCACGTGAGATACAGATGACACATAACTACTATTCGCTCTACTCCTGAGCTCCTCCAGGCTGACATAAACTACTCACGTGAGTTACAGATGACACATAACTACTATTCACTCTACCCCTGAGCTCCTTAGAGCTGTCACAGACATGGCCCACTCACGTGAGATACAGATGACACATAACTACTATTCACTCTACCCGTGAGCTCCTTAGAGCTGTCACAGACATCGCCCACTCACGTGAGATACAGATGACACATAGCTACTATTCCCTCTACTCCTGGGCTCCTTAGAGCTGTCACAGACATCGCCCACTCACGTGAGATACAGATGACACATAACTACTATTCACTCTACTCCTGGGCTCCTTAGAGTTGTCACAGACATCGCCCACTCACGTGAGATACAGGTGACACATAACTACTATTCGCTCTACTCCTGAGCTCCTTAGAGCTGTCACAGACATCGCCCACTCACGTGAGATACAGGTGACACATAACTACTATTCACTCTACTCCTGAGCTCCTCCAGGCTATGTCAGGCTGACATGGTCTACTCACGTGAGTTACAGATGACACATAACTACTATTCGCTCTACTCCTGAGCTCCTCCAGGCTATGTCAGGCTGACATGGTCTACTCACGTGAGTTACAGATGACACGTAACTACTATTCGCTCTACTCCTGAGCTCCCTAGAGCTGTCACAGACATCGCCCACTCACGTGAGATACAGATAACACATAACTACTATTCGCTCTACTCCTGAGCTCCTCCAGGCTGACATAAACTACTCACGTGAGTTACAGATGACACATAACTACTATTCACTCTACCCCTGAGCTCCTTAGAGCTGTCACAGACATGGCCCACTCACGTGAGATACAGATGACACATAACTACTATTCACTCTACCCGTGAGCTCCTTAGAGCTGTCACAGACATCGCCCACTCACGTGAGATACAGATGACACATAGCTACTATTCACTCTACTCCTGGGCTCCTTAGAGCTGTCACAGACATCGCCCACTCACGTGAGATACAGATGACACATAACTACTATTCACTCTACTCCTGGGCTCCTTAGAGTTGTCACAGACATCGCCCACTCACGTGAGTTACAGATGACACATAACTACTATTCGCTCTACTCCTGAGCTCCTCCAGGCTATGTCAGGCTGACATGGTCTACTCACGTGAGTTACAGATGGGGCTGTTGAGAGACTGGTTGAAGCTGTTGACTCTCGCCATCCATAGCTGCTGCTCCGCCTCTGAACAGCCAATGGTGGCGTTCACCGTACAGCTGGTGAACCAGGGCATCACTATTGCCCAGCTGTCGAAGAACGGACCGAAATTAGTATTATAGAATTATAATTAGTATTTATAGAAATATGTTTGGGTGTCCCAAGGCAGAACACAGTGGCTTATTATTAATTTATTATTTCGTCGGGGCTCTTGGTCACGTAGCTGTTACTAACGTACGGAGAAAGGAGCCGTACCCCTCTAAAGATATGTGACCGTAAATCTACTGCACAGAAGGACGTTATTGATTTACACGGGATTCGAACCTCCCACGGACCCCCACCCCACCCCACCAGCCACTGGGTCAGATCAGGTCACTGGACGCCAGCCGAAGGTCAAGGTCACGGGAGTTACGCTGGCTCCACCCCACCCCACGAGAGACACACCAATAATATGAAGCCCGCGGTGTGTTTACCATCGCGACAATACGTGTACTTACTTGCATCCTGTAGCCTCGGCGATGGACACGGCCAGCTGACCACAGTTGGAGGCCGCTGACCTGTCACATCCTGGGATGGCGGCCACCTCCACCAACCCCCAGTGGAGCTGTAGAACTGAAACAGTATAAAGTGTGGGTCAGGTTATAGCATTGGTACCTCCCCCCCACCCCCCCCCCCCCCACCCAGTGGAGCTGTAGAACTGGAACAGTATAAAGTGTGGGTCAGGTTATAGCATAGGTACCTCCCCCCCACCCAGTGGAGCTGTAGAACTGGAACAGTATAAAGTGTGGGTCAGGTTATAGCATAGGTACCTCCCCCCCACCCCCCCACCCAGTGGAGCTGTAGAACTGGAACAGTATAAAGTGTGGGTCAGGTTATAGCATAGGTACCTCCCCCCCCCCCACCCAGTGGAGCTGTAGAACTGAAACAGTACAAAGTGTGGGTCAGGTTATAGCATAGGTACCCCCCCCCCACCCAGTGGAGCTTGAGAACTGGAACAGAATAAAGTGTAGGTCAGGTTATGGCATAGGTACATAGGTCTATTGGTGACACGTGTAACGGTGGCGATGGACCTCACAGCTGTGGCTATTGGTGACACGTGTAACGATGACGATGGACCTCACAGCTGTATTTATTGGTGACACGTGTAACGGTGGCGATGGACCTCACAGCTGTGTCTATTGGTGACACGTGTAACGGTGGCGATGGACCTCACAGCTGGGTCTATTGGTGACACGTGTAACGGTGGCGATGGACCTCACAGCTGTGTCTATTGGTGACAGGTGTAACGGTGGCGATGGACCTCACAGCTGTGTCTATTGGTGACACGTGTAACGGTGGCAATGGACCTCACAGCTGGGTCTATTGGTGACACGTGTAACGGTGGCGATGGACCTCACAGCTGTGTCTATTGGTGACAGGTGTAACGGTGGCGATGGACCTCACAGCTGTGTCTATTGGTGACACGTGTAACGGTGGCGATGGACCTCACAGCTGGGTCTATTGGTGACACGTGTAACGGTGGCGATGGACCTCACAGCTGTGTCTATTGGTGACAGGTGTAACGGTGGCGATGGACCTCACAGCTGTGTCTATTGGTGACACGTGTAACGGTGGCGATGGACCTCACAGCTGTGTTCCTTAGTAACACGTGTAACGGTAGCGACGGACCTCAGAGCTGTGTCTATTGGTGACACGTGTAACGGTGGCGATGGACCTCACAGCTGTGTCTATTGGTGACACGTGTAACGGTGGCGATGGACCTCACAGCTGTGTCTATTGATGACACGTGTAACGGTGGCGATGGACCTCACAGCTGTGTTCCTTAGTAACACGTGTAACGGTGGCGATGGACGTCACAGCTGTGTCTATTTGTAACAAGGTATGCTAGCTCAGTTGGTAGCGCTCTGAGCTTCAGACCGATATCGGTGTATTTTATGTTCGCACAGGTTCGACCCCCAAGCCCGGAATCCAACTCTGGGACTGGCCTCAGATATCTTCACGTTATTTATTATACTAGGACTCATCGGTCTGGTTGAACCATGCGTCTCCAAAGGTGTTCTAAACACCTGTGGAGTTAGAATTAAAGCTATTCATGCACCAAATTCCTACCTACATTATGATGTTCCAAATCAACGTGGTAGAGACATTGGCTGACTGTGTGATTGTTATCTCTGCACGACATAGATGTGGGATCATATGTTAAAAGGCCAAAACAAGGTATGTCAGAATGTTGCTGTACACAAGTACACAATAAAGCTACACTTTCCCACACGCGATGCACCAATGTGGCCAGGAGCCGCCCCGATAGCTCAGTGTGTTAGAGCGCTCGCATTGAGCGCTCTGGCCACCTGAGAGCCTAACGGCACGTGGGTCGATGGTTCGAGCCCTGCTTTGGCCATGTCTGTGTGGTCGCAGGATAAAGCTTCCATGTCTTTCTTCGTAAAGAGTAGGGGGTTACCCCGGGGACATGGCTCCGCTCGTCCGTTCCTTCTCCCATTGACGCGATATGACCAGAAGTATTAAAACGTCCTGAATCTACAACCAACCAATTTGGCCAAACAAGTTCCCTGTTATTTACTTAACAGAATAAATGTGTATACCAAGGACCTGCATTAATCAGTCATTTAAAACAGTCAAAACTGTTTTCTTCAATTCCTCAAGTATTGCTGAGTAACTTGAACATATGATGGGTTAATGACATTTGGGTTTGATGTATGGAGATGTACTACCAATGTAGTAAAGTACTTGTGTTCGTTGATCTTTATCCCGTATATCATTTCTAATCACTTGACTGGTCAATTGTGACATAACAAGCCAAATTCCATACATTCATGAATATGTCGTACCTCTCAGCTAAATGGTATTGATTGATGTGAGATCGTGGTAGTGAGCCTGGGGTCGGGGGAGGTGTTGCGTGCGTTTCTTAAACGGGCGCCATGGTATGCCAGGAGTTACGTTTACCTGCTTGACAGTAGTTTTTCGTATGTACGCCACCAAAACCGCCCCCCCCCCCCACAGATCCACACCCCCACGACCTGTTGATAAGCAGCTCGGCATGCCTTCTAACTAAGCTGGGGAGGCATCCTGTACCAAGGGTGAACTAGTCATAATACGCAAATTCTCAGATACCCTATATATGTATCTAGTAAAAGAGTACCAGTGGAGTAAAGATTGCGCCCTTGAGACATTCAACATCCGTCAAATCTCAGACATCACGTGTCTATATGCCTAGCATTCGTTGGAATGAGTACCAATGGAGTGACCACTTTGCTCATTCTGCATATTTCATTCCTCAAATAAAATTTACCCATATTCCTATAATACGTACCTATTGAAATGAGTACCAATGGAGTGACGACTTTGCTCATTCTACATTGTTAATCCAGAATGGGTGTCGGCGTGTAATCCAGGAGAGCCGGTTACCCCCCGGCTCGGCAGGTTTGTCTGCCTGGCTCTCTGTGACCGCCTTTCCCGCGCGCGTCCACTGGGGAGTAATCCTCCTCCGACAGCAGACGACAGTCTGACACCCGCGATAGCACGACGACTCCCGCGGGACGGACCGACACACAGACAGACAGACGGCGTGAGACGCTCAACCACGGCACGAGGTTGAGCGGGTACGAATCGGCTCGCGGACTATGTGTGACCCTCTGAATGCGAGGCGGGGGGGTTGGGGGTATATGTCCCTGCGAGTGCGAGGCAGGGGAGGGGGTTGGGGGTATATGTCCCTGCGAGTGCGAGGCAGGGGAGGGGGTTGGGGGTATATGTCTGTGCGAGTGCGAGGCGGGGGAGGGGGTTGGGGGTATATGTCCCTGCGAGTGCGAGGCGGGGGAGAGGGGCGGGGGCTGGGTTATATGTCTATAAGTGCGAGGCGGGAGGCGGTGGGTGGTGGGAGGAGGAGGATGAGGAGGGGTGGGGGTATGTGTCCGAATGAGTGGGAGGTGGGAGGATCAGAGAGGGGTGGGGGTTGGTTAAGGGGTAGGGTCTTATGGGATACATGCCGCTTTTGGGCTGTTGTTTTCTCTTCTCACGTTGTAAGCCCGGGTGTTACAAAATGTATATCCCATCCACACGTCCCCGCACCCCCATCACCTCACTCACTCACCCCCATCATTCCTGAGCGTTGTTGCGTAGAAAAGTAGAACAAAAAATGAAGTATCCGGGGAGTGGGAGGGGGGGGGGTGGTTGGTGGGAGTGGGGGTGGGTGGTTGGTGGGGGTGTGGGTGGGTCGTTGGTGGGTATGGAGGTCGAGGTTGGGGTTGGTGTTTGGGATGGGTCGCGTGGGTGGGGCCAGCCTGTGGGTCATGGGGAGAGGGCGGTGGGTAGGGTCTGTCTGTGTGTGATGAGGGGGGGGGGGAGGGCTTGCCCTCATAACATTGTTACATGGGTGCTGCGTCTTGAGGCGGCACGGACGCTGAGGCGATCTTCATGGCCGAATAAGTCTGGTAGAGTAAACATCTCTCAGCTCATCGGGGATGGGGAGGGGGGGGGGGGTCACGACAGGGCGGGGCGGCGGAACAGGCAGATCTCGCCAGGATGCGGGGTGTGTCATAAGGTGAGACCTGGACGACCTGGTCGCCTGTTTAAAACAGAACCCGGTGGACCTCTGTGGAGGTGTTTCCTGTACGACAGTGTGTGACCCCCGTGGGACTGTAGCTAAGCGGCCATGTCGCCTCATGAGGTGTGGTCCACGCACCTGGGAGAAGGGCAGGGCAGGGAGGAGAATTTAAAAAAAGGGGGGTGGGGGTATGTGGGGAGGCGGTGGTAGGTCGTGAGAATTTGGCGGCAACAGTAACTGGCAAAGGAGTTAGGCCTAAGGCACATGTTACGGTGACTCGTTAACCCACACCACCCCACCCCACCCCATCCCCTACACGACCCCCGCCTCTCCAGGCTCTCTAGGTGTGAAACCTCTTGTGTTGCTATCATTTACGATGCGTCTTGAGATATTCGTTGTTTTTAAAGTGCTTTGTTTTGCAGTCTCGATTGAAGTTTCCATTTTACTGCTTTTTTTTTTTTTTTTGCTGAGCGCCTACGTCGCTGCATATTACTTACGCCACAAACGAAATGAGTTGTGCCGCCCGGTTTCTTCATGTCAGAAGTTGCACAGTGTAAATCTTCCATGGATGAAACCACAATTCTTTTTTCTACATATTGTAGTAATCAGTAGTTTGGCGTTCATGTGCACACACGTTACCTAAAACACCCAATATAATCAACAGTAATATCATCTAAATAACATTATCTATAATGCTTTTGCGGGTTGGGGACGAATTACCGCCGAGAGGCGCAGAAATACCGCCCCCCCCCCCCCCCACCCCGCGGCCACTCTTCAGTGCCTTCCCCGCCCTTGGAAAGGCAGTCGAGTGGATCGTGACTATGTATAAACATCCGTGAAAAGTAGGCGTTGGCCTGACACCGGCAAGACGGCGGTGAGGGTGAGGGGGTGGCGGTTTCCACCCCTCCCCTCCCCTCCCCTCCTTTTTCACAGTACCTACCTGTCGCATCCACGGCGTGCGTGATCCGACCCCCCCCCCCCCCCTCCTTTTTTTCATCCCTGCCCCTCCCCCCACCCCGTCGCCATGACTTGTGTGCCACCACCCAGCCCGTTACCCAGACACCCTCCGCTCCTTCACCCCCCCCCCATCCAGCGAGCGGGGCGGTGGGTGAGGCCGTGCCCCCCCCCTCTCGCTCCTTCCCCCCCCCCTCTCCCCCCCCCTCCTATCCATTGGGGACAGTGGGTGCGGGCGCTGCCCGTGTTTTCGACCGACTGAACCCTTTATGTGTTTTCACCAGGCGTGGCGAGCTGGCGGCGGTGGTGGCTTAAACACTTCTTCTGACATTACTCACTCACTCGTCCTCATATACTGGATATACATATACCCCCCTGCCCGCTTCACCCCCCCCCCCACGCCCTCTCCCGCCGCCTCCCTCGCCCTCTCCCCCCCCTCCCCCTTACTTACTTAACTGTGCATACGTATACATACTGTAATGCAAGTCCTTTTACATTGTGGCGCTCCTTATTAAAGCGTACAGAGAAAAACTCCCATACCACCCTTACGCTCATCCCGCCTCCCTTCTACTCCGACACCCCCAACTCCACCCCACCCCCCGCTCCCAGCACACAACACATCTCTCACCACTTACATTATTAACAACAAACACACACTACTAGCCTAGATCCCAGGGCCCGCCATGGCTTTAAACCCACCCAACGTATATATATATATAATATATATATATATGTACATGGCAAACAGATTGCTTTAGAATTGAGAGCGACAGAAGTCTGTGTTATAAGGCCCCGCCCGATAGTAGTGGATGTCTCACTCACGCCCCAGATAACGGAACGAGGCATCTACAATGGTGTATAAATCTGGCGCGGGGCGTGTTGGCCGCGGTGCATTGTGGGAGCGGGCGTGTCCGCGGCTTGGACGGGTGTGGCGCCGTCGCCCTTAACAATACCCCCCCCCCCCCATCCCCCCTCGGCCTTTTATGGCTTTCTGTCTTTACAAAGACGACAGCGACAGAGGCACATACAGACAGTTTCCTCGTACCACAATGACGAGTACCCCTATTTGTCCGTGTTACGCCACACCTCAGTAAAAGGTTGTATTGAATGTAATGTAGTCTTCACATGAAGCTGTTACCCCCAGGAATACCCATGCGTCCAATGCAATCGAAACGTTCTTTTAATAATTGGGTCATTTAACTTTAAATACTCCAGTACTATTCTTGAGGGTATTAATTCAGTCCCATTAATGATACGTTACTTATAGTGCAAGTTATTCTCATCGCAATTTCTAGATCATGTGAACAGTTAATATGAACTGCGGCGAATCTCTGGGACACGTGTGCCTGAATTCAGATGAAAAACTGCCTATTAACACGGTATTGTGAGAAAAGTAAGTGGTGTTCTATCCCCCCCCCCCCCCCGCCAACCCCCCCGGCACAGCACACTCCCTTACTTCCTGGGTCCAGCGTTCCGGTGGTTCCGTTGTGTGTTCCCAGGTGGGCGTGATGCACCATTGAGTTTCTGACATGAGTTTTGCTTCCTGAATGGCCGCTTGAGGCCTGTCAAAGTACAGACTCCCGGACATATTTCCGGTCTTCATTGTACACTTTCGATAGCTTGTGATTATTTTTGTAGTATTTTTTTTTTTGGCCGCGACAGACATGGGTTTAACATGGCGGTCAAGATGTCATGGGTTTAACATGGCGGTCAAGATGTCATGGGTTTAACATGGCGGTCAAGATGTCATGGGTTTAACATGGCGGTCAAGATGTCATGGGTTTAACATGGCGGTCAAGATGTCATGGGTTTAACATGGCGGTCAAGATGTCATGGGTTTAATATGGCGGTCAAGATGTCATGGTTTAATATGGCGGTCAAGATGTCATGGGTTTAACATCGCGGTCAAGATGTCAAGGTTTAATATGGCGGTCAAGATGTCATGGGTTTAACATGGCGGTCAAGATATCATGGGTTTAATATGGCGGTCAAGATGTCATGGTTTAATATGGCGGTCAAGATGTCATGGGTTTAACATGGCGGTCAAGATGTCAAGGTTTAATATGGCGGTCAAGATGTCATGGTTTAATATGGCGGTCAAGATGTCATGGGTTTAACATCGCGGTCAAAATGTCAGAGGTTTAATATCAGGGCCAATATTTCATGGGTTTAACATGGCGGTCAAGATGTCATGGGTTTAACATGGCGGTCAAGATGTCATGGGTTTAACATGGCGGTCAAGATGTCATGGGTTTAATGTGGCGGTCAAGATGTCATGGGTTTAACATCGCGGTCAAAATGTCAGAGGTTTAATATCAGGGCCAATATTTCATGGGTTTAACATGGCGGTCAAGATGTCAAGGTTTAATATGGCGGTCAAGATGTCATGGGTTTAACATGGCGGTCAAGATGTCATGGGTTTAACATGGCGGTCAAGATGTCATGGGTTTAATATGGCGGTCAAGATGTCATGGGTTTAACATCGCGGTCAAAATGTCAGAGGTTTAATATCAGGGCCAATATTTCATGGGTTTAACATGGCGGTCAAGATGTCAAGGTTTAATATGGCGGTCAAGATGTCATGGGTTTAACATCGCGGTCAAAATGTCAGAGGTTTAATATCAGGGCCAATATTTCATGGGTTTAACATGGCGGTCAAGATGTCATGGTTTTAACATGGCGATCAAGATGTCATGGGTTTAACATGGCGGTCAAGATATTATGGGTTTAATATGGCGGTCAAGATGTCAATGGGCTTAACATGGCGGTCAATGTGTCATGGTTTTAACATGGCGGTCAAGATGTCATGGTATTAATATGGCGGTCAAGATGTGAGGAGTTTAATATGGAGGTCAAATTAATTTTATGATATCCTCGCGTATTTTTTTTTAATCTTGTACTTTCCTTTACTGACCGTAATCAAGTTTTACGTCTTTTTAGTGAAGAGGGTCATAAGGCTGTTATATCGTCTGCCTCAAGGCCACTGACCCGTTTTTGGCATCCGTTAATAACAAATGACCATGCAACGATGGCCCACGTGCCGTAAGTTACAGGCGGTTGAGAGTTGGCAAACCTCGTCAAATGGCTGGGTGTCAACAATCCATTTATCAAGCCGTACTGTCGCCATACTGTGGAGGCATATGCTTCATAACATAAGGCCTTAGATTGTTGGAATTTTCCGCTGATGCAATTATAATGACTTGATCGCTTAAATAAGATATTTATCAGGATGCTTTGACATTTGACTAAGATGACGCATGTAACTAGGCAGCTTTAACGATGTTACCGATAAGGATAACACTTATCAACGGCCACGTGCCATCTTACATCGCGCCGGTATTTGCAGTGCTGGCTTATTTATGAAATAGGTTTATCTTTAAGTCACGGTTATGCTTAGAAGGAATATGTATTTATATAATACATTCTGTCTTGCGTCGTCAAAGTATTATTGTACATTTGATTGTATGTCAATTTATTTATGGGACTGGTTCTACCAAAATCGTGTTCCACCGAAGATATATACGTTCTCGGTGTTTATAAGGCAGCGGTTTTATCTGGAATGGGGGAACCTCTCTGGTGTAGTGCTTTGGGCACTAGACTCTGGGTAGGCTCTCGGCTTGAATGCGGGCCCAGGCACCTAATCTGGAGCATCTGGAATAGTGACGGTATTCACACTGCCGGTACACATAAGGCATCGGTTCTATGAGGAATAGTGATGGTATTGACACTGCCGGTACACATAAGGCATCGGTTCTATCAGGAATAGTGATGGTATTCACACTGCCGGTACACATAAGGCATCGGTTCTATGAGGAATAGTGATAGTATTCACACTGCCGGTACACATAAGGCATCGGTTCTATCAGGAATAGTGATGGTATTCACACTGCCGGTACACATAAGGCATCGGTTCTATGAGGAATAGTGATGGTATTCACACTGCCGGTACACATAAGGCATCGGTTCTATCAGGAATAGTGATGGTATTCACACTGCCGGTACACATAAGGCATCGGTTCTATGAGGAATAGTGATGGTATTCACACTGCCGGTACACATAAGGCATCGGTTCTATCAGGAATAGTGATAGTATTCACACTACCGGTACACATAAGGCATCGGTTCTATCAGGAATAGTGATGGTATTCACACTGCCGGTACACATTAGGCATCGGTTCTATGAGGAATAGTGATGGTATTCACACTGCCGGTACACATAAGGCATCGGTTCTATGGGGAATAGTGATAGTATTCACACTGCCGGTACACATTAGGCATCGGTTCTATGAGAAATAGTGATGGTATTCACGCTGCCGGTACACATAAGGCATCGGTTCTATGAGGGATAGTGATAGTATTCACACTGCCAGTACACATAAGGCATCGGTTCTATCAGGAATAGTGATGGTATTCACACTGCCGGTACACATAAGGCATCGGTTCTATGAGGAATAGTGATAGTATTCACACTTCCGGTACACATAAGGCATCGGTTCTATGAGGAATAGTGATGGTATTCACACTGCCGGTACACATAAGGCATCGGTTCTATGGGGAATAGTGATAGTATTCACACTGCCGGTACACATAAGGCATCGGTTCTATGAGGAATAGTGATAGTATTCACACTGCCGGTACACATAAGGCATCGGTTCTATGAGGAATAGTGATAGTATTCACACTGCCGGTACACATAAGGCATCGGTTCTATGAGGAATAGTGATAGTATTCACACTGCCGGTACACATAAGGCATCGGTTCTATGGGGAATAGTGATGGTATTCACACTGCCGGTACACATAAGGCATCGGTTCTATGAGGAATAGTGATAGTATTCACACTGCCGGTACACATAAGGCATTGGTTCTATGAGGAATAGTGATAGTATTCACACTGCCAGTACACATAAGGCATCGGTTCTATGGGGAATAGTGATAGTATTCACACTGCCGGTACACATAAGGCATCGGTTCTATGAGGAATAGTGATGGTATTCACACTGCCGGTACACATAAGGCATCGGTTCTATCAGGAATAGTGATGGTATTCACACTGCCGGTACACATAAGGCATCGGTTCTATCAGGAATAGTGATAGTATTCACACTGCCGGTACACATAAGGCATCGGTTCTATGGGGAATAGTGATAGTATTCACACTGCCGGTACACATAAGGCATCGGTTCTATGGGGAATAGTGATAGTATTCACACTGCCGGTACACATAAGGCATCGGTTCTATCAGGAATGGTGATAGTATTCACACTGCCGGTACACATTTAGGCATCGGTTCTATCAGGAATAGTGATAGTATTCACACTGCCGGTACACATAGGGCATCGGTTCTATGAGGAATAGTGATAGTATTCACACTGCCGGTACACATAAGGCATCGGTTCTATCAGGAATAGTGATAGTATTCACACTGCCGGTACACATAAGGCATCGGTTCTATCAGGAATAGTGATGGTATTCACACTGCCGGTACACATAAGGCATCGGTTCTATGAGGAATAGTGATAGTATTCACACTGCCGGTACACATAAGGCATCGGTTCCATCAGGAATAGTGATAGTATTCACACTGCCGGTACACATAAGGCATCGGTTCTATCAGGAATAGTGATAGTATTCACACTGCCAGTACACATAAGGCATCGGTTCTATCAGGAATAGTGATAGTATTCACACTGCCGGTACACATAAGGCATCGGTTCTATCAGGAATGGTGATAGTATTCACACTGCCGGTACACATAAGGCATCGGTTCTATGAGGAATAGTGATAGTATTTACACTGCCGGTACACATAAGGCATCGGTTCTATCAGGAATAGTGATAGTATTCACACTGCCGGTACACATAAGGCATCGGTTCTATCAGGAATAGTGATAGTATTCACACTGCCAGTACACATAAGGCATCGGTTCTATCAGGAATAGTGATAGTATTCACACTGCCGGTACACATAAGGCATCGGTTCTATCAGGAATAGTGATGGTATTCACACTGCCGGTACACATAAGGCATCGGTTCTATGAGGAATAGTGATGGTATTCACACTGCCGGTACACATAAGGCATCGGTTCTATCAGGAATAGTGATAGTATTCACACTGCCGGTACACATAAGGCATCGGTTCTATGAGGAATAGTGATGGTATTCACACTGCCGGTACACATAAGGCATCGGTTCTATGAGGAATAGTGATAGTATTCACACTGCCAGTACACATAAGACATCGGTTCTATGAGGAATAGTGATGGTATTCACACTGCCGGTACACATAAGGCATCGGTTCTATCAGGAATAGTGATAGTATTCACACTGCCGGTACACATAAGGCATCGGTTCTATGGGGAATAGTGATAGTATTCACACTGCCGGTACACATAAGGCATCGGTTCTATGAGGAATAGTGATGGTATTCACACTGCCGGTACAATAAGGCATCGGTTCTATCAGGAATAGTGATGGTATTCACACTGCCGGTACACATAAGGCATCGGTTCTATGAAGAATAGTGATGGTATTCACACTGCCAGTACACATAAGGCATCGGTTCTATGAAGAATAGTGATGGTATTCACACTGCCGGTACACATAAGGCATCGGTTCTATCAGGAATAGTGATAGTATTCACACTGCCGGTACACATAAGGCATCGGTTCTATCAGGAATAGTGATGGTATTCACACTGCCGGTACACATAAGACATCGGTTCTATGAAGAATAGTGATGGTATTCACACTGCCAGTACACATAAGGCATCGGTTCTATGAGGAATAGTGATAGTATTCACACTGCCAGTACACATAAGGCATCGGTTCTATGAGGAATAGTGATAGTATTCACACTGCCGGTACACATAAGGCATCGGTTCTATCAGGAATAGTGATAGTATTCACACTGCCAGTACACATAAGGCATCGGTTCTATCAGGAATAGTGATAGTATTCACACTGCCGGTACACATAAGGCATCGGTTCTATCAGGAATAGTGATAGTATTCACACTGCCGGTACACATAAGGCATCGGTTCTATCAGGAATAGTGATAGTATTCACACTGCCGGTACACATAAGGCATCGGTTCTATCAGGAATAGTGATAGTATTCACACTGCCGGTACACATAAGGCATCGGTTCTATCAGGAATAGTGATAGTATTCACACTGCCGGTACACATAAGGCATCTGTTCTATGAGGAATAGTGATAGTATTCACACTGCCGGTACACATAAGGCATCGGTTCTATGAGGAATAGTGATGGTATTCACACTGCCGGTACACATAAGGCATCGGTTCTATCAGGAATAGTGATAGTATTCACACTGCCGGTACACATAAGGCATCGGTTCTATGAGGAATAGTGATAGTATTCACACTGCCAGTACACATAAGGCATCGGTTCTATCAGGAATAGTGATAGTATTCACACTGCCGGTACACATAAGGCATCGGTTCTATCAGGAATAGTGATAGTATTCACACTGCCGGTACACATAAGGCATCGGTTCCCTGAGGAATAGTGATAGTATTCACACTGCCAGTACACATAAGGCATCGGTTCTATGGGGAATAGTGATGGTATTCACACTGCCGGTACACATAAGGCATCGGTTCTATCGGGAATAGTGACGGTATTCACACTGCCGGTACACATTTAGGCATCGGTTCTATGGGGAATAGTGATGGTATTCACACTGCCGGTACACATAAGGCATCGGTTCTATGGGGAATAGTGATGGTATTCACACTGCCGGTACACATAAGGCATCGGTTCTATGAGGAATAGTGATAGTATTCACACTGCCGGTACACATAAGGCATCGGTTCTATCAGGAATAGTGATAGTATTCACACTGCCGGTACACATAAGGCATCGGTTCTATGGGGAATAGTGATAGTATTCACACTGCCGGTACACATAAGGCATCGGTTCTATCAGGAATAGTGATGGTATTCACACTGCCGGTACACATAAGGCATCGGTTCTATGGGGAATAGTGATGGTATTCACACTGCCGGTACACATAAGGCATCGGTTCTATCAGGAATAGTGACGGTATTCACATTGCCGGTACACATTTAGGCATCGGTTCTATGGGGAATAGTGATGGTATTCACACTGCCGGTACACATAAGGCATCGGTTCTATGGGGAATAGTGATGGTATTCACACTGCCGGTACACATAAGGCATCGGTTCTATCAGGAATAGTGATGTTATTCACACTGCCGGTACACATAAGGCATCGGTTCTATGGGGAATAGTGATGGTATTCACACTGCCGGTACACATAAGGCATCGGTTCTATCAGGAATAGTGACGGTATTCACACTGCCGGTACACATTTAGGCATCGGTTCTATCAGGAATAGTGATAGTATTCACACTGCCGGTACACATAAGGCATCGGTTCTATGAGGAATAGTGATAGTATTCACACTGCCAGTACACATAAGGCATCGGTTCTATCAGGAATAGTGATGGTATTCACACTGCCGGTACACATAAGGCATCGGTTCTATCAGGAATAGTGACGGTATTCACACTGCCGGTACACATTTAGGCATCGGTTCTATCAGGAATAGTGATAGTATTCACACTGCCGGTACACATAAGGCATCGGTTCTATGAGGAATAGTGATAGTATTCACACTGCCGGTACACATAAGGCATCGGTTCTATGAGGAATAGTGATAGTATTCACACTGCCAGTACACATAAGGCATCGGTTCTATCAGGAATAGTGATAGTATTCACACTGCCAGTACACATAAGGCATCGGTTCTATCAGGAATAGTGATAGTATTCACACTGCCGGTACACATAAGGCATCGGTTCTATGGGGAATAGTGATAGTATTCACACTGCCGGTACACATAAGGCATCGGTTCTATCAGGAATAGTGACGGTATTCACACTGCCGGTACACATTTAGGCATCGGTTCTATCAGGAATAGTGATAGTATTCACACTGCCGGTACACATAAGGCATCGGTTCTATGAGGAATAGTGATAGTATTCACACTGCCGGTACACATAAGGCATCGGTTCTATCAGGAATAGTGATGGTATTCACACTGCCGGTACACATAAGGCATCGGTTCTATGAGGAATAGTGATGGTATTCACACTGCCGGTACACATAAGGCATCGGTTCTATCAGGAATAGTGATAGTATTCACACTGCCGGTACACATAAGGCATCGGTTCTATGGGGAATAGTGATAGTATTCACACTGCCGGTACACATAAGGCATCGGTTCTATGGGGAATAGTGATAGTATTCACACTGCCGGTACACATTTAGGCATCGGTTCTATGGGGAATAGTTATAGTATTCACACTGCCGGTACACATAAGGCATCGGTTCTATCAGGAATAGTGATAGTATTCACACTGCCGGTACACATAAGGCATCGGTTCTATGAGGAATAGTGATGGTATTCACACTGCCGGTACACATAAGGCATCGGTTCTATCAGGAATAGTGATAGTATTCACACTGCCGGTACACATAAGGCATCGGTTCTATGGGGAATAGTGATAGTATTCACACTGCCGGTACACATAAGGCATCGGTTCTATGAGGAATAGTGATGGTATTCACACTGCCGGTACACATAAGGCATCGGTTCTATCAGGAATAGTGATGGTATTCACACTGCCGGTACACATAAGGCATCGGTTCTATGAAGAATAGTGATGGTATTCACACTGCCAGTACACATAAGGCATCGGTTCTATGAAGAATAGTGATGGTATTCACACTGCCGGTACACATAAGGCATCGGTTCTATCAGGAATAGTGATAGTATTCACACTGCCGGTACACATAAGGCATCGGTTCTATCAGGAATAGTGATGGTATTCACACTGCCGGTACACATAAGACATCGGTTCTATGAAGAATAGTGATGGTATTCACACTGCCAGTACACATAAGGCATCGGTTCTATGAGGAATAGTGATAGTATTCACACTGCCAGTACACATAAGGCATCGGTTCTATGAGGAATAGTGATAGTATTCACACTGCCGGTACACATAAGGCATCGGTTCTATCAGGAATAGTGATAGTATTCACACTGCCAGTACACATAAGGCATCGGTTCTATCAGGAATAGTGATAGTATTCACACTGCCGGTACACATAAGGCATCGGTTCTATCAGGAATAGTGATAGTATTCACACTGCCGGTACACATAAGGCATCGGTTCTATCAGGAATAGTGATAGTATTCACACTGCCGGTACACATAAGGCATCGGTTCTATCAGGAATAGTGATAGTATTCACACTGCCGGTACACATAAGGCATCGGTTCTATCAGGAATAGTGATAGTATTCACACTGCCGGTACACATAAGGCATCTGTTCTATGAGGAATAGTGATAGTATTCACACTGCCGGTACACATAAGGCATCGGTTCTATGAGGAATAGTGATGGTATTCACACTGCCGGTACACATAAGGCATCGGTTCTATCAGGAATAGTGATAGTATTCACACTGCCGGTACACATAAGGCATCGGTTCTATGAGGAATAGTGATAGTATTCACACTGCCAGTACACATAAGGCATCGGTTCTATCAGGAATAGTGATAGTATTCACACTGCCGTTACACATAAGGCATCGGTTCTATCAGGAATAGTGATAGTATTCACACTGCCGGTACACATAAGGCATCGGTTCCCTGAGGAATAGTGATAGTATTCACACTGCCAGTACACATAAGGCATCGGTTCTATGGGGAATAGTGATGGTATTCACACTGCCGGTACACATAAGGCATCGGTTCTATCGGGAATAGTGACGGTATTCACACTGCCGGTACACATTTAGGCATCGGTTCTATGGGGAATAGTGATGGTATTCACACTGCCGGTACACATAAGGCATCGGTTCTATGGGGAATAGTGATGGTATTCACACTGCCGGTACACATAAGGCATCGGTTCTATGAGGAATAGTGATAGTATTCACACTGCCGGTACACATAAGGCATCGGTTCTATCAGGAATAGTGATAGTATTCACACTGCCGGTACACATAAGGCATCGGTTCTATGGGGAATAGTGATAGTATTCACACTGCCGGTACACATAAGGCATCGGTTCTATCAGGAATAGTGATGGTATTCACACTGCCGGTACACATAAGGCATCGGTTCTATGGGGAATAGTGATGGTATTCACACTGCCGGTACACATAAGGCATCGGTTCTATCAGGAATAGTGACGGTATTCACATTGCCGGTACACATTTAGGCATCGGTTCTATGGGGAATAGTGATGGTATTCACACTGCCGGTACACATAAGGCATCGGTTCTATGGGGAATAGTGATGGTATTCACACTGCCGGTACACATAAGGCATCGGTTCTATCAGGAATAGTGATGTTATTCACACTGCCGGTACACATAAGGCATCGGTTCTATGGGGAATAGTGATGGTATTCACACTGCCGGTACACATAAGGCATCGGTTCTATCAGGAATAGTGATAGTATTCACACTGCCGGTACACATAAGGCATCGGTTCTATGGGGAATAGTGATAGTATTCACACTGCCGGTACACATAAGGCATCGGTTCTATCAGGAATAGTGACGGTATTCACACTGCCGGTACACATTTAGGCATCGGTTCTATCAGGAATAGTGATAGTATTCACACTGCCGGTACACATAAGGCATCGGTTCTATGAGGAATAGTGATAGTATTCACACTGCCGGTACACATAAGGCATCGGTTCTATCAGGAATAGTGATGGTATTCACACTGCCGGTACACATAAGGCATCGGTTCTATGAGGAATAGTGATGGTATTCACACTGCCGGTACACATAAGGCATCGGTTCTATCAGGAATAGTGATAGTATTCACACTGCCGGTACACATAAGGCATCGGTTCTATGGGGAATAGTGATAGTATTCACACTGCCGGTACACATAAGGCATCGGTTCTATGGGGAATAGTGATAGTATTCACACTGCCGGTACACATTTAGGCATCGGTTCTATGGGGAATAGTGATAGTATTCACACTGCCGGTACACATAAGGCATCGGTTCTATCAGGAATAGTGATAGTATTCACACTGCCGGTACACATAAGGCATCGGTTCTATGAGGAATAGTGATAGTATTCACACTGCCGGTACACATAAGGCATCGGTTCTATCAGGAATAGTGATGGTATTCACACTGCCGGTACACATAAGGCATCGGTTCTATGAGGAATAGTGATGGTATTGACACTGCCGGTACACATAAGGCATCGGTTCTATGAGGAATAGTGATGGTATTCACACTGCCGGTACACATAAGGCATCGGTTCTATGAGAAATAGTGATGGTATTCACACTGCCGGTACACATAAGGCATCGGTTCTATGAGGAATAGTGATGGTATTCACACTGCCGGTACACATAAGGCATCGGTTCTATCAGGAATAGTGATGTTATTCACACTGCCGGTACACATAAGGCATCGGTTCTATGGGGAATAGTGATGGTATTCACACTGCCGGTACACATAAGGCATCGGTTCTATCAGGAATAGTGACGGTATTCACACTGCCGGTACACATTTAGGCATCGGTTCTATCAGGAATAGTGATAGTATTCACATTGCCGGTACACATAAGGCATCGGTTCTATGAGGAATAGTGATAGTATTCACACTGCCAGTACACATAAGGCATCGGTTCTATCAGGAATAGTGATGGTATTCACACTGCCAGTACACATAAGGCATCGGTTCTATCAGGAATAGTGACGGTATTCACACTGCCGGTACACATTTAGGCATCGGTTCTATCAGGAATAGTGATAGTATTCACACTGCCGGTACACATAAGGCATCGGTTCTATGAGGAATAGTGATAGTATTCACACTGCCGGTACACATAAGGCATCGGTTCTATCAGGAATAGTGATAGTATTCACACTGCCAGTACACATAAGGCATCGGTTCTATCAGGAATAGTGATAGTATTCACACTGCCGGTACACATAAGGCATCGGTTCTATGGGGAATAGTGATAGTATTCACACTGCCTGTACACATAAGGCATCGGTTCTATCAGGAATAGTGACGGTATTCACACTGCCGGTACACATTTAGGCATCGGTTCTATCAGGAATAGTGATAGTATTCACACTGCCGGTACACATAAGGCATCGGTTCTATGAGGAATAGTGATAGTATTCACACTGCCGGTACACATAAGGCATCGGTTCTATCAGGAATAGTGATGGTATTCACACTGCCGGTACACATAAGGCATCGGTTCTATGAGGAATAGTGATGGTATTCACACTGCCGGTACACATAAGGCATCGGTTCTATCAGGAATAGTGATAGTATTCACACTGCCGGTACACATAAGGCATCGGTTCTATGGGGAATAGTGATAGTATTCACACTGCCGGTACACATAAGGCATCGGTTCTATGGGGAATAGTGATAGTATTCACACTGCCGGTACACATTTAGGCATCGGTTCTATCAGGAATAGTGTTAGTATTCACACTGCCGGTACACATAAGGCATCGGTTCTATGAGGAATAGTGATAGTATTCACACTGCCGGTACACATAAGGCATCGGTTCTATGAGAAATAGTGATGGTATTCACACTGCCGGTACACATAAGGCATCGGTTCTATGAGGAATAGTGATAGTATTCACACTGCCAGTACACATACGGCATCGGTTCGGTCATGCATGGAGAGCACCTGGCGCTTTGCACGTCTTATTTCAAGCTCTCGACGGATGACGGACGTGAGCGACAAAACTGTGGCATATTTGCTCCAGCTCTCTATTGATATTTACGATGAGTCAGATAATGAGCCGAAGGAAATCTGAAGTACCCTTGCGTTTGTCAAATCGCTTGACTGAAAAAAAGGCGAAAAAGGCGAAAGTGTAGGATTTTGCGGTGATAAAACTTGCACAGTAAAGACGCATTTGTTGACACATCACTCAAGAACGACCGCTGCCGGACACAGACAGAAACAAAAACCCGAGATCTCCATGGAACTGCGCCATAGGACCGATTCATTGGAACAACCATAAAGGGGCATTAAAGGGCCTCTTTAAATACTAAAGGGCCCCTTTTAATCCTAGAGGGGCGTGAGAGTGTGTTTAGTTTTGTTGTGTTCACGACGTTTGGATCCTCGGAGATTGACATACAGGATGTGCTCTTTGATTTTTATACCATAAATCGCATGAAATGGTTTCATTTTTGCAGCGGAACCTCCGACCTATGAGATTTGTTGTTCCGGTGTATGTAAGGCTTTGTCGTGTTTGGTGTTTATCGGGTGGTCTGTATAGACTAACAGTGCGCTAGCAACTAGATGTCCATGCCCCCCGCCCCCCCCCCCCACCCAAATCACCCCCACCCCCCTCTCTCTACGAGAGAACAATTAAAACAATCATCAAACTGGGTTCCCGCGGCCATGGAACATCCGAGAAAATCCTCGAAAAAGCAAGGAAAGTCAGTTTTCTACAATTCATGGAAAATGGCTTTGGGGGGGGGTGAAACCGTTATGGAATCTATCCTACCCCCACTTACGTATGTATAGTAGTATTATAAAGTGGCAGGTTGAAAGGGTGTTGGTTTAATGTATAATCGATGCGCTGCGAGTCATTCACTTCCAATGGTCGCCCAGCTTACAGGTGCCGTGTTTTATACATACAAACCATTGGGTGAAGCGGGTGGCTATGACTATGTGGGGAGAAGGAGGTGGCCATCTTGCAGAAATGCTTATTGTCTTTCTGACATCTACATGTAAGGGACCTTTATCATTAGGGTGATATTTGGATGTATACGTGCTAAAAACCAAGGAAATCCTCGTGGCAAATCATTAATTTGTCATGGAGCATCGCATTTTTCATCGCAGAGAAGGGATTTGTGTGTGAACCATGGGCAAGATCTGGAGAGTATTAGTCGGTTGGTAGGCCAGTGATCTGATGGCCAACGTGGCCAAATAAAAAAACAAATCATCACTTAATGATCAAAACTGATCTTTCCCACCGCATTTCCACCTACACAAATAGATAATATTATTCAACGTATCGGTAATCGGTCGGTTGGTTGACTGGTTCGTTTAAGAAACATTACTTCGCACGTAATTCTCCGTTCCAGATATACATAGACTGGATGTGGGATCTTTAGTCGCCCTAAAAAAAACTTTAGACATTCGTACCATGGTGTGCGAATCTGAGACAAACGGGGCATAATGGCTGGTCTGGAAGAGCTTTTTGATAAGGCTAAACCGTAAGCTGTAACCGCTAGGCCAATAAGCGTGTCCCCTATGCTCGTTGGAACAGCCACCGCTCCTCGGTAAACTAGTGGGGAGCCTTCCTGGTTCAAGTCGTAAGCATGCTGCAGATCACCAGGTTGTGGGTTCGCGCCTTAGCACCGGCCTCTGCGGCAGCTTTCACCCAACCCCATTTGTCTTTGTCCAGGCAGGTTTCTTGGCCTGGATTAACCTTCACGTGTGCAAAAGTGGCCTAACAGACTGACATTGCCTCTCTCCATACTAATACGTGGTGTCGCCTGGGCCCGTGTTTTTCGTCCGTCGCACGATTGTTCGTACTTTGAGTTTCCCGGCGGCCCCAGCCAGACTTGAGGAGTGCGTGGTACGGAAAGGTCCCCAGAGTACCGCCCGGCAGGCAGGTATGCATACCTCACTCGTCGTCCGTGTAATTATCGCCCGCCCGCCCCCCTCGACCCTTCGCCCCGTATGTCAATCATAAAAATGAGCGTCTTTTTCCCCCGAACCCAATACTTTGTCCTAAACCCCCACAGCTATTTTTCTGGTGATCTGGCCGTAGTTAAGATATCGCCCACTAGATGGAAGCACGAGCGGCGTGGGTCTGTAAGATTTAGAAATCCGCGACGTGTATGAGGTCACGTGGCCAGGGATGGGCCACGTGCACTAGGCCCAAGGTCACGTCGCCAGGGATGGGCCACGTGCACTAGGCCCAAGGTCACGTCGCCAGGGATGGGCCACATGCACTAGGCTAGTGCCTAAGGCACCGGTCCATGATGGACATCTTGTCAACGTGTGTGGGTCGCTTTTAGTGACTAGCGACTAAATTTGATGTCAAAATGCCGACGACATCTCTCCAACGCTCTCAATGTTCTTTTATTAATTACAACGTGGCTATCCACACGTCATTACCGAATATTAATTAGGATCAGATCAGATCTGATCGATAAATTTTCAAGAGACCCTCAATAAAGTTGGGGATCCATTGAGCTAGTGAGTGTGCAGGAATTCAGATGAAGGTCTGTGGCCAAGAGGGTTCACGTTACGCCTTCGGTCAATTCTCTTTGACGTCACCTCGCGAGGCAGACATACTTTACCTATTCTCCCAGTGACGTCACGTCGCGAGGCTGACATACATTACCTATTCATAGTGACGTCACGTCGCGAGGCTGATATACTTTACCTATTCTCAGTGACGTCACGTCGCGAGGCAGATATACTTTACCTATTCTAAGTGACGTCACGGCTCGAGGAAGACATACTTTACCTATTCTCTCAGTGACGTCACGTCACGAGGCTGACATGCATTACCTATTCTCAGTGACGTCACGTCGTGAGGAAGACATACATTACCTATTCTCAATGACGTCACGTCGCGAGGCTGACATGCTTTACCTATTCTCAGTGACGTCACGTCGCGAGGCAGATATACTTTACCTATTCTCAGTGACGTCACGTCGCGAAGCAGATATACTTTACATATTCTCAGTGACGTCACGTCGCGAGGCAGAGGTGCCTTACCTATTCTCTCAGTCACGCCACATCGCGAGGCAGACATACTTTACCTATTCTCTCGGTGACCTCACGTCGCGAGGAAAACATACTTTACCTATTCTCTCAGTGACGTCACGTCGCGAGGCAGACATACTTTACCTATTCTCTCAGTGACGTTACGTAGCGAGGCAGACATACTATACCTATTCTCTCGGTGACGTCACGTCGCGAGGAAGACATACTTTACCTATTCTCTGTGACGTCACGTCGCGAGGCGGACATACATTACCTATTCACAGTGACGTCACGTCGCGAGGCTGACATACTTTACCTATTCTCTCAGTGACGTCACGTCGCGAGGCAGACATACTTTACCTATTCTCTGTGACGTCACGTCGCGAGGCGGACATACATTACCTATTCTCTCAGTGACGTCACGTAGCGAGGCAGACATACTTTACCTATTCTCTCGGTGACGTCACGTCGCGAGAAAGACATACTTTACCTATTTCAGTGACGTCACGTCGCGAGGCAGACATACTTTACCTATTCTCAGTGACGTCACGTCGCGAGGCTGACATACTTTACCTATTCTCAGTGACGTCACGTCGCGAGGCAGACATACTTTACCTATTCTCAGTGACGTCACGTCGCGAAGCATATAGACTTTACATATTCTCTCAGTTACGTCACGTCGCGTGGCAGACATACTTTATCTATTCCTAGTGACGTCACGTCGCGAGGCAGATATATTGCACCAATGTTCTCAGTGATCGGTTGTATATTCAGGACGCTTTAACAAATTTTCGTCATATCGCGTCAATGAGATGAGGAAGGGAAGAGTGGAACCATCTTCCCGGGGTAAAGTCTTACTCCTTGCGAACAAGGACATGGAGTCTTTATCCAGCGACCACACAGACATGGCCACAGCGGCGCTCGAACCACGGATCCACGTGCCGTTAGGCTCTCATTTGGCCAGAGCGCTCAATGCAAGCGCTCTAACCACCTGAGCTATTGGGGCGGCCCCTGCTCTCAGTGACGTCACGTTACCACTCAGGCTTGTTACACATTTCATTATCACATGGAGTAATCGATGGTCCCTTTCTCGGGGGAAAATCGTGGTGAACATCCCTTTCTCCGATGTGGAACGGAAAATACAAGAACAGTGTCTGGTGTAGGCAGAAAAACTGCATTTAGGAATGGAAGCATAGGCATACATCTATCCTGTTGATGTTTATCCAGCAGGCAGGAATCTACTAATGTACAAGATCGCTATAGCAAGTTTAATAATGTGGAGTATAATGTTGTTTTTGAGCACACAATGTCGACACAGTGGTTGGAATGACAAATTCCATTCACCAACTTTGACTTTTCTTTGATATATGTCGCATCAAATACTTTACGCATTGACGCTTAGGAAAGAGAACTCTTCTTTTAGTGTCCCAATCCATCGATATTGATCTAGAAGCAATATAAACAGCGTTCCTAGCGTACTTCACATGTTCATGCGAAGCCAAACTTGACAATGCCCTTTCTCCGAGCATGGCAACTCCCTTTCTCGGCCGATGTCTTCAAGTGACAACGCCGTTTCGGCGATGCTGACTGCAAAAGGCAACCACATTTGACGCCATAATTTGTTATTTATTTTTACAATTAGTTTGATACTATTCACATTATTGAGGTAGATGACTGTGGGGCGAGAAATTGGCAATGGTGGGGGTGGGGGGGGGGGCGGAGGCATTTTAGAGAAGTTTAATATTAAACAACCGTGAATCGGAAAATCGCTAATATATATCATGTATTCGCCTTTCCTTTGTATATGATATCGTTTTAATTTATCGTGATTTGGTAATAAGAAATGTATTGTTAGTGATTTGGGAACACGACCCCCCCCCCCCCCCCCACCCAACACTCCCTCACACACACACCTATAATAAGGCTACATAGCATTTAATTTGTAGAATCGAAAATATTTTTAAAGCTTTGTGAACTGCGGACAATTCGTTCAGACTGATGAATTATTCAGCGTACTGCCAGCTCTACCGTTAGCTACCATTGGAATATAAATGTCAACGTCCGAGAAAGGGAGTTGTCAAGTGCGATTTTACAATGACCACTTAAAAGTCCTTTAAAACATAGTTCAACGTGTTCTTGGCATTGCATGTTGTGCATCGGCGGCAGGAATGCTTCACCGTTGCTGCCTGTTAACAAGAAATTTCACAACGTAAAGAGGCCTAATGGCATGGGTTGGCACACCAGTCGGCATTCCTCGCGTTGGGGGATGTGTTTGTGTGCGACTTTTCTCATATGCAGGTCTCGTGTCAGCCCGTCATAACAGACACGTTAGACACTTAGATGCATATTTTACTTGTTAAAACCATAAAGTGGATCAAGGAACCAAAATGAATTCGGATTATTAATGAAATAGTGAAAGAATGTGGGCAATCCCGCCGAGAACGGGACGTTCACCGCCGAGAACGGGGCGTTCACCGCCGAGAACGGGACGTTTACCGCCGAGAACGGGACGTTCACCGCCGAGAACGGGACGTTTGCCGCCGAGAACGGGACGTTCACCGCCGAGAACGGGCGTGTTCGCCGAGATCGGGATGTTTACCGCCGAGAACGGGCGTGTTCGCCGAGATCGGGATGTTTACCGCCGAGAACGGGCGTGTTCGCCGAGATCGGGCGTGTTCGCCGAGATCGGGCGTGTTCGCCGAGTTCGGGCGTGTTCGCCGAGATCGGGCGTGTTCGCCGAGATCGGGCGTGTTCGCCGAGTTCGGGCGTGTTCGCCGAGATCGGGCGTGTTCGCCGAGATCGGGCGTGTTCGCCGAGATCGGGCGTGTTCGCCGAGAAAGGGACGATCGATTACTACATGTGATTATAGTCGACTTCGTGCTATCGACAGTCTTAGGGGTCAACCCCGGACCGCAAATTTGGCCCAGTTTTCTCAGTTTATGTATTATTTGTGTGTACATAAGATGTTTCATAAAAACATTCCCCCAGTGAGCCCAGTCTTTGGCCAGGTGTAGCCATTCTATCCACACCACCATGGCATGTGCCAGCCACTGTTCACACGGAGGCCGAAGCGCGCCACCTGGCGACACATAGCCGCACTTCCTTGGCTGTAATAAACCTGTTTTGCTTTTTCCAACCTTTATTGGACTTTTACTGCGTCCCGAAATTGCTTTCCATTATCACAGGAGAGCGACTACCTCCAGGTGAAGGAAATTACTTTTGTATGGCAGGATGTTCCTCAACAAGGTGTCCCACAACAAGGGTGCGCGCCGACCGACGACGTGTAGTCTTTGCCCCCCCCCCCCCCAGTCTACCCCCAGGATGACCGACGGCAAACATTGCTTGAAGGAGTACCTCTGATTTGTTGAACTATTTTTATTCTCAGAGCACCTGTTTTATACTCAGCTCATATACATTGGTATATTTCATACTGGAGAATGGGTTTGTCTTCTACTTTTAATGAAAGCCCTCCTGCCAAAGACCACTACTCCTACCAAAGAAGAAATAGCTGGAAAAGTTAAAATACCCTGAACTTGTTCACTTACGATCACCTTGGTTTTTGCATGTTTAATTCCTCTTAACTGAACCCCGCATAATAGCATGAATTGCCCACCTCAGTTCGGTGCCGCTAGAGGAGAGAAGGGTGGATACTGGGAGGGGGGGGGGCTTGCTCAGATTTTCCACGGGGTCAGTCTTTGATTCCAAATATCGAATTGGGCCACACCTTCAAGTCAAGTGAGTTCAACATTCGTTTGAAATAGGGTTCAGAGAGGGGGATGGGTTGACTGGCGTACACTATGTCGTATATTATTGCCTGTGGCTGTTTACGTGGTCGAATGTGGAGGTCGTGACAGTCCTGTCTTTGTAAGACTAATAGCATCATCAGATTAGGTCGAAAGTTCAAGACAAGCTTAGGTTGATCTAGCGTGGTCGGCACTCAGTCGTGCCACACAGTAATGAAGCAGAAATTGTGGTGTTTGACGCCACTTTTGTGCACATGAAGGATATATTGGGCCAAGAAACCTGAAGCTTGCGTTACGCGTAAGGTTACCATAGTTGCCATAATGAGACAGAAAGAAGCATTACCATAATGAGACAGAAAGAAGCGTTACCATAATGAGACAGAAAGAAGCGTTACCATAATGAGACAGAAAGAAGCGTTACCATAATGAGACAGAAAGAAGCATTACCATAATGAGACAGAAAGAAGCGTTACCATAATGAGACAGAAAGAAGCGTTACCATAATGAGACAGAAAGAAGCGTTACCATAATGAGACAGAAAGAAGCGTTACCATAATGAGACAGAAAGAAGCGTTACCATAATGAGACAGAAAGAAGCGTTACCATAATGAGACAGAAAGAAGCGTTACCATAATGAGACAGAAAGAAGCGTTACCATAATGAGACAGAAAGAAGCGTTACCATAATGAGACAGAAAGAAGCGTTACCATAATGAGACAGAAAGAAGCGTTACCATAATGAGACAGAAAGAAAATGTTGGTGTTTTAGGCCATCTTTATGCGCATGAAGGTTACACTGAAACACACTTTCCAGAGCAATGAAAGGGGTTTGGGTGACACGTGTCCCGCGTGTAGGTACCAGGGCGCAAACCCGTGACCCGTTGATCTGCAGCTCAGTCTGCTTAACTACTGGGTAACCCAAAACAGATCAAGACGAAAACTAAGAAACAAATATTATATCTGTATTTATGTTCCTCGTGTTGGAACCACGGGGGAAATTTATTAGGTTGTTCATCTAAATTCCACTTACGATAGGATAAGAAACGAAGACAAACGGAACCTTTTAATAGATCACAAGATCGCTGCAACTATTTTGTCATAATTACGGTATTTGTCCGTGTCTTGATGGTAGATTTATAGTCCGGAGGTGGCATTAATAAATTCATAATTATGACCATCGGTTGTCTTGGTTTAGGCGACGTTCGGTAATAAGTCGTAGCCACGTGTAATGTTAGTCCCGAATGTGCGAAAGTCTTTGTTCTTCCGTATGCCCCCCCCCACCCCCCAGTGGCTCAGTGGATGGCGCGCTCGACCCCATAATAAACCTTGCACTGAAAGATACTACATATCGTTCTGGTGTCCTCGGGTGCTCTCTTTTTGCATGTCGTATAATTGTTGTTTTTCTGCCTGTGCCATTGGATGTTGTTGTCATGGTGACACGACAATCACAGTGGCAGGTATTCTCCTCGTGTAGGCCACATAAAGAGAATATTCGACTGACACTTAATTTTGAATGCCTATTAAAAGTTCATAAAAAGAGGTCACGACGTTATTGGGTGGAATTGAAAATCATTTTTTTGGCATGTGACACATCATAGAAATATTTAGATGAATTCAATTGCCGCCGCGGACTCGCAAGTTGGGCGGGGCTCGCTAAGAGGGCGTCTTCCATTCTGGTTGTGACATTAGCATTGGTTGAACAGTTGGTGTTTTTTATCCTCCGCGCGTCGTTAGGTGCGGTAAGTTAACACAGCTATAGCGCCTTGGCCCTGCGTTAGCGGCTGGCTGGCCCTGCTCCGTGGCCCGGTAACACTGGGCAGCCAGCCCCCGGGGCAGTGACGCTCCACTGCTCTCCGGGGTACCCGAGACGGGGTGTGTTAGCAGGCAGGACATGCTCCACGTGGTACCGAGTGGTCTCTTTGCACTGGGGCGGGCTGGGCATACACACAATGCCAGGCGACTGGTGCCCCCCGCCCCACCAGTTTCGCCCTTTCACGTGGGGATCTCGCCACCACCTGACACTGTGGTTTACGTTTTTTTTAATTCTTTTTTTATTGTAATGATTTACTTCTTGACGCACCCAGTTTAACGGGTATCTCAGGGTCTTGGGGAGTAGCGGGGGGTGGGGGGGGGCAGAACAACGGTTCGTGGGGCAAGTGTTTTCATCCCACCCCAATTCAATCCACAAGGAAGTTTCTTGGCTCAATGTTTAGCCTTCATCTGGGCAAAAGCGGTCTAAAACACCCAACATTTCACTTCACTAGATGTATGGGTGAAAAGGTTATCCGATGGTTATCTGATTAAATTCAAATTCAATTTCTATTATTCATCGCATGTAAGAAAACGCACGTGTTGTGTTTTTGGTGATTAAAGAAAATCCTGCGTCGTTGGTTTCATGTCATTCATGGCATCAAATTAGCGTGAAAGAATGGTGAGCCTTATGTGTATAAGAAGTTTAAATGCAGCACACGATCGCTTGCAGTCTGTTCGACGACAAGCGTTCGCCAGATGGGCTGCAAGAGTTCGCTATTTATTGAATGATACCATTTCAAGTTGGCTGCAATACACGATTGCGTTATGAAATATGCCGCTTACCCAATTCCATTATGACGTCCTTGGGTAGTAGCGATGCACGGTTACGTCATGATGGACCTCTAATTTCACATATTTTTTATGTCGGGTTGCAGTAAAAGAAATCACTGGAGTCACGCAGCAGCTTTAACATGATTACATGACAAATTTCAACCTTTCGGCATTGAATATCATTCAATAAAGTGTCTGCCGCTGAATCGTATTCTCCAATGCTGCGATCGAGACCGTGTCGTATTTAAGTGCGCTACTAGCTGAGGTGCTCGCCCGCCCCTCCCTACTGCATGTCAAGGTGAGATGCTTGTTTCCAACATTGTAAGGGTTAAATTGTTTTTCTTTCTGTTTTTTTCAGTAAACTTCCGAGGATCTATAGGTTTTGGCCAAGACTCAATAGACTCGTTGCCAGGCAACATAGGCACCCAAGATGTGAACGATGTGCAGGTGATGTATAGCGGTGTAGTGGGTTACTGAGACGATACGATGTGCAGGTGATGTATAGCGGTGTAGTGGGTTACTGGGACCATACGATGTGCAGGTGATGTATAGCGGTGTAGTGGGTTACTGAGACCATACGATGTGCAGGTGATGTATAGCGGTGTAGTGGGTTTCTGGGACCATACGATGTGCATGTGATGTATAGCGGTGTAGTGGGTTACTGGGACCATACGATGTGCATGTGATGTATAGCGGTGTATTGGGTTACTGGGACCATACGATGTGCATGTGATGTATATCGGTGTAGTGGGGTACTGGGACCATACGATGTGCATGTGATGTATAGCGGTATATGACTCAAAACTCGTGTCTAACTTCTTTTTTACATTTCAGGCGGTAGCTAACCACTTGGTTCAATCTGGGAGGGCAGACCCAGAGAGAGTAGTCGTGATTGGCGGATCTCATGGCGGGTTTATAACCGCGCATCTCATTGGACAATTCCCGGTGAGTTAAACCATGGGTTACTATTCTATGTTCGGAACGGAAAAGGAACAATTGGAACATAAATAAAAATTAGTCTTGACATATAACAAATATTGTCTCTTTTTTTCTCATCACTAGGATATATTTTTTATTTCTAATGACTTAAATGGATTAAAGTTTGTGTAAGATAAGTATTCATTATATATTTACAATGGGATTATTGAATGTGGTTGCGATTTATGAGCCAGTTAACGATATGACGACTATCTGATGCTTAAACAACGTGTGCTCGCTTCCCCTGCAGGACTTCTACAAAGCTGCCGTCTGTAGGAACCCTGTGATCAACGTGGCCTGTGAGTACGCTGTCAGACAACGTTGTTATTCTTCCACTTTACAATATTACTGTTCTCTGAAGAGGTATTAATGTCTTCGTGCTTCCACGCCTCTTGCTAGTAATAAATAAATACAGGTTGGGGCCTCCTACTCTATCATAAGTTCTCAATCAGGGTTATAGGCACGTTACCCCTATTTTGTCTACGCGAGGGAGAGCCACTTTCCTGCTGAGTCTTCTGTCTGTGCACCGATTACAGCCGTTGACTCTTGTTCTGTTTCACACTTTCTTAGTTTTGCTGGTAAGTTAAAGTTTTTTAAAATTAATTACAGCCATGCTTGGAACTACGGACATCCCTGACTGGTGAGTACCACAGCCCCTACCGCCCTACTCTCAAACTCGACATGTATACTGCTAACCCATAAATGATTGTAAAAAAAAAACAGTGCCTTTGTAGTGATTTGAAAGTGTTTTAATTTCAATGTTTTTATTTTTTTATGACATGCGTTATTTAATTGGTACTCATCACAAATATTAACTGACCTGAAAATTATTTTCAGTGGCTTCCGCTCACGTTCAAATTTTTATCTGTTAGTCAGTGGTTTTCGCTATGTCGACACGGTCTAGGGGAGTCTCCCTGGCTTACTTGGTATGTAGGCTGAGCTGCAGATCTGCAGGTCGTGGGTATGTATACCTGCATATTTCCTCTAAGCACATTTCCTTATCCCCGGGAGGTTTCTTGACCCAATTCAGCTTTCGCATGCACACAAAGCGGCCTAAAGCACCCAATGTTCCACTTGATGTTGACAGGAACTACGTGGAGAGTGGCTTCCCGTTCAGTCACAAGGACTTGGGCGGCCCCGATGTCTACAAAGCGGCGTGGGAGAAATCTCCGATCCGACACATAGACCAGGTCAGGGGAGGCCTTCACTGTGTAACAGTGTTCACAATGTCCCGGCCATAGCAGAGATATCATGCATCTTGAAGGATGATGCATAAGACTAAGGAACGCTTTCATAATACTAAAATATATATATATAAATGTATAGATCGATGATAAGATCTGCTAAACTGATTCGCTCAGTGTCATGTCGCGGTAAGCGATTAGAAATGAGGAAGATATCACGAAACTTGTTTTGACAAATGTTCTGTGCCGTTCTGTCTGTCGCCCCCCCCCCGACCTCTGTACCTCTCTCTGCCCCCCCCCCCCCCGATGTCCCTGTAGGTGAAGGCCCCAGTGATGCTGATGGTGGGGCAGGACGACGCCAGGGTACCCCCCCAACAGTCGCACGAGTTCCGCAAGGAGCTACAGGCCAGGGGAGTCAAAGTGAGGTAAGTGAGGCCGTGATATGGTGACGGTGTTCATTCACAGGTATACGTGGTGAACACTGCGCCACCTAGCGAGCAACTTGTAAAGCCGCGCATGCCACCTAGCGAGCAACTTGTAAAGCCGCGCACGCCACCTGGCGAACGACTTAATAATACCTGTACACCTTATGCCAACTGGCAAACGGTACTTCACAGACAACGGGCGCAACCTAACGAGTTCGACATCTCTATTTGGGATGATAAGTGATAGAATCCATCCCCACACCTTGAAACGAAATGTCGACGCGAACCTTGAAGTGACGGTATGTCCGTTTCGTACCCAGAATGCTGCTGTACCCAGGCAACTCGCACCCCATCATCAAGGTCGACTCCGAGGCTGATGCCTTCATTAACATCATCAAGTGGTTCGGGGAACACATCGGTTGCTATAGCGACTGATGACATGGCGTCTTGCCGGACACGAGGCTCGACCTGAGCTAGCCACGACGCTCGGCTGTCCACTTATATATCCACGTATATTCACATTAGCTAAGTGTATTGATAACGATTGATGTAGGTAATACTAACTAATATCGGCGCTACTTGTTTTATAAACGGAAAATCCGTTTAGATGGTGTCTATGTCGTTTTTTGTTGTGAATTTATATTGTAGCCATTGTGTTAATATTCCACTGCTAGAGTGTCACCGATAAAAAATCAATGTGCCAATAGCTATGGTTATATGGTTGTAGATCGGGTAAGAATCGAACAGCGCGGAACTTCTACAGCTGATGTATTCTTTAAAAAAAAAGTTTTACTATTTTTACTTACTTACTTACTTCTTTGGTTTGTGTTTTATTTTATAAATTGTCGTTAAATTATGACCAGGTATGACGTATGTGACCAAAGGAAGTGCTATTGAGGTCTGGAGGTTTGTTTGTTATAAAAATATAAACTTACCGACAAATATCACATTTCCGTAGCCACCACCAGCATATGATTATCTTCGCAGTTTGTTTTCAGAATTAATTCTTTCTCGTGTATAAATATTCTCAAAATGTCTAACTACGAGAAGTTAAGTTGAGAGTCTGTGAACTGTTGCTAACATGAAAAAAGAACAAGCAAAGGCAGACATTTTACAATTTGTTTGCTGTGAACAAATTTTGATGCGACGTGAATGACTTAAAGTGTAAATCCTTGTTCGCTATTATTCTATCTAGCAGTTATTGATGCATAAGCAAAAACTGATGTTAAACTCACTTTGATGATTTCTTCCTTGTTTGCAATCCCTGGGTTGAACATATGTTACTCGCGAGTGATATATGAGCCATTCCAAAACAAGACTTATGAAAGTCAAGACTTATGAAAGTTCAATTACTGCATCAATTACACATTATGCCTAATAATTAGTTTCGTAGGTCCGTGAATAATTATTTTTATACTTGTATGACGTTTTCTTGGCTAAGTGTACGCATTGCTAAGAAATGTATATTGTATATGCTTAGGTTGTTTGGTACTTCAGAAATACAAGCTTTCATGTCGGAAAATCATCTGCCTCGCCATCTTTGCATTGTGTTGATCGACATAGCTTGGGCATCATAACGCCCTAATAAAATACACGAACGTTTGACGACAAATGTGTAACGTGATTTTTTATCTCGTATTCATCGAGCAGGAGACAGAGAAACAATAGCCTTAGAACCAAAGATGGCTTTGTCGTATCGGCCCGTAGATACCCGTAGATACCCGTAGATACCCGTAGATACCCGTAGATGCCCGTAGATACCCGTAGATACCCGTAGATACCCGTAGATACCCGTAGATACCCGTAGATACCCGTAGATGCCCGTAGATACCCGTAGATACCCGTAGATACCCGTAGATGCCCGTAGATACCCGTAGATACCCGTAGATGCCCGTAGATACCCGTAGATACCCGTAGATACCCGTAGATACCCGTAGATACCCGTAGATGCCCGTAGATACCCGTAGATACCCGTAGATGCCCGTAGATACCCGTAGATACCCGTAGATACCCGTAGATGCCCGCACGGCATTCTGTGTCTGCGGAATGTTTCGCATACATATATATACACTGCATACTACTTTATCACAAGGTAGACCCATATCTTCTACAAATAAATATACAGCCACATATCTGTGCATATCTGTACATATACAGCTACATATCTGTGCATATACAGCTACATATCTGTACATATACAGCTGCATATCTGTGCATATATAGCTACATATCTGTGGACATCTGTACATATACAGCTACATATCTGTACATATACAGCTACATATCTGCATGTCTGTACATATACAGCTGCATATCTGTGCATATATAGTTACATATCTGTGGACATCTGTACATATACAGCTACATATCTGTGCATATACAGCTACATATCTGTACATATATAGCTACATATCTGTGGACATCTGTACATATACAGCTACATATCTGTGCATATCTGTACATATACAGCTACGTATCTGTACATATACAGCTGCATATCTGTGCATTAACATGTACAGCTGCATATCTGTGCATATCTACATATACAGCTACATATCTGTACATATACAGCTACATATCTGTAATATACAGCTACATATCTGTAATATACAGCTACATATATGTACATATACAGCTACATATCTGTACATATACAGCTACATATCTGTACATATACAGCTACATATCTACATATCTGCACATATACAGCTACATATCTGTACATATACAGCTACATATCTGTACATATACAGCTACATATCTGTACATATACAGCTACATATCTGTACATATACAGCTACATATCTGTGCATATACAGCTACATATCTGTACATATACAGCTACATATCTGTTCATATCTGTACATATACAGCTACATATCTGTGCATATATAGTTACATATCTGTGGACATCTGTACATATACAGCTACATATCTGTGCATATACAGCTACATATCTGTACATATATAGCTACATATCTGTGGACATCTGTACATATACAGCTACATATCTGTGCATATCTGTACATATACAGCTACGTATCTGTACATATACAGCTGCATATCTGTGCATTAACATGTACAGCTGCATATCTGTGCATATCTACATATACAGCTACATATCTGTACATATACAGCTACATATCTGTACATATACAGCTACATATATGTACATATACAGCTACATATCTGTACATATACAGCTACATATCTGTACATATACAGCTACATATCTACATATCTGTACATATACAGCTACATATCTGTACATATACAGCTACATATCTGTACATATACAGCTACATATCTGTACATATACAGCTACATATCTGTACATATACAGCTACATATCTGTACATATACAGCTACATATCTGTACATATACAGCTACATATCTGTGCATATACAGCTACATATCTGTGCATATCTGTTCATATACAGCTACATATCTGTACATATACAGCTACATATCTGTACATATACAGCTACATATCTGTGCATATACAGCTGCATATCTGTGCATATCTGTGCATATACAGCTACATATCTGTTCATATCTGTGCATATACAGCTACATATCTGTACATATCTGTGCATATACAGCTACATATCTGTAGATATACAGCTACATATCTGTACATATACAGCTTCATATCTGTTCATATCTGTACATATACAGCTACATATCTGTGCATATCTGTTCATATACAGCTGCATATCAGTACATATACATATGCAGCTACATATCTGTACATATATAGCTGCATATCTGTACATATACAGCTACATATCTGCATATCTACATATACAGCTGCATATCTGTACATATCTGTGCATATACAGCTGCATATCTGTACATATACAGCTACATATCTGTACATATACAGCTACATATCTGTTCATATCTGTACATATACAGCTACATATCTGTGCATATCTGTCCATATACAGCTACATATCTGTGCATATCTGTACATATACAGCTACATATCTGTACATATACAGCTACACATCTGTACGTATACAGCTACACATCTGTACATATACAGCTACATATCTGTGCATATCTGTACATATACAGCTGCATGTCTGTACATGTACAGCTACATATCTGTACATGTACAGCTACATATCTGTACATGTACAGCTACATATCTGTGCATATCTGTGCATATACAGCTGCATGTCTGTACATGTACAGCTACATATCTGTGCATATCTGTACATATACAGCTACATATCTGTACATATACAGCTACATATCTGTTCATATCTGTACATATACAGCTACATATCTGTGCATATCTGTCCATATACAGCTACATATCTGTGCATATCTGTACATATACAGCTACATATCTGTACATATACAGCTACACATCTGTACGTATACAGCTACACATCTGTACATATACAGCTACATATCTGTGCATATCTGTACATATACAGCTGCATGTCTGTACATGTACAGCTACATATCTGTACATGTACAGCTACATATCTGTACATGTACAGCTACATATCTGTGCATATCTGTGCATATACAGCTGCATGTCTGTACATGTACAGCTACATATCTGTGCATATCTGTACATATACAGCTACATATCTGTACATATACAGCTACACATCTGTACATATACAGCTACATATCTGTGCATATCTGTACATATACAGCTGCATGTCTGTACATGTACAGCTACATATCTGTACATGTACAGCTACATATCTGTACATGTACAGCTACATATCTGTTCATATCTGTACATATACAGCTACATATCTGTTCATATCTGTACATATACAGCTACATATCTGTTCATATCTGTACATATACAGCTACATATCTGTGCATGTCTGTACATATACAGCTACATATCTGTACATATACAGCTACATATCTGTACGTATACAGCTACATATCTGTACATATACAGCTACATATCTGTACATATACAGCTGTATATCTGTACATATACCGCTACATATCTGTACATATACAGTTGCATATCTGTACATATACAGCTACATATCTGTACATATACAGCTGCATATCTGTACATATACCGCTACATATCTGTACATATACAGCTACATATCTGTTCATATCTGTACATATACAGCTACATATCTGTGCATATCTGTTCATATACAGCTGCATATCTGTACATATACAGCTACATATCTGTACATATACAGCTACATATCTGTACATATACAGCTACATATCTGTACATATACAGCTACATATCTGTACATATACAGCTACATATCTGTACATATACAGCTGCATATCTGTACATATGCCGCTACATATCTGTACATATACAGCTGCATATCTGTACATATGCCGCTACATATCTGTACATATACAGCTGCATATCTGTACATATACCGCTACATATCTGTACATATACAGCTACATATCTGTGCATATCTGTTCATATACAGCTGCATATCTGTACATATACAGCTACATATCTGTACATATACAGCTACATATCTGTGCATATCTGTTCATATACAGCTGCATATCAGTACATATACATATGCAGCTACATATCTGTACATATATAGCTGCATATCTGTACATATACAGCTGCATATCTGTACATATACAGCTACATATCTGTACATATATAGCTGCATATCTGTTCATATACAGCTACATATCTGTACATATCTGTGCATATACAGCTACATATCTGTAGATATACAGCTACATATCTGTACATATACAGCTTCATATCTGTTCATATCTGTACATATACAGCTACATATCTGTGCATATCTGTTCATATACAGCTGCATATCAGTACATATACATATGCAGCTACATATCTGTACATATATAGCTGCATATCTGTACATATACAGCTGCATATCTGTACATATACAGCTACATATCTGCATATCTACATATACAGCTGCATATCTGTACATATACAGCTACATATCTGTACATATACAGCTACATATCTGTTCATATCTGTACATATACAGCTACATATCTGTGCATATCTGTCCATATACAGCTACATATCTGTGCATATCTGTACATATACAGCTACATATCTGTACATATACAGCTACACATCTGTACATATACAGCTACATATCTGTGCATATCTGTGCATATACAGCTGCATGTCTGTACATGTACAGCTACATATCTGTGCATATCTGTACATATACAGCTACATATCTGTACATATACAGCTACACATCTGTACATATACAGCTACATATCTGTGCATATCTGTACATATACAGCTGCATGTCTGTACATGTACAGCTACATATCTGTTCATATCTGTACATATACAGCTACATATCTGTTCATATCTGTACATATACAGCTACATATCTGTTCATATCTGTACATATACAGCTACATATCTGTGCATATCTGTACATATACAGCTACATATCTGTACATATACAGCTACATATCTGTACGTATACAGCTACATATCTGTACATATACAGCTACATATCTGTACATATACAGCTGTATATCTGTACATATACCGCTACATATCTGTACATATACAGTTGCATATCTGTACATATACAGCTACATATCTGTACATATACAGCTGCATATCTGTACATATACCGCTACATATCTGTACATATACAGCTACATATCTGTTCATATCTGTACATATACAGCTACATATCTGTGCATATCTGTTCATATACAGCTGCATATCTGTACATATACAGCTACATGTCTGTACATATACAGCTACATATCTGTACATATACAGCTACATATCTGTACATATACAGCTACATATCTGTACATATACAGCTGCATATCTGTACATATACCGCTACATATCTGTACATATACAGCTGCATATCTGTACATATACAGCTACATATCTGTACATATACAGCTGCATATCTGTACATATACCGCTACATATCTGTACATATACAGCTACATATCTGTGCATATCTGTTCATATACAGCTGCATATCTGTACATATACAGCTACATATCTGTACATATACAGCTACATATCTGTACATATACAGCTACATATCTGTACATATACAGCTACATATCTGTACATATACAGCTACATATCTGTGCATATCTGTTCATATACAGCTACATATCTGTACACATATAGCTACATATCTGCATATCTGTACATATACAGCTGCATATCTGCACATAAACAGCTACATATCCGCATATCTGTGCATATCTACATATACAGCTGCATATCTGTACATATACAGCTACCTATCTGTGCATATACAGCTACATATCTGTACATATACAGCTACATATCTGCATGTCTGTACATATACAGCTGCATATCTGTACATATACAGCTACATATCTGTGCATATCTGTACATATACAGCTACATATTTGTATATGTATGTGCGTGATTAGAACTGATCCAATATTTTGAAATGAGAGCCACTTTTAGCGGGGTGAGTTATCCGAAGAAGGGTTGGGTGGGGTGGGGGAGGGGTTTGATTTGATTTGATTGGGTTTTAACGGCACTTTCAGCGTGTAAGTCTATACCGTGCCATACTGGTTAAGTTCAATCTAAATAACTCGAGATTCAGTACTAAAACCCTGAAAGTATCAATACATGTGAGCTTGCACAATTGCAAAAATGGTGAAGGGTCAAGTAGGGGTGGGGGAGGGGGTCCAAGCTTCTTCTCTTATATCTCAAATTTCCTAAACACCCGAGTGAATCGCTATTGTAAAACAAAAATGGTGTAAATATGATTCTCGTGGGCTTACCCTACAAAATGGGCTCTGGAACAAATCTGGCTGCCCCCCCCTCCCCCCCGCCCCATCACCACACCGCCACCCTCTCCCCCGCTGACCCATATCCCCACGCTTTCGTCGCGTGCTGCGCGGGCGCCCCGATGCCTGACCCCCTCTCACCCCCCCCCCCCCCCCCACACCACACACACACACTCACGTCCCTCTCGAGTTGGGTATGTTTTATCACTGCGCGGTAAGCAGACCATGGGGACGGGTTGAGAGAGCGCCACCACCTGCCTCGGGAGTCTGTGAACGTGTCTGGAATGAAAGGAATGTCCACTTTGCATAAAAAATGCATAGATGAATACGTTATATATAAGTATATAACAATATATATAAAGATATATAGCCTTTACATATGTTTGAAAGTATATTTGAAAATGAAAAGGCTCCTTTTATGCCGTTGATGGCTTGTGCCGTGACCTCCCAAAAAGTCCCACGGTTAAGGCCCCCGATCAGCTGTGTGTGTGTGTGCTTGTCACCGCGGCGAAGCAAGCAGACGACATTTATAAGCGTACACTAAGGCTGTGGCCCGAAACCCGTAACCCTCAAATCGTGTGGGAGTTTTATTTTCTAGAACCAAACCTTTTTATCTACCGTGTTCTTATCGTGTTCGCGGTCACGAATTTCGCCACATCTTATGAATGATTAGATATGAGAGTCATAAGTCATTCCGTAGTGAGGACTCGGTTTGCATTATTAAACAACAAATTACAAAATGTTGTTTAATGGTTATATGTACAATAATCTAGTTATTTGTGTTTACATATGAATGAGCTTCTCCCAACGTGCAGGCGCTGTTACGTATCCGTTTAGGATTGGTGCGTACTTTAATGGTCCGTACACAGGTCGAAATATCGTACACATCGCTCTTTCCGTTGTGTTCATTCGAAGGAAGATTTTAGTGCATCATAACGCGCCACATTACCATTGTAATATAATTTGTAATATGTCTCGTACGATCACATCATGTCGATATTTTATGGCTTTAATCGCGCGCTTACTTACTTTTTTTTTTAATAAACACTCTATTGGATGTTTCACATGACCAAGATATATAGACCGGCTGTCGTTGACTGGTGCCCGGGGACTGGTGAAAACCGGCACGACATGGTATGGTACTACAGGCTGTTAGTGCTGCTAAGACCGCAATAATATCCCAGAATGCTACTTAGCTAGCCGGGATAAATCCATATTGGCATCATGGTGGCATACACATTTCGTTAATTTTAATCGTCTGTCTATGAATGGTTCATGTATAGATGTATACCTGTGTAAATGTGTGCACTCGGCAACTTGGTATGTGCTGTGTGCATCAGACACGACCTGGACAAACCGCGGACACCGCTGTCATAAGACCCCCGTTGTCGTCATGCGCTTGCCCGTTCGCTTGGCTGCAGCCTTTTAGTCCAATGCCAAGTTGAATTTTCGCGGGTTATTTCAAATGTGGTTAGATACATATGCCCACCAATACAGGATGGCGCAGTGTGAGTACATGTTTATTTTAGGATGACATATCTTCAACTTGACCTCACTATAAATCTGATTCTCGGTGTTATAACGTTAAGAAAACGATGGACCTTTGACCCTCATTTCCTACCGCCCTATCGCCCAACCCACCCCTCCCACCCCCCACCCGTCACATCACCCACCCATCCCCATCACCACCAAAAGAAGGAAGCCAAGCCCTTTAAATTACCCCTGCTCCATATCCCCACGCTTCCGTCGCGTGCTGGGCCGGCGACCTTATGTCTTACCCGCGCCCCCCCCCCCCTCCCCAACTCCCCAACCCCTCTCGTCCCTCCATCGACTCACCCACACCCACACTCACACCCAACCCCATCCCACCTCACGATTTCGGAATGTTTTCCACGCCGCCGTTAACATGACGGACGTGGCTGGAGACAGCCACCTGCCTTCCGTGTCTGTCGGCGTGTCTGGAATGAAAAGAACGTACCCTTTGCATAATACAAATATATGTGTGCCATAAATATATATATATGTAGATACTTTGCATATATATTTTTGAAAGTATATTTGAAAATGTAAAGACCTTTTATACCGTTGATGGCTTGTGCTATGACCTCCTCAAATGTCCCACGGTGCTGCCCCCGATCGGCTGTCTGCGCGCGACGCCACAATGAAAGAAGCAGACGACATTTAGACGTCTAGAATAGGATGGTACCAAGAAAGTTCAACTGCAGTCAAACAACAATCCACATGTGATTTTTTTAATTTAAAAACTGTTTATTAGTTTGGAAAGACCGTATCCGGTGAGACGTCTCGAGAAATGCGTTGTTTGACTTCTTATTCAAAACTCTCCCGAATAGTTTAACCCTCAGCTTGATAATTGGGCCATATGCCCTTCTCAGTTTACACTGACTGTAGTCACAATAAAACACTAACTATAGTTCTGACCCGACAGACATCAATCTAAATTGATGTAAACTTGTCAAATGGTAGTTGTGTATGTGTAAAGACTACTAAATGAAGACTTTATACCAATTATTACGGCATTTCAAAATAATCACAAAAAATCACGACATGTGGAAGATAAGCCCAAGATGGTCAGACTTTATTGCCCCCCCCCCCCTACCTCTTCATACCCTAAGATATCCCTTACTGCCCTTCCCCCTTTCAAACTCTGCGGACCACGGTCACCTACGTCTCAGGCTTTTTTTACATGCATTCTTTATGTCTTTGTGCCCGTCCCACTTTTGTGCTGCCCCCCTCCCCCCTTTTGTGCTGCCCCCCTCCCCCCTTTTGTGCTCCCGCTTTTGTGCCCCCCCTCCCCCTTTCAAGAATTCCTGCGCACGCCCCTGTTATGAACCATCAGATAGACAGTAACAGACCGGTGCTTTTATGCGTCTCCTTGCGCAACTCCATTTATCAAGCAGTTCGCAAAGACAATTAATTTATTGCTAAGGAAAGGCCCTAAGACTCATGGCAAGATAACAACATATATATTATATAAATAAGCTTATATATTATTGCATTCACAACATACAAGATCAAACAGTTCAAAGTTAGTCAAGTACGTCACGCCACGCAGTTAATGCTAAAATCATACACCACGAACATCTTCCCTATTATGTTTTAGAGGTCATTGCAAGGTGCTTTACTTGTATTATATTGACTAACCCTGTAATCAACACCGGGTGATGGGTCGCTTATTACCATAAATACCCTAAAGAGGGCTTTCCCCTGGCACCGCCTTTGGCTAAGAAACACGCTGCAATGATGTGGGGATGTGGTAAGATGGGTTGTGTCTCTGCGGGGTAGCGGCCTGAGTACGTGAGAGTGGGCGTGGACGATCTCCACTGTCCCAGCGCTCTACACCTGTCGTCGTGTTGTTTGTCCTTGGGGCCTCAAACCGTTGGGCGCCCACTCGAGCGCAACCCGCGAACCACCTGTCGTCTGCTTTGGCTGTTTTTTGGCGCGAAAACCGCCGGCATGACTTGCAACGTCACATTTTTCAATCTTGAGTGAAAAGCGCTGCACAAAAGCAAAACGGAAGCACGGGATATTGGTTTTGCTGAAACATATTTCCCGTTGCGAAATGTTATTTATTTGAGTCCTTAGCTTTCAGATAACCGTTGCGAGCTTTTATGCACAAGATGAATGAACATGAAGCTGAATGGTTTCAGATAGGAAAACGCTTGTCGAAATCTGTGCGAATATAGTACATACTCTCTCAGTTCCCGGGTCTCAGATTCACGATTGACCATTCACGAACGAGCATATAGTCGCCAGGACTTCAGTGAGGATTTCACACAGGGTCGGTAAGCTCTGCCAAAAGATGGAGTCTTGCCCAAAAAGTGGGAGGGGCGCCCACACCTAATTAATGTGGAGTAAAACAAAAAACTGTCTAATCATTAACCCCAAGAGGCTTGATAATCCGTGTCACCCCTCACTCCTGTATACTTATCGTCCTCTGTTACATGTATTTAGTCCATATACCTGACCTGACCACCGCCACCGGCTTCTTCGCCCTTGGATTGCATGATCATCCTTTTGAGTAAGATGGTCAAGATCCTGTAGCCGATACATCACTGGTCAAGTGTCTGTTCGTATTGTTAAATACGGCTACACCCCCCCCCCCCTTCTACTGACATTCCTCAACCCCCGCCCCCCCCCCCCCCCGCCCACACACACTCCTTGACAACCCTCAATAAAAAAATCGGCTTATATTTTACTACGTTCGGTAGGTATGTGACGATGGCTTGGTTCGTGGACCCTACCCTCTTCTGCAGCGATCGAAGCGGGGGCACCAGCTTAGTTGACATTTGAACGCCCACTTGAACAGGCACTTGCTTCATCACTAGGGGCCGCCACTGGTATCCCTAACAGCGATGTGAAGATTAGACTTTCAGCGCGAAGAGAAGTGGGCGGTAAAGCGGGTTAAAAGACAATTAAACGGGTTAAAGCGAGGGGTTTACTCCCCTCCCCCCTGGGGTTTACCCCCTCCCCCCTGAGGTTTACCCGACTCCCCGCACTCACCCTCCCTCCCCCGATGGTGTGATCGGAGTTACGTAAGAAAGCATTTAACCTCTGAGAAAAAAAGTGTCGACAGCACATGTGGTAGTAGGGGATGGTGACATCACGCGAAAACATCTTACTCCAATAAATGTATAACTCATACATACTTCTACATAAAGTCTACATTCTTTAGTGTAGTTGATTGAGCGTCTGCTGTGCTTCCTGGAATGTACATAATCCAGCGGTCAGTGTGTGAACATCGTGTAGTATGTAAGTGGGTTGTTTCGTGTTAATCATGCTCAGGTGTATGGCGTCATAAACCTCATTGAAGACAAACAACCCTGTTTAACCCTTTTAGAGTGATCACGTTGCATATTTCCTGAAATTGACGCTTGGTTGACAGGGGTAAACCGTCGCCTAGCATCTGAAGCTATTTTCTGGTGTCTCCTCTCTACACCACACACCCCGCCCCCCATCCACTCTCCCTTCAAAACCTCAGGTCTAGCTGGCCACATCCACCCAAATCATGACTCAGTTCAGTAACATATGTACCTTGCGGAAAGCCCGAAACCCCAACCCCTTAGGGGCGATTTTCAGATATTGAATAAATGGTCGCATATTAGGCAATGGGTTAAAGGGAGTGGTCCCGTCGGTTACGAGTTCGGCTGATGGATGCCCGCAGCATATGGGGAATGACGTAACAAGGGGTTTATCTCAATTTGCTACCTGACCCTTGTATCATTAAATAATGAGCACTCCTCTGCCAAGATATACCGCCCCGCCGGGAAGAAGGGTTTGTCTCCATTATAAGGTCATTTGAGCTGCGCCCCCACTGTTTGCGACGCCATTTTAATCAATCTGTCTGTATATAATATACGTAAATGGCCACAGATGCAAATTGATGACATGCGTATCCCTTGACCGTCGTCCTGCCAAGATCCCTTAAAAGTCCCACCTTTCGCCCCCATCTCCATCCCCATCTCCTCCCCCCCCCCCCACACCCCCGACCCCCCAACTCCCCATCAATGTCGTGCGACAGCAGCGCGTGCCTTGTGTCACTGCCATGTTACCCTGGACCCCCGACGTCTGCATATGGTAAATGAGGTGAATTAAATACCCCCTTTTTGGGGTGTCATGATTTCATTAGGGGACCCCCGTGCTATGCATGGCAGGTCTCCCTCCTGGAGCGTGTGACCCTCTCCCCTCGCTCACCCCCACCTCCTCCGCTTCCCCCCGCACCCCGGAACGTGTGGCTACCACTGGGGGTCAAAGTAGGGGAACATCTGTGGGGAGTGGTCAGTGTGGGGGTCAGTTGGACAAATGTGGGTTTCTGGGGGTAACATCATTAGTGTATGGATGAGTTAAGCCTGACGGGCGTTATAACTGTGCGTTATCACTGTGGGCCACACATTATGGGTGATGCATTGCTGGGCCCGCGCCAGTACGGTGTCAGATAAAACTCAAACATGTATATAACTAGTTAGTGCCTATAGCTCCAATCCCCCCCCCCCCCCACCTACTCCGTTTAGTTGAATCTCGAAAGAGGCGGATGGAAACTATTGAAGATTTCCCCGGCCAAATAGGCAATCACTGTTGTGGATTTTTGCCCCCCACCCCCCTCATCTCCAGCTACGGCCCGCCCCCCCCCCCCCCCCACATTCGCGTGTTCTCATGCAAGAAAGCATAATTATTATGCATATATATATACAGAGATAGATACACTTATATGTCTTCATGAGCACGATATTGGTCGCGTGAGCTGTCAGTCGGTCCACGTGCTGCGACTGGTCCCCGGGGAGGGTGGCATGTGCCACCCCCGACAGGCACCCCGCCATCCCCCGCAGCCCAGCAACCCCCTAAACCCCTGCCCCTCCCTATCCCTCACCACCCCATGCTCTGCCGACCCCACTAAATTGCCATTTGTGGGCGTCATGATTTTCATTAGTGATTCCACCCACTTTGGAAAAGTACTCGAGACTCCACATGATCACAGCCGGTGGTGATGGGGGAGGAAGGGAGGGGGTGATGCACTTCCTCGCCTCTGGCTATGTTTTACGGTGTTTAGTCTGCGTTACCTTATCTCTTCATCGACTCTTTTTCTAACAAAGCCCGCTTTTGAATGGGATCACGCACCTGTGAGATCCTATCTTCTCTCGCTGGGCTCTTTAATTAAACTGATGGAAATTGCGAACCTTCCAGTCTGTCACCCTTTGCTGGGAAAGTTCTCCGCACCTACGAGCTTTAGACCCTATAATGTGGAACTGTTATCCTTATTTTCACTTTATTTTTTGCCATATCAGACTTTAGTTCTGATAGCATCGGAGTTCCTATAAGTTAAATATAGACCTTCATGTCCTGTCACTGACATAGTTCTTAAGATGTGCATCTTACGATATCAAAGTTCCCGTAAATTACATATGGAGCTTTGCGTCATTTAACTGACGTAGAAGATGAGCATCTCACCATATACTAAATAGTGACGTCCAAGGTTCGTTGGAGCGTGAACTCTTATTAATGTTGGATTCAGTCGTTGCCCATAATACTGTTCGGGAATAGTAGCTTTGCTTATGTTGTTATTCGACGAAGTCACAACTATAGCCTAATACGTCTTGTGCATTATGAAAATCTCTGTCCATTTAAACCTATACTATATGTAATTCGACGCATCGGGGACTTGTGTATTGGGGCAAATAGTTATAACGGCTTTGGTGGGGCGAGTTGGGCGTGGTTAATAGTCTGCATGTACCTTGCGGAAAGCCCGAACACCAAGCTAAAAGCAGATCTTTTGTTTGCGGAGAGCAGAAATCTTCAGCGGCGTGCAGAAATTTCCAGTTGACGAGCAGAAACGTTGATGTTCAACGAAAACAAGAAATCTTCATAGGCGAGCGGAAATCTTCGTCGATGAGCCGAAATCTTTAGCGGTGAGCGCTAATCTTCATCGCTGAGCAGAAATATTCAGCGTTTAGCACGAAAGTTCTGCAGAGAGCAGTACTATGAACGAATGAAATATATGCATTATATATAAGGGCCCCAGAGGGGCTTTTTCGACACGGCGACACAGCGATTTTTAAAATCGACAACGCGACATTGGGGTTGTCTTAGAATCAACATGCGACATAAGAATTAGCGACACGCGACATGGAACTTTTCTTAAAATCGACACGCGACATGGACCTTTTGTTAAAATCGACACGCGACATGGCTACCCCCCCCCCCCACCCCCCCTCCGGGGCCCTTATATACAGCTGTTAAACGAGCCAGCATATCTAGCCCTCAACCACCGTGCCCCACCCGTGCGTTGTCACATGACCCTAAGTTTGGTCCCCGCACCAAACCTTAAATTCAAGCACCGAAGGCCAAAGGGACTTGCAAGATATTAATCCAAATATGTTGTTATATACCATAGGACGCGTTAAAACATCAATAAATAGTCAGAAACGATTATTCGACGTTTCGTGCCGTAAATGTAGCTTCCCCTTAGAAGAGCTAGCGCGCTGTACTTATGAGACGGGTTGTCATCTTTTTTTTTATCAATAAAACCATCTATTGGTTACGTTTCTTTCTCAAACTCTAATTTAGTAATTCTGAATATTTGCGTAAACCCTTAACCCTCCTCCGCCCACATTGCTTCAATATATTTACTACTATGTGGATATGTTTTGTTATTTCTCGATGCAATATACTCAGAAGCTGGCGTTTAATGGCACAACGGGTAGGTAACGGCGGGGGCAGAGGGTAACCCTTGGGGCGATGCCATCAAAAGTTAGATGAATCTCTGCGACGACCAGGCCGACTTTACTTGAATGGCGACGTAACGATCACCTAAAGGTAGAGGATCACCTGAATGAGTGAATTTATAGGTAGCGGAATTAAAACCCAAGAGCTTTATACGTTTTGGTAAATAACGGACAGGCTTTGTTTATTGCCTTGTCGAGATCGTTTAATCTTCGATCTTGAGTAGGCCCCACTACCAGACTTACGTTCGTTATATATAACATATAACATGTTCTATACGTCGCCACAGATTGTGTCGGTCTCATCTTGGCGGACTAAAAGCGTAACATGACTTAATAAAAATCTACATCGTTCGCATTCCAATTGCCAATAAAGTACGTCAAAACCAAGGTCAGCTAGTGAAGCACGAATCCTCGAGATTTGAAAAGTACTTGTATTGGACGTACGGAGAGACATCTTGCCACGTAACACGAAGATCCCTTTGAGAGTGGCTGAATAGCAACTTTTTTTCCGCTTGGCTCAGCGCCTTGTGCTTTGAAGGTGACCCAATGAGATCACGTGACCACGTGACGTGGGACGACGGTGGTCATCACTCGACCGTTGTTGCGTAACCAGGGTCACCCGGGCGTAGCGTTACCTGCGGTAAATTGGAAACCGCAACCCGAGTCAGCATCTGATGACCACTGCTGTATAGCATACCACGCCGCCTCCTCCCACCCTACCCCCATCCCTCCCTACGCCCCCCCCCCCGCTGCTCACAGCGACTATAGGTTTACAACATGGAAAAACCGACTCAGAGGTGATAATAATTGTCACCCAAACCCCCCTCTCGCCTTAAACACCCCCCCCCCCCACTGCCACCGCCTCCCCCACTACCACCCCCACGCCCACCACCCCCGCCCCACCCCGAATCCTTACCACCACCGCCTCGGCAGAACTAATTTATTAGATTCACACCACTCGGCAAATAACGAGCGTAAAGAGGCACCTTAAACACAACATCAAAGCTCAAGCCTGTAATTAAGGAATTCTTATTTAATGAAGCAGGTGAGAAACCCTGACCAACGCACCGCGTCTCCTACTTTGTGACGTCACTTCTTGTAAATTACTCACATTTACACTGGTGTTGTGACGCCATACCAAGCGGGAGTTGTCGCAAAACAGAAGCGCAATACGTAATAAAAGGGTAAATAAAACAAATCCTTACAAATCTACCTACCATATTAATCGAGGTGTAGATTCTCGAAATGATCATGGGAGAATTCAAATCGCATGCATCCCCTCGAGGTTTGATGTCTACCATATATCCGTCACCTTTATCCTATTACTATTGCTATTATTCCAATCATATTACAGTTATGGAGTTATAAACCATTAACATTATAAAACACTGAGTATCATTACTCGGCAGTTGGCTTATTTAGAGATGGCACACGGTATGCTATACATTCACGGGTGAGGTTTACGTTGGCTTCAATTGTGATACCCGTTAGAGTTGGCTTTGACATGAAAACCTGCACATACGTTTTTTTTGTGTTATTTTGTTGTGGGGTTCGTTGTTTGAGAATGTGGCATTTATTTTCTGGGAGCCTCTCTTGGATATCATTATTGACACTATATGGCTGGTGCCCTTAACGGCTGAAAATGTCTACTTGTCACATAACACAGATACAATTTTACAGTCGTTTCTGTTCGTGATAGAACTCTGCGACAGCGAAATCAGAGGCCACAAATCCAAACCCTTTCCAATGTATGGGGGTTTTCGATTCCTAAGGTAGATCAGACTGTACTAGTATTGTACGTCGTTAAAGGCCAGCTTCTGGGTAAATGAATTCGTAAAATTAACGTAATGTACCAACAGAAAAGCAAATATTAAAGAAATATGGGTGGTTGTGAAAATGATGTGGCTGAAGGCGTATTTTTTTGCGCCAAGTGACGTAGAAGGGGTTTGGAAGGAATAAATGGCGACACGAGACACAAGCATTTTGGAAAAATTGACACTTTACATTGACCCTCAAATTCCGACACTGAGGATCTAAAAAAAGCGACATCGACACAGATTTTGCAAAACAAGACACTGAAACGTCGACAGATAATACTGAGAATTTTTTTTAATCGACACTGGACACTGGACCCCCCTTCCAGATGCCTATTAGATGCAGGTTCCGGTTTAATTGTTAAATACAAGCAGGTGAATTGGTTAGATAAATATTTATATGAGGTGGCATTTTTGAGAGAAGTCGTAACCAGTAGGAGTTTGATGTGTTAAATTCATAATATCTGGAATAACGTTTAAACCTGGGACGTTTCTGTAACGGAGTTACAAATCAAACGAAATAAAAGGTATGACTGCCAGTCTCAGGTGTACAGGGCACCAGCTCTTCAAATCACGCGAAACGTCAAATTATCGCCTCTGACTATTTTTTGGTGTTTAACGCGTCATATGGGATAATGGCCAATATGTCTAATAGCGCTCCCGACTAAAATTAACGGGTATTCTATTTTGATAGCGTTATATGTTGGGATTAATATAATGAAAGTCTCTTTTGACCTATACGAGCTGGACTTTAAGTCTGTATTTACAACGCATACAACATTTACAGCCACTCCCTTTACCTTGAAATGCCTATAATTATGGTTATCATAATAGTGTGTTTATGCCGCTAATCCCAGTTTAACGGATGGCTTTTTCAATTATGATATCTTTATATTGGAAGTCAATGATATCTTCAACTAATTATGATCGTGTCTTGGCGGTCATGTACATAACACTGTACACGAGATTTTAGTTTGGTATTCTATTGGCCCAGTTTAGCCACGTGTGAATCTTAAGGCAGTATGCTACTTTTCAAAACTTACAGTAGCAAAATTTGATATTTGCACCAGATACATCTTTTGATATGCTTCTTACAACGCAATAAAAAAAGGTGTTTCCCGGCTACTTTTTCCAGAAAGTGCGGGAACCCCCCGCCCCTACCCCCCACCCCCATTCCGTTACATTTTAACATGGCGGCCAAGGCGATTTTCTGTTTTTTTTTACCTCTTTTTAATTATAAACACAAGACGGTAATATATCATGATTTTGTTACAACAGTATGATATACTTACAACAATAACACAATAATATTGATGGTTTTTCAAGCTTACTTCTTTTTGCAATGTGAGCTTGAACCGCCAACCCGAAACCCCAATGGAAACCCAGCATGCGGAATTTCAGGGATTAAAAAAAATGAAACAAAAAAAGGGCCAAAGGTTCTGATATTTTTATTTCATATTATTTGTGATTATATACATTGGATTAATTTTTAGATATCGAAGTTTTAAAAAATGCTAGCATGGTCGAAAAACGGTCATATATAAGTTGTACTCGCTAGGTGGCGCCACGTTGATCCCGAGCACTACCTTAATATTACCATCAACACCCATTTCACCTTGCATCTGTTTGATCATATCCTTCCTGTCCATGTCGCGTTTCAAGCCGCTAAAAAGTTTGTTTATGTTACTGTTCATTTAGTATATGAGCCCTGCGATACATATGCATAGAACAAGCAGTATTATACATCGTCCGGTCCGGGATATACCCATAGTGCGCTCTGAATTTAAATGTTAGTATTTTAGACCGCTTCTGTGCACACAAGGGCTAAACTCGGCCAAGGAACCCACCGGGGTAATGAGGGGGATGAATGGAAGAAACATGCCTCAGCTTGGGTGCCCGAGCCGGGATTCGACCCCAGGCTTATTGAACTGCGACCTTGAACCAGTGCACCAGGGAGGGCCCCTCCCGCGCTCTGTGAACCAGCACACCAGGGAGGGCCCCTCCCGCGCTCTGTGAACCAGCACACCAGGGAGGGCCCCTCCCGCGCTCTGTGACTGGATACGGAACCAGCACACCATGGAGGGCCCCTCCCGCGCTCTGTGACTGGATACGTATTAAAAGACTTACACACAGGCATTGCAGGTATGATTGCCGGATCAGATTATCTTAGCACAAGTCTTCTACGTACTACTACTGTCAACTATGGGATAAACTCATATCGGGTGAGTGAGATGTCACAATAAGTGAACGAGTGAGATGTCGCAATAAGCGGGTGAGTGAGATGTCACAATAAGTGAACGAGTGAGATGTTACAATAAGCTGGTGAGTAAAATGTCGCAATAAGCGGGTGAGTGAAATGTCACAATAAGTGAACACGTGAGATGTCGCAATAAGCTGGTGAGTGAGATGTCGCAATAAGTGAGTAAAATGTCACAATAAGTGGACGAGTGAGATGTCGCAATAAGTGAGTGAGATGCCACAATAAGTGGACGAGTGAGGTGTCTCAATAAGTGAGTGAGGTGCCACAATAAGTGGACGAGTGAGATTTTGCAAAAAGTGAGTGAGATGCCACAATAAGTGGACGAGTGAGATGTCGCAATAAGTGAGAGGCAATCAGTGGACAAGCGAGATGTCGCAATAAGTGAGTGAGATGCCACAATAAGTCAAAGAGTGACATATCGCAATAAGCGATCGAGTGAGATGTCCCAATAAGCGATCGAGTGAGATGCCACAATAAGTGGACGAGTGAGATGTCGCAGTAAGCGGATGAGTGAAATGTGGGTTTGTGAGATATTCATATGTTCCCATTGATATGTTAATTAATGTATATGTAAATTGGTGCGATCACCAGTTTAGTATTGCTGACTTGACCTCCCGATGGAGCTACGGCCTGAGAACAACTAAAGTCTATTGAATAATGATAAGTGATGTTTTATTTACAAATGTCTCAAAACTGAACGTTGAGGTCACTTCCAAGGTCACATTTACGGTCACATTCGCTCGTTCACACATACATAGAGTTACTATTAGTTAAGAATAATGATATATGCATACATGTATTTAAACATAGATATATTGACTGGCAGACCAGCTTCTGTCACCAATGCTGCAGTAAAGTTACGCACGTTCTGATGCTTAAATAACATACGAATTGTATACGAAAAGTATCGTTAACAGAATATTTCCTGGGTTTCCACAGTGTTCCTGTTCCATTGTAAGTGCAATGCGCTCTGCGTGCGCCGCAGCGGGGTTGGCAGCCTGTTGATAGAACTCCTCGCCAAGGCGGCCATTTTGATTTTCTGCTCCCGGATCAGCTGAAGTTCGCGGACGTTCTGGTACACGGGGTCGCATGCAGAATTGTCAGCAGTACCGGAAGTACCAGTATGTGACGTCATATCCGTCAGGTCGTCGGAACGAAAGCGCTGGTGGCGTTGTTGGGGCTGCTGTTGCGTAGGCGCCATCGTCGAGTGCCTAGCGACGGCCGCTGGGTGGCGTTGGTGGCAGGCTCGCTGGAAGTGTTGGGCGCGCGGTTGCGACACCGGCGATCCGCTCTCGGAGGGCGTCCCGTCGATGAAGATTTCTATGCTCTCCTGACTTCCGGTACTTCCGGGACTTAAGTCGCCGAAGGACAGAGTCTTCTTGATGCTGCCGGCCGTGTCGGCGCCGTAGTAGTGAGCCCCAGGGCGCCGCGTCGGCCGAGTCTCCTTCACCATGGTCGAGAACTCGAAGTCCGCCCCAGGGGCTCTGGGCTTCGGCAGCTGGTGGGCTGGAAGGTTCTCGTACAGGATCGGTTCGATGGCTGCGGACACCGGCTGCACATCAGGTCGGGGCAGCTCGCCCTGTGGGTTGAGCTTCCTCGGCTGGGGCCTGACGGGTTTGGCCTCGCCGGGGTACAGTTTGGTCGGTAAGGTGCCCCCCAGGGAGGAGTTAGCCGCTCCCCGGTGTACCTTCTGCTGGAGTTTCTTCTGGCCCAGCGCCGTTCGTTTCCCGGAACCGGTACGGCCCACCACGGCGGCCTTGTCGTCCACGTCGCCGGAAGTCTCCACCTTGAGCGAGCGCGACACACGGCGCCTCTCGCGGTGCTCGGGGAACATGCTGTAGAGATTGCCCCTAGCCTTGGGCGGCGGCAGGTGGCCGGCGAAGCGCCCGAAGCTCTCGAGGACGTCCCCGACGGTGTAGGTGTGGAAGCCATCCATATCCACGATGTCCGACTGCTGAACCCGCTCGTTGGGACGCAGGATGCGAAGCTTCGAATTCCGAGGCCCGTCCGCTGACGTCACATCCGGCCCCTGTCCCGCGTTCCGGACGAGATGCTGTGGGGGATACCTCTGAGGCGGAGGGGACGGGACCGCCGCGTCGCTGGAGAGCTCCAACATCGAGGCAACGTCCCCGATCCGGCAGTAATCGTGTTCAGATTTCGTCGTTGCCAAGGAAGCGCCGGTCGTATCGGGAATGGTCTCGTAGATGGGGTCGGTTTCGTGGACCAGGTCCTCCATCTTGTGATGCTCGCCGTCGACGGAACAGGTGCCGCGTCCGGAGTCAGAGGATCCGGAACTGTTATGGGACTCGGCGCACAGCGTGTCATCCTGAAGCTGCGAGTCGTCGTCCTGCGAGTCGTCCCCTCGGGCCGCCGTCGCCGCCGCCGCCGACTGCAAGATGACGTCATCGACCAGGACGCTGCCCAGCGAGGATGGCGTCTGTTTGCGGGCCGTGGTCATGCACAGGTACTGAGAGTCCTGGCTCCGTCTGTACTCAGCGATGGAGTGTTCGCGCCCGGCCGGCTTCAAACAGGGCGTCCCCTGGCTGGAGGTGTACGGCCGGAACGCCGACTGGTACGCCAGGGGAGAGTTCACAGGCGTCTTATCGTCCGCTAGGAGTCCCATGCGTTTCCGGATCAGCGAGCGGATGTCCTTGGCCGAGTTAGATATGGAGGAGTCCCGTCCTCCGGACTGCTGCATGATACGCGGTCTGTGGCCCTCGTCCAGAGGGGTCGACTCCCAGATGGGCTGTGACTGGAGCTTTCCCTGGGACTTGTACACCGCCTGGGGCCGAGGCGGAGACACCTGGGCGTACAGAGCCGCCGGCAGATTCTGGTACACCGACCCCGACTGGTCCTCCTCGCTGTCCTCCCCATCCTCGTTTTCGTTTCGGGATACGTCCTTCACGCCGAGGTCGTCCTTGAAGAATACTCTCTTGTGACCTTGACCTTCCGCCGAAACTTTCATGCGCGCCATGATAGCGTCCAGCGCCTTGTCGGCTAAGACGCCATTGTGACGTAACATGTCGGACTGGTTCCCGCTCAGTTCGGCCTCGGCTTCCGAGTCTTTGCCGCCGGACATGACGACATAGCCTGGTGCCTCGCGCCCCTCGCCCGCCATCGGGTGCGTCGGGAAGGGAGGCAGAGTGCCGTACAGGATCGTGTCTATGTCGCGCTCTCGAAGGCAATCGTGGTCGCTGCCGTAGCCGCTAGAGGTCGTTACCGGCGAGCACTGCTTGGGGCTGATCAAACCCTGGGAACTGGTCGCCAAGTCACAGTCAATCACTGGCGCCTCTATCAGCAGCCGTCCGTTGTCAGGCAATGTGGCCAAATTGAAGTTCCGGTTTCTCCGCTCAGGCGTGCGCGACCTACTGCGCATGCGCCGGACCGTACTCTTATCGATTTTCTTTACCCTCGTATGAAGAGAGTTGTTCATGCACATAAACGGTTCAAGGTCAATCAAGGACGACTCGTCGGCTTGCGATGCCGCCGCCGCTTCCGCGTTTGCCACTTCCGCTTCTCGGAGTTTGCGCACTCGGTCCGTGTCGTCGGACCAATCCTCGAACTCCTCCTCTGGTCTCAGCCAATCAGTCGTCTCTGCCACGCTCGTATGCAAATGACAAGCGTTGTCTAGCCAATGGGTGACGGCGCCCGCGCTGACGTCATGCTTCCGTTTGCTGCCGCTCTTGTTGGTTGGGGTGGAGGTAGAGGTGCCGTTCGGGCGCTCATCACGGCTCGGCTGTCGGTAGCGTTTCATGCGGGCCGCCGTGTCCGGGTGTTTGATGTGCAGGAAGTCCTCGAAGGTGACGTACAGCAGCCACATCTGTCTGGATATGTCCGTGCCCTGGTGACGTAAGTCGCACTGCAGAGACAAAAACGTATGGCCAATAAGTACATGGGCTAGCGACAGACACTGTACATGTATTGAGTATGACTTGTACTCCGTATTGGGCAGAGCATGATGCAAACGGATGGATGACTGACACTGAGAGGTGAAGGCGGGGGGCGGGGGGTGAACATGTACAGGATGAAGTCAATAATGTCGTATGCGGCTGACAGCTGTGCACGTAGGTCATCACAACAATACGGTTCCTCCACCAGCAAGGAAGCCCGTATCAGCTGAGGCTAGTTCAGGGCTGATGATGTTACCCAGATCGCATCAGAAAACAGAGCAGTCATTGTCTGATACCTCAACACGAGGCCTGAAGCCTAACTGACAAGATAGTGTGCTAAAATCCCAAAAAAACTCTCAACAACATAGATCGAAGGCGAATATGGTAAACAAATCATGTAACAGCATGAGGATAACTTACAGGTATGAGCGTTATAACTCCAAGGTGGTGGTACAGCTGCCAATATGAATTTGTGGCCAGCAAATCCAAGTGACTTCATATGACTTTAAATCGTCATTGGCAATGTCAACAGAATCTTTGGCATAGTTGATGGGTGGTCGCAGCTGGTTTCCCCTTCCCTGTCCGAGCGAGTAATGACTCGTCCAAGGCACTGACAAGACAGTGAACTGACAAGCCTGTGTATCGGGGTGTGCACGGTGCTAATGGTATGTTGTGTGAGGGATAGGGTGGGGACGGGGTGGAGCGGGCGCCAAGATATCTATAAGAGAACAGTGGCAGTGGACAGAGGCTATTAACTACCTATTGTTGCATTCACGCTCGGGTGCGTCGCTTGACCGCTCGCCCGCCCGCTCGCCCGCCCGCTCCCCCTGCCCCCGTCACCCTGGGGCCTTGCTGTGAGATACCCCCCGAGGCGGGTAGAGTGGGGGTGTCAGGTAGACCCAGAGGCCCCCATGCCGTGACATACCCCCAAGGTGGAGAGTGTGAACCCCACGTGTCTCCATAGCTCAGGCCTAGTGCTGGCACGCATGCTCACAGGTTTTGAAAGTAACGCATAAAGCCGCGAATAACTCCTCCTCCTGCCCCTGCCCCCCTTCCCCATTCCCTCCCCCCGCTTTGATGACCCACTCCTCCCACTCTCACAGAAACCTAATAATTAGACGCACTTACCCACCCCCCCCTTCCCCTACCATACAGCCCTCTATTTTTCTCCCCTGGGCTTCACTCAGTTCCGCCCCTCCCCAAACTCAGCCTTATCTGGTCCTATTATTACGATGCCCCCACCCCCCTCTCTGTCCGTCCCTTGACGACTTCAGCGATGCCTGTCATAGTCATCATAGCAACCCACCCAGTGACCCAATTATAGTATTTCATAGTATTCAACAGTTGTCCCCCAACGGTCAACGGACCGCTGCGGCTTGATATCGGCCATCATAAAATACCCTATGCAGGTATCTGAATACTGATAAAGTATGTTATATTTCTCCACATTGAAACCATTTTAAATTCTGTAATATGTTTACAAAGATCGTATTGCAGAGGGTGTAATTGAATGATTTCCATACGTGGCGACGGAACGATAGCCAAGACCGATAATACAGTGGAGAGCCGACGGATAAATATAACATGTCTCGGGTTGGACGTAACAGCTCTATTGATATCTTTACGACAATATTGTGAAGCTAGGGAGCCATGTCGCCTCTGCAATGCCGTGTAATTTATTGACGTAATGTCTCAAGGCGACAGCAATAAGACGCCGTCCAACAAATACACGCCTACCCTTATGTAACGCTGTGGCTACCTGAGATAGGCAGATTGCTTCTCACCGTGGATACGCATCGGTACTTACGACAATAAATCAAGACCAACAAAATAGTCCGAACCCATACATTTCGCAGTATCGTTACATGAAACAGACAACATATTCCTTGTGGACTACTTCTCGCCGCTTGTCTCGTGCGTGCCGTCCGGTATTACGTCTTGGTGGCGTACATATGAGAAATTACTGTCACGCAGGTAGACGTAATCCTGGCACACAAAATGCGTAACTTTCTACGTAATCGCGAGCCGTTTATAAGTTATTATCGCCCGGGTCTAGACGTAACCGACTGCGGACGCGACAGTACCACACTCCTGTCCACGTCAAACTGACTCAACCAAGCGATACTGTCCATTTATATCATTTCAATCCAGCAGACGACATTTTACAAAAAAAGGCGGGAAAGAAGTATCTTTGTCAATGTCCATGGGAAAATCTACGGGGGTGCTCGGCAATGAACATTCACTATATCTATTCATATATATACAGGGTGTTTACCCCAAGCCGTGGTGTATAGCTTGCCCTGAAGGTATGCAGCAAGTGACAAATTCTTGATGGGACTCTCACGAGTGGGGTCATGGCCGTTAATATTCATCGACTAGGGGGACCTCGTTACCCCTTCCGTCAGCTTGACAACGGGACCGGCTGGGAGTAATTGTAGTCCCCAGCTTAGGCCAAGATATCGCATGTCAAGATCGCCTAATGGGATACACTTTCCGCAGTCTACAAGGGTGTGGACCCTCTAACATAGCTGGGAGCAGGAGACACGGCCCGTGTTCTTCAATGGCGACTGAGATTAGGAACCACCCGTACATTTGACCATTTCCTTTTCATTATAGAAGTAAGTGCAAGTTCTCATTCAGCGGTCTTGACTTGTGTTTCCTGTTAACGACAAGCGGGCACCTACCATCGGCTAACGTAAGTTTCACACGTCGGGTCAACAGGAAATTGTTATTTCGTCCTGTTATTTCTTTGCCGACGCTCAAGGAGAGCATAAGTCACATGTACGAAAAGTTTAAAAAGTACCGCGGTCAAGGTACACGGCATGAAAGAACAAGTACCTGCCACCCACACTAAGATATCATCATAGGTCCTATTCTCAATAATTTAAGGAATAAAAGGACAAAAATGAAGTATGGCCAAAGGTTGATAATTGTAAACAGGTCCACAATCACGTCAATCAATGCTTACCACTTCAGACTTGAGCTGCGACAAGAGGTCATTCATGCAGGAGCCAGCCTCATAGGAAGGTTCACTGGGCAGGGCTGAATCATCCAACAGGGTCTTCTCACTCTCCAGACGTGAGCAGGAATCCGCTACCAGAGTAGTTTCCAGGCGACTGGGATTTTCTGAAGAATCCAGACGAGCTTGCTCGGTGCTTTCAATCGAGTCTCTATAGTCTCGGCTATTTACAGTGACATCGGCACAGGCCGAAGCGAAATTATGCGAAAGTTCCCGACTTTCGGTGAATTCAGTGGATTGACTGTCTATGACGTTGTATGTCGTGCCGTGAAAGTCAGATCGGTTTGTTTCGGAGAGTGTTGTGGCGGTGGAGGGGTAGGTCTTGGGACTAGGCGGCCGGTACGCCGCTGTACAACTGTCGGCGGCCATGGTACGGAACTCCGCCATCGGCGTACTCACGCAACTCGAAGCGCTCTGATAGCCTGCAAATAACAAACAAGAGAACAAATGATTATTCATGTTAATAATACAAAAAAAGATCACTTTGTCTGAGATACCAAACATCCAATGTATGTATTGGTGCGTGAATATCGCACCGTGTGGTATAACTTATAAGGTATTCAAATGTGATTCTTCGTAATAAATTACACAATTGGTAAAGCTAATGTATTGTACCTTGTTTGACCAACGCTCGCTCTGCTGAGAAAGAGGCCGTACATTTACATGCAGCCCTCAAGATAGAGTACGACACAAGCAGACGACACCGAGAACAACTTTCGCGCCACAAAACATCTGGCCTTAATAGGCACTTAGCGGAGCAGAAGTCAGGCGGCCTGGTTCATATCACCTCGGCAACAGACATTCACTTCATTAAGCAAATATGATACAACATTCGATTGTTCGCTAATGACATATGTATTGCATTAATAATAAAAGACACCTTTATATATGGGCAAGCTTCATATGGGTCGCGACACCTCTGACGAAGACACCAGGTTAGCAAATGAAACGAAAACGTCTGTCTTATGAACTGCATACCATTTGGGATGTCCCAAACGATGTGCTGTTTTGACTGTGCCTGTCAGAACCGTTAGTTATATCCCGTTAGGTTTGAAAGGATATGTGAGCGATTGGCGATTGGTGTGTTAATAGTATTATCCGCATTGTTTATGGAACCACAAACGAGCAGTTATGTCACAATTAAGCCGTTTGCTAACAAAAGACGACCTACCTTCGCCACTATCGCTCTAGCAGGAAATATTAATCGTCTTCGGCGATTACCATTTTGTCACTGTCCTCTGACAGTGAATCTTCATTGGGGCTGATGCCGTCTGGTTAATAACCAAGCCACACACTTTAGTTATAGTCCACTGACTGACCGTGTCAGGGATCTGTTCACAGGCTTTATACCAACACAACCACGGCGTCATGACATCGCGAGCACATCGCCGTTGCTATGGCCCCTCATGCCTGGCGGGCATTAAGTGTTATGAGAGCGATAAACGGGGCAATGCTTCTTAACAAACCCATGAGAACCCTCCAACCCCCCTATGTGCTATCCTACCCAGTTCCAGACGTCAATGATGCATTCATTATGCACATACACGACCGAACATTCCTTGTGAACACGTAACATCTGCATTATCAGCTATAAAAGCGCATAATGAAAAACAACACATTGGAATGTGGATGCATTCTCGTATATAGCTGTGGCAGTAATCAAGTCATTGCATTGCCGACTTCTAAAGGCAACTGATGTGCTGAGGATAGTTAGTATCTGGTATCAGCAAGTTACGTTCACGACGCCTACTCTCCACCATACACGGCGAATATTTACTGAAGCGACCAATATGCCAACATTGAAGAGAGGACGACCGACGCGCCTGCCATAGTTGACACGTGACTGGACAATTTGCCCCAGGACAAGACAGCCAAACGACGAGTGAGTTATAATGTTACAGGAACAATGCTCTCGCGCCTTTGGAAGACAGATTTATCTCTGCCCATAGATATCTGACTAATCGATCAAAGAGCTGTAAGTGATATCCCCCGCCCCCTCGCGACGCCATTACCACCTTAGTTATGTACACCCCGAGCTCTCCCGCCGGCCATGTCGCGCATGAATACATCGCCATGAGTGGCCGGATTTCACGGTCAGCTCGTTCCCGCTTTGTATGTCTCACATCATGTTCTGCTGCATCGCACCTCGGTGTACATATGCTGAATACGGACCTGGGCTATATGTATATACCATTATATATGACCATTTGCTAATGTACAATATTTGTACACACTTTTCTATTGGCTGACAAAGAAAAGGGAGTATTCCGGGTGGAATGCTCCACGGCGCAAGTAAGATGGGTGGACAGGCTTCACGAAGCCAATTTATTCCGTATTCACTAGCTATGCCCGTAAGGCAGGCTTCTTTACCATGGCGTCTTTCTAATAGAAACAAACAATGTCACGAAGAGAGATTTGCCTTTGACTCCCATTATAAACAGATTAGATTTTCATTGATTATTTTGTATTGCAAAATACTTGGCCTGAACGCGGTAGTAGCAGGATGAGAAAAAGTAGAGAAAGTAATTTACTATATTTACCCCAGATGGCGCCACTTGCGTCGACACGCACTGATAAACAAGCGCCCTCTGTTACGTTGCCTCACATAATGAGAATGAGACAGTGGTGTAAGACAACCTGTTCGTCGTCTAATACGTTGATTGGCACTCATATTATATCTCATTGTGTAACAGTCGTCGCCGTAGGGGACTATTATAACGCCAAGGTTATACGAAGGTCAACGCGCTTATTGCCGCTGGTTCATTACGTGTCATCTTGTATCGTGCTCACCAGATGGCACCAGCCTCAATACTGATCGCTTATGTTTGTCTTGGTCAATTACCAATAGAACTTGGTTGCAGAATCGACTTGACTTTTGACTTAATAATATTGACCCGTCAATGCTTCGGTCTTGTTGCACCTGTGGAGTGGCCACTCTTGCAATGCAATGTGGACTGAAGCGAGTGTCCGGGCCCAAATGCAAACATTAATTCCTCGGGTAGTACGGCAGATGGCGCTGTTTTATAGCCCAGTCGCCCGTCCGCGTGTCACTTGGAAGTCGTAAAAAAACACACGCTGTCTGCGACAACGCGCCTTCGAATTTAGCGGGATGCGAGCTATAATCATCGAATGCTTTGGGAAAATCTGCAAAAACTAGACACCTTTGCGTGATGTGATGCAGGCCATTTCATGAGCTCAAAATGCAATTTATTCGACCTGAATTTTTTTGCGAGGAAATCGCGAAAACTCATGTAAAAATATCGCGGAAGCCGGCCCTAAACGTTCCGTGGACAGCCCCATGCCCCGCGGCCCTCAAAGTCATCCAGGCATGAGTAATTTCTGTTTGAATTTCGCTGAGTGCAAGCGACAGGTGTCGGCAACGAACCGTAAAACTATCTGCCCGTCAAGAAGAGACGAGTGGATTTAGGCCGGTTCAAAAGTCATTACCGGACACCGAGAGAGCGATCAAATAAAAGTGAAAAGAAAAACACATTTCAAAACATCGTTTACGTGTTTAAATCGGCATGCCTTGTCAACTGACTACTTGTTGAGTGAGATATAAAATGAACGGAAATACATATCCACGGATTGGGTGGTTATGCAGACTGATTGCAGTAATCTAGAAGACTTCTTTGTCTCTTCTGTCTTTTGCTTTGTTGTCTTTTTCATCTTGTTCGGTTTCCTAAGATCCCGTGAAACAAACGAATGATTAGGGCATAAAAAGCCATATACAGCCCGCACACAATCGTCGTCCACGACAGCCCACCCCTGCCGCCCACGACAGCCCACCCCACTGACTCCCTCCACACAGCCACACATTTCCTGCGGCCCATTGGGTGGCACATTAAAGACAATGGCTTGTCTGGCACCTGATGCAATCGCACTCTGAGGCTTTTATCACCAATTGTAAACATTAAAGGTAGATTTTGCACAATAAACGGACGGAATTCAATAACGTTGATACAATTCAGAAACATATAAAGGCTCAACTCAGACTATTCAGTTTTGTCTTCCCGACCTTAACGACAGGTAATAAATCTTCAAAAGAGAAACACATTCACCCTTACCCGAATCGACTGTTAATTCAAATGCCAACCAAGTATTCATTCCTTCTAGTCTAGCTTCTATTAGCCGCCTGCAGTGAAATACGCACAGGGCTAACGCTGCTCTGAATTAACCCGGTAACTCGTTACTAGGTAGCATTTATAGTAGAAGTCAGCTACATAAATGTCCAATAGATCGGATTAATTCTAATCCAACCAATGAAACGGCTCCTTGGAGCCAAACTTCCAGGGTGATTCTGTCGATTGTAACACATAAGTCATATGCCGTTGGATAACATAAGCTACATTGTAAATTTGACCATGACTTGAAATCACTTGTAGGCACTGTGAGGCAAAAACTGATAGTCACAGCAATGGATCACATCCCGCTTACTAACATCAACAGAAACAAAATGGAACCCAAATCGGCTTATCGTTTGTGGCTTATGTATCAGAGTTTCTGCCCCATGGTCGGCACCGAGTGATGTTTACCAGGATGCAGGCATGTTTACCAACACAGCATAACTAGTCTTATTGGGTTTTTTTTTGTGGTAACCCAATTTCCATTCTCAAACAGTGCGAGGAAAGTGACAGTCTGTCATTTGCGTTAAGAAAGCCCCTTCGGAAATGGCAAGACAAGCAAGCCATTTCAAGAAAGAAGCTTAATGGAAGTCAACACTCAGATGTAATTAACTACGGACGAAGAACTGTTTACAGTACTGTAGAGACAACACCTGACTCCAAGTGTAGCCTTACATGAAACACGCGTCGTATATATGATAGGAGGCCTCGTAAAGGCCTTTGAAAGGTGGTGCGCAGGAGGTTAAGCCATTTTCATTACCGCAGCCTAAAGCGCTTCATATGACAAAACCACTTTGCCTCAGAGTTAGGCAACTATACGGACTAACGATATTTTCCGTCCCGGTACAACATTAGCGAGATCACCACCCGCTGGTTGGGATGCGAGGCCACGCGTACAGCCGCCATAAAACGCCAAGTTTTTGACACATTTACCTGCCTTCAGCGTGATGGAAAAGGGGAAAGATTACGCTTATGTGTACTTACCTCATGGTGACTTTCAATTATACCAACGGCGTACACAATCCAGGTGCCAATTTGCGGCGTCACTCTTTATAGGGCTATTGATGCCCATAAAAGTAATTGAAAGTTGTTTGTTGTCACTAGATCTCGCTGTCTCAAGTCGAAGAGACCCGGCCGGCGACAGCCCGGATGGTAAGTAGCTACTTGTCCCTGTGACTCTTCTTCTTAAGCTATGGACTTTCAAGATGGCTCCCCGCTAACGCTGTTCGGCTGTCCACATCTGTGCCCGCTGTCTCGGGGGTGATTTTAATGCTTGTCGCATCAGCCCAAAAGGGTATTTCTGAAGGATGCCAATTTTCTTGTTCATGTGTGCGAGCCGTGGGCAGTGGTGGGGGCAGACCTCTGATCGCAGGCCCCTGCCTTGTTTATGGGCATTAACGCGCAGCGGGTTTATGGTCAGCTGATTTTATGTCCTTTCGCAGATTAATGAGACGTTCAGATGTCCCGTCGTTAACTGGCTTGACCGGCCCGCTGGCCACCGACTGGTCACTGCAGATATGTGGGCCGACAGACCGACTCCGTGCTCTCCTGGGGGGAAGCGACACTGCTTTCCCACGGCCCGGCTCATTTCAAACTACAAAACCTTCATATATCCATTTGCCTTTAACAAGATCCCCCCTACCCCCCCCCCCCCCCCTCCTCCTGTCTCTGTCACTCCCCCTCGTCTTGCCTGCCTGCAGGCGCACACGAAAGGAGTCCGGCTCACCGCATATCACCCCCACCCCTCCACCCCCCACAGAGCAGGTGTTCCTACGCTAACCATAACAGAAACCCCCACTTTTTTGTCCTCATGACAGAAAACCCGCCACACCCCTGGAACCCCTATCATGCTTTGCTGTATACCAGCACCCACCCCACCCCACTAAATGTATATATTGCTCTATTGTTAAATCTTACAGAGAGTGTGATCTGTGGTCGCTACCAAAGGCGAAGCCCACAGCACCCCTCCCCTCCCCAAACATCCCTCGCCTCCCCCACAAAAAAGAGGCAGGTTAACCCCAGTTGGGGTTACTGGGGTGCGGGACCAATATGGAGGGTAGGGGCCGGGAGGGGGGGGGGGGTGGCGGGGTAGGCGGGCATGGAAAACCAGCAAGCCGAAGGGTCTGAACGGACCCAGGGTATCTCCTAGGAGACATTGCCCGACGGTAGAGCACCTGTTTGGTCACGGCCCGTTGAAGGCGGCGGCCTCGTGCCGACCCCAGTATTGTTCATTTCACCTGCCGCATCTGGCCCTCGTCTCCATGCAGTCGCGTGCCGATACACCCAGGCGTGACGTCACAGAGAAGTCACTCGTCCAATCACAGTACACCATCCCGCCTAGCCATAGCAACGCATCTCGTCTGTTGCCATGCAGGCTTTGAGTACTCACAGGGGTGAGCTATGAGTCCTATGACTGATAAGATGACATAAGCCTCTCCATTTGATGTGATGCAGGTTGAGTGGTGCGTGTTCAGTGGTTTACATATGTAAATGAACTACGCCTCAAATATGCAAATTTTATAGAAAGCAATTTCTATTTTCTATCGAAATGTTCAGAAGCAAATATTCAGTTTTATCTCGCACTGTGGACGAGTAGATCTAGGCCTATGTTTTGTGATATTAAATATTTCGATGTTGTTTCTCATCCTCTCCTGCTTCGCCCTTTAAACTAAGTTCTCTAACTCACACCTCAGACCCCTCACTTATCCACCACCTCCCGCCAGGAGACCCATTCACTATAAACCGCACGGCAGACCGGCTCACTTATGGCGCGTGACTTGCGCGAGCCCAGCAGTGGGTGGGAGAGGGGGGGGGGGGGTAATGTTTGCGCCTGTGATGATTGGGGTGGAGGTGTTTGTGGGGTGGGGAGGGAGAGAGGATGGGGTGGATAGTGTGTATGATATTCTGGGCGTGTTGGGCCGAGAAAAGGGTGCGGGTGGGGAAAGGGAGAGGGAGGGTGGGTGGGTGGGGAAAGGGAGAGGGAGGGTGGGTGGGTGGGGAAAGGGAGAGGGAGGGTGGGTGGGGGCAGGATAGGGTTTCTATGAAGGGTCCTCTTTTTTATACTCTTATAGAACGCAAACATGTAGTCCGTTGGAGTTTCTTTTTTTACAACACAGAGAAGACACCTGTCCCTTAAACGCTTTTAAAATTTGAACTGAGCTTTACGGGACAGGTCACGTGACCAGTGGGGTCCCTCCGTGGGTGAATGATGACGCTGAGCCGATACAGGGGACGTGAAAACGCGCCTCGATTCATGAAGAGTGCTATGCTAAATTAATGTCACGGCTGATAAATTTTATATATTTACCCTCTTTTATAAGCTTTTCACAGGGAAACGCTAAACTGGCTGTGTTGGTTTTATCCCAATGGGTTTATTGAATGAAATGATACGTCGACGTCATTATGTCATTATGCATATAGTGGTGACAATGAACGATGGCTCTCGGGGGTGGAGAGAGAGGCCGAGAGGGGGTGGGCGAGGGGGGGGGGGGTAAACAAAAAGGCATAGTATTAACAAAGCCATCTGGTTTAAATACCAGTCGTATCTCCGCTTGTAGGGACTTTAACTCTTAACGACCTACCTGCGCAGATATTCATGAAAATACCAAACATGTCACCGCGTGGAATCCCTTAACAAATACCGCATTTATTGTTGTATGTTATGCATGCTTCCTCCTATCTGACTGTTCACGGTATCCCGCGAGTGTGACAACACACGCTCGGCTCAGCGGTCTTCCAGCCACTTTATAGGCTTACTGATTGGGATTATAGCTTAGAGAAGCCAAATTGGGAAGCCCAATGCCAACACCTGGAAGTCAATACTAACAGTCTCAGGGCCCGTGCCACCCTCAGTCAATACTGTTGCGACACTCACGGGAAGCTATGCGCATTAAGTAATATCTCAAATATTTGGTTGCAGTATGGACAGTAACAAAGTGCTAAGAAAATATCTTTAACCAATTTGTTGTGTTTTTTTCTATCGATGTGTTATGAACGCTAAAGTTTTCCATATCATAGTCACTTCTATATTTATCAACATTTGCCTTTGTAGTCACGTTCTAGAGGTAGAGAACTACAGGAGAGTGAACGGGTGGTGAAAGGGTGGGGGGGGGGGGGGAGGGGGTTACATATAGTGGCCACCACCTTTGAATCCATCTTTTAGTTCTTATGGAATTCTAAAGACACAGAGAGGGTGTGTGTTTGGAAGTATTCCTCCCCACCACCAAACACACCCTCACTCTCTCTTTTAGTATTCCGTAAGAAGTGGAAGATAGATTCAAAGAGCGGGCACCAGCGGCCAGATACTCATCTAATACATACGTTTGCATGTAGGAGGTGGGTGGGGGTGGGGTGGGTTTACACGAGAAGCAATTAGCACCGCCGCAGGGACAACTCGAGACAACGGGGAGTTGCGTAACTTGCGGTCGCACACATCCAATAACACATGCTTTCCAGATTGTATCTCCAGCAGACTGAGGCAACGAGATGAAAAGTAGTGGAGAGAATGCCGGCACGGGTGAGGGGCGTAAGGTGGGAAAGGAGGGAGGGGGGTAGTTGCCCAATGCAAAGGGGCGTTAAAGCAAATGCGTTTTTTATTAGATCGGAGTGTAGCAGATTGGTAACGCATGGCCTGTCGCAAGCCCCAAGGTCAAACAGACAAACCAGCATTTGTAACCCACCCGGATATAATACAATTTCCTTTGCCTATATGGCAACTATCTTTTTTAAACAACTGACACAACATGTTTGATGGCAAGATTTCACCGATCACAGAGAAAAAAAAAATGGAAAAAGGGACCAATATATGCATATTGCCATATATGGTAACGCTTCGCTGCCCCCGACGGGCCGGCGGGCCGGCGGGCCACCGCACCACCTGTTGAAGGACTGAGCACACGTCATCAGGCCGCCTCGAGACAGCATGACCGCGCAGGCCTACACCCTGCACGCGGGCATTATGACAGATCATGTGGTAACCGACCTGCGGATTTCACGAACGCAGTTCAACCGACTTCGGGGCTTAGTAGACTAGTTACCATGTAAATGATGGACGATTTTACCCGACATAGCCCCATAGCCGGAAGAGGAAACGAAAAGAGGAAAAAGAGAAAACGAAAGAGGAAAACCAAGACGAAAGAACCATAAACATACCACTATGGAAAGATAATATCATGAATATGATATAATATCATAAACGTAATAGTTGTCATCACGATTCCAATCTATCTTGCGATCATCTGATCCTTCAAAAAATATCAACCACTTTGTCAAAAAAAATTGTCATAGTCTACATTTAAGATACACATTCCACAGTGGAGACACAATCAGTAAATCAGAACCTTCTTGGGGGAGAAATTTGAGTGACTGTGAATGAGTTTTTATTAGGGGTCATTCGCGATATTGTAGTATTTTTTGTCCCCTGTTTGCAGTCAAGCCCTGTTATTTCAGGTCCCATGATTGTTGCATTTCACCTGCTCTGTCTCTCTCTCGCAAACAATCTCAGTAGTGAGATAGATATCTGGAGGGGCCCGTTTAGCTCACGACCCCGTGCCGCCCTTCCGCGACCCCAGCCGCCCCCACCTCGACCCCCGGATCGACACCCAGGTCTCAGGCCTTTCAGCTGCTGTTGTGCCCCTCGGTCACTCCCCCTTTATCTCCCGCGTGGCCACCCTCCGCTCCCCCCCCCCCCCCACCCCCACAGCCCCACCCTCCGCACGCTATCCCAGATGCCATCATTACCCCCGAGGCGAAATCACGTGACGTTGGAACAGATTGTAATAACACTAGCACCAACGACACACGGCGTTATTGTTAACTTCAATTAACTAATCTAACGTTGACCAGCGACGCACGACACACAAACTCCGATTGGGACATTGTATTTAATAGCATAGGACACTGGGTCAGACAGGTGAGACACGATACCATAACGACAGGATTGGGGCATAGTAGTACCCGACACACGACACGGGATCAGATTGGGGCATAGTAGTAACCGACACACGACACGGGATCACATTGGCGTCACACTTACCAGAATATGTCGAGTTCCAGGCTGCACGGGACGTCTCTGACGTCCAGCGACGTCCAGCGTCGGTGGTGACGTCAGTGCCAGCTGACGTCCAGGAGTCTCCCGCTGTACTCTGGGGACGTGCCTCTGACGGCGATGTCCACGAGTGTCGCTTGTCAGCGCTGCTGACGCCGTACGACGTACTGGCGGTAAAGTCCTTAGAATCCAAATCAGTGAATGTCGGCCACGAATGTCGTGTGTCGACCGAGTGTCGCTTGTCAGCGCTGACGCCGAACGTCGACGTATTGGCTGTAAAGTCCACTTTGGAATCCACTTCCGTGTAACCGCCCCAGGATTGTCGCGTGTCGACGCCATCCAGTGAAGTCAGACAGCTACCGCATGACGTCGCCAGCAGTGACGGCGAGCTGGTGCGTCGACTGTCACTGGATGACGTCAGCTGGCAGTCGTGGAATAGCTCGCAGCAGGTACAAGAGCCGCCCCTCTCGCAGGCCGAGCTTTCCTCCACCGACCGCACGAAGTCCAGGGTGTCCCAGGAGCTCTGGCTGACACAGGATTCCCCTCGGGCCCCAGCCGCCAGCCGGGAGTAATCGAAGGAACTAATCTCGGCAGCAGCTTGCATAGCAGCCAACAATGCCATGATGACGGTGAAGTAAAAAAAAATCACACACTTGGGAATCAAAAGAAAATTAAAGTCACTTGACTTACCACAGAGTTGCGGTAAAGGCACTCCAGGTCACAAGTTATATTTTTTGCCGGGGGTTGCTTGACACATGAAGTTTTCCATGTGCACCCTGTGTCTCTCTGGCTGTGACCCTAGAGGACGGACAGTGACTGGCTGACTGATTGCTGGCCGTCTGTCCGGTCTGGGTCTTATAGTAGAGACCCCGGGGTGGCTTGTTAGCTCTGGTCTGTGGGTGGAGGGACTGTCTTGCGGCTGGCCCAGCGATGAACCTGTCACCAGTCACCTGTCCGCCTGTGGCCTACTATACTACACACTGCATCAAGAGGTTGGTGCTAGCGGTGGTTGGAGGGTAGCGCTGCCATTCGTTCGTTCATCAGGTCTTTGAAGTCGGCTGGCCCCAGCCTGGTCCTCCGCCCGCTGAAGGTGTCGTCGTCTAGCGGACCTCAACGCTCAGGGGTGCGAGGAGCCGGGGGGTGGGGGGGGGGGGGTGTTAATAGAGCCTCGCCACTCTGTCTGTGACCCACTGTCACCAGCGAGTCAGCGGCTTGAGTCGGGGTTAGGGTAAGTGTGGGGTGGGGTGGAGGGCTGAATTAGGGTGGCAGGGCTGGCGACCGAGAGACTGTCGCTACCCGCGGGTAGGTAAGGGGGGTGGGTGGGGGTGGTGGTGTGACGACGATAGCTCATGGGGGGTGGGGCGGGTCGGTGGCTTAGTGGGTGGGAAGGGGCTACCGATGGGTGGAATGGGTGGGGGGGGGATGCTAATGCGAGGGCGGCGAGTGACAAGACAAGAGAACAGATGAGAGAAGCGACTGCCGTCGGCTGACTATTGGGTCAGCAGTCGGTTTTGGGGTTGACACGTGGAGCCTGTCAGTGGGTGGCCAGGGTAGGGGGGTACCGGGTGGTCAGGGTGGTCAGGGTGGTCAGGCGCCGTCGCCGGCTGGCTGTTGACCACAGTGCTCGGCGGGGAGAATTCCGATACACCGCCTGCCAACTGCTCTACACCACCGCCGCCGCCCCGCCCGGCCGCCAGACCCCGCCCGGCTGACCGTCTCCTGGTCCCCATCAACTCCCCTTTCACCCCGTCGCCACCCCACGGTCGACCGGGCGGACGAGGGGGGTTGAGGGTATCAGGCGCCGACTCCAGGGCGTCTGAGAATTATCACTCCCCTTCAATAATTTGCTACCGGCCGTGGGACTCAACCGTGAGCTTGAAGGTATCATGGGGTGGTGACTTCAGGGTGGCTGCTGCTGACTCCGGGGTGCCTGACCATGACCCACGTGCCCGTTGGTCATTAGAAAAACGACAGCATACAGAAAATATCCCACGACGGCGGTGGAGTGGGGGTGGGGGTGGGGGTGGGGGTGGGGGTGGGGGTGGGGGTGGGAGTGGGGACTGTTGGGGTGGGTTGTCTCACCAAGTGAATCTCGGCGCACCTTGACTCGATCACGGGGTCATAACTACTGTCATAACAGGTGGCCAACCTCTCTATCTTTCGCGCCCCCGAAAAGATAACCCCTCTTTATTTGCCCGCGGCTGGCCGCGCCTTCTGTTCAGCGGATAGACTTGGGGTCGACGGCAATCAGACATGAAAAAGTTACCCTTTTTTTTCAAATCACTTCAACTGATGGAATGACTGTCGGGGGCATGAAGAGTTGGGAGGCAGGGGCCGTGAAAAATTTGCTTGGGGGTGACAAAAAAAAGGGAACGGTTGGCAATTCAAGTAGACGAACTATATAGGCCAGTCAGTCTATCTTACGAGGGTTTTAAAGATCCTCATCCGCTGTATCAAATATCCAACCCGTATTGAAAGGTTGGGACCTGTTTGACAAATAAGGTGCACTTCTCGTCTATGTGTGCATGGGAGGGGGTCGGTAGTGAGGGCTGGGGGTGGGGAGAGGGTCTGGAGGGGGTGGACTTGCCGACCCATCTGGCGTCCGCGGCGGTACGTGGTGTTGAGGGTTCGCCCTGGGGGCAGTTGGGGGCGACAGGCGAGGGTGAAGGGGAGGGGGGGGGGCATTGGCGGGGAGGGGGGGGGTCTGTTGGCCATTCTGGCGACAGGTACCGCGGTTACACAGAGGGTGACATTAGCTTGACCCTACGGCATGTCGTGCCCATTAATGACGTGCTTCAGTAAACCGTCTCTCCATAGAAAAACAGTCTACCGCCCTAAGATAGGTCACGTAACCTGATGTGTTTCCCAGCCCCCAACCCCCCTCCCCCCAACCACCACCCACTTTCTCAATAAATTTACCGCCCGCCCCATCCACTACCAGACGAACATCACTCATTTACGGCACTATTCGCTCGGACCGCCCTGTAATCGCTGACCAACCAATCCACAGCCCGCTCCGTGCAGCCCGCTAATAACAACGCGTCGCGTTTTGCTTTGACCTAATTAAACCACGTGTTTCCAATTATTGCTTGGTCAGCTTCGCCATAATTGAAAAGCACCGCCCAAATCACCACGTTCTTCACCTCCCCTCAGTCTCCACCCCCCCCCCCCTCCCCCCTGTCCATTCCCTCTCCACTCCCTATGACCATGCGCCTCATGCCTGCTAATACCCCAGTCGCCAACTTAGACCCCTGGGTACCCCCCGGATCACACCCCGAGAGATGCTAACTAACACCTAGCTAGGCCCAGTTTCAATATATGACGTATCCACCTTAACGATAATCCCTTAATCTTTCATCAATATTTTGAAGTGTCATCAGCTAAGGTGGTGATTGCGCGTATAAGTGATCTCAGCCACCGCGTGTATCGCACGCAAACCAATTAACCCCCGTGAACAAAAACCTTTAAGTACAATTTGGGTCTTATATAAACACCACGTGTTGGCAACGAACGCGGTGCGGCCACTTGTTCAAAATTCTTTTGTTCCGATCTGTAAATCCATCCATTGGTGCTAATAACTTGTAACAGTTACATGAACTTAATTCAACATATTATCGGATTATAATATTCCGTTGTTTCGCATGCATTATATGACAGGCGGCTGATAATTTTCCCGATACAGATGCCAACAGGTACGGATTGGGATTTCACTTTATTATTCGTGGCGTTGAAGTCACCGACGAGGATCACTGAACAAGTTGACAACATTCCCTAACTCCACCGTATCTTTGTAAATGTCATATTAATGATCTATATGTTTAGCGTAACAACGGTAAAAAGATTTAGGGCAAGTCGCTTTTGCTCGTTACGAAGACTTAAATATCAGATTCATTGTAATGCCCAGAGGTTTAATCCATATTCATATTTTGTGACATATTTGTTTTACATATATCGCATCTCTTGTTTCATTCCGTTCGCGTGGATTACATTAAATGAAGAGGATATGCGATGGGGACAGGGACGGCATAGATTGATTTATCTAACCATAACTGCCCCCCCCCCCTCCCCCCCGCCCGCCCCTCTTGCGCACACGCACACAATGACACATACACCTTTTCCGTGCTAGTATAGCAGCCCCTGAAGCCTGTTTCTCATTACTACTTTGGTAAATATGTATCTTTCTGCATTCAGCCAATAAAAAAGCAACAATGGACCAAACTGTTACTTAAGCCCAAGAAAGGCACATATGTACTTTTACTATCTTAACCGTCTGTATGTATTAGTGCCTTTCACATAGCCATGCACATTCCACTTGTAGGCGGCGCTGAGAGATATACCATTGTGTGGTATGTGAGTCTGCTTTCTTGCTCTCGCATGGCAAGTGCAGCCGAGTGGCGAAGTCTTAGTCTACAGTGTTCATGTGCTACATAAGGCAATTCTATGTGAACAGCAATCTTACAGAGAAACCTCCCGCAATTCGCACTGTGTCAGTGTTAACAAATATAAAGAAAACACGCTCCAAGATGTGCCCGCCACTCCATTAAAAACTGAACGTAGGCTTACTATACCCAATTGTGGTTATCTTTCAGGGACGTTTTCATGTTTCATTCTTACACGCTCTGATAAAGAGGAAACATGCACAGGTCGTATATCAGGACATCTGTCACAGAAAAACCTATCTATTCAGGGCAGTCGGGAGGAGGGTGTGCTGGTGGTGGTGGTAGTTGCGGGTAGGGGGGGAGGGGGGCTTTCCGGGACCGACCGTCAATGGATCGTGCACCAGTGGAACCGACAAGTTAATGGGAAAAAAACTGGGAAATGGAAAACATCAATTTAATTATGAGGCAAAGTGTTCAAAGATTTCATCGGTACTTAACTTAAAAACCTCACTTTTATTATGATGCAAGTAGATATCATTGGCGTGGTTGACTATTAAGAATGTTATTACGATGTCGTTTATCTACCTATAAAAATAATAATATAAATAATAATAATAGCCCGTGTGGTTAGCAATAGTCGAGTTATTGCTAATCTTTTATTGACCTCTTGAGGAAATAGCAAGGAGCGCATTGCTCACTAAATAATTGAGGAATACTGGTTAGTGAAGCCCAGGTAGTTCTATTCAGATTGCTGGTCTAACGATATGTCACGCCTCTGTCAAACATTCGCATCCCCGGTATACCGGGGGAAGGGGTGGGGGAGGGGGAGGGGGGGGACTCGCCTGTTACATTTGAGCGCCGGAATTTTAATTGATTTGGCTTCAGACTTGTCACTAGGGTGGCCGGTGGCGAGCAGAATACAGCATCGAGTCTCTTGACTATTCCCGCTCATCCACTCATGAACACCGACAGACTGAGATTGAAGCAAATAACTCTATAATAGGCGCGGTTGTAATTCTACACGCGTTGCAAATAAACCCCCCGCCTTCCCCCACCACGGGAGGCAGTGTACAAGTACACGGGGCCCCAGCAAACCTACCCATCCACCCTTGTCTTCTACCGCCTACCCCCACCCCCACAATACGCCCCCCCCCCGTCCCGCCTCCCATACCCATATCATTTATTTCACCCTTTGCCATAGCCGGGCAGAGCGTGATGGGAGATAGTCACCAGCGATGTAGGCGTGTCACAAACTCAGCGACATATGACGGGTTTTCGCTAATGAGGACGTGATCGCGGACAGTTGGTTGTGTGCTACCTTAGACGGTGTCCGATGGCTTTGAAGCCCTAATCAACTTCTCACGGCCCAATACCTCATCACCGTTTCTCTCTGTGGCTCAACACAATTTAGCTGACGTGTCTATTGAGCTGATCTTTGGCTATATGCCATTGAAGTAACATGCACTTATGAGTTTATTTATTTCAGACACGAAGTTCCGTGCGCCAAACGAGATTCCCAACCAACCAAACGAGAGCAGTTTATTACGTAACGCTGGAGAGATTGAATGCCACAATGGTTATATTACGTAGCCCTCGATCCGTGCAATACAAAACATAACTAGCATTTTGAACCAGTTGCGCGCTTTATCCCACAACTACAGACTGAATTAGAAAGTGGTTACAAAAAGTGGTCCGAAGGTCGTTGAAAAAATAAAACTGCCAAAAAAATCATACGTAAGGTGTCGTTTATATTAGCCTTAGCCTCGCTTAGCTAATATACAGGATGAAATCAGTATAAATCGAGCAATATAGTTCACACACGGCTTTGTTACCCGAAGAAACGAAATAGTTCACTTCCGATGTATTGAGCCTTACAATGCACCATGCATGTATCAAAATGTGGAGTAAAGTAAAGTGCACTGCCTCTGTGTCCATGCTTACGGAGGGGTGGGGGCCGCGGCGAAGTGGTACACGGCGTATGGAACACGACGATAATAACATAATAATTATAGTCTAGCCGAACTACTGAAAGGGGTTCACGGTAGGCTAGAAATATAGGATGTGAAAAAAATTGACATAGGATGAGGCGCGGTGAATGGGGGTGTCATGTCACCAAACGATATAAAAAAAATGGAAGGCGGGCGGATGATATGGTATGAGAACGTCTAGAGAGGAAGTCACTTTCTATAGAGTGAGACCGGAAGGCTTTTTATACGCAGCTGACGACAATGCATGGCTTTGTGATGTATGCCCTGGTACCAGATGTCTATTTCTGCAGATTGTTACTGATACATAGTGTAGAAAAAGGCCGAATATCTTAATTTGTCGCGTATATCAGTCAAATGCCACCATTAATTTGTAATAATGACTTTAAGACATTTCCTTCACAACTGTCAGGGTGATCTCTTTGCGTGGGTGGGAGGGGGAGCGGGGTGTGGGAGGGGGCGGCACCAGCTGCCTTATAATCAGCCCCCCACCCTCTTTAACCGTTCCCGACAAAAGTTATTTTTTATCCCCATGTGGGTGGGATCGCAAGGAAATGGGGCTTGTATCAATTAAAGGGTTTTAACTACTTGACAGTTGATATATATATAAACATAATTACTTATATGTTTCAATGCACCACGCTAACGACAAAATATTTGGATGTACAGCAATATATATCTACATATTTTCGGTTTCATATTCAATTCTATTATGCATAATCCATTTGTGTTTGACGTGGCAATCTAGTGATATTCGACATGGAAACGAAACAAACCAAGTAGCGATCAATTAATAATCTTATCTCACCTCACTTGATTATACCTACATGGTAGTTAACATCAAAGGAGACAGTGTTTATATAAAGGGATTAGCATATTTTTCCCCTAGTCAAAACATGTTAATTTCAATTAGAGATCGCGCATACCCAGCCGGCTGAATATAGTCTGTCTCAAAGGGTTCCTCTGTCTCGCGACCCACTGTTTGAAAAAAAAACTGCGCAATACTGTAAACATGTCTCGTGACTGTCTCAAGTTACTGCCGTGTCTAATTAATGAGACTAATCATGGGCGTATCCTGGGGCGAAGCACAGGGGGCACGTGCCCCGCCCCCTTTCAGACCATAACATAAATCTGCCCCCCCCCGCCCTTAAAATTATCTACCCCCCTGGCCTCTCCTTATATATTACAATACATCCAACTTAGTATTTTGTGTTCTTTCTTATAGTGTTCAAATAATACGTAACAGGCACTACGGTCACCTGCATTTTTTCATGTTTTTTAGGGGGAAAAAGATGGTGCCCCTTCCTTTAAAGAATTCCTGCACACGCCCCTGCTAATGTCTGTCTCATGACGGTCGGTCTCAGTGATTTGTTTCTGCGACGGCTTACTGCTGGTCATGGGAGAATCGTCTAACGGTTGTCCGTAGCTAGTTCTCTGTAATTAGTTCTCGAAGACCCGTGATATATCAAAGCGTTTTGTAATGAGATGGTTAATTACTAATAATTGGTAGTTTGGCTTGTCGTATCAGGGGGGGGGGGGGCAGCTATCACCAACGACAGTTAGACTAGAGACGTCGTCATTGCAAGCTCTTTGCACCCAAGGTTCAGACCTCTGTAGGTATATATTTGGTAAGTTCGGGTCGTATTCTTCCTGTTTGTATGTCGACGATGTTGTACGAACGATGGAGTAGATCTACTCAGGAGCAGGAATTTCCATAACAATTTAGCTAACCAACTTTTTTTGTTATGAACCCGGTTACGTTTATTGCGCATTACCGCCTGCCCCCTTTTGTCAAAGGTGTGCCACGAACCTGGTCACCGAAACAAAAACTTGCATAGGATATTAAAATTTACATTGCCATAAACCGTACGTTTCATTGCTTCCCGCCAATGGAAAGGATAATGAGCCTACAATCCAGTTATAGAGACCTAAATTGTGCCATGGGTATCGCACGTAAATAAGGGGAAGAATTCCGTTTAACACTTTCAAAAAATTCAATAAAGACATGGGCACATCGAAAAATGCTAAAACCCGCCAGTGAATAATCGAAAGTGTTGGATATATAGTTGGAGCTAATTGCATCTGTAGTTGTGCCTTACTAAATGTTACTGGTATAATTAAGTTGTGCGTGTCTTCTATGCCTTTTTGTAAATTTAAATACATAATGTAAAGTAATTGCAAATTTTAAACATAAAATCGGCATACAGGTCTAACCGCCTACATATACTAGTGAAACCCGTCTTCCCTACTCCAGGGGAAAACGGGAGATTATGGACCTATGCCAATGAGTTTGAACCTGTCTCCATTACAAATGCTGACCAGCACCCTCTTGGAAGATGAAGGCATTTAAAACCCAATAAGTGGTGAAGTACAAGCGCAATTGACGGAAACGTTTGTTTCAAGGGGTCGTTAACATGGGATCCGCCTATGGTGTAAGGTGCCATTGTCTTCCAAAAGAAAGCAATGAATACTGAAGACATCCGATAGGCCGACCTCAAAGTCAGTCGTCAAGGAGGACGGATCACATTCAACGTTTCTTAGAGTGACGAAAGACAATAGCACCGCATTCGTATGTAGATCAAGCGAAGCTCGCTGCTCCTAGGATGGCCACAGGTGGGTGTTCAGCTCTAACTGGGCCGAGGGGGATGAAAGGGTTTCTGCACCTGACAATTGTCGTCTGCTCCGCTCGCGACGTCACACGTTGTACGCAGTGACCCCAGCGGGGGTGCTTCTTGCCCCAGGTCTCGCGGGGGCGGGGGGCTGTGGCTGGGGCTGCCGTTGCCGCCGGTTTGGGGTGGGGGGGGGGGGTGGAGGTGGCTGGAGCTGTAGTCGAGGCTGTCGCTGCCGCCAACCCAGCGCTCATATGTGTGTCAGTTTTTGCGCCTCGTCGCGTCGATGGGGCAGACGGAGCTATCACAATACAACCTCACCTCGTAAAACCCCTCGGGGCTATAGAAGTCGTCTTCTATTCTCTAATTCTCGTTATTTGGGAACGCAGTTTGAGATAGGACAGACGGACACATGTAGAGACAGATGAGGACGTATTTCTCGGCTTCAATTCTTCTCAAGTCAACAACTTACAGCGGAGCTGTCAATATAGGCAATGGGATCTGGGTGATATTTAAGCACCCTCGGTTGGGGGTGGGGTAGAACAATTTCGCTGGGGTGGGTACTCTAATCGCAGACGCGCGGTGGGGGGGGGGGGGGGGTGTAAGGAAAGGTTGAAATGACGCCATATGGAGCTGTTGGGACAGAGGCGTCAGGGGTTCCTCAAATAACCCCTCTTTACGTGGAAAAGCCATTAAGCACTTGTCGGTAGAAGTCCGTGTTTTGATGGTGTTTAGCAAGACACACACTTATAAATGCAGATTAGAGCAACCTTTGAGACAGTATGCTCCCAGCACTTGCCGTAACTATCACGCTTGACGTTCAAGACGCTTCAGCTAAATATAAAACCAGGCACTGATGAATAAATAGGGGCAAAACAGACACCGCAGATTAAAATCGCGGTATACATTTTTTTTTGCATGGAGAATCTATGATGGATTCTCTCTGCACAAAAAAGTGAAAACAAAAGTTAATACCCTATCCGATTTTCATCAAGCCAGATATAGCCTAAATGTGTGTTGTTCCATAGCACAATAAATCATTATCAATTGAAGGACGAGTTTTGTGGTAAGCTTACTAGACCTGTATTTGTTATTTCGGCCAACATGTAAACTGAAACAGGACAATAGCACTTTTTGCAATAATAGTGATGATGACGTCATATCTCTTTTATCAACGCTTAATCATGTGCCCCCACCCGTTCCATTTCCATCACCATTGTAACCGTAACGAGGACTACCAACAATCATTCACCACTCATTAAAGTGTTCGGTTGGGTTAGCAAGCCACTTCACCGCCAGTGACAATGTCGCTTTTTTCACGGCATTTTGTTCTTTAAAGCGGTTCCGTCGCTATTAAGAGACGATGTTTCCCCCGAAGTCCTTGTTTCATAGTTGTTTGGCATCTCATCTTGTTGGGGCACCAAACAAGGAATTATATAACTTTCCTCCGCTCAATGTGTGTAGTGAAGAAGGCACCAGTGGTACCCAGCCAGGTTTCCATCTAATTTAACAAGAGCGGGTAGTCACATTCAACTTCTAGGACTCTTATGTTTTCACTTACTTATCTTCTTTTGCATTCTACTCTAAACTCTTCTTCTATCACCACTTCCTTCATGGACGCTTTTTGGTGTTGACAGTAGTATTTTTTTCACAAATGTACGGCATTAATTGGGTACTTATTGTTGCTTTCAAGGCGCCATCCTATTGTGTCGCAGGTGGGGCTCAGCAAACAATGGACGAATTGTTAGGCGACAGTTAATTGGGTGTTCGCGGGAGCTCAAAACCCTTCGAATATATATACCAAGGCAAATAATGGCGTGCCGAAAACGACTGTTTGTCGTCCATGCAATTACTATGTTTGTAAAATAATTACCCAGAATTAAATCTGCAAATTGATGACCTATGATATTTGTAATTTGCGAATGACGGTAATGGTACTGATAACCAGTAATAACTGTAATAACTGTAATATATATATACCAATCCGTGCAGAATTTGAACCTGATGCTGCATTTATTTATGACGAAATTGGTGATACCTGAGAGCTGACAGTGGCAGTTTGAACGCGGTATTGCAGATTATAGATTACAGATTTCTGGGGCGGTTCCAGGGGATCCAGGTGAGGGGGGGGGATCCCGGGGGTCCCTCCCCCCCACATTTTCGAGCAAGAATGCCGTTTCACCTTGCAAAATCTAAAGCGTGAACCTCCCCACCTTGGTCAACATTTTGTTCAGAGCCCCACCTCCCACCCCCGGCCGCGAGTTTCCAGTGGACGTCCCCCCCCCCCCTATCCAAATTTCTGAATTTGGTTCCAAATAAGCGAAATATCTCCGTCAGATATCATCACCCCGGCGAGAAGGGGATACTCTCTCTGAACGCTGTTCGTGGATGCATCTCTACGTCACACACACACGTCAAACAATATCAGCGAGTTGATATCGGGGGTCATTTCACTGAGATCTCGTAACTTTTCACAGTTTTTTTGCGTGCTTCCAGTTGGACGACTTCCTCTTGGACGACATTATACACAAATACTTTGTATATTGCCAAATAATTAATACATATATGTGCTTCTTGGTTAGTACGACTATTTGAGAGGTTTGCGGACAAAATCGGGAAAGTTTAATAAATAGTAATATGATAATACTATGAGAAACATTAATTCTAAAATTATTGGATAGAAACACGTTGGCCGGAGATAATGAATATGATGATCTCGTAACTCTGGGTGATACGATTCCCAGATGTCGTGTCTGATACTGACGTCATATATATCCAGATATCGTGTCTGATATTGACGTCATATATATCCAAATATCGTGTCTGATATTGACGTCATATATATCCAGATATCGTATCTGAGATTGACTTCATATATATCCAGATATCGTGTCTGATATTGACGTCATATATATCCAGATATCGTGTCTGATATTGACGTCATATATATCCAGATATCGTGTCTGAGATTGACTTCATATATATCCAGATATCGTAACTGAGATTGACTTCATATATATCCAGATATCGTGTCTGATATTGACGTCATTTATATCCAGATATCGTGTCTGATATTGACGTCATATATATCCAGATATCGCGTCTGAGATTGACTTCATATATATCCAGATATCGTATCTAAGATTGACTTCATATATATCCAGATATCGTGTGATATTGACGTCATATATATCCAGATATCGTGTCTGATATTGACGTCATATATATTCAGATATCGTGTCTGATATTGACGTCATATATATTCAGATATCGTGTCTGATATTGACGTCATATATATCCAGATATCGTGTCTGATATTGACGTCATATACATGTATATCCAAGGCAGTACTCTTGTACTCTTGGGCAATGTGGATAACCAGGACATGCGAAAAGTGGCATTTCATCTACCAACATGTGTGAATGTATGTTTACATGTTTACAGATATACGATGCGTTAACAAGTAAATATGGATGAATCAAGAATAATAAAAGTTTGTGTGGGATCAAAAGCGTAATAAGGCATGAAATGAGGGCATTACTGAAACGACTTGACGTAAGATACTGTTTAGGGAGAGGTAACCCCTTCCTTAGTGAACTATGCCCTTGTGATTGGGATTCAGTAAAAACTAAATCAGTTGAGCCTATGTCAAACGAGTGAAAGGACACATGGCAGATAAGCCAAGGCTCATATCGTACATTAACAAAACGTCGTTGAGGTAGGACCATGCCATGTGGGAAAGCTATAGGTGTATATCGGTCATTCATTACTTGCGAACGGGCAATCACGGTTACGAATTTAAGGGGTGAGGGGTGGGGTCGGGTATATAAGTTAACAGATTAGCCCCAGCAAGTTCTGCCGTTATTACCATCAGAACGTGTTTTCCAAGTGGTAAGCCAAAAGACATAAAGATTAACATCACTTTATATGTGTGAGTCCTGGATACCGCTATATTGTTGTTTAATAAAGGCTCCTAAACATTGTTCGACATTCAGTCTTATAATAGCTGACCAGATATTTATATACTTATAACTTATATAAACAGCTCATTCGTTAAAACATCACAAAAACGCCGTAAAAGAATTGTTTACTGTTAAAACTTTGTTTTAACATTGTTTTTAAATCGATATTGGATTGGGTACATTATAAATTATTTCATTTTTATGTTTATTTAATATAAAATAATTATTTAGAGTGACTGGTAAGCCAGAGGAGGTTTAATTCACTGCCACATACCATGTCACAAAATAAATAGGGAATCTATCTCTATAGGAGACAAGTAAGATAATTGTCAGGTAAATGCTTAATAAACATTCTTCGATAATTTTCCTACCGGTGGCAACACGAAATTCGATGCAGTTTTAGAGAAATTATCACTTCCCAAGTTAATCCCCCTCACGAGATGACGCTAATTGGTTCCTTTTCAATGAGCCGGCCCATGAGAGGTTCCAATATGGAGGGGCGCCGGCGGCTAATTAATGCCCAAATGACCACTTTACATTCTACCCAATTTCTCCTTGAAAAGCCTGGGATTGGGCAACAAGTATGAGCAAACATGGTACCCACCGGGTAGCTTCACTTTGCGGTCCACTGTAAATAGAGAGAACTGCGCAAGACGATAAGTGGCTGCACAGATTCCCGGTATGCCACGGGTTCGCAGTCTTGGACTTATTGGCCTCTGGCAACCGACCGGTAACGAGAAGATAGGGCAGTGAATGGTCAGTGGGGAGAGAGGCAGTGAATGGTCAGTGGCGAGAGAGGCAGTGAATGGTCAGTGGCGAGAGAGGCAGTGAATGGTCAGTGGCGAGAGAGGCAGTGAATGGTCAGTGGCGAGAGAGGCAGTGAATGGTCAGTGGGGAGAGAGGCAGTGAATGGTCAGTGGCGAGAGAGGCAGTGAATGGTCAGTGGCGAGAGAGGCAGTGAATGGTCAGTGGCGAGAGAGGCAGTGAATGGTCAGTGGCGAGAGAGGCAGTGAATGGTCAGTGGCGAGAGAGGCAGTGAATGGTCAGTGGCGAGAGAGGCAGTGAATGAAACAGACATGGTTTGAAGAAGTTCCAATTACCTAATTTAAATGTCACTTCTCCAGGATTTCTCCGAAGAACATGTTGTCAATCCTGTGAGGAGACTATATGCCTCGGCATCCCAGTTCACTATGCAAAGCGTCAGTGTCTACAAACTCTTTGTCTCCGATCCGAACCAATTAGAATTAGAATTAGAATTTTGTAAACACAGTACAGGGGTGGCAACCCCCTACCCCCCCGCCCCCCCCCCCCCTTCCGCCTTTTCGGAACTTGAGCATGCACCGTAATAGTCTGGTTCTCCGACAAAAGTCGGGTTCTCCGACCCCGCCGTCCCGGTTGCAAGTTTCCGAAGAGCAAGCCCCCCACCCCCCCCCACCCCACCCCTGCAGTACCAGCATCACACAAGTCGTTGTTTTTTAAATTAATATGTTATGCAGTTATTTCTTTCACGAATTTCTTGAATTGTTTGTCTAATAACGAACATGTTTGCATAAATATGACCTCCCCACCCACTCCCCTCGCTCGCTATGTCCGCCTCAACCAGATGCTGTGTTAAGGCCGACCCAGGTATTTATTGCCAAGTGATGCATTTCGTGAATCGAGAAATCGCCAATTTAGTATCCTGTATCCGTCCCTTGCATGTGGAGATTTCTGCTTTTAATTCACCGTGACCTGGGAATAAAGAAATTTATTCTTCGTGATCTGGGAACACGATTCCCACCTGCCCCGCCCCCCCCATATAGCAAAGCTATATTAGACTCTTTGGACACATTGCTTACTCACGACGATGGCGCTTCCTGTTACCACACAAGATCGATCGTTCTAGACCGTAGAGCACTGAATCCCCCCACGCCAACTAACCCGAGATTCGCCAGTGATGGCGACCCATTCATTTAACTTTTAATTTAATAATGGTTCAGATATATTTAACCATTCGGAAGTAACATCTATTGCTGAAGCAATGCAAAAGGAGTCAAATTCATCGACTATTTGCAGATCATATCAGGGTTATCATGTCATGGTGCCCACAGCCTCACGCATGTCTGCATCGCCCGGGTGAGGAAGGTGGGGTTGGGTGGGGAGGGGAGGGGGGGGGGGGTGGTAGCTCACAACACGGTACAAGGCTGCAAACATTCGCAGCTAGACTGTGTGGCGCCACAGCCTGTTGACATCGCCCCAAAGCTGCAGTGATAGCTCACAAAGTAACAGGTGTTGTATGTCTCATCACATTCACAGATTATCTCAAGGCACGTGGTCCGTCACATTGACGTATCGCTATGGAATTATCGGCGCTTAGGGAAATAAATCCACTGGAATCCATATATGACAAGTGGCGCCACGCGTCGGCTGTAGATACACTTATATGGCAGGGCGAGCTGCCCCCTTAAGTTGGTTATGTCACACCTCACCACACACACTTCATGGGCGCGATAATAACTTATTTTTATTGAAGAAAACATCCAAAATTGTGCCCTTTTTTGCATTAAATGCCATCTGCAGTCAGCCTGGTAAAGTGATCTGCAAGGCCAGCAAAAGCGGCCAGTATGTGATCCTAATGTTTGTGCAAAATAAATATTCCATGTATTTCTTCGTTAACTGTAGAGAGTTACCCCGCAGACGTGGCTTCTCTCCACCTTGACCTTCCCCGTTTTTAGGGACATGACCTACAAAGTTGAAAGCGGTTAAGAGGCAGATTAGACTTGGATGTTTACGTTATGACAGAGCCATCAAGTTTGCGTGTTGCGGCGAGAAACACTGTTTAACGTGTCGCCTATTACCCTGCGTCAATAAACGGAGAAACCGATGGGGTGCAACAATCCTTAAATATCCAATAAATAAATATTAATTATTAAAAGGCAATGCCGAGACAGAATTGGATATATAATTCCGTTTTCGGGCAGGGGCTTTTTAGATGGAAGCACGCTTTACGACGTGACGAATGTAAAAACTACTCAGGTACTATTTTCTCGACTGCCTCCCCTCCCTCCCTACCCCCTAAGGCCCTGCCCCCCCCCCCCTCCACCGTATTTGTAGTTCAAAATCTCCTTGTAGCAATGTCTCTCAAAGCAATATCGTTCCCCCTAATAGTTTGCCCGATCCGGGCCGTGCTGCCCCCCAGCGGGGAGATTCGGTAGCTTGACGCATCAGGGGATCATACATTAATCAGACCCCGTCTCTCTGGGCGTCACGGTCGGTGGCACATCGATTTCTGAGCGGGATGTAAGCTCAATCACATCCCGGTGATATTCACCCCCCCCCCCCCCTGTCACCAACGCGTACCGTACCCTCCACACCACCCTAGCAACGGGACCCTCCATCCCTTCGCGGCCATACCATCTCCAACCCCTTTCATGATAGACCTACTCTCCATCTCTTTCCGCCCCCCCCCCCACCCACCTTCTTCAACCCTTCCTGGCCACCAATCCTCTTTAACCCCTTCCTGATCACCCCAATATATAACCCCATATTGACCACTCCATCCTCTAACCCTTGGCTGCCGACCCCACCATCTCCAACCTCTATGATAAAGTTAGATTCTACGCTTCACCCCTTCCCGGCCACCCGAACCCTTTAACCCTTACTGACCACCACACTGAAATATTTCCCGGCCATCGAACCCCATTTTTGGCCATCCCACCCGCTAACCCCTTCCTGGCCACCCCACAATTTACTCCCTTCCTGGCCACCCCACCCTTTAGCCCCTTGCTGGCCATCGCACCTTCTAACCCCTTATTGGCCACCCAAACCTCTAACCCCTTAATGACCATCTAACCCTCATCCAACCCTCTAACCCCTTAATGGTACACCAACCCTCTAACCCATTAATGGTACCTTGTTGGTCCCCCACCTCACCCACTACACATTGATGACCATCCCTCCCTCTAACCCCTCCTGCCCGCCCCAACCTGTAACCCCTTCCTTGCCACCCCACCCTCTAACCCCTTCCTGGCCACCCTGCCCTCTAACCCCTTCCTGCTTGCCCCATCCTGTGGTCACTTCCTGGCCACCCCACCCTCCCACCCTAAAATACCCAGACTTCTATTGGACTTCCACCGCTACACCCACACACAACGCCACACCGTCACACCCACGCACCGCGCACCCCCACGCCGCCGTACCCTAACACCCCCCCGTACCCCTCACCTCCGCATCTCTCCACCTTCACACCACCACACCCCGCACCCCTCACCCCACCGACACACCCCGACACCCCGACTCCAACCCACCCGCTGGCGGCAGACGGGCGGAAGAGAGGCGGTTGACAGACGTACACGTGATGGTGTCACGGCAAAACCTAGGGCTACATAATTTATTACAAAGTCTAGGACACTAAGGTCACAATGAACAGACTGGTCATAAGCCACATAGAAATGGGAATAGAGGGGGGGGGGGCGTGGCGGAGCAAGGGAGAACAAGGGGTGGGCAAGGGGCGGGGAAAGGACGAGGAAGGGGCGGGCAAGGGAAGAGGAAATGGCGGGAAGGGGCGGGGAAGGGTCGTCTAGGTTGAGAGATGATAGAGCGTTTGTTTACATCACTCACGCCTTCTGACCCTCACATGCTTTCCTTTTCATCGCAAAAACCTTCCAAAAACATATCCTTAGTGAAAGAAATTCACGTGGTATAAATTAGCACTTTTTAAAAACCTTGACATATTTGCATAGTTGCACATGGATACCAAATTCTCAATCGGTTTGTGTGTGTTCACCAATTTTGCACCCTTTTTGTACAATGCATCGAATGAATAATAGACTACTCACCCTCCTCCCCCGAAATTATATTTCCCCACAATCTGCTAGCTAACACAACCCAGTAAGGAGACTTTGTGTCGAATTGCACCTTAAGGGCGTTCTATATATGCATTTTATATGAACATATAAGTTATGGTCCAAAAAGTTGTGCACATTTTCAGGACGTCAGCAGATGTGATACAGATGTGAGGTTTTTTGCACCTTCCATCAAGGGTCTACGATCGTTAATATTTACCGGTTACCGGTCTCATTTCCACGATCTACATGTAGCAGCATCTAACATAAATTACAAAAGCGTCGATCGCGAAGTGCTTGGTAACATAAAAAAAACGGCCATGAATGTTTCAAGAGTCACTCATCAGCATATTTTTACTGATACAAAAAGATTAGAAATCAATAGTGTAAAGCATGCTCGTGAACATTGTTCGATCACCACTTGACATATATTTTTGGGGCATTCTAGCCTACTGCCCTAAAAAATACAGCTGCCTACATGGATTAAGAAAACTGCCTCAACATGTCAACGCAAACGTCCAGTGTTGTCTTGTAGTAGCACAGCCCCAATTCGCGGTATTTGACAATATATGTCCATAACGACATGAAGAAACGTGACTAAGAAATCTGTAATGGATATGTATAGTGTGAACTGCCACACTTAGTAGTTCAATATGGCAAGGTACATAAGGCTACACTTTGTACGTTCAATATGGCAAGGTACATAAGGCTACACTTTGTACGTTCAATATGGCAAGGTACATAAGGCCACACTTTGTACGTTCAATATGACAAGATACATAAGGCCACATTTGTACGTTCAATATGACAAGATAGATAAGGCCACACTTTGTAGTTCAATATGACAAGATACACACTTGATATACATTTTTTTTACATTTTGGCTTACTGTCTTGAAAAAAAAAACTCAGGTGTAGCCGGCCTTAACCTGTTAACGCAAATGTTGCGTGTTGCCTTGTAGTAGCAAAGCCCCGATATGTTCAATATGACATGGTACATAAGGCCACAGTTTGTACGTTCAATATGACAAGGTACATAAGGTCAGAGTTTGTAGTTCAATATGACAAGATACGTCCTTCACACGCACAATAATAAACCTTTCTATACATGGGTGATACATGCATTCACTCTCTCTAGTTTTGTCAAGAGTCCGAATGTCGATAAGGTGCAAAAAGGAAAGAAAAAAGAATCGCAGCCTATTTGCAATCCATGCGTGGTTTCACGCGTGCCAACTGTGGCAGGCTTTTTCATATAGTCACGTGACGTTGGCGTTTGAACGCTGCGCGTCATTGACTCGTGACCTCTGTGGCATTCGAGCAGACGTAGTGGGGCGGGGTGGGGGGAGGGGAGGGGTGCCATTAGAAACAGAGAGGGTATGCCGAATGGGCAGGGGGGGCGGAAGGAGGAGTGTGTGTGGGGGGGGGGGGGAGCCGGGGGGCTAGCAAGGCTGGGAATGGGGTGGGGGAGTAGTGGCGGAACGACTGGTTCCTCGTCACCCGTGGAAACTCGTGTTGGCTGACATAGAAGTTTAAAAAGTCTCCCGGGCCCCGGGATCCCATAAACCCCCTCCGCCTCCCTCCCGCTCACTGCCCCCACCCCCACCCCCTGCCCCCTGTAAGCATCGTGCTCGCACTCACTGCGTTCAGCCCGCCGAGCGGTGTGTTTAGTAGTTAGGGGAGGTGTGTGCCCGGTGCTCGGTGTTGATAAATCGATCTGTGAGATCGGCGTCGGCGCCGTCAGCATTTCCACCGCGGAACCCCGGATCGCGACCGGTGAAAGGCGCGTGACAAACGCTCGATCAATTCAAGCTGGACGCCAAGGTAGGATGTATGAGACTCGGGTGGCGGTGAGGTGATGGTGGGGGTGGGGGGAGGCGGAGGGGAGGGGGAGTGTCAGTCTGGTGTCAAGCAGCTAGCGGCCCCACTGGTAGGTAGGTAGGTCGGCCGTATAAGCCTGGGTATAAACGCCCACAGAGTGTCTCTGTCTGTCTGTTCATGGCCTTCCTTCCTTCCCGCGAGAGAGCACGAACAGACTCAATGACCTCCTCCCTTCCCCATTGGGGGGGTTTGTGTAGAACGCTGGTAATCTTGGTCGGAACAGGACTGTCAGGTATTGATGAACTATGATAAAGGGCAGCCAGGGAAGTTTTGGCTTTAGACGGACTAGCCTGACGGCCCCGAGCGCTGCGGAGAAATGACAACCGTATTATGCCCTGATGCGGCCAGTGTATGTTGTGTCCATGCTGGGCCGGCGGGCTGCAAGCGCCCTGACGGCGATGGACCTTTGGACGTGTGTTACCAAGGATTTGGGAGGAATTAAGGTGGACAGATTTCCCGAATCCCGGTAAGTGGTGGCTCTGTGGCTCGAACTGTTTCACTAAAACCCCTGCTTTTTTGTATAATAAGGAAGAAAATGAAAATGGATTTTGGGGGGGGGGAAAAATATGGGTTGCGCGATGCGAGTCATTTGTTGTGTTATCCACCTGTGATGCATTATTTTACTACATTACTGCATGAAAGCAAAGACGAAATGCTTTACATAAATTATGCATATTCCCAGGTGTGACAAATTATGAATCAGGCTTCATAGGGATGTCCTTACGTCGTAGAATAGAATACCCTGGATAGTTAATAGGACGACTTCAATTTGTTGTAAAGCAAAAATATCAGTACATTAATTAAAGCCAGGCTAGCCCACGTAACAATACTCTCTATCGCGTTTGCCGCCGCACTAAAGGGAGGATTCTTAGGTTGACCCCATCACGCCCTAAGGCGCTCACCAAGGTCACCGGCTGAGGTCACACCAGCCGCGTACTAGAGAACGAGCCAAATGGGATTAATCATAAATCTTCTCTGGCGCTACATATGGTCAATGCTCGCATGCGCATCCGTAATTAGTTGCACAAATAGTCCTCTCGTTAAACTGTTTTTTGTTCGTACAAGGGCCCACGGCAGAATAAGGCTTTACATAAACTCATTGACCTTAAGCGGTCTTTACCAGGGTGAGACCGCATCCAAAACGACAAGACATATGCCACTGGGGCCTAATTCTAAAACAACATTTGGCGAAGGAAAATAGCGTGTTTTCGTTAGAGGAAATAATTGTTAAATTGACACTCGGTGCGAGAAACATTTCACCATAGATGGGCCTACGTGTGCCGTGTATGTTATGCGTTAACACCAATACGTTGGCTATTTAGCAAAAAATACCAATATAAATTACGATATGCGAAATACAGTGACAGTGTTCGTGAAAATAATTTGGAAGTCAATAATATTTTCACGTTTTCACAGCAATCACAGCAACCGCCTTAATTAATAACTGATTGGTGATAAGTTCGAGTAGTTTATGACCTGCCTTCAACCCTCATGAAGTCGAATGCATTATATATATATAGGTATATTGATATATGCATGTTTGATGTATATGTGATGCCCAAATAACGCCAGGTCAGGAAGAATGGTTACCAATAGACCTACACGCGGCGCCGACCCACGAACGTGTACGAACGTGAACGTGTAAGCATCGACCGACGTGGACGGTCAGGTCGCTCGTTACCCACGCCACAGAGCAGTTACTATAATACGTGTTCTATGGCATGCAGTCTTCGATTTTTTTCTATTATGCGGTGACAGAGTCCCTGAACCTGAACAAGATCCATTGCCTTTGATCCCGCGAATGGCGAATATGAACAAGGGGTGATGCTGCCGAGAATGACATCACGTATCTATTATATTATTCAATATATTGTATTTATTTTTGTGTGGTAATAATAATGTGCACCAGGTCGTTCCTGTCCTTTACGTAGTACTGTCTAGGGTTTGTGCTTGTGGGGGGGGGGGGGGGGGTGCATCATGAGAAAGTGATGTGCCCTCACATTCAGGGAGGATAGACAACTATCGATTCATTTTTCCCATGCTGAACGTGTTCCGAAATGCCATGCGCATAATATTCGCTTTGGTTCTTTGCGTCCGAGAAGAGAAGACCTTTAATATTTGGTAAGAAGAATATAGCTTCCTCACAAAAGGCTGGGTCAGACATAAAACTTGTAAGATGAACTAATGTGAAGAACAAATGGAACGTGACCAAATGAGTTTCACGTAAGCAACTCCACGAAACAGAAATAATTGGCAGAGATAAGTGAACTATAATGTGGTCTAGTACCCAATCGGAGCCTTGGTGTTTGGGTCATACTGTTTGAACTACGGGTTAATCTGCCTCCCATAACTTTAATCTAATCGGCCACCCTCTTAGTAATCGTTGGACGGGGCACGAATACGTTTTCATGTGGTTTGGTCCATCAAAGCTGCTAACAGACATTTTCCCTGAGAAACGTCTAAATACAGAGAACAAATATTTCGGTGCGAAGATGTTGTCATAATAAGTATAGCATAATATGCGGAGAAAGGGTGGCTTTCGTATGTACTGCGTCATTTGAAAATGCAGAAATTTTCCATAACTAGCTCAGAAAATATGTGAAAGAAATGATATAGATAGCGGAAATGTGTTGTTTGACCAGCTATATATTAGTTGTCCTTATCGCCCGCTGCCAACCTGTCAGCACGCGTGAGGTTAAGCACACGCGGAACCAGCATGTGACAAACAAGTAAATCACTCAACCCGTCATTCATTATGTATAAATAACCTTGAGGATAAATAAATAACCTTGGTCTCCGGGAAATGGCACGAAACAACACGTGACAGAAGTCACTTGTACAGTTAACAACTTCCACTGGCGGACCTGGCAGGGTGGGTGGTGAAGTCTAGGGGTCTTAGACGTGGAGTGGAGACACCCTTCTGGCGCCAATATAAATTATTGGTACAGACCTCCTTTTTTCGAATGTTTGAACTTCCTCTATGAGGCGGCACAATTTTGAAAAAAAATTAACTTTTTTAGACCGAAAGAAAAACGTGTAGCTTCCTAGGTTAATCAGGTGCACAGATGTTTGACCTAAAACGCTAATCAATGTATGTTGTCTGGCGGGGCGAAGAGCCTCGTTAATTATTCAACATGGTTACCTCTTGCATACAGCGAACGTGGCTGGTCGACTGGAAGTTTCTGTTCATGGGCCACACGTTATCAACCCAAAGCCTTCTTAAATCAGTCGTCAATAACACCGCATGGACAGATGCCTGGGGTATGCCCCCCCCCCCCGGCCACCTCCTCCCCGATATTGTGACCTATTCGTAGGCCTCGAAATACACAAAACCAAACGCCAAGGTTTAAGGCTGCACATGTTGGACCACGAAACACCTTTGCATAAATTATCATGAACCCTGCTCAGCGATCAATTCCAAAACACGACACAACTTGTAGCTTGGATTTTACAAGCACGCACCACATTTAAAGAGAGAAAACAAGTCAAGATATTCAATTTAAATTCAACTTGAAGAAAACCAGATGAAAAATCTTCGTGGTCGATATATCTAACATTAACAGAACACAGATACACACGTGGTATTATCCCTATCATCCGCAGTCAATATATATCCTTTAATTGGAATAAATACATTCGTGGACAGTTTGGTTAGATACGATGGCGGGGTGGCCACGTGGTCTGTTCCTGCAGGGATGAGTAGAACCAGCCTAGTTGGTATGCAGATGATGCGAACCTTACCCTTTTTGGACTCGGGGGCCATTGAGCCGAACGACAACCCCGGGGTCGCCGTCTAAATCGAGACGGATCGATCTCTTTGTCCATCCATCTGAAGACCAGCCGACCGTAGACAGCAGCGGCAGTCCTGGGTGAACGTGACCGTGGACAGCAGCGACAGTCCTAGGTAAACGTTACCGTGGGCAACAGCGACAGCCCTGGGTGAACGTGACCGTGAACAGCGACAGTACGTGACCGTGGGCAACAGCGACAGGGTAAGGGAGAGGGGGGGGGGGGAGGGGGCGGGGATATACGCTCTATACTGTTTTTATCATCCGACGACTGTATTGATCAATGCGTTATCCCGAACTGCATCCAGTATGGAGGAGATGCTATTCAGACATTTTTTTCTGTCGCAGAGAAGAACCTGACGCAAAACCTTGGATTAGGTCCCTGGACTTAACTTCTCACCATACACGCTGCCATGTGAAATGTTTATGCGTCAATCAATTATCAACTCGTACCGTCTTTTGTATTTTAGGATGTAGAGCTTACAAGGCCAGTAGTGAAGCGCCACCATTAACGTCGCCACACTCAATCTTCTGTGACAGCCGCAAGAATAACATTGCTAAATGCGAAATAGGGATTCGTTTCATATTGAAGGCAAGTTCTGTAACATGTAAAAATAAACTCGCCATTCAAGTCCTGAAACTGGTTATATGGCTTGCCCTTAGAATTACGAAGACAATAGACTCTTAGCTGTGGTTTCATCCACGAACAACCGTCATCCAATCAAAAACATGGTTATCTCAAAATCTCAATGGATGGGTTAGTATTTAGTGAGCGTGAGGTAGTGGGCGGGAAGGTTAATGTTTGAGCAGTTTGTGCTAGTATCGCCTATGATACCTTCTTTACTTTACTTTCATTGTCCATGGCAACTGGTGGAAACGCGGCCATGAAGCAAAAAGCTTTCTCGACTCATAGTATTCAAACGATATTAACATGCATTAAAGATCCCATACAAAGGAAAGAAACATATGTAAGAACCATTATAACCTTTTGTTAGTCCGTAGCCATTATAGCGGTAACATTTAAATATGCGTGACAGTTCCGTATATTCGCAATTTGAGGCATTTTATGTAATTGAGCATCTAACGCATACAATTTAATATCATTGCCAATAGAATTACCCCCCCCCCCGCCCCGTCCACAGAGATGACTGAATGTAAGTATGTAATGCCTTAAAGCGGACTTGGGCATTGCGAGATGTTCGTGTACTAGTGTTCTTTAAACGTTGTACACCATTAGTTTTTCCGGGCACCAGCCACTTTATTACCACTGATTATGGCCACTCTTCCATGGCGCTATATATACCTTTATTGAGATACCCTAGCTTGACAACCCGCTCCGCCTATACAAACATGGCTATCTAAGGTGCCATGTCCTTACCCGGCTTCTCTGGAGAGAGAGGGATCAAGAGTAAACATAACCCCGTCAACACACCTCTCTAAGTGTCAAATATCTGGCCACTGTTATAGGCATAGAGCGGCCTCATACCCTGCACAAAACTATGGGCTCAGCTTCGAGGGTTCCCACAATGTCGACGTAGGAAAACCCTGGCGAAAGTGATCGATTATTTATAAAGAAAACATTTTATTACCTGGAAGCGCACTACCGAATAAACGGAGCTCTGCAGACAATAAACGATTGCCAATAAACGTCAGTGGCACACCAACCCGAAAAAAACATGTTATGCCTTCTGTTAAGTAGCAATATCATAGTTCCATCATTGATTAACATACTAAAAATACTACAATTGATACAATTCTTTATATTCTGTTATTCGGCAATTTTACTCCAGTATTGGTGTTGCGTGTTTTCGCGTTGACAGTAGACATGTTAACTGTTGTGTACACTCTCAAACTGTCAAAGTTAACTATATTGGTCTTTGTTCCTTAAGCTGTGAAAAATATGTTTTACTATTTCAGAGAGCGGACTATGAGGATAACCGAAGGGATACGTCATGAAGTCATTGGGATTCGCCAAACATAAATTCAAGGAAAGACTGGCACGCCGTGTATTGCATTATAATACATATAGATCTGTAGGAATATGAAAGGTTTTCTGAAACAACTTATTCTTTCGGCATAACGGGGGCTCAATTTCTACGATAAGCAAGTCAGACAATCACTTGAGGAGGCAAAACGCCAGTTGATATACGGGGCACAGACACGCCAAGTCCACATATTCCGAGGAACCAGACAGAGTGAGTTCTTGGCGCGGAAACTGACAACTGCTGAATGCCGAAAAGGAACTCCCAGACGACAAGGAGACAATGGATGACGTCACTGGCGGCGATAGGACGCTAGGAATGGATGGAGACATTAGCGACACCATGGCAACAGAGGACGAAGATGCCGTTGTCGCTACAGAGGATCAAGTTACGGAGGCCGATACTGTGGCAGGGACAGAAACACCTCATCTCACGCGACGACATAGCCCGCAAAATGTGCGGACCTTAGAGCAGGCACGGATAAAATTGGGCTTCTGTCCGTTTCGTATCGAAATATGTATTTGTAAAGAATTGCGATAGAAGCATTTAATCTTCATTCTATAGAAGCGTATTGGCCTATTGGTGCCACCGTGTAAAAAAAAATGTCATGCTATATCCTAATTATTACTTATTATCTCCTCACTAGGACTCATTAGTACTTCCCAATTAGGACTTAGTATTTGATTATTAGGATTTAGTATTTCCCAATTAGGGCTTAGTACCTTATAATAGATAGTAATACTTAAACTCATGGTGTGATATAAAAGCGATTTTTACATTATTCGATCTTGATATAAGTAAAAAAATTTACGATTTAATTTAATGGTATATCAGGATATTAAGGATAATTAATATACATTGTGTTTCACCAGGTCGCAGACGATCGCAAAGAACTAGCGATTGATACACCCACATCAGTGGGAAGCGACCCGGAAGATAATACCCACGTGACCAATGTTGGACCGGAAGTGACGCAGGATCACGATGAAGTGGACCCAGAAATGACGCAGGAGCAAAGAGAGGTAAAGATCAATATAACACGGCGGGAAACGGGAAACAACCTCCACGAGGATTGTGTGTATACCGTATGCGTAGGCGATATCCAACCATAGTACCATGGCTTTTATTTCCAGCGGTATATCTAAGAGGTGAGGTGGGGGGGGAGCGGGGGGGGGGCAGGTCGATGGGACTCTCCTTGACAAAAGCTAAGCGGATCCCGCTGGGTCGTTTTATTCCTCTTAAAATATCCCCGCCGCTAGCTATCGTTCGTTCATATTGCTATATTTATCCACCCATTCGAGCCTGGTCAAACTTTTTTTAGTATACTTCTTTATCCCGAAAAGTCATACAAATGTTAGACAAAGTAAGCATTATATTAATATCTTAGGCGAGAATGGTTCGATTCTGTGTAAAAACAACGGAATTTAGCTGGTGACTTGAAACAAATAACGGAGAGTTAAATGAAGAAAACTGCACACGATTTGTCTCTGCCTCTTGCCTAACATTACCGGGTCTGCTTCCTGCCAGGACATGCACAGAGCAGTATTGTCTGGGGATGTCGATCTACTGGACGACTTGCTGGACATTCCGGGGGCAGACATTCACATGGAATGGGTGAGTGATTCGTGCCCCCCTCTGCGGGGTCAAACAGACGCCGGCGGACTCGACTGTTGAAGGTCAACCGTTATGCCCGGTCTCCATCAGTGCGAACGACCCATACCTTCAGCTTAATGTGCCGTTTCTCCGCGATATAATAGCAATTGTGGTCTTCGGTGTCTATGACCTATTGACAACTTGGATCAGGTTGTTCAGGCCACTTTCAGGTCGTTCTTCTATGAACCCACCATTATTTTATTCGTGCTATTGATTCCTACCAATAATCCATCTCATGGGCTCTAGCATGGAATGTTTACCTTGGTTGTCTGGCTCGTCGATGATGTCTCTTCAACCACAACCACTGCGACACAGATACTGCGCCATTTACCTCAACCACAACCACTGCGACACAGATACTGCGCCATTTACCTCAACCACAACCACTGCGACACAGATACTGCGCCATTTACCTCAACCACAACCACTGCGACACAGATACTGCGCCATTTACCTCAACCACAACCACTGCGACACAGATACTGCGCCATTTACCTTTTGCTACTTCATCCTGTCAACTTCGATGGTGCCACGAGACCCTAGACAACAGCCTAACCCATGCAGCTCACACATACAAACCGAGTCTACCCACATATTGGGGAAGAAAGTATAGTTTGCTAATAATAACCTCTGAGTGGAGAAAAGACCCTTTAATGTTTTTAATGTTCTTTACCATCAGGATCGTTCCACCCATGTTTCGCCCCACCCACCCATCGTTCGTCACTCGATTTGGATAAGTATAATTACTTTGGCTCACCGCCCCCCCCCCCACCCCCCTCCTTCTTTTTTGTGTGAAGGTCGCTTTGCCGTTTCTGTGCTTCATCTCTGTTTGTTTACATGTAGGAAGGTAAAGCTCAATGGTATGCGATTCAAACCCTAATGTTCACGCTCTTCCGGCTGGTTCCGCCCCTGTTACTACGCTACGCCCTCCACATTACCTTCAAGTCGCATGTTTATTCCTCTTCCAGTACGGGGAGAGCCTGCTTATGGCCGCCATCAGAGCCAAGCAGGAGGACATGGCTCTCTTCCTGGTAGACAATGGCGTCGACTTCAACTGCGAGGCGGCCCATTACGTGAGTGACGTCGGCGTCTCCCAGCGAACACATAACGTTTTCATGACATTCTCAAAACATTTTTTTTAGGTTGTGATGAAAATGTTATTATTATAACGTTTTCTAAACGTTTTAAAAACGTTAACTTCGCGCACGAGGAAAGCCTTTTTGCCACAACCTTTTCGTGACTTTTTAAAAACGTTTTATTGAAGTTGTGAGCAAATGTTACTGTTCAAGCGATTTCGTAACGTTTACAAAACGTTATATTTATCTTCCTAGTAAAACTTTTCTACCGAAGTGTTTTCGAACTATTGGGAAAGCGATTCTGTGCAAAACGAGTTGACGCCGTGATGTTTTAATTACGATCTTAATTTATATCGGACGATGCATATGACGATGCATATATGACGATTTGATTGGACGATGCATATGACGGATTTGACGATTTGGCAATGCACGTGCTGAATTTGACGATCGATGAATATGATGTGACGTCATCACAATAGAATAGGAACGCTTCAACCATATTATTTACCAATGATTAATGTCGGCGCGAAATTTTCCAAGGGAAGAACTATTTCATTTGACATCGGTTAACGTCGGACGAACGCATCCCCACCCCCCCCTCCCCCGCCCCTGTGGATAACGTGGGTGGGGGAGGGCACCCCAAAGACCCACTTTTGTTCTGATCAGGGGCGGATCTAGGAATTTGCCAAGGGGGGGGGGGTTGCTCTCTGAAAACTTACGACCGTGGGGCGGGGGGGGGGGGGAGGGGGTGGGGGTGCTCTCTGGCTAAAACTTGCGACCGGGAAGTGGGGGGGGGGTGCTCTCTTTTTGCAAATGTGGGGGTTGCTCTCTGAAAAACTTGCGACCGGGGGAGGGGGGCGCTGCTCGGAGAAGCCGACTTTAACAGTGTATGTTCAGGTTCCCAAGGGGGGGAGTTGCAACCCCCCTAACCCCCCCCCCCCCACCCCTGGATCCGCCCCTGCTGATGTACCGGTTCCAGGAGACCCCTTTCTTCAGATCCGCAAGATCTTTTCGTGAAAACATCGTCATTATGTGTGGTTCCGTAGCCCTGCGCGCGTTTGCTGACTTCAAATGATTTGTTATGTGAAAAATCCTCTCAATTCCCCAAAAAGCTACGAATTTGCGATATATTCGATACAAAGACTTTTTTTCAATCTAATTTAAGTTTTGGGGTTTTATAGCCGAATGTTATTCGGGGCGAAGTCATAAGGGTGGGGAGGGGGGGGAGGGGGGGAGGGGGGGGTTCCAAAACGTTTTGTCAATGTCGTTAAAACGTTGCCAAAACCTCTTGTTTATATCTTCATAACGTTTTTAAAATGTTGTGGCAAGTCATTCTTAAAACATTTAAAAAACTTTCCATATCGATGTTTTTAAAACATTTCCCAAAAATGTTTTCACAACTTAAAAATTACGTTTTTACATTTTAAGAACCACTTTTTGTTAGCTGGGAGCTGTGGCGGATTTCACGAACGCAATTTAGCCGACTACCTGGCTAAAGTTACCATGTAAATGATGGACGATTTTAGCCGACTAAGGCTCGTGGCCGGCTAAACTATCTACGTGAAATAGGCCACAGCTAGTGGCCTACTTTAGATGGAACGGCCAGTAGGGATGGGTCTGACTTTATATTATATTAATTCTGCGCTTTTAAATGTACTAAATAAATATGAAATAAGGGCCAAAAATGACTTATTACATTGTCGTTTAATCTTTGTTGTCTTCGTTATAAGTGAATTGGTAACGCGTTGCTTACTTTACTTTTCACAGGACGTTCAGGAACTCTCGACCAAGGATTCTTCCCTCCCCTCTGACGTCACCGAGAAGACGCTGGACTGCTATACGATTACCTGCCGCCAGATGGCGTACGACGCCGGTCTCTCTCTCCTCGTGGAGGTGATCGACGAGAAGAACGGAGATTTGTGGTCTTTTCAAAAGCCACCGCAACGCGTCATTCGTCTCAAAAAACCGCTAGAAGAGAAACTCCGAGAGAGAGCGGAGGCTGAGGAGGCTGGGGAGGCTGAAGAAGCTGAAGAAGGAGAAGAAGGAGAATACGAGGAAGAGACAGGCGCCCTCGGAGGGAGCGAAGCAGAAATGGCAGATGAAGATTTGCGAAGCACGACAGGTAAGATTCTTCCAACGCACTGTCCATAGTTTTAACATTAAATCCATCTTCATCTGTTAACTGTCGCCTTACTTGTTTAACTTGCGTGGAGTCAAACCCTCGTAAAAGTAGTAGTAGAAGGCCAGTATTTGTTTGTATGATACAGTTCCTGCCAAGGCCGTTACTAAGCGCCGTGCAAAGGCTTCCGCAAGGTAAATCTGCCTCGCAAGCACCGTAATGTATTGAATAAATGCGATATTTATGTTGTGTCTCATGCAGGGAGTGAATCGGATATGTCATTATCCCCGAAACCCCCACGGCCAAGGTCAACTGAATGCTTGGTGAGAGAAGATCCAGCAATGGCGGGAAAATCTGACATGGTATCGTCTGGGTACGGCTCATTCTCAGACCTTGTCTGTTCCGGTACCACTCTCCTCCCGGAGCGCCACCCGCGGAGATACAGAGAAACAAAGTCGTATATCTCCCGACGCAAGGCAAACAATGCTCGTCAGAATGAAGACATCGAAATTGACGACTTGTCCTCAAACCAACCGTCTGATAGCAATGAGAGAAAGGCGACACCTCGCCGTGGGGCTCCCAGTTTGGTGAGGGGCATGAACCGGTCGAAGTCGGCTTGTGACGTAGCCAGGATGAGTCGCTCCAGGACGAGATTCCTCTCACCATGGGAAGAAGACAACCCCCTAGTTATATGGCATTTGAGGAAGAGGTCTTCAAGCGCGCAGGCGGTTAGACGGGAAAAGCTGGTAAAAGCGGCTGGATCTGGAACGACTTGGCTGTCCGGTCTTTGGGATTCTCCAACAACTGGACCGGATCCGCTGGGCAAAACCGTCCGGACACACTCAACCCTGTATTCCCGGTCGCTTAGGCAACACGCCTACAACAGTGACGTCACGGGCGTCAGAACGCTATCCATACATTCCCCGCATGATCACGCCGTTGATATTCGTCAGGGGGCGTTTTCTGATACCGAGGAGGTTGCCGCAGACGAGGAGCTTTCTATTAATACCTTCCCCCCCAGCAAAGGTCATTACAAACTGATGCGGCACCACAAGGTCAACACCAACCGGAAAGAAACTGTCGCACCGGAAGAAGAGATACCGCTTTGCTTACCCATAATTCCCAGTCGGCTAAAGGCAGTAGCTTTGAGGAAACAAATATCTGCCAAGCGAAGCGGAGCGGCAAGCAAAGAGAGGCAATTTCTGCCTAGCGACAGTTTGTCACGTGATCCTTCCCTGTGTCGATCTCTAGCGGCCCTGGACCGCATCAGGGCTAAGGAGGGGGCTCCGTCGTCGTTGGGTAAACAGAACAGTGCCCCGGTGGCCGGTATTTCAACCACGTGGGGCATGGGAATTGTTGGATCAGTCACTGCCGGTTCCGGTGAAGGTCATCAGGGGCGCACAGTAGTCAGCTGAACTGTGACGTCATGACGTTGATGTTTCATATGGATAATCAACCACGGTCCGTCGGGAGGAATGTATCATCCGTATATATAATGCCTGATGTCGTGATAGTCGGACGAAATGTTAATATTGAAAGAAGTGAACATTTATTGTCCATGACATGTATTTCAAGTTACTACTTCAAAACAAAGTAAACGTTGGACGTGCGGAGACACACAGACTGGTGTAGTGACGTCAGCACACTGACATCACCCGGATGAATAAAATATCTCGACAAAGGGCGCAACAACTTAAATTGTCACTTGCCGTATATTCACCGACTGTAAAGCCTCCTTGTGGGAGTGTTGCAGTACTTACAGCTGTTTCAACAGCGAAAGCGCCTCCCTCTGATATGGCGGACCCTCCCCATCCCTTTCCGTTGAAATAGTAACTTTAGCTGGCAGTCATCTTCATTTTGCCGGATAGCTTCGCTTCGCGCCAAAACAACTCGATGAATGTTGTAGCAGTTTTATGACATTTCCCAAAGGAGCGTCTACGTTTGACTTGACTACACGTGTCATATGATGTATCTGCCGAGTAACGAATACATGCTGCTGTCAGACGCTGCATGGACATGTGCCATCGTCTTAAAAACTGTTAAATGTCCGAAAATATGTTTCATAAAACCTGCACCTTGACCTTCCCGTAGAAATGCCCTAGCTGTTTTATATCTATCAATCTACATTGACGTGTCAACGTTTTCACAAAAATCGGTTTGGTTCTGAGATATGCTGTGTTTAAGGCATATACCCTCGCATACAATGTGTCACGAAAAACGCGAAATATTGTTGGTGTGAATCTTATTGTATCGTAGAGATTTCTTCCTAAACGACGTTCATTGTATTTGTACTTGCATATGTCTAAGTTTGTTACGTACATATGAAGCTGTAAACTAATATCCTAAGGGGAAATAGCTCAACGTGAACACTCGCCAGATAACCAATAAGATACGACATAGCTTTACGCTCGTAGCGCAGTAAATATTTTTTGGAACATAAAAAAATATTTCCGTTCGTTTAATTAACACATTGAGTACAAAAGTAAACAACAACATATAGCTATAATTTTTCGTCTGTGTGCATAACGATGATTTTAATACGGCATAGCGTTAATGGAGAAAACTTTTCGATCGCCTGTCCTGAAGCGGTCAAACAATACCAGTAAGCTCTATATAATCAATCTTCTGTCCATATCATCTCCGACTCACATAGGGGTAAACTAAACGTTTCGGAGACAAATGCAATAGCGACAGTCAACAATTTATACGACATTAATCACACAAATACTAAAATCACAGCGGCGCACAATATTCAAAGACATCACGTCACAACGTCCCCGTGTCATAACGTTCCCCATGAAAATGGTTGGAGCGCGTTATGACAACAGGGTGTGTGGCTATTACGGGTGCGATGTATCGATAAACTCATACGCATGAGCCGATTCGAGTGTTCCATACTGATCTGAGCTCCAGGGCGCAGAGAGAGGATCTTGGAATGAAGTATCCCTTGCTGGATATCGATTGGCATTCCAATCCCGACTGGGACCTCCTAAAGTTGCGGGATTATCGCTCCTGCTCCCATATCCCGCTAGGTGGCGCGGATCAAGTCGCATGGAGCCGCCATTGTCATCAAATCCGCTGGGTACTCGGCCAGCGGTGTCGCCTGGTTGTCTGCGTGTGGCGTGCATTGCATGCGACAGGGTGGAGAATTTATCCTTATCCAGAGGTTGGTACTCGGTCTGGACTACACCGGCGCCCGCGACGAGCTGTTGGTAGCTTGGCCCCGGGACCGCAGACCGTCTGTCCCCTCCGCCGGAAGGACCCCCAGGATATGACCCTCGACCTGAGTTCAGCTCCCACAATTTGCTGCCGCGAGGGAAGTCATAAATTGGCGAGGTTCCGGTCACCCCGGCGAGGTCTGGCGTGCCCGTAGCGACACCTGTTGTGGAGAGTGTTGCGGCGGTGGCTGGCGGCGTGGTAGGTCTGACGACACGGGTGACGTCCATGTCTCCTAGACTTCCTGCCGCCACAGAAGGCGCGAGGTTCCTCTCTGCAATGAGATATAAGCGTGGTAGATGACAGCATCATTATCTGCGAGGAGCTAATGCGCTAGAATATCGTCGGCTAAAAGCCACAATAAAGTCACTAAACTAATTTTTTCACATGTGGCATACGAGATGATTCACTGTGTGTTTGCGCCACATTCTGCTTGCGTGTCTGTCCATTGCATTGGACTTGCTCCACCAGTTTGTATGCAATGTTCATGCCCCCGCTGGCTTGCAACCATGCTTCCCTTAGTATGTGTACTCGTGTGGGAATACTACGACTGTCAGAGAGAATGTTACAACATAAAGGAAGGAAACCCAAAAGGAACAACCAGATCAAAACAAAACGCAGACCAGGTCACCACATTTACCTAATGAGGGAACAACGCTGGATTGCGCCATTGGAGTCGTCGATGTTGTTGTTGTTCGAGATCCCGCGGGAACGTCACGTGACTTGTTCTTCCTTTTGACCGGAAGTACGGAACATATGACGAGAGCCATGAGGATGTTGGCGAGGAGGGAAAGGCCCAGAAGGGTGCCCAGGCTGGCACCCAGGATCACCGCCAGGTCACCTCCGTTGTCGGACGATGTGACCCCCGCTGAGCAATCTCGGCCTAGAAAGACGACTTCGTTAAATTGGTGAAACAAACCTATTTGATATATAAATCCGCTAAATGCTGCGAAATGGCGCTAAAAATTTGTATATAATCCTGAGTTCAGGATTAATTGAGAATGAATTGACACAATTTCGATTTTTGTGCCCCGCACACGAACGTGACATATTGGATATGGCGATATTGTGACGTCACGCGGGGCATCTGCAACGAGATGCAGCAACAGAAAGGTATGGAAGCGCTCTACATACACTACATAAATACATTGCATCTTTAACATCATCAAACGATAAAGATGGATTTAGCCTTTATGTCGTTCTCCACCACGATCTACAACTACTTGGGCCAGTGAAGCATGTTGATATAAGTAATTTACACAACATAACAGCAAAATCAAGTATGCCGTTATTCCATATCTACATAAATCCTTAGAAATTGCTCACAAAGCAAGAAATGGTTGAACACAAATATTGAACAAATCTTCTGCTTACAGAGCACCTGCAGGTTTTCTTTCGTCATCGTCCACGTCAGACTTGGAACGTTTCTAGCGCTGTTCCTGTCTACCTGTTCCCAGGGCTGAGGATTAATAAATGCCAGTACGTATCTCAGCGTGACGTCACGGACCGAGGACGGCGCGCGCCATTCAAAGCCATATCCTACACTGATACACGTGCTGTGTTCCCGCGGCGTCGGAAGTTCACGGTCATCCACGTAGGCGCGCACACGTGGTGCCCAACGACCTCGAAAGGTGACATTGATGAGACCGAAGAGATCATCTCCTTCGACGAGAGAAGTTAAATGTGGTGCCTCCGGGATATTTGGCTCCTCTTGAACAAGAAAATACACAATGGGCTCACAAAGATGACAGACTAATAGGCGTGAGACATTATAGGCATTGTTATATCAGGATAGAAGTCCAGTTAGATTTCATCTAGCTGGCAAAAACCGTTATTATTGTGAACACCTAAAATTTATGTTATATTGTCCTATTTACTTAAAGATAGATTGCGCAGTGCCGTTGTTTTTCTTTCTTCCGCGCCAAAAAACTATTTGTCATATGAAACACACCAATTACAGACTAGAAGTAGGCACATGAAAGTATGTTCTTTTAAAACAATAGTGTTATATATAAAAACAATATGGGGACAAAAATCTTACCCATGACTACTAGTTGGGCTGAGGCAGCTTGTGCGTCCTTCAGTTCTCCGGCTTGACATTGGTAGGTGCCACCGTCTCGCAGGGAGCAGTTTGATATCCTAAGGTTGTATTGACCAGGTTGTGGATGCTCTATTGAATACCGCGACGCCCTAGACATAACATGTGATTCAATACTACTGCAGGGTAACGCATTGATATCTGATGACGACCATGTCACGCGGCTGTCATTCTCCCTGTCATCTACAGGTGCCGGCGCCATTTCTGGATCCACGTCTAATATCCTGGTTCGAGATTGTCGATGACCAGTTGGTGGTAAACCATTGACAGTTCTGGCAGTAGAACCATGAATTAATGTTTGATTAATTGAAATGAGAACGCAACTCGAGTCTGTGATGCATTTGTACCATCGAACGCTGGAGTCTGAGTCGGTCCCACATTCCAAGATTACGTCATTCTCGACTATCACGGCCATATTAAGGGGACGCTTTACTAAGTTGGCCAGAGCGAGTGGATCTGCAAAATAAAATTACAGTAATTAGGCTGGCTACGATGAGTGGATCTGTAAGTTTACATTATTAATCTTGCCAGGGCGAGTGTAATTATAACATGAGGTTGCTCAGCTGGCCTGAATATGTAGGAAAATATGACATCGGTAAGCTGGCCAGACCAGGTGCATCTAAGATAAGGAGTCCATCAGCATATCAATATATCAGTATATCAGTATATCAATAATACATATACATGGTGAACCCAAGTATAAATTCCTTAGCTTCCGACCCCGCTTAAAGTAAGATGGTTATCACAGGGGACGAGATGATTGGAACTCAAGGCAGCACCACTAACCACTGGATCTGGCGATCCTACGTTTCTCGGCATGGCTGACCACAGGCATACAGCACGCCGTATAGACATATATGGTCTCTGACAAAACTTACCCAAGGCCATTGACAACCAGCCAATGAATAACAGAATCTTGTGGCATTTCATCGCGCATAAAAACCGCCTGCTTAGACAAATCTTATGATATGTAACATTGCAGAACCATTGTAAATATCCAAGCGGCTAGTATCCGTTGTTGCACAGGGATAGGTGCAGCCGCCCAATAAACCGATAGCTTAACCCATGCACTGATGGAAATGTTGGTCTCTGATAGTTGAACCTACCTGCTGGGCCTCTTGTCGCCTACATGTCGAGGGCCACATTTATGACGCCACAATAACAAGTGGTCTATATGTACAACAGGTGAGAGGTCTGTTCGAGCCGGCCACGAGGAGAGGGTGGAGAGGTCAATTAGATAAGGGAAGTATTTCACATGGTGTGTATCGGTGCCGCCGTGGTGCAAAATGTCACCACCACCAGGCTTATCATCGAGCGAGAAATATGATATACTCTTACATAGTAAGGAGCAAAGGGAATGTTACGACGTTTCATTGCATTTAACGTGAATTGACTGACGTGGCTCGTCCAAGTTCGGAGTTAACTATATAGTTAACCATCTTACCGCGATAATTAACTTCTTTGGGTACAAGCCTAGGGGATCTATTGCTAAGATTGCACTAGCGCCCTGCTCCGATCCCCACGTCCACATTGGAACGGTTTTCTCTCCACGGAATTGAAGTGAAATGAATTGTTGATGGTTTATGTCATGTTTGTGCCCATGCAGGTTAAGTGGCGACAAGGAAATGGGCGCGATGATACATATCCCACATGTATGTAACAGGACGCCAACCCCGCGAAGACCTGTTGACATGCCGCTCAACCCGATTACCCGCTGAGCTACCATGTTCACTCCTTAAACTGAGTACGCGCCTCTAAACCACGGGTCGCCCTAAATATTGGAAAACGATATTATATGTGTAATTATTTAGAGATCTATTTCAATAATTTAACGATATGGGCTAGTATATGTACCTACTGTGAAGTTAAAGATATAGACATGTGCCAATAAGTATTTAAAGATTAAAGGGCTGGCCAATGACACAGGCCGCCGAGGCCACGTAATATCTTGATCCCGGCCTTGTGCCACCATGCGATGACCTTGATGACATCGGAATGGCATCACCAACGTCACCTTGACCTTCGGACCCTTGGGATTCTGGGTATTCAACCAGCGACGTGCCACGTGATTCAGCTCTCTAACATGACTGGTGTCCTGGAAGCTTGGTTCCCCTTCTGTTATGTCCCACACTGGTCTGGAGATCGATTACCTCGTGTGATTACATCATATTCACATTCATTATCGTCAATTCGCTGGACGTTTTGCCTTCGTAATGTCGTCGGGTCAAATGTGCAGTGACCGGGGTTTGGGTTGGGTGGTCCCAGGGGGTGGGGTGGGGGGGGTGGGGGGTGCGGGTATTATGCAACGCTCACGCGATAAGCAACAGGCGGTCGTGACAGTACCATGTGAATGATCGATGGCATCAGTATGTGAATACAAGGAGATCTATAGGGGCAGTCTAACCCAGCCCCACGTACCCCCATCCCGCGGGTGAAGGTTAGTTATTGTATTTGGAAAGGCCCGTTCCCTTCGGCCTTCTGGTATCCTAATCCATCCCACCCATATTGTAATGATATTTGCAAAATCAAAAGAAATTCGGAAACGTCCCTCTTTTGGGAAATGCATATGCATGGAAACAGAATTTGACTGGTAAAAATTGCCTACTTAAAGCGGATAAAAAGTTTCGGGCCCCGTTGATGCTGTAATGAAAGTAACGGAAGTGCAGTGTGCACGGTTTTGGTGAGACACGAACTCGTCGCAATGCTTTGAGCATGGATTTTTCCTGTTTTTGTGGGGTTTAAGTAATACCATTTGTTTCGCGGCATTGGCGCTTATGACTAAATAAGCCTATCTGTGCCCGACATAGCTTACCGCAATAACGTATCGATGACCTGTCGTTTGGTCTAGGTTTATACTCACTGGATGCCTAGATCGGCGTTTAAAGTCCAGTTTCTCAAACTTACTTAGGAAACTTTGAGCATTACAGAATCGTTAATATAAAAATGCTATAAAAGCTATAACTGTAGTTGATATTTTATATCAATACATGAAGAAATGGCAAAAGGATCCCTTCCCCGATGCACACAGCTATGCCTACATTCCCAATACACACTCACAACACGGGGGGACGGGCTACATTCCCAATGCACACTCACAACACGGGGGACGGGCTACATTCCCAATACACACTCACAACACGGGGGGACGGGCTACATTCCCAATACACACTCACAACATGGGGGGACGGGCTACATTCCCAATACACACTCACAACACGGGGGGACGGGCTACATTTCCAATACACACTCACAACACGGGGGGACGGGCTACATTCCCAATGCACACTCACAACACGGGGGGACGGGCTACATTCCCAATACACACTCACAACACGGGGGGACGGGCTACATTCCCAATACACACACACAACACGGGGGGACGGGCTACATTCCCAATGCACACTCACAACACGGGGGGACGGGATACATTCCCAATACACACTCACAACACGGGGGGACGGGCTACATTCCCAATACACACTCACAACACGGGGGGACGGGCTACATTCCCAATTCACACTCACAACACGGGAGGACGGGCTACATTCCCAATACACACTCACAACACGGGGGGACGGGCTACATTCCCAATACACACTCACAACATGGGGGGCGGGCTACATTCCCAATACACACTCACAACACGGGGGGGACGGGCTACATTCCCAATACACACTCACAACACGGGAGGACGGGCTACATTCCCAATACACACTCACAACACGGGGGGACGGGCTACATTCCCAATATACACTCACAACATGGGGGGCGGGCTACATTCCCAATACACACTCACAACACGGGGGGACGGGCTACATTCCCAATACACACTCACAACACGGGGGGACGGGCTACATTCCCAATACACACTCACAACACGGGGGGACGGGCTACGTTCCCAATACACACTCACAACACGGGGGGACGGGCTACATTCCCAATACACACTCACAACACGGGGGGACGGGCTACATTCCCAATTCACACTCACAACACGGGAGGACGGGCTACATTCCCAATGCACACTCACAACACGGGGGGACGGGCTACATTCCCAATACACACTCACAACACGGGGGGACGGGCTACATTCCCAATACACACTCACAACACGGGGGGACGGGCTACATTCCCAATACACACTCACAACACGGGGGGACGGGCTACATTCCCAATACACACTCACAACACGGGGGGACGGGCTACATTCCCAATACAAACTCACAACACGGGAGGACGGGCTACATTCCCAATACAAACTCATAACATGGGGGGGGGGACGGGCTACATTCCCAAAACACACTCACAACACGGGGGGACGGGCTACATTCCCAATACACACTCACAACATGGGGGGGGGACGGGCTACATTCCCAAAACACACTCACAACACGGGGGGACGGGCTACATTCCCAATACACACTCACAACACGGGGGGACGGGCTACATTCCCAAAACAAACTCACAACACGGGGGGACGGGCTACATTCCCAATACACACTCACAGCACGGGGGACGGGCTACATTCCCAATACACACTCACAACACGGGGGGACGGGCTACATTCCTAATACACACTAACAACACGGGGGGACGGGCTACATTCCCAATACACACTCACAGCACGGGGGACGGGCTACATTCCTAATACACACTCACAACACGGGGGGACGGGCTACATTCCTAATACACACTAACAACACGGGGGGACGGGCTACATTCCCAATACACACTCACAACACGGGGGGACGGGCTACATTCCCAATTCACACTCACAACACGGGAGGACGGGCTACATTCCCAATACACACTCACAACATGGGGGGACGGGCTACATTCCCAATTCACACTCACAACACGGGAGGACGGGCTACATTCCCAATACACACTCACAACATGGGGGGACGGGCTACATTCCCAATACACACTCACAGCACGGGGGACGGGCTACATTCCCAATACACACTCACAACACGGGGGGACGGGCTACATACCCAATACACACTCACAACACGGGGGGACGGGCTACATTCCCAATACACACTCACAACATGGGAGGACGGGCTACATTCCCTATACACACTCACAACACGGGGGGACGGGCTACATTCCCAATTCACACTCACAACATGGGGGGGGGGACGGGCTACATACCCAATACACACTCACAACACGGGGGGACGGGCTACATTCCCAATTCACACTCACAACATGGGGGGGGACGGGCTACATACCCAATTCACACTCACAACACGGGAGGACGGGCTACATTCCCAATACACACTCACAACACGGGGGGACGGGCTACATTCCCAATACACACTCACAACATGGGGGGGGACGGGTTACATACCCAATACACACTCACAACACGGGGGGACGGGCTACATTCCCAATACACACTCACAACACGGGGGGACGGGCTACATTCCCAATTCACACTCACAACATGGGGGGGGGGACGGGCTACATACCCAATACACACTCACAACACGGGGGGACGGGCTACATTCCCAATTCACACTCACAACATGGGGGGGGGCGGGCTACATACCCAATTCACACTCACAACACGGGAGGACGGGCTACATTCCCAATACACACTCACAACACGGGGGGACGGGCTACATTCCCAATACACACTCACAACATGGGGGGGGGAGACGGGTTACATACCCAATACACACTCACAACACGGGGGGACGGGCTACATTCCCAATACACACTCACAACACGGGGGGACGGGCTACATTCCCAATACACACTCACAACACGGGGGGACGGGCTACATTCCCAATACACACTCACAACATGGGGGGGGGGACGGGCTACATTCCCAAAACACACTCACAACACGGGGGGACGGGCCACATTCCCAATACACACTCACAACACGGGGGGACGGGCTACATTCCCAATACACACTCACAGCACGGGGGGACGGGCTACATTCCTAATACACACTCACAACACGGGGGGACGGGCTACATTCCTAATACACACTCACAACACGGGGGGACGGGCCACATTCCCAATACACACTCACAACACGGGGGGACGGGCTACATTCCCAATACACACTCACAACACGGGGAGACGGGCTACATTCCTAATACACACTCACAACACGGGGGGACGGGCTACATTCCTAATACACACTCACAACACGGGGGGACGGGCTACATTCCCAATACACACTCACAACACGCGGGGACGGGCTACATTCCCAATTCACACTCACAACACGGGAGGGCGGGCTACATTCCCAAAACACACTCACAACATGGGGGGACGGGCTACATTCCCAATACACACTCACAACACGGGGGGACGGGCTACATTCCTAATACACACTCACAGCACGGGGGGACGGGCTACATTCCCAAAACACACTCACAACACGGGGGGACGGGCTACATTCCCAATACACACTCACAGCACGGGGGGACGGGCTACATTCCCAAAACAAACTCACAACACGGCGGGACGGGCTACATTCCTAATACACACTCACAACACGGGGGGACGGGCTACATTCCCAAAACACACTCACAACACGGGGGGACGGGCTACATTCCCAAAACACACTAACAACACGGGGGGGCGGGCTACATTCCCAATACACACTCACAACATGGGGGGACGGGCTACATTCCCAATACACACTCACAACACGGGGGGACGGGCTGCATTCCCAATACACACTCACAACATGGGGGGACGGGCCACATTCCCAATACACACTCACAACACGGGGGGACGGGCTATATTCCCAATACACACTCACAACATGGGGGGACGGGCTACATTCCCAATACACACTCACAACACGGGGGGACGGGCTACATTCCCAATACACACTCACAACATGGGGGGACGGGCCACATTCCCAATACACACTCACAACACGGGGGGACGGGCTACATTCCCAATACACACTCACAACACGGGGGGACGGGCTATATTCCCGATACACACTCACAACATGGGGGGACGGGCTACATTCCCAATACACACTCACAACACGGGGGGACGGGCTACATTCCCAATACACACTCACAACATGGGGGGACGGGCCACATTCCCAATACACACTCACAACACGGGGGGATGGGCTACATTCCCAATACACACTCACAACACGGGGGGACGGGCTACATTCCCAATACACACTCACAACACGGGGGGACGGGCTACATTCCCAATACACACTCACAACATGGGGGGGGAGACGGGCTACATTCCCAAAACACACTCACAACATGGGGGGACGGACTACGGATGTAGCCCGCCCCCCCACATTCTTGAAAAAGAATGTACGTGGCGCAAGCCGAGTACATATCTTCTCAAGAATGAACTGTTACACGGGTATTCTCTGACTTAAGATGCGGTGAGCCTCACCTGTTCCCCGTAGCGTGAATAAGAGTTCTTTTAGAATGTACATTGCATCTCTCGCTTCCGGAAACCAATAAAATAGCTGACTAAAGTCGGTCTGTCTTATATCTTAGAACTCACGAAATGTATTGTTGTGGCAATGGTAAACTTGAGTCATACGTGAGCTAAGCTGAAACACTGGTTCGCCCTGACATGGAAAAACGTCGGACCCTGCAGCCAAGAGTCAGTTTAGTTTATCTATAGATTGCAAGAACGAAGTCTTGTTTCGCATCATGTCGCGTTGGCCACTTCGCATGGATTATGTCTGATACGCAACGATGTTGCGATATTTTTGAAACAAGTAACACCCAGTGCGTTGTTGATGGATAGGATACGCTTTGCAAAATGAGTTTTGTGGGATTCACGAAAAGAAAAATAATTTCTTGTGTGATTACTAAAGGGTATAAGCTTAATGAAATATCGTATGTATTTTTTATATAAGAATTACATATGTTCTTAATTTAAGTATCTAAAGTTGGATTTCGTGGTCTACGCCTTTTTTTGAAGAAAAATGTGTATCTGCTTTTGCCAGAGCATTCCATCGTGCGTCAAGATTCCAGCTCATCATCTATTGTGTTTGTGACATGTTTCAGAGAAACTCACTTATTGCTCACGATTGGCTTGGACTGCGATTCTCGATTTCGTAACATAAAAAGAAGGTTGTTCAACTGGACTATAGTTTAGTCTCGTTGAGTCAATCTCAATTTATCAGCTCGCTAAAACAGTACATTCTTGAAAATTAATGTACAGTTTAGACAATAGGATGACGTCATAACAGTACTTTAAAATCAATTATTGTACCAATTGCACTGGTAAGGAGAATGCCCATGTTACAGTACATTCTTGTACAGCGTGCGATGAATTTATTCCTCATGTGCGAACTACGCACTGACCCCGAAGAACTAGGCCGGAAGTACAAATGATCAACACGAATGGAGGTGGACGGTGTGGCCATCGGTGGAAGGGCCTTGAAGAAGGAATTTCCGCATATACACAATAAAGGGACCACCAATGAGGCAGATTACTTAGCAGCATCACCACTTAATACCCAAGGATGAACGGTGGCGTAATTTTGTTAAGCCCCGTTGAAAACTATTTGAACAGCGTCGGTCTAAAGACTTTGTTTTCTTGCGCACCGGCTGGTAAGGGGCTTCTCTCATGGGTGAGAACGACGGAGGAGGCGAGGCCATTCATGGGTAGGGGAAGGTAAACATTTTGCACATTTTGCAAATCCTGCACCATTAAACACATATGTGACACCTTGAGTAGAAATGGCTTGGCCAATATCAGACAGTCCCCCGTTCATAGGCGGCACGAGAAATATATGCAAACGATAACTGTGGTTTAACATTGACTTATGCATCCATTGTTTGTCTTAACTGACAAAATCAGCTAGCTCACCTCCGCTAAGCTCAGCTGGACTCGACTGATTACACCGTGACACTGAGCGGAGCAAAGTGAGTCAATATTAACAAGTTCTGTTCATTATCAAGATAAGGCACAGTTTTTGCGTTCATTGTCAAGATATTGCACTGTTTTGTCGTTAATTATTTGAATAACACACGGCTAGGTCTGTTTACCGGTGCATAATTCTAGTCAATGAACACTTAAGACAAAGGGGTGACGTCACACACTTTTATAAAGGTACGTTAAAGAACTCGCTGTCATGCATTCCCTGAAGCAGTCGACGCTATCGCGTCTCTGCTTTATTTTGGCGAAGGCACTCCAGCTCGTTCTTCAACTAGTACATAACCAGACTTCATAAATCGTTCATTAATAAAGCAGGTATTACTCTGTATCCGATAAAAACCCGATAAATCGAAACTATGAAATGAACAATGATAATTAATGGCTATCCAATGAGACAATATCATTCGCATTTTATGGAGAAAAGACACACACGTAAAAGGCCGATTTTATCGATGTACCAGCGTATCCCACGGCACCAGTGACGTCACGCTGCCGCTATGGATGAGATTTAATTTAGCGATCCCCCCCCCCCCCCCCCCCACGGCTTTGAGGCTGAACAATTACACCAGGCTGTCAAGCTGTCACGTGTCATGGCGTGGTCATGCCATAAGAGACGTGAAGACTGCGCACATTTCTAAAGGCTTGACCATCCGTAAATCTAATTGCAGGATCTGAATTGCGGCTCGGGTATTATTGATTCGCTTAGCCAGCTATCGGCGTGACGAAGCCATGTGGATATAGTTACGAGTTTTGACAAAGAACATGGGATCTACTATGGGGATTTAATATGGCACTCTATGGAGACAGTCCGAGGTGGATAGAGGACACGCGAGGATATCAGCCGCATTCACCAGTAGTTGCCTCCAACCTTCTGGTCAGTGAGAGTACCAAGCTTTTCCGCGACTGCCAGGAGAGTGGGGGTGGGGGGAGAGGTTTATAAAGAGAAACTCTTATATAAACGATGAGTTAAACATTCGGTATGTTAGATAGAGCCGCTCCCACAATTTCCCACCGAGGATTTTTAATATTTTGTTTGCTGCAAACATCGCCTGTTATTGTGAGCCTTAATCTTTTACGAAATTACTATTAAGTCTATTATCGTTTATCGTTAACAAAAAGGCAAAAAACGGCAGCGATGTCCAAATATTTATGATGTGTTTGACACAAGCAAGCCGCACATTCCCACAAAGTGTACCTGTAAGTTAGAGCTTACGACATCTACAGTGGCAGATGGCAATGTAGCGCTCCACGGAGAAGCTGACGACGAACCAGGCGGACAGGAAGGTGAAGACGTAGCCGAGGTAGACGACGAGCTGGCGCCAGCCGCGGGTGTGGAAGAGGGCGATGCCGGCGTAGTCCAGCCAGCCGATGGCCAGCACGAGGAGGAAGCCGGAGTCGGACACGGCCAGCGCGGACAGGTAGACGCTCAGCGACAGCCGCCTCAAGTAGGTCGACGAGAAGACGACCAGCGAGATGACATTACCCAGAAGGCCTAGCGCGATCACCGCTGGGATGTAGTAGCGGTCTAGAAACTCGACGACGAGAGTAAACCCCTCGAGACTCGCCAGATCCTCGCCCTCATAGTAATAATAATAGCTCTTGTTCTCCGTATTCTGCAACGAGTACGTATCTAGCATATCGTCTTCCAAAGTGGAAAAAATGTCTTAAGTAGCAGAACCTATATCCCGCTTCATTATATTGTTCGCATGGCGTTACCCGGTCCGGCACAAAAATAACATTGATCGTGGTATGTGTCCTCTGGTCCGCCACTCGGCCTACATTCAGAGACCCACATGAATCGGCCCCCGGCAGCCAGGGGGCTGCAGGCCGCGGTGAAACTCCACCCACTTAACACCGCGGTAAAACCCCACCCATTTAACACCGCAGTGAAACCCCATCCACTTAACACCGTGGTGAAGATTCGATGGCAATACCTAGGACGTCACCTGCAATCCCTTGAAAAAAACCATCAGTTCTAAACCATCTACACTATGTTTGGTACTGACACACTGCTAAAATATGCACTGCTCCAAATGGAGGTTGACAAATCTGATAATAGAGAAAAATAACTTCCCGGTGGATGCGAAGTAGCACGTATTTTTGAGTCCGCTCTCCCTGGCACAGTGATGTGTAGACTATTTGTGTGGGCTCTAGGTGGGGTGAAGCGTGTTGAGCGGGGCTGGGAGTGTGACGCTCTTTCTTCGCAACATATGGGTCTAGGTGCAATTAAAATAAAATAGGCAAATTGATGTAAAGTTTTAGATCATTCTACATCAGTTCAATTGTTGTCTGATGCGCATATAATGCTAGTTATTCGCGTCTTTAAGGGTAATTAGACATGCATAAAGCAAAATGGCCCGGTTGTGAACAAATTGAGAAGGTAGCTTTGTGTGTTTTTGTAAGTTCTTATGTTATAAGCAGCGGCTTATATACATTGGTAAACTTGGGATATTAATTTTATATGTATATTAGAATAGTGTTCATTTTTAGCTGCATTTATAAAATCAAAAGTGTGTGCGACTCGGTGTGTGCTGTATGAGTATAGTATTCTCATCTAAATATCAAATTTGTCTAAATATACCAGAAATATTACTTATAAATTACATAAAAGAAGATATAGCTTTTATGGTCTTCCATTTTGGTGATGTATGCGTCTCAGTCCCCTAAAGCACCGCCTGTTGGACTATCAGGGGACAGTCTGGTCCCGTTCTGTAGAGGAGACAAGCCTAGAGCACTGCATCAGCGCTTCGTTGCTTTCTGGGATGGTAAGTACTACTTGTGCATTCAGGGAGCGGCCTTGGTAGGGGCAGGGGGGCGGGGCGGGGGGGGGGCGCATTGGGGGCGAGGATGGGGTGGGGTGCTAAGAAGGAGCGGGGACTAACACCTGTGGCCCTCACGCCTCATCGCACCTTCATCTGTCTCATTACACAGATTTTTTTTTACACCCCGGCTGAAGGAAATCGTGAAGGAAATCTTCTTTGGTCTGAGCACGTTATAAAGACCACCGTACGAGGGGAGGGAAACGCTTTAGAGATATCCAGGAATGTTCGTCACCGACACAAAACATTCCACCCCATTTCTGATCAACAGAGGAGAAAACACGATCACACATGAGGTGATCGTAATCGATAATCGTAATCGATTGGTATCGATTAATCGATAATCGCAATCGATTACATTGCTAAGGCCACGGTCGTGTGTTTTTTTTATTTATAAGTTGACAAGTTAAACCATACTTCAGACAAGAAAAGTTAATATAACAGATTATGAACAGAGACTGCATGAATTTGGGAATAATTTCTCCCATTTTCCCCTATAGTCTGCATTATCCCCAAGGCGACCTTTAAAGTCCATCTCTTATGTCCTATGTTACTTTGCATATATTTGATCCATTTGCACTATATTAACGAAATTCCATACGCACTGAATTTATTTGCCACCAATATTACCAATATTAGCCATTTTATCACAGACCTACCCAAAAAAGTAGAAGATAGACAGGGGCAAGTATTTCATTGATTCGCGACGTCACAAGATGAACCGGTTTCGTTGCGCAATACGGTAAACGCGACTTTTGAGCATGGCGTCTATAGGAGGGCCATCGTCCTTCCGCATCGATCGGGATGCAGCTATGCCAGCACGATTATTTGGAATTAATCATAGTGAGGGTGAAGAAGAACAAGTGGAGGTATTCGGGCAACCGGAGCATGTGTTCTGCCGCCGTACGTATGGTTTCGAGCCATCTCGACTGGAGATTGCTAAGGAACTGTAAAAGTTGAAAACCTCAAAACGCCCTTCGCAAAACAGTGGTGCGAACGCCTCATTCATAAAAAGTGATGCTTGTTATATCATGGGATCTAGATCAAAAACCTGCAATCATGTCTTGTAATCAAATAAAATATTAATTGGGCGACCAGCAGACAAATTGGTGAAAGCTACTTAGTTATTTGTCCCAACCGGACACCATAACGTTCGGGTTTCCACAACTAGTACTATAAAAAGTACGTGATGAATCATATGACTGGATTAGTGCGCTGCGTGCTTTTTAGGCTAGGCCGATAAATGCCGCCCTCCCTCCCTTCTGATCATGATGTGCATAAAGAACTTCTTTTACTACATAATTTAAACCTGGATCCAGATTGTATGTCTACGATTGGACGGACATCCCCGAGACGACCCGTCCCCTGCTGTAGCCTAGCCCACCCTTTCCATTTTGGGGAAGAAACGTAGCCCGTAGGCTGGCAACACACTAGCCTTGACACATGGCTCTCTTGACCTCGCACCTAAAGCCTAGTAAAGGAGACGAGAGAGAGCCATGAAGCCAGTTTCGGTTGTGAGCGTTGCTTTAAAAATCAGCGTCCTTCGGCCGTCGATTGCAGAAAGTACAGAAATAAACGGTCCTTATCAATTTGTCAAGTTGTTCTTCATACCTTTATAGTTCCAAGGGCAATGAGATTGAAAACAAACAAAATCCACCACGTTTTGTACTGGTGAAAGTTTTCAACAAAATTTTTCAACAACTCTCCCCGCCGCCATGTCGCTGTTACGTCACAGTTCTCGTCGATCTCCCGGCAGACGGAGCTCGTTCCTCGCATCACAATTTTTCCTAGGACTATGGCGTAAGCGTAACGCCCTCTGCCGGGAGATCGACGCTGGCTAACTTCGATGTTTCTATATTACTACATATCTAGGCTAGATATACATACACAAGTAAAACATATTCGAAATATTTAACATATATTAGTTCTTTGATACAGTGCAAGAGCCAACTGACTTTTATATGTTTTCGAGTCCAAAAGGTTCTTGGGTCAATTCTAGGGTAAAAGTAAGCGCAGAATCCTGAAATCCTGAATTTTGAAATTAACAAAATTACCTTGTTTACTGACGTACTTATTCAAGATCGCGTCGACATTGAAATGTAAATGATACGGGCCCGGCATTTCCCTTTAAGTCTATTATCGTTGACAAAAAAGGAAAAAAAACGGCAGCGATGTCCAAATATTTATGATGTGTGACAAGCAAGCCGCACATCCCCACAACACTCATAACTTAATAGTTAGAGATCACGACATCTACGCTGTCGCAAACTGGCAAGGGGAGCCACGCACTCATTTCTGGCAGCTGCTCCGTCCAAGACGTAAGCCTCACGCTGTCTGTGTACTGATACTTTACAAGCGGAAAATTTGTATTTTAATCGCCACACAAGACGGTTCAGAGCATCTCGGAACTTTTTGCTACACACACTGTAGAGGACAAAGTTAATAGCAAAGTTCATGTAGAAGATAAACTGGAAAAACTGTTGAATGAGCACATCAAATCTCGTCCGTTGATAATCTGTAAAGCTGATGATAAAAACACGCAATCTGATGACGTAACTTGGCAAGTTGATGATGAGGAAAACTGTAGAGATTACCAGCATCAACCGAGTCATCTTCATTTGCGCTCGATTGCGCAGAGCGAGGGTGCCACAGCTGGTTAAGCGGTCACTTCGGGCTGTTTGCCCTGCGTAGAAATTAGAGATTTTGTGTACGATTTTGATGTTAAATCCCATAATAGCCATGAAGGGGAGACATAAAGTGGTGAGGCCGTCGACGTAGGTGAGCCCGGTATGTACCTGGGCCCAGTCGTTGAGCGGGGTGCACACGGTGAAGCCCTGGAAGGTCTGCAGACCGGACGTCCACAGCGTGCAGGTGTAGGCCGCCAGCGCCGTGCAGGCCAGCCCAGCCACCACCATCTTGGCCCGCCGGGCCGTGCACATGTCGGGTCCGCGCAGAGGGTGGCAGATGGCGATGTAGCGCTCCACGGAGAAGCTGACGACGAACCAGGCGGACAGGAAGGTGAAGACGTAGCCGAGGTAGACGACGAGCTGGCACCAGCCGCGGGTGTGGAAGAGGGCGATGCCGGCGTAGTCCAGCCAGCCGATGGCCAGCACGAGGAGGAAGCCGGAGTCGGACACCGCCAGCGCCGACAGGTAGACGCTCAGCGACAGCTGCTTCAAGTAGGTCGACGAGAAGACGACCAGCGAGATAACATTACCCAGCAGGCCTAGCGCGATCACCGCTGGGATGTAGTAGCGGTCTAGAAACTCGACGACGAGAGTAAACCCCTCGAGACTCGCCAGATCCTCGCCCTCATAGTAATAATAATAGCTCTTGTTCTCCGTATTCTGCAACGAGTCCGTATCTAGCATATCGTCTTCCATAGTGGAAAAAATGTCTTAAGTAGCAGAACCTATATCCCGCTTCATTATATTGTTCGCATGGCGTTACCCGGTCCGGCACAAAAATAACATTGATCGTGGTATTTGTCCTCTGGTCCGCCACTCCGGCTTACATTCAGACACCCACATGAATCGGCGCCCGGCAGCCAGGGGGCTGCGAAACCCCACCCACTTAACACTACGGTGAAACCCCACCCACTTAACACTACGGTAAAACCCCACCCACTTAACACCGCGGTGAAACCCCACCCGCTTAACACCGCCGTGAAATCCCATCCATTTAACACCGTGGTGAAACCCCACCCACTTAACACCGCCGTGAAACCCCACTCACTTAGCACCGCGGTACCGACGCCACTGCGAATCAGTCTCCCAGACCTCTGGCCTCTATGGCATGGTTGATCAGATTCAGAGTCGCTTTACCTGACAGATGTAATTCCCTCGCCGACCGAGTTCCTGCCTGCAGTCGGGATTAAGTATCGTCTGTAAATCGTCTTTTCTCATTTCGTCGCAGCGGTGCATTATCTTCCCTTGAACATAAGAAAGAAGAGAACGTCATCATGTGAAATCATGAAAGTGACAGTTTCATGTGAAGATGTTTTTTTGTAACCCTGTTGTGCTTGTTGCTAACAATTCGGGCAACAAAACTGGTTGCGAGAGACAAAGCATAAAACGAATTGATGATATAAGAATACACGGGGCTAACATTTCTTTAAAGATTCGGTGCCAATATCTAGAAACCGGAAAGCATCAAACACAAACTGAGGTTCTCTGAGAAGTTACCTACAATCCCTTGACAAAACCATCAGTTCTGAACAATCTACACTATCTTTGGTACTAAAACGCTGCTAAAGTGCGCACTGCTCCACATGGAGGTTGACAAGTCTGATAATAGTTGAATATAACAAGCGCTTCCCGGTCGATGCAACGAAATAGCACGTATCGTATTTTTTAGTCCGCTCTCTCTGGCACAGTGATTTGTGTGGGCTCTAGGTGGGGTGAAGCGTGTTGAGCGGGGCTGGGAGTGTGACGCTCTTTCTTCGCAACAATCTGGGCCCAAGTGCAATTGAAATAAGGTAGACAAATTGATATGAAGTTTTAGATCACACTACATCAGTTCAATTGTGATATGCATATAATGCTACTTATATCTAATCGATAGCTAGCTAATCGATTACATTGCTAATGCAATGGTAATCATAGTTCCTTTTTCTATCCATCTTCCATGTTAGAGGCCATGAAATGAACTCGTGTAGTGAATGGTTAATGTTCGTTCTTAGGTCACGGTAGTGTTTTTTTTTTATTTAAAACTTGAAAAGTTGAACCACACTTTCAAGACAAGAAAACTTAATATAACAGTTTATGAACAGAGACCGTTCATCGACTGACACCGGCATCGACTGGTTTTCAACTTAAATATGGCAATAATTTCTCTCATTTTCCGCATTATCCACAAAGCGACCTTTGATGCGGTAGGTTCCACTTTACACTAAGTACTCCATGAGTTTGGCTTACGTCCCCTCCATATGCAATTATATATGTACTTCTTTAAATTAATATTATATGATTTAGTAATATAAGTTGAAATACTCTTGAAGCACGAGAAGAGAAGCAAGGCCATCTATATATGTCCATTGCCTTGTAATAATTTCACTCTAACAAGGTTTACAAGTCGTAAGCGGTTAGTCCAAAAGGTTCTTGGGTCTATCCTAGGGTAAATGTAGGCGTAAAATCCAAAAGTTGAATAATTTTAAAATAACCTTGTTCACTGACTTCATATTTCAAGATGGCGGCCAAGATGGCGTCGACGTTTTATTAGCTAAGATACGTCAATACTCACGTAGGAAGCTTATCTTTGCACGTACCTGTAACTTTTTAAGATTAGACGATCTTGCTGCGTATAAAGCCTAAAGCCCAGCACACACCTAAAAAAGTTTCTGAAACTTTGTTTCCGTTGAAACACGCTGGTGTGTACCGGGATGTTCCCGAAACTTTGTTCCCGAAGTTCTAGCATGTTTGAATTTGGGAAACAAAGTTTCCACATCATTAGTATTACAACCAATGTGTACTCGACTCACTGTCACGTGGCAGCGAGTGGGATCATGTGACAACACCAGATTAATACGCACTCATGCAACCTGACAATGGACTCAATGAGACGCAATGTTATGTGGTTGCCTTGCTGAGGACGATTACGAATCCACTCACGGACCCATGTTTGACGATGTAGTCGTCGCCGCCTTCGTCGCAAAATATTCAATAAAACAACAGCAGCTCCGCAGGCAGCAACTGGTCCGCGATTATCAGCCATTTGATGCTAATGTCCATTGGTCAAAGAAGTGACATAAATAAAAATCCTGATAGTTTGTGTCGCATAAATCAAGTAAGGGGGGAGGCATGGGGGGGGGGGGGGGTGGGGGTCGTGTTCCCAGATCACGAAGAATAACCTGCAGTATCCACCAAGAGAGCTACGCGGTATCCCTTGACGACAATATATCTCACGTCACCAAGTTTTAAATCCAATGATCAACGGCTGGTGAAACTGGAATTATTCTAGTTTCGCATTGTCCGTCATACTCTGGTCTGTCATTCCCTTCCACGGCGACTAAAAATCTTAATGTCCCTTCTGGATGTGAGTGGCGCTGGTTAGTACAGTGTACTGACGTTCCTACGCGGCATGTTCAGTAAGTGGCGTCAGTTTCCGCGTGGCCATCCGCCTGACAGCTCGGCGTACCGTCCGCCATGACTCCCGTCTCTACACAGACATTATGCCTACATCCTAGGCCCGCCGCTGCATTTGTGTCCAAGCCCTATCTGGTCCCTGCTAAGTCAGGCCCCACCAGGCAAGGCCAAAGTGAAAAGGCATTTGTTTTGGTCCCCATCTCCATCACCACAACCAAACAGGTGTGAGTATTTATGCGTCCGGCCTAGACAGAGAAGGAACAGCCTTGAGTTTGGAGCTGTATGCCCTAGGCCCCAAGATAGACTGTGTTTCTGTCTGTCTAACCTAGACCTGAAGAGATAATCTGTGTTTTCTATGTGTATACCCTTGGCTTTAAGAGAGACGAAAATTTGTGTTTCTGTCTGTATGCCCTAGGCCTCATGAGAGATTGTCCTTCGACCTATCTGTCTTAGGCATGACGGGAGAAGATTTGTTTCCTAGTCTCCTGACCCTTAGTTTGCTCGGAACTTGTCTATCCTGATTTGGGCAAAAACGTACATATATAACCGTTTTGAGCATCAGGTGATCACGCATCATTTTACCTCCTTTTGTTTGTTTTATCGTCGAGGACATTACCATGATTACCGTTGTATCGTCGACGTCACATAATAGCGGTAAACATTTGTTTGGCCTTAAGGGGTGATGCATGGTACAAAACCTGGAATGTGGACTGGTGCAGGGGCGGGGAAGGGGACAGGGGCATGGACGGGGACGGGGGCGGGCGGGGACGGGGACCGGGGCGGGTGGGGACGGGGATCGGGGATCGGGGCGGGGGGGGGGGTGGGGACGGGGGCGGCGATGAGTTGGGGGGGGGGAGGGCTGGGAAGAGGGCGGAAGAGAGAGGGGGGGCAGGGCTGGGCAGAGGGCGGAAGAGAGAGGGGCAGAGGGAGGGCCGGCAAGAGGGAGATGGGGAGGGAAGGTGAGGGGAGCGCGGGGCAGAGGGCGGGGTATGGAGGGCGGGGCGATGGAGGGGCAGAGGGAGGGCGGGCAAGAGGGAGAGGGAACACGAGGGAAGGGTGGGGCAGAAGGGGGTGGACAGAGCGAGAGATGCAGGGGCTGGGAGAGAGCGACGTGAGGGCGATGGAGAAGACGGGAGGGGCAGAGGGGGAGAGGGAACGCGAGGGAATGGCGGGGCAGAGGGCGGTGGAGAGAGCGAGAGATGCAGGGCTGGGAGAGAGAGACGTGAGGGCGATGGAGAAGACGGGAGGGGCAGAGGAAGGGAGGGCAAGAGGGAGAGGGAGAGGGAACGCGAAGGAAGGGTGGGGCAGAAGGGGGTGGAGAGAGCGAGAGATGCAGGGGCTGGGAGAGAGAGACGTGAGGGCGATGGAGAAGACGGGAGGGGCAGAGGGAGGGAGGGCAAGAGGGAGAGGGAACGCGAGGGAAGGGTGGGGCAGAAGGCGGTGGAGAGAGCGAGAGATGCAGGGGCTGGGAGAGAGCGACGGGAGGGTGATGGAGAAGACGGGAGGGGCAGAGGAAGAGAGGGCAAGAGGGAGAGGGAGAGGGAACGCGAGGGAAGGACGGGGCAGAGGGCGGTGGAGAGAGCGAGAGATGCAGGGGCTGGGAGAGAGCGACGGGAGGGCGATGGAGAAGACGGGAGGGGCAGAGGGAGGGAGGGCAAGAGGGAGAGGGAACGCGAGGGAAGGGTGGGGCAGAAGGGGGTGGAGAGAGCGAGAGATGCAGGGGCTGGGAGAGAGCGACGGGAGGACGATGGAGAAGACGGGACGGGCAGAGGGAGGGAGGGCAAGAGGGAGAGGGAACGCGAGGGAAGGGTGGGGCAGAAGGGGGTGGAGAGAGCGAGAGATGCAGGGGCTGGGAGAGAGCGACGTGAGGGCGATGGAGAAGACGGGAGGGGCAGAGGGGGAGAGGGAACGCGAGGGAAGGGTGGGGCAGAGGGCGGTGGAGAGGGCGAGAGATGCAGGGCTGGGAGAGAGAGACGTGAGAGCGATGGAGAAGACGGGAGGGGCAGAGGGGGAGAGGGAACGCGAGGGAAGCGTGGGGCAGAAGGGGGTGGAGAGAGCGAGAGATGCAGGGGCTGGGAGAGAGCGGAGAGAAAACTTTTTTCAATAGATTGGAGGATTCATCATTGCCGCCTCGCTACCAGTCATCATTGCCGCCCCTCCACCAGTCATCATTGCCGCCTCTCTACCAGTCATCATTGCCGCCTCTCTACCAGTCATCATTGCCGCCCCTCTACCAGTCATCATTGCCGCCTCTCTACCAGTCATCATTGCCGCCCCTATACCAGTCATCATTGCCGCCCCTCTACCAGTCATCATTGCCGCCCCTCTACCAGTCATCATTGCCGCCCCTCTACCAGTCATCATTGCCGCCCCTCTACCAGTCATCATTGCCGCTCCTCTACCAGTCATCATTGCCGCCCCTCTACCAGTCATCATTGCCGCCCCTCTACCAGTCATCATTGCCGCCCCTCTACCAGTCATCATTGCCGCCCCTCTACCAGTCATCATTGCCGCCCCTCCACCAGTCATCATTGCCGCCCCTCTACCAGTCATCATTGCCGCCCCTCTACCAGTCATCATTGCCGCCCCTCTACCAGTCATCATTGCCGCCTCTTTACCAGTCATCATTGCCGCCCCTCTACCAGTCATCATTGCCGCCCCTCTACCAGTCATCATTGCCGCCTCTCTACCAGTCATCATTGCCGCCCCTCTACCAGTCATCATTGCCGCCCCTCTACCAGTCATCATTGCCGCCCCTCTACCAGTCATCATTGCCGCCCCTCTACCAGTCATCATTGCCGCCCCTCTACCAGTCATCATTGCCGCCCCTCTACCAGTCATCATTGCCGCCCCTCTACCAGTCATCATTGCCGCCCCTCTACCAGTCATCATTGCCGCCCCTCTACCAGTCATCATTGCCGCCCCTCTACCAGTCATCATTGCCGCCCCTCTACCAGTCATCATTGCCGCCCCTCTACCAGTCATCATTGCCGCCTCTCTACCAATCATCATTGCCACCCCTCTACCAGTCATCATTGCCGCCCCTCTACCAGTCATCATTGCCGCCCCTCTACCAGTCATCATTGCCGCCCCTCTACCAGTCATCATTGCCGCCTCTCTACCAGTCATCATTGCCGCCTCTCTACCAGTCATCATTGCCGCCCCTCTACCAGTCATCATTGCCGCCTCTCTACCAGTCATCATTGCCGCCCCTCTACCAGTCATCATTGTCGCCCCTCTACCAGTCATCATTGCCGCCTCTCTACCAGTCATCATTGCCGCCCCTCTACCAGTCATCATTGTCGCCCCTCTACCAGTCATCATTGCCGCCCCTCTACCAGTCATCATTGCCGCCCCTCTACCAGTCATCATTGCCGCCCCTCTACCAGTCATCATTGCCGCCCCTCTACCAGTCATCATTGCCGCCCCTCTACCAGTCATCATTGCCGCCCCTCTACCAGTCATCATTGTCGCCCCTCTACCAGTCATCATTGCCGCCTCTCTACCAGTCATCATTGCCGCCCCTCTACCAGTCATCATTGCCGCCCCTCTACCAGTCATCATTGCCGCCCCTCTACCAGTCATCATTGCCGCCCCTCTACCAGTCATCATTGTCGCCCCTCTACCAGTCATCATTGCCGCCCCTCTACCAGTCATCATTGCCGCCCCTCTACCAGTCATCATTGCCGCCCCTCTACCAGTCATCATTGCCGCCTCTCTACCAGTCATCATTGCCGCCCCTCTACCAGTCATCATTGCCGCCCCTCTACCAGTCATCATTGCCGCCCCTCTACCAGTCATCATTGCCGCCCCTCTACCAGTCATCATTGCCGCCCCTCTACCAGTCATCATTGCCGCCCCTCTACCAGTCATCATTGCCGCCCCTCTACCAGTCATCATTGCCGCCCCTCTACCAGTCATCATTGTCGCCCCTCTACCAGTCATTATTGCCGCCCCTCTACCAGTCATCATTGCCGCCCCTCTACCAGTCATCATTGCCGCCCCTCTACCAGTCATCATTGCCGCCTCTCTACCAGTCATCATTGCCGCCCCTCTACCAGTCATCATTGCCGCCCCTCTACCACTCATCATTGCCGCCCCTCTACCAGTCATCATTGCCGCCCCTCTACCAGTCATCATTGCCGCCTCTCTACCAGTCATCATTGCCGCCTCTCTACCAGTCATCATTGCCGCCCCTCTACCAGTCATCATTGCCGCCCCTCCACCAGTCATCATTGCCGCCTCTCTACCAGTCATCATTGCCGCCCCTCTACCAGTCATCATTGCCGCCCCTCTACCAGTCATCATTGCCGCCTCTCTACCAGTCATCATTGCCGCCCCTCTACCAGTCATCATTGCCGCCCCTCTACCACTCATCATTGCCGCCCCTCTACCAGTCATCATTGCCGCCCCTCTACCAGTCATCATTGCCGCCTCTCTACCAGTCATCATTGCCGCCCCTCTACCAGTCATCATTGCCGCCTCTCTACCAGTCATCATTGCCGCCTCTCTACCAGTCATCATTGCCGCCCCTCTACCAGTCATCATTGCCGCCGCTCTACCAGTCATCATTGCCGCCCCTCTACCAGTCATCATTGTCGCCCCTCTACCAGTCATCATTGCCGCCTCTCTACCAGTCATCATTGCCGCCCCTCTACCAGTCATCATTGTCGCCCCTCTACCAGTCATCATTGCCGCCCCTCTACCAGTCATCATTGCCGCCCCTCTACCAGTCATCATTGCCGCCCCTCTACCAGTCATCATTGCCGCCCCTCTACCAGTCATCATTGCCGCCCCTCTACCAGTCATCATTGCCGCCCCTCTACCAGTCATCATTGTCGCCCCTCTACCAGTCATCATTGCCGCCTCTCTACCAGTCATCATTGCCGCCCCTCTACCAGTCATCATTGCCGCCCCTCTACCAGTCATCATTGCCGCCCCTCTACCAGTCATCATTGCCGCCCCTCTACCAGTCATCATTGTCGCCCCTCTACCAGTCATCATTGCCGCCCCTCTACCAGTCATCATTGCCGCCCCTCTACCAGTCATCATTGCCGCCCCTCTACCAGTCATCATTGCCGCCTCTCTACCAGTCATCATTGCCGCCCCTCTACCAGTCATCATTGCCGCCCCTCTACCAGTCATCATTGCCGCCCCTCTACCAGTCATCATTGCCGCCCCTCTACCAGTCATCATTGCCGCCCCTCTACCAGTCATCATTGCCGCCCCTCTACCAGTCATCATTGCCGCCCCTCTACCAGTCATCATTGCCGCCCCTCTACCAGTCATCATTGTCGCCCCTCTACCAGTCATTATTGCCGCCCCTCTACCAGTCATCATTGCCGCCCCTCTACCAGTCATCATTGCCGCCCCTCTACCAGTCATCATTGCCGCCTCTCTACCAGTCATCATTGCCGCCCCTCTACCAGTCATCATTGCCGCCCCTCTACCACTCATCATTGCCGCCCCTCTACCAGTCATCATTGCCGCCCCTCTACCAGTCATCATTGCCGCCTCTCTACCAGTCATCATTGCCGCCTCTCTACCAGTCATCATTGCCGCCCCTCTACCAGTCATCATTGCCGCCCCTCCACCAGTCATCATTGCCGCCTCTCTACCAGTCATCATTGCCGCCTCTCTACCAGTCATCATTGCCGCCCCTCTACCAGTCATCATTGCCACCCCTCTACCAGTCATCATTGCCGCCTCTCTACCAGTCATCATTGCCGCCTCTCTACCAGTCATCATTGCCGCCTCTCTACCAGTCATCATTGCCGCCCCTCTACCAGTCATCATTGCCACCCCTCTACCAGTCATCATTGCCGCCTCTCTACCAGTCATCATTGCCGCCCCTCTACCAGTCATCATTGCCGCCCCTCTACCACTCATCATTGCCGCCCCTCTACCAGTCATCATTGCCGCCCCTCTACCAGTCATCATTGCCGCCTCTCTACCAGTCATCATTGCCGCCTCTCTACCAGTCATCATTGCCGCCTCTCTACCAGTCATCATTGCCGCTCCTCTACCAGTCATCATTGCCGCCCCTCTACCAGTCATCATTGCCGCCCCTCTACCTGTCATCATTGCCGCCCCTCTACCAGTCATCATTGCCGCCCCTCTACCAGTCATCATTGCCGCCCCTCTACCAGTCATCATTGCCGCCCCTCCACCAGTCATCATTGCCGCCCCTCTACCAGTCATCATTGCCGCCCCTCTACAAGTCATCATTGCCGCCCCTCTACCACTCATCATTGCCGCCCCTCTACCAGTCATCATTGCCGCCTCTCTACCAGTCATCATTGCCGCCCCTCTACCAGTCATCATTGCCGCCTCTCTACCAGTCATCATTGCCGCCCCTCTACCAGTCATCATTGCCGCCTCTCTACCAGTCATCATTGCCGCTCCTCTACCAGTCATCATTGCCGCCCCTCTACCCGTCATCATTGCCGCCCCTCTACCAGTCATCATTGCCGCCCCTCTACCAGTCATCATTGCCGCCCCTCTACCAGTCATCATTGCCGCCCCTCTACCTGTCATCATTGCCGCCCCTCTACCAGTCATCATTGCCGCCCCTCTACCAGTCATCATTGCCGCCCCGCTACCTGTCATCATTGCCGCCCCTCTACCAGTCATCATTGCCGCCCCTCTACCAGTCATCATTGCCGCCCCTCTGCCAGTCATCATTGCCGCCCCTCTACCAGTCATCATTGCCGCCCCTTTACCAGTCATCATTGCCGCCCCTCTACCAGTCATCATTGCCGCCTCTCTACCAGTCATCATTGCCGCCCCTCTACCAGTCATCATTGCCGCCCCTCTACCAGTCATCATTGCCGCCTCTCTACCAGTCATCATTGCCGCCCCTCTACCAGTCATCATTGCCGCACCACTACCAGTCATCATTGCCGCCTCTCTACCAGTCATCATTGCCGCCCCTCTACCAGTCATCATTGCCGCCTCTCTACCAGTCATCATTGCCGCCCCTTTACCAGTCATCATTGCCGCCCCTCTACCAGTCATCATTGCCGCCTCTCTACCAGTCATCATTGCCGCCCCTCTACCAGTCATCATTGCCACCCCTCTACCAGTCATCATTGCCGCCCCTCTACCAGTCATCATTGCCGCCCCTTTACCAGTCATCATTGCCGCCCCTCTACCAGTCATCATTGCCGCCTCTCTACCAGTCATCATTGCCGCCCCTCTACCAGTCATCATTGCCGCCCCTCTACCAGTCATCATTGCCGCCCCTCCACCAGTCATCATTGCCGCCCCTCCACCAGTCATCATTGCCGCCCCTCTGCCAGTCATCATTGCCGCCCCTCTGCCAGTCATCATTGCCGCCCCTCTACCAGCCATCATTGCCGCCCCTCCACCAGTCATCATTGCCGCCCCTCTACCAGTCATCATTGCCGCCTCTCTACCAGTCATCATTGCCGCCCCTCTACCAGTCATCATTGCCGCACCTCTACCAGTCATCATTGCCGCCTCTCTACCAGTCATCATTGCCGCCCCTCTACCAGTCATCATTGCCGCCCCTCTACCAGTCATCATTGCCGCCCCTCTACCAGTCATCATTGCCGCCCCTCTACCAGTCATCATTGCCGCCTCTCTACCAGTCATCATTGCCGCCCCTCTACCAGTCATCATTGCCGCCCCTCTACCAGTCATCATTGCCGCTCCTCTACCAGTCATCATTGCCGCCCCTCTACCAGTCATCATTGCCGCCTCTCTACCAGTCATCATTGCCGCACCTCTACCAATCATCATTGCCGCCCCTCTACCAGTCATCATTGTCGCCCCTCTACCAGTCATCATTGCCGCCCCTCTACCAGTCATCATTGCCGCCCCTCTACCTGTCATCATTGCCGCCCCTCTACCAGTCATCATTGCCGCCCCTCTACCAGTCATCATTGCCGCCCCTCCACCAGTCATCATTGCCGCCCCTCTACCAGTCATCATTGCCGCCCCTCTACCAGTCATCATTGCCGCCCCTCTACCAGTCATCATTGCCGCCCCTTTACCAGTCATCATTGCCGCCCCTCTACCAGTCATCATTGCCGCCTCTCTACCAGTCATCATTGCCGCCTCTTTACCAGTCATCATTGCCGCCCCTCTACCAGCCATCATTGCCGCACCTCTACCAGTCATCATTGCCGCCTCTTTACCAGTCATCATTGCCGCCCCTCTACCAGTCATCATTGCCGCCCCTCTACCAGCCATCATTGCCGCACCTCTACCAGTCATCATTGCCGCCTCTTTACCAGTCATCATTGCCGCCTCTTTACCAGTCATCATTGCCGCCCCTCTACCAGCCATCATTACCGCACCTCTACCAGTCATCATTGCCGCCTCTTTACCAGTCATCATTGCCGCCCCTCTACCAGCCATCATTGCCGCACCTCTACCAGTCATCATTGCCGCCCCTCTACCAGCCATCATTGCCGCACCTCTACCAGTCATCATTGCCGCCTCTTTACCAGTCATCATTGCCGCCCCTCTGCCAGCCATCATTGCCGCACCTCTACCAGTCATCATTGCCGCCTCTTTACCAGTCATCATTGCCGCCCCTCTACCAGTCATCATTGCCGCCCCTCTACCAGTCATCATTGCCGCCCCTCCACCAGTCATCATTGCCGCCCCTCTACCAGTCATCATTGCCGCCCCTCTACCACTCATCATTGCCGCCCCTCTACCAGTCATCATTGCCGCCCCTCTACCAGTCATCATTGCCGCCCCTCTACCAGCCATCATTGCCGCACCTCTACCAGTCATCATTGCCGCCTCTTTACCAGTCATCATTGCCGCCTCTTTACCAGTCATCATTGCCGCCCCTCTACCAATCATCATTGCCGCCTCTCTACCAGTCATCATTGCCGCCTCTCTACCAGTCATCATTGCCGCACCTCTACCAGTCATCATTGCCGCACCTCTACCAGTCATCATTGCCGCCTCTTTACCAGTCATCATTGCCGCCCCTCTACCAGTCATCATTGCCGCCCCTCTACCAGTCATCATTGCCGCCTCTTTACCAGTCATCATTGCCGCCTCTCTACCAGTCATCATTGCCGCCCCTCTACCAGTCATCATTGCCGCCCCTCCACCAGTCATCATTGCCGCCCCTCTACCAGTCATCATTGCCGCCTCTCTACCAGTCATCATTGCCGCCCCTCTACCAGTCATCATTGCCGCCCCTCTACCAGTCATCATTGCCGCTCCTCTACCAGTCATCATTGCCGCCCCTCTACCAGTCATCATTGCCGCCTCTCTACCAGTCATCATTGCCGCCCCTCTACCAGTCATCATTGCCGCCCCTCTACCAGTCATCATTGCCGCCTCTTTACCAGTCATCATTGCCGCCCCTCTACCAGTCATCATTGCCGCCCCTCTACCAGTCATCATTGCCGCCTCTCTACCAGTCATCATTGCCGCCCCTCTACCAGTCATCATTGCCGCCCCTCCACCAGTCATCATTGCCGCCCCTCTACCAGTCATCATTGCCGCCCCTCCACCAGTCATCATTGCCGCCCCTCTACCAGCCATCATTGCCGCCCCTCTACCAGTCATCATTGCCGCCCCTCCACCAGTCATCATTGCCGCCCCTCTACCAGCCATCATTGCCGCCCCTCTACCAGTCATCATTGCCGCCCCTCTACCAGTCATCATTGCCGCCCCTCTACCAGTCATCATTGCCGCACCTCTACCAGTCATCATTGCCGCCCCTCTACCAGTCATCATTGCCGCCCCTCTACCAGTCATCATTGCCGCCCCTCTACCATTCATCATTGCCGCCCCTCTACCAGTCATCATTGCCGCCCCTCTACCAGTCATCATTGCCGCCCCTCTACCAGTCATCATTGTCGCCCCTCTACCAGTCATCATTGCCGCCCCTCTACCAGTCATCATTGCCGCCCCTCTACCAGTCATCATTGCCGCCCCTCTACCAGTCATCATTGCCGCCCCTCTACCAGTCATCATTGCCGCCCCTCTACCAGTCATCATTGCCGCCCCTCTACCAGTCATCATTGCCGCCCCTCTACCAGTCATCATTGCCGCCCCTCTACCAGTCATCATTGCCGCCCCTCTACCAGTCATCATTGCCGCCCCTCTACCAGTCATCATTGCCGCCCCTCTACCAGTCATCATTGCCGCCCCTCTACCAGTCATCATTGCCGCCCCTCTACCAGTCATCATTGCCGCCCCTCTACCAGTCATCATTGCCACCCCTCCACCAGTCATCATTGCCGCCCCTCTACCAGTCATCATTGCCGCCCCTCCACCAGTCATCATTGCCGCCCCTCTACCAGTCATCATTGCCGCCTCTCTACCAGTCATCATTGTCGCTCCACTACCAGTCATCATTGCCGCCCCTCTACCAGTCATCATTGCCGCCCCTCTACCAGTCATCATTGCCGCCCCTCTACCAGTCATCATTGCCGCCCCTCTACCAGTCATCATTGCCGCCCCTCTACCAGTCATCATTGCCGCCCCTCTACCAGTCATCATTGCCGCCCCTCTACCAGTCATCATTGCCGCCCCTCTACCAGTCATCATTGCCGCCTCTCTACCAGTCATCATTGCCGCCTCTCTACCAGTCATCATTGCCGCCTCTCTACCAGTCATCATTGCCGCCTCTCTACCAGTCATCATTGCCGCCCCTCTACCAGTCATCATTGCCGCCCCTCTACCAGTCATCATTGCCGCCCCTCTACCAGTCATCATTGCCGCCTCTCTACCAGTCATCATTGCCGCCCCTCTACCAGTCATCATTGTCGCCCCTCTACCAGTCATTATTGCCGCCCCTCTACCAGTCATCATTGCCGCCCCTCTACCAGTCATCATTTCCGCCCCTCTACCAGTCATCATTGCCGCCACTCTACCAGTCATCATTGCCGCCCCTCTACCAGTCATCATTGCCGCCCCTCTACCAGTCATCATTGCCGCCCCTCTATCACTCATCATTGCCGCCCCTTTACCAGTCATCATTGCCGCCTCTCTACCAGTCATCATTGCCGCCCCTCTACCAGTCATCATTGCCGCCCCTCTACCAGTCATCATTGCCGCCCCTCTACCAGTCATCATTGCCGCCCCTCTACCAGTCATCATTGCCGCCCAGGGAGATTGGCAATTCATTATTTTAAAAAAATCCCATTAACTGGGAACGAGGCTAAGGTTGCTCCGTCCGCTGTTGTTCTTGCGGGTTAAGTAAGGTTGCTCCATCCGCTGTTGTTCTTGCGGGTTAAGTCATGCGCTGACGTCATCAGGATGAATGCGGCGGCCGCAGCCTGTGTGTGTGTTAATATCGAGGTAATTTATGCTGTCGACTTAGAACCGTCTCCCCTGTAATGTACCATTAGATAGATTTATACTACAAGTTATGTGCATGTGTCAGGTTTATGACTGAGCGGGGGTTGTCTCTTTAAAGCATACGCGTGCCGCGTGCGGTAAAACGGTATGTATGCCTTGAAAGGGGTGTGCCGAATCCCGGCCTCTCATTGACTGCTCGCCCACGCACCTTTGTCATGTGACTACGGATAGCGTCAGTCAGGCAGAAAACTTTAAGGGGAGGAGTGGATTTATTCACGAGCTTTTGGAAACTCCGCTGTTAGATGACGTATGACGTATGTTTGACATGATGACTTAAAGAGTGGTCATAACTTTACGAGCAGGAAGAAATAAACATTATACGGCGAATATTAGGGCGCGGTTATCGTCGTGCAATTTATCTTCCGCAAATATAATATTATTCCAAAACATGTTTGCATTATATTTATGATAAATTCAACATTTTTCATTCCTCTTCGGGCAGGCAATACAAGTTGCAAATGTTACAAACAAAATTTTGAATTGTTCTGGAGATTTTTTTCACCGAGACAACATGTGATATATGGTAATAATTATCAGCTCAGTTACCTACCCATTTACCGCTGTTCCGCCGGACGATTTCGCAAATCGCAGTTCATATTATCCACTGTGAGGCGCCACTGCATTTGCAACGCATTCTGGGCGTTACATCTTCTGGGTGCAGTTAAAACAAGCTCATTAATTCTGTACATGACATTCCATTAACCTGAAGATATGGTATTTATCTTGTTGACACCAAAACATTTCCTAGATTTGGCTTCACGTTATTGTATAACATGGAATCCAACACAACAAAATATTCATCATGTTGTTGCTGCACGTGCAGGAGGCACTTTCCCCGCTGGCAGGGATATATGAACACAATGTTACAAACAATATTGTTCAATAATAACTTTATCATATTGTTTTTTCTGTACTGGACCTTAACCTCGAAACATGTCTGTGCAATTGATATTGCTTCAAACATTGGTTCGAAGGCATGTTCTCATATATCGGCATTATAAATCGACATTATATTTTTATATGTGGGTAACACATATTGCTTCTTACTTATGTGATAATTATACGAGCGAATCCATGGTAAATATGGTGATAATATTGGCAGCTAGCTGGGAAATCCGTCATTGCTGTTGGCTGAGCTGACTTAATGTCTGGCTGGGGTCGTTGACCATTTGGTCACGTGACGATGTAACCGGTGCTAGCCGTCACTGATTGGTCTGATCTTCACTGGCTTCGCCTCCATGGAGGCGGCGTTCTTCTTCTCTGTCTATGATCTCCCCCAGCCCCTCCTTCCCCCATCGCGTAGCTCCCTCCCCGTTGATATGTTACCTGCAAGCCTCCATGGCCCAGTTGGCCCTATATCAAGACCTGGACTGGCCTTTACATATATCGTCGTCGCTCAGTGGGTTAGAGCGCTCGCCTTGAGTGCTCTGGCCACCTGAGAGCCTAACGGTACGGGGATCGCTGGTTCGCACCCCGCTGTGGCCATGTCTGTGTGGTCGCAGAATAAAGATTCCAAGTCCTTCTTCGCAAAGAGTAGGTGGTTACTCCTGGGGACATGGCTCCACTCTCCCTTTCTACTCCCATTGACGCGATATGACCAAAAGTAGTTAAAGATTCTTGAATATACAACCAACCAACAACTCGTTGTCCTAAATAAAAGCCTCTTTTTAAAGTAATTCCTCACCTAGTTAATCTCGTGGGTACAAACACAACAGGGAGCTCCCAACAGCTGCCCAGGCATGCGTGCAGACGTACTGATCAATACTCGGCCCTTTCCTCCCAGGTTCCCAGATCGTGCTGCAGCAGGTGGGCAGGAAGCGGAAGGACCTGGACGGCCATTGGCGCTTTTATTTTGCTGAATCACGTCACGGAAAACCTGTCAAGATCCGGCCAACCGTCTCCTCTGGGTGTTTTTTTATCGGTGATGGCCATGTCTGAGATTTACCGAATCCACCGATATCTGTTCTGCGCCACTCCTCCGCATCCCGGCGTCTGCTCCTATAATGAATGCGCGCCCAGGGTTCACAATAGACCGTTCCAGGGGAAATTCTGCCAGGCGCGTATATCGGGTGAACTCTAGCTCGCTCTGCGCTGCGCAGCATGCAAAAGGTGGGTACTGACTTAAAGGTGCATCGTTTTCAACAGTTTGACAACAGTCAGTGTTTTCTAAAATCAAAAGCCCACTTTGCACGGATAACTATCTTGACTATCAAATGATACCATTTTAAGAACGAGACGGATGCATATAAGCCGAGAAAACAGCTGATATAAATGCCAACCGGCGAATGTAATTACATTCACTACGCTGTGGTCTGTGCTTGACAGCCTGGAAATCTGTTATCATCGTTATATTCCCGGTTTGCTGATGTTCTTCAATGCGGAAATAATGATCGTGCGGGCGTCTAGTTTGTCTAGATATCTTAAACACCTTATTCATGGATACATATTGTACAGTATATAGAACTTGTTATAAAGCGATGATATAGGCCGGTATACGCAGATACACTAGCTTTTCAATGCGAATCGAAATGCATGGGCTCGAGTGACACGAGCCTTGTTGCTTAGCAACCAGGCGTGTCGAATAGGGCTATAAAGTCTCGTTCGCTTAGACTTCCGGTTTACTCATTTTGGGGACAAACAAACGAAGCACGTGTATGGAACGAGTTTAGAATCTCTGCGCACACTGGTATCCTGACTATCTGTGACGTAGGTGTGACGTGTATGTTACGCAAAGAGAGAGACTGGGAACCAGACTACCTGCGCAAAAGCCAGGCGCTGAGGGGTGGGTCCATTGCGGAAGGCCTAGCGATATGATTAAGAATATTTAAGAAATATAGCTTCACAAGACGGATAGACGACATATTTTTTATTCGTTTGCGCCATCACAATGACGAATATTTGTTACGACGGGACAATACGACTGAGAAATTAACGTTTTTTTGCATTTCCTACGAAAACGAGGCATTATGACGTCACACGGATTCTCCCCGGTTACAACGTTGGCGCTACGCTTCAAACAGAAAACTTACAAAAATGAAGATACTTGGTCTTTTTGTGATCCAAAAATGATACGAAAACATCCAACTGGTCTTATTTTATCTTTACCATGTAGTTTAATGACGCATCCGTGTGCTGTTGCTCCATGTACTGCACATTTTGACAGCGGTATCGTTAAGTCGATCACTTGCTCTCGCCATTTTTGTTACCGCGGAGGCACGCGAACGTCTGTGACGTCACTCGCTGTTTGAGGAACTTGCGAAAGCCCGGGTGCAGGGCTAAATTTAGAACGTTATTTTTAGCTTTCGAGTGTTTTGAAGACGGATTTTTCCTTGTATATTCCCAAAGTTCTGCGCTTCATCGCCTCGAAATATTTTAACGTATATCTCCCATAGCCATGTTTAGTGAAATGGTACTCATAGTCTTTAGAATAAACCTGGAAAGAAATTGACTTATAGCTGCCTATACTTCAAGATGGAGCACGTGTGTTTGTTTGTCCCCAAAACTGAAGTCTCGCGGCCCGATCGCGAGAACTGTATAGCCCTATGGGGAATCTAACAGATGGGACTGTCAAACTGTTTTTAATCCGGTGAAATATAAGCTGTGATTTCATTTTATAATATAATACTTACAGAAAAGTCCATAGAGACATTTTGTGTGTTTGTTCTGTGAATAATAATGCCATAGAACCAACATATCTCTGACAAAAGAAACGCTGAAGCTGGGCACCTGAACTAACTCCATACGCATGCATGGCAAACGCATTTTGTAACCCGAAACACGCAGATGTCGTCTGGGGTATCTGGAACGGTCTATTGAGACGCGCGTTTCTCAGAATGGTTGCCCTCGAAATGATGGCATGCGAGCCCAGTATGATATAGGTTGCCTCCGTATAGTCTCCGTATGCAGACGGTTTATAAAAGAATAGATAACGGGTTCCTCAATGCCTATTGGGTTGGAAGGCTGGGTAGCACACCTTGGAAATTCATTAAAAAAGGTGAGAGTGGGTGAACTGGATTGAGGTTTTGTCGAAGCCAGATGCTCACGCAGCTTTGTATGAAATTCACCTGTGACTAGAGATATTACTTGAATTCTGTATATGCATAGACTCTTTCAGAAATGTATGAAGTTTTAAAAAGCTAAGACGGCAAAAAACGCCAGCGGTATTCACAGTTCGATTTGGAAATAGTCACGAACAAGAAGTTCACATTTTAGAAAATAACAAACACAGGCAGATCCTTCATTACGTCTGGCATCACGGCAGCAAGCTGGGGCATTCCAAGTTGGATGCTGTTGCCCCTAGCAACTGGTTGGCTGTCCCAAAGATGCTGTTCTGCTTTATTTAATAGCTCGTCTCCGTAGACCAGGCACTGGACGAGCATTACACTGACCTCTCCGCCTCGGCCGCAGAGCAAATATTGGCTCATTCCATGTCAAGACGCATTACACTTGGGCCTGTAAGGGTATACCGCCCGATATAGCCAACACGTGACCAAGCTCTACCTGGCGTACCGATGGGGCGATACTTCATAGGAAAGCTTGGATCCCAATCGCTTCCCAGTCCTGCCCGGAAAAAACATCTATTTTTTATTTATGTTTATATCCTACAGAGATACAGAATGGTGTAACATCACGTGATATATATACAAGTCTATATATAGATACTTGACTGAAGATTGCCAGCGATGTGATCAGCATATAATGTTCGTTACATAGTTGCTTTCCAAGATATTAGTTAGGAGGAGTTATATTGCTGGGGAATGACGAGTCACACGGAACAGGTGAAGTTTTGTTGTATCCGAACCGACGAATTGCTTTGATTGCAAGTGAAACATGAACTTTAGACGCCTTGTCGGTTTCGGGATGTAGAGTCATTGTTTTGTGAAGTTAATACGTTGGGTACGAATTGTAATAAAAATGAGGATGGATTCTCCTAGAAAGTTCAGCTTGGCATCGCGTGAAGGCAAGTAACACGTCTGGAATGACTTCATGTCGTGCAAGGCGCTAGGCGCTAGGAAAGAGATATTGTAGTGGTGGCAATGAAAGGGACACTATGTGATGTTTTATGAATGAGACGGTGTTATATTAGGAAAGAGACTGTTATATTAGAAAAGAGAGGGTGCTATGTTAAGAATGAGACGGTATATTACAAATACGGCGGTGTTATGTTAGGAATGAGCCGGTGTTATGTTAGGAATCAGACGGTGTTATGTTAGGAATGACACGGTGTTATGCTAGGAATGACACGGTGTTATGTTAGGAATCAGACGGTGTTATATTAGAAACCAGAAAGTGTTATGTTAGGAATGAGACGGTGTTATGTTAGAAATGAAACGGTGTTATATTAGGAATCAGACGGTGTTATATCAGGGAAGAGACTGTTATATTAGAAATGAGACGGTGCTATGTTAGGAATTAGACGGTATTGTATTAGAAATACGGCGGTGTTATATTAGGAATGACACGGTGTTATGCTAGAAATGACACGGTTTTATGTTAGGAATCAGACGGTGTTATATTAGAAACCAGAAAGTGTTATGTTAGGAATGACACGGTGTTCTGTTAAGAATGAGACGGTGTTATGCTAAGAATGAGACGGAGTTATGTTAGGAATGACACGGTGTTATGTTGGGAATGACACGGTGTTATGTTAGGAATAAGACGGTGTTATATTAGAAACCAGAATGTGTTATGCTAGGAATGAGACGGTGTTATGTTGGGAATGAGACGGTGTTATGTTAGGAATAAGACGGTGTTATATTAGAAACCAGAATGTGTTATGCTAGGAATGAGACGGTGTTATGTTGGGAATGACACGGTGTTATGTTAGGAATAAGACGGTGTTATATTAGAAACCAGAACGTGTTATGCTAGGAATGAGACGGTGTTATGTTAAGAATGAGACGGAGTTATGTTGGGAATGACACGGTGTTATGTTGGGAATGACACGGTGTTATGTTGGGAATGACACGGTGTTATGTTGGGAATGACACGGTGTTATGTTAGGAATAAGACGGTGTTATATTAGAAACCAGAATGTGTTATGCTAGGAATGAGACGGTGTTATGTTAAGAATGAGACGGAGTTATGTTGGGAATGACACGGTGTTATGTTAGGAATGACACGGTGTTATGTTAGGAATGAGACGATGTTATGTTGGGAATGAGACGGTGTTATATTAGGAATGAGACGGTGTTATGTTAGGAATGAGACGGTGTTATGTTAGGAATGAGACGATGTTATGTTAGGAATGAGACGGTGTTATGTTGGGAATGACACGGTGTTATGTTAGGAATAAGACGGTGTTATATTAGAAACCAGAATGTGTTATGCTAGGAATGAGACGGTGTTATGTTGGGAATGACACGGTGTTATGTTGGGAATGAGACGGTGTTATGTTAGGAATGACACGGTGTTATGTTAGGAATGAGACGATGTTATGTTGGGAATGAGACGGTGTTATATTAGGAATGAGACGGTGTTATATTAGGAATGAGACGGTGTTATGTTAGGAATGAGACGATGTTATGTTAGGAATCAGACGGTGTTATATCAGAACCAGAATTTGTTATGTTAGGAATGACACGGTGTTCTGTTAAGAATGAGACGGTGTTATGCTAAGAATGAGACGGAGTTATGTTAGGAATGAGACGGTGTTATGTTGGGAATGAGACGGTGTTATGTTAGGAATGACACGGTGTTATGTTAGGAATGAGACGATGTTATGTTGGGAATGAGACGGTGTTATGTTAGGAATGAGACGGTGTTAGGTTGCAAATGAGACGGTGTTATGTTAGGAATGAGACGGTGTTATGTTAGGAATAAGACGGTGTTATGTTGGGAATGAGACGGTGTTAGGTTGGAAATGAGACGGTGTTATGTTAGGAATGACACGGTGTTATGTTAGGAATGACACGGTGTTATGTTGGGAATGAGACGGTGTTATGTTGGTTTAAACATATTTTATTTTGCAATTAGGAAACAGGCAATGCCTATACAAATCCCTCTTGCTTACATGTGATGCACAAGTAACAAGCAGAACATTAGTTAATCTTAAACATACATATTAATGACATTCGATCATTCGATGGGAATGAGACGGTGTTATGTTGGGAATGAGACGGTGTTATATTAGGAATAAGACGGTGTTATGTTAGGAATGAGACGGTGTTAGATTAGGGAAGAGACGGTGTTATATTAAGAACCAGACGTTGTTATTTTACACTAAACAGGACGGCCCGTTCCACCGACGATTATTTTACTTCCTCGACGCAGACGGTTTCCGCCTTGCGCAACTCAAGAGAAACCGGACGATCTGGTGGCCTAATCGCGAGGCCATAGTGATGCGAGGAACGAGCCCCATCTACTGGCAAAGTGGCATTCCGCTTGACGTGGCACACCATAAAAATGTAATGTACATAAACGTAATTGAAGGCGGGGGAGGGGGGGTGCTGGGGGTCGCGTTCCCAGATCAGGACGAATAAATGTCTGTATTCCCAGGTCACGATGAATTAAAAAGAACTCCCAGCATACAAAGGATGGGCGGATACATGATAATAAATTGACGATTTTAAAATTTCCAGTTCACGATTAATGAAAATCCTTGATCACGGCGGTCGGCTAATACGCATTTCCCAGTTCACGGAAAATTATTTCCCTCATTCCCATTTCACTGGGAAATAAAAAGCCCTTGGTAAATGGAAATTTACAGCGCAAATTCATCTATTCGTTCGAAAGGCATTATTAACATTAATAGATGCTCCGGCCATCTTGTCGCACATTAGGGAATAATCCGTTAAAAACATGTTTTACACCGAGTCAGCACTCTCATTGTGTCGGTCACGCAAAATCAACGTCAAAACCCAATATCACATCAGGCATGAATGAATGGTGTTATGTTGGGAATGACACGGTGTTATGTTGGGAATGAGACGGTGTTATGTTAGGAATGACACGGTGTTATGTTAGGAATGAGACGATGTTATGTTGGGAATGAGACGGTGTTATATTAGGAATGAGACGGTGTTATATTAGGAATGAGACGGTGTTATGTTAGGAATGAGACGATGTTATGTTAGGAATCAGACGGTGTTATATCAGAACCAGAATTTGTTATGTTAGGAATGACACGGTGTTCTGTTAAGAATGAGACGGTGTTATGCTAAGAATGAGACGGAGTTATGTTAGGAATGAGACGGTGTTATGTTGGGAATGAGACGGTGTTATGTTAGGAATGACACGGTGTTATGTTAGGAATGAGACGATGTTATGTTGGGAATGAGACGGTGTTATGTTAGGAATGAGACGGTGTTAGGTTGCAAATGAGACGGTGTTATGTTAGGAATGAGACGGTGTTATGTTAGGAATAAGACGGTGTTATGTTGGGAATGAGACGGTGTTAGGTTGGAAATGAGACGGTGTTATGTTAGGAATGACACGGTGTTATGTTAGGAATGACACGGTGTTATGTTGGGAATGAGACGGTGTTATGTTGGTTTAAACATATTTTATTTTGCAATTAGGAAACAGGCAATGCCTATACAAATCCCTCTTGCTTACATGTGATGCACAAGTAACAAGCAGAACATTAGTTAATCTTAAACATACATATTAATGACATTCGATCATTCGATGGGAATGAGACGGTGTTATGTTGGGAATGAGACGGTGTTATATTAGGAATAAGACGGTGTTATGTTAGGAATGAGACGGTGTTAGATTAGGGAAGAGACGGTGTTATATTAAGAACCAGACGTTGTTATTTTACACTAAACAGGACGGCCCGTTCCACCGACGATTATTTTACTTCCTCGACGCAGACGGTTTCCGCCTTGCGCAACTCAAGAGAAACCGGACGATCTGGTGGCCTAATCGCGAGGCCATAGTGATGCGAGGAACGAGCCCCATCTACTGGCAAAGTGGCATTCCGCTTGACGTGGCACACCATAAAAATGTAATGTACATAAACGTAATTGAAGGCGGGGGAGGGGGGGTGCTGGGGGTCGCGTTCCCAGATCAGGACGAATAAATGTCTGTATTCCCAGGTCACGATGAATTAAAAAGAACTCCCAGCATACAAAGGATGGGCGGATACATGATAATAAATTGACGATTTTAAAATTTCCAGTTCACGATTAATGAAAATCCTTGATCACGGCGGTCGGCTAATACGCATTTCCCAGTTCACGGAAAATTATTTCCCTCATTCCCATTTCACTGGGAAATAAAAAGCCCTTGGTAAATGGAAATTTACAGCGCAAATTCATCTATTCGTTCGAAAGGCATTATTAACATTAATAGATGCTCCGGCCATCTTGTCGCACATTAGGGAATAATCCGTTAAAAACATGTTTTACACCGAGTCAGCACTCTCATTGTGTCGGTCACGCAAAATCAACGTCAAAACCCAATATCACATCAGGCATGAATGCCTTGGTCTGGCTAGTTATTTCTGAAATGAACTAGGCTGCCGCCAACCAGCCTCGACGAAGAAGTTCTCGAAAAGAAGTTCCTGTACACAATGAAACCTATCATGTTGACATTTGCTGCCTTTAGAAGAATCTGTTGAGGTGATGGCATTATGGTGCTCATAACTCATTTCTGGCATGACACATGGATTATATACTGCCCACCACCCTGGCCGCAGTCAGTAGGGTGAGCATGGTGTCAACCTCCCTGCCTCGTATATTTCATAGGCCAGGTAAAAAGGCAAGGATGGCGATTGGTTAACAATGAGAATTTAGGTTAATAAAATACTTTAAAAACCCGCAATAAAACCGCCCGTTAAAAAGAAATATTGATAGATAGATAGATAGTTTATTGGTAACTTCAAGCACCAGGCCCCTCGTACAAATACAGAACATAAAAATAACATGCAAACGACTAAAACAAACTTGCTAAGGAGATTAAACATGTTTTTTCCTCGGAAGTCATAATACACATAAAAAACTCTTAATATCATATGTCGTTAAATACCTTGTAGGAAAATAATTATTGCGGAGATTGTCATACAATGGGCATTTCATTAAAATATGGAACTCGTCAAGAGAAGAAATAGTTTCATGTTGTAGGCAATATTTACAGATAGAGTTTTCTCCCCTGCAGTACGAACTTGTCCATAGCACCCTACATCTGAATCTGGCTAAGATCTGCCGTAGTCTAAAATCCTCGAGAAGACAAAAGTATGGTTCGCGTATGAGCAACTTCTTATATTCTTTACAATTCATCAGGTCTGTCTTACTCTGCCAGTTCTGGTAAGCGCAGTCAATTACCCTTTTGGAAAATTGTTCAATAAAGGCCTCAGGATCTCCAAGTTGTTGCTGAAACCAGGCATAGCCGAATCCATAAGAGAAAAGTAAGTGCTTGAGTTTAGAAACCCAGGTCATACGACCAGCCTCTGTCAGCCCAAATAACATATTGTAAGTACATTTCGTAAGTCTGGTTTCAGGCATTCTTAACAATTTCATCCAGTATTTAACACAACTAATTGTACACCTTACCCTTAAAGCTAATCTACCGCACTCACCATAAACCGCTGAATTTGGTGCATGTACCCATGGTACGCCCAAGACATATTTACAAAATTTCGTGTGCACACGTTCTATACAATCTTTGACATCATAACCCCAAACTTCTGCACCGTATGTAAGAATGGGTACTATCATTTTGTCAAAGAGATCAAAATATGTCTCTACCTCCAAACCACCACAGTTTTTTGAAATTTCTTTAATTATTGTCACTGCTTTACCCGCTTGGGAAGCGAGTCTTTTGAGCCACAGACCACATCAATTTAGAAGAAAATATGATGCTTAAATATTTATAGTAAGACACAACCTGTAGAGGCTTTCCCTTGTAGTACCATTTTTCATTGCTTCTCAAGGGTCCACCATTTCTAAATACAATAATCTTACTTTTATCCACATTGATTTGCAATCCCCATTTGCTACTAAAGTCTTCTAAAACATTTAATAGCTTCTGTAAACGACCCACTGTGTCCGTTCCATTAACAATATCATCTGCAAACATTAACTGAATTACATTAGGGAAGACCTCATCCACATAGACACCCTCACAGCCAGCTTTCTTACATGTGCAAATTCATTTAAATACATATTAAAGAGGAAGGGACTCAATATACACCCTTGCCGAGTACCAATATTGTTGGTAAATGAGTCGATAAGACCCTTAGAGGTTTGCACACAGGACTGCAGTTTGGTATACATTGATTGTAACACTTTCATTATATCACGATGCACTCCCTCACTGTATAGTCTGAACCATAGTTGCTTGTGTGGAACCCCGTCGAAAGCTTTCGAAAAATCAATAAATACGCAGTAGAATCTTCCTCCTGCTTTTGACAAGTACTTTTGAATCATAGCCTGTAGTGTAAAAATGTGATATACTGTACTCCTCCCTCTCCTGAAGCCAGCTTGTTCATCAAGAAACTTGTCAGAGTCTTCTGCCCATGTAACACACCTTTCATTTACAACTTTAGTGAATAATTTAGCCAAGTTGGGTAATAGTGAAATACCCCTGTAATTTTTTTTCACACTATTTATAGAACCTGCTTTATGTAATGGAGATATCATGGCTTTACACCAACAAGCAGGGTAATACTCTGAGCCCATAATCCTATTGAAGATATTCACAAATATTAGTAGCATTACAGACTTGCTTCCCTTAATCATCTCATTCACAATACCATCAATACCAGGTGCCTTTTGATTGGGCAGGTCATTTATGGCTCTATACTGACTTCATCATGAGTTATAATCTCATTGAGTATAACTGGCTCATTAGCTTGGCATTTCTCACAATAAGAATCATGATCAGCTAACGTCGCGTCTACATTTTCTTGTGCATCAGTATCTATATCTGGGTTCCCACTAAGTAAATTATTAAAGTATGTCTTCCACATTGTACGTGAGATACTGCAGACTGTCTTTTTGTGCCTGAGTTGCCTAATAGCTTTCCAACAAGTTCTTTTGTCCTTCATCTCACTCCTAAGTTTATCCCTCTGTCTGCATCTCCAACTCTCTTTCTTAATAGTGCCTAGTCTCTAAAAAATTTCTTTTGACAGACAAATATTCATCAAGACTTTGTTGAGTATTGTTATACCTGAATATATTTAAAGCATGGTTGTTTCTACATCTCTTGACACTGGTTAATTCCGCATCCCACCATCTTGTCAAACTACCAGTTACAGGTTGCAGGTTGCAGCGTGATCTCATACCTTCAGCTGCATACTGCAGCACCTGAGTTAAATCGTTTACCGCCTGGTCAGTATCATCTTGAGAGGGACTGAACTCAATATTTCTTATAACCTCCAGAGAGTTGTCATCTTCTAACCTGCACTTGAAACTTTCTAAGTGTGAATCCTTCCATGTAAACTGTTCCCTAAACTTGGTATATTCAAAACAATCATTGTCAACTGATGTACTAGGACAACCAATAGAAAGGTAAACTGGCATGTGATCTGACTCTGTATTACTTAAAACTTTGAGATTAATGTCCCAGTCATAAAACATGTCTGCGGGTAACAATACATAATCAATTAAACTACAACCTGTTGGACCAATATAAGTGAAAGATCCCTGAGGGTCACTATTTGACCGGCCATTTAATATATGCAAACCTGCTACTTTACAAAAATACATCAGCGAATAAATAACCAATAACCAAACGCGTTAATAGCTCCTTCAGAATCTTGTGACTTACGTGGTAAATTGAAGGAGCTTTCTTGGTACAACTCTTCTAATGGCAAATGTTTTAGCGAGTCATCTTTGATAAAATCTTCCAGATTTGCTGTTCTCGCATTGAGAGCACCTATTACCACTATATATGCATGATCATACTGGAATAAAACCGCCCGTTAAAAAGAAATATATATATATATATATATAATTTGAAAAATCAAGGATTACAGTTCGTTAAACGCACAGCCCAAGGACCAGTAAACACGATACTATATAAACTTGTAAATATCGCCGAAAGTGCACAACCTACGGTGACTATGTTTACTTAGTGATTTCTTTTCATCAATTACATTTTCAGCACGTGGTATTCACGTTCCTAGGCAACGCGTGCGAGAGCGCCTGAACATCCTAGATCCAGTCGGTAGAGCCATACGAAGGACCTTCGCCATACAAAGAAGGACGTACGACGTGACTGTCCCAAACCAACTATGGTATGTAGTCTCAGCACATGACATATGAAAAGTTGAAAAATAAAACAACGCAAAAAATAAATAGATGTGACGAATAATCTGGCATCTATTTGGTGTCTTGTTTCGTCCAACATATCCTACGTCATCAGACTCAACACAGTAATTTCGTAATAACTGTTCTAGTAAAACAATCACACATAGGGAACATTTTCATCATATTTTGCGGCAGAGATACCCGCAGTACACTTCCAATTTTAACCAATTACAGGCACATGGACTCCAACCACAAACTGATCTCCTGGAGATTTGTTTTGCATGGATTGATTGATGGCGCCACAAGACTCCTGATATATCTGAAGTGTGCAGACAACAATAGAGCAGCCACTGTCCTTGACTATATCCAAAGAGGAGTAACGGAGTTTGGTCTACCTTCTAGGGTACGAGGAGACAAGGACGTTGAAAACATTGACGTTGCTTTTTTCATGGTGACATCCCGTGGTCTCGGCAGTGACAGTTTCATCGTTGGTAGGAGCGTACACAATCAACGTATTGAGAGACTTTGGGCTGAGTGCAACCGCGTAGTTGGATACCACTTCCAGAGACTCTTTCGCTTCATGGAAGAATCAAGTTGTTTGACGACTCATGAGGAAACGGACCTATTCGCACTCCACTACGTATTCCTTCCACGCATTCAACGCTCCTCAGACGAATTTCGGCGGCAATGGAACTTCCATGGGTTGAGCACAATGGGATCCAGGTCCCCTTTGGCACTGTTCTACCAGGGTATGCTGTCTAGTGATGCGCTGATGACCGAAATATGCAACTCGGACGTCTCGGGCATCGACTACCAAGGTCCTATACCAAACATAGAAAGCAACAACAATGTACACGTTCCCGTGTCAGCCGTACATCTTTCAGAACACGAGATGGACCAGTTAAGATAACTCTGTCCAGACCCGCTACATGATGATGGCAACCATGGAATTAATATGTTTCTCGCTGTAAACAGATTCTTGAATGCAAGGTAAATGCAAGGTGAATAAAATGTGAACGCAAGGTAAATGCAATGTGAATGCAAGGTAACTGCAAGATGAATGCAAGGTAACTGCAAGATGAATGCAAGGTGAATGAAGGTGAATGCAAGGTAAATGCAATATGAATGCAAGGCTCACCGGTCGTTGATCGTTTTACACGAAGCCAAAGCCTTTGGCGTTGGCGATTCCAAAAATCATGGCCTCTTCAAAAGACATGTATGTGCGGTGACTTGTTGGCAATCTCAGTATCAGGCTGCACGTGTTAGCTTTTGGGAATTTCCCCTCGTCTTCAGTCAGAAATTCCATCGAGGGACTTCCCGGCGGAAAGCCTAGCGGCGGGGTGTGCCTGAGTCCCGTGGTGAACATTAGAATGTCTTCAAAGGGCAGGCCACATTCTTCGTCTGCAAGCATGGATACAGCGACTTCTATCAGTACTGACAGATGATGCTAAACTTCACAGTTTACAGGAAGTAATATATTGACTATAATTAGCTATTTATGTTGTTTGCGACATAGCTTGAATCCTATTTGCTTTCAGTGCAAAATGTGATTATTATAACCTGCTTCTACGCTCATGTGGATGCAACTGATGACCATGTACGAATAATAATGAAATGCTTCAAAGAAACAAAAAAGTATGTTGTCTCCGTTCATAGTACATCTACTGCAGCTGAAACGCTTGGGCAAAAATATAATACAGGACAGCAGTTTTCTGATCTAAGCAATTCATAGCAAGCAATAATTAACTCGATATGTTGTATCCGTAATCCAACCTGAAAATTGCAAGTACATATTTATTTAGTAGGACCATGGAAAGAAAAAGGATAAGCGGAGAAAGGGGTTGTCTAAACTATGGGTACCTTGGAATATAAAAACGAAACACTGACACAAATGGAACATTTTTACAGATTTTCTAAATTTCTTGCTCTTTTTGACAACGTTCTGATTTGTAACTGCTTACAAAGAACTTTGTGTATTGATACCCATTTACTAATAATTAATTTAATAAGTCAAAATTAAGCTTACCTTCAATTCGGAGGAGAAGTTGCCTCCAGTAACTCGATGCTTTGTTCTCTGCCTCCCTCCTTTGTGTGTCCGTGGGCGACAGAGTAGCTGAGAACGCCAAGTCGGCCTTTGTTAGGGGTCTTGGCCTTTGGGTGAATAGCTCCTCGAAGGCCGCTGGGTGTTGCCTTGCGGCTTCCAAAACTCCAAGGGTGGATAAGCCAGCTTGCATTCTGCAAACGGAAGTGAACGAATGAATAGTTTACTGAAGTTCACACATCGCTGATCGTACGAAATATATTAGAGGTCGAGTGGCGAGATTTATCGAAGACGAAATGCACGATACTCATACAGAGATATTTGAGTATATTACTAATTGTGGATTGTAATAATGTAAAAAAATTGTGTCTTGATGGATTACGAATCACATATGATGGTCGTGATAAATTTGGAAATATGCGCGGGGCGGGCATACCCGCGTACTCTGCGGTACCCGCGCCCAGTGTTGGTTCGTGGGCGCGGGCGCGGTCAGGTTATTGTGGTTGCGGAGCGGACGCGGGCAGACAATTGGCATTAAGCGCGGGGCGAACGCGTGGCGGGCGCGGGGCGGGCGCGGTCAGGTTATTGCGGTTGCTGGGCGGACGCGGGCAGACAATTGGCATTAGGCGCGGGGCGGGCGCGGGGCGGACGCGGACAGACAATTGGCTTTAGGCGCGGGGCAGACGCAGGGCAGGCGCGGGGCGGGCGCGGTCAGGTTATTGCGGTTGCGGGGCGGACCCGGGCAGACAATTGGCATTAGGCGCGGGGCGGACGCAGGGTGGACGCGGGGCGGACGCGGGGCGGGCGCGGGGTGGACGCGGGCAGACAATTGGCATTAGGCGCGGGGCGGACGCGGAGCGGGCGCGGGGCGGGGGCGGGGAGTGCAGAGTATGTGCCCCCCGCGCAAATCACTAAAAAATATACATGCATCATCGAAACATGTTAGATTGTAAATCTGCTGATCTTTTAGTTATTGAACTGCTTATGCATGTTTTCGCAGAGCGCCTGCTATTTATTTCTAATACGGGTACGGAACATGAGGCTACTCAGGGCTTCACGAAGTACAGCTTATATACCACGTACAGTTTAGATACTTTGGGTTCTAAGTTCCTTATAAGTTCCCTATATCTTTGCAGTCTGCTCATTTGAACAACGTGTTAATAGCGAGAGCTAGAGACCAAGCAGTCATAGCGCAGTATACAACCTCTCTATCGATACCAAATCTCAATAGCTTTAAATTTAATTATCAGGAAATTGTAGCAATGTTTTGTATGGAATAAAACCTGTAGATTACAATGGTATACGAAATCTATGCATCTATATTGCACCATCGGGGGTTGCCTTATAAACATAATACAGAGCGTTACATTCCTTGAAATAAAGGAGGCGGGGAAGGCCTTGGTTCAGTAAGTGGTGCTTACGATCAATTTAATCATATTCAATATCATTTTAGCACTTAGTACAAAATTCAGTAAATCACCTTCTGGGTGAATACTTAGGTATTTTGAACCCGTTAATTGCTCGCTAAGTGTTGTACTTAGCGCTAATTAGATTTGCTTGGCCTATGTATGGTTTATGCCAGGCCGCCGGGCTATGGCTCCGGCCGCCGGGCTATGGCTCCAGCCGCCGGGCTATGGCTCCCGCCGCCGGGCTATGGCTCCCGCCGCCGGGCTATGGCTCCGACCGCCGGGCTATGGCTGCCGCCGCCGGGCTATGGCTCCGGCCGCCGGGCTATGGCTCCGGCCGCCGGGCTATGGCTCCGGCCGCCGGGCTATGGCTCCGGCCGCCGGGCTATGGCTCCGGCCGCCGGGCTATGGCTTCGGCGGCAGTTTTATTTGCCAACATTGTGATCCTGCTATAATATGCCAGTGACTACACACATGCACACATGTACATGTTAACAACTGACTATGGGGTAGCAGTCATAAGTTAAGACCGCCACTACAAACAATTTACTAAGTGTAAGCGGCTATGACCATTACATAAAACCAAGATTTGGCTCTTTGACCGCCTCCTTTATTTCAAAGAATGTAGCGCTCTGTATTATGTTTATAAGGCAACCCCCGATAGTGCAATGTAGATGCATAGATTTCGTATACCATTGTAATCCACAGGTTTTATTCCATACAAAACACGGCTACAATTTCCTGATAATTAAATTTAAAGCTATTGAGATTTGGTATCCATAGAGAGGTTTTAATCTAAATAGATGCCACCCTTAAAGACAAAACTTTGTTTTCATGTATTGATGTCTTTATCATCTCACTTTAAAAAATTCACTTACATCGAACAAAGAAAGTGACTTGGTAGTACCCCCCCTCCCCCACCACACACACACACACAATGTAAACAAACGAAGCGGCGGCACCGATATCCCACCCACTGAGTTAGTTGGTCTTCATAGTCACAGATCGTGTTTGAGTGTTCAGGCCTCTCAACTCCAGAAACCTTTTCCCGCCAAATTTGTTACAATTGCACCGAATCATCTTCGTGGTACAACATAACAGATATGAGTTATTAACCTAATTCTATCATTTCTCATCAACAATTCGTCTGGTGTGTCACTTCGCATCAATTTCGACGAGGTCATCGGGGATTAGATACAAAGAAGTAAATGTGGGATAGGATAGGATAGTATAGGATGGGAAACAACATATCTGCCAACCGACCTTACCGTTCCCTTCTTAATATGTAAAAGCTCCTTACTACCATCCTACAATATATGACTGCCACTTTGGTGCTTACTGCTGCAGAGCGTCAGCCGTGCGTCCGAACAGAAAATAATGAGCAGTCCTGTTCAGCGTCTTCTTCACATCTTCTGTTGTGTGAAGTATCCCCATTGCCCCGGCGTTGTCGATAGTAGTGGCCAGCGCTTTGTGTTCATCTTTCTCCAGCTCTGACAGGAAGTCAGAGGGCTTGTCGATAGCTTGCATCTGCAGAAAGCCGACCAAGCGTTTGCAGGTATATACATAATTGGTTTCAACGTAATTGGGTTCCCTGAGGCAGCGAATACATGAAACTATAATGAACTGATGCTTAACAGGTAATAATGTTCACAATTGTCTGCATTAGTTGCTTGTATATGGCCACCATACCAACCTTAGAAAGAGAATACTTGACATCATTCTCTGGGAGATCTTCCACGTTGACTTCAATACGGTCTGTCTCTCCCACGAGGGCATGGAACATCATTTTGCTCAGGAAGCTCGGTGCAGGTCCCTTGTGGATCAAGCTGTAGGCCATGACTAAGCCACTTAAGAAGTAATCTTTCTTCTCCAAGGCTGAAATGGTGCAACAGATATGATGATACATACATGCGATACTCACTACGGATAAAATTGATGTAGAGGTAGATCGCAACAAATTAGCACAAATGTGCCAAAACTGCATCATTTGGGAGACCTAAGGCCTTAGAAATATTAACATTATAATTTCTCATCTGGAAATGGATCTTGCCAAGCGTTTGTCACAACCATCCGAGATCCAGCATTTACTCATGTTTGACCAAATGCGTATCTTGTCGAATGAGGCTTCTTATTAATTATATTAACATGGGTATTTACAATGGAAATCACATCACCCTCTAGTGGGAACAGTAGAATAGAAAGCACCTTATTGTTATTAAGAAACACTAAAAGGCAGTATGATTCGAAGTGTTTTCTTCAATTCCATCTACGTCAAATTTATTTAAAGCGGGTGTCAAACCTAAAATTAAGGCAACCCGCCCCCAGCAATGTCGAGCAGAGCGCCATTTTGCCGGTAGCAGTGACGCGTATTGTGACTATTCATGTGGTACCGCCTTATGTTATCACTCGCGGGGAGAGAGATCAGGACCGCTATTTACAGATGAACAGCGGCAGTTCCAAGGCGCGCAGTAGAACATGATCTTTGTTTTATGGAAATGTACCATCCAAACAAATTTATATACGTCTTGCGACGATTGACTCCGCAACAATGCCATGATTTGAGGTAGAATCGCAGCTCTTTATATTTGCGATGATCACGCGCTCTTGTTTTGCTCACACAATAGGCGCAATTTCAGGTTTGAATAAATTAGAGTATCGCCTCCTGATTGGTCAATCGCGGACACACCTCCAAAAAGGGCTGCCGCCTGGGTAGGCGGCGAAATCGAGCCCGGCGGTCACTTCTAAATTTTATTGTGAGCTATAGATAGAACGAAAAATTCTGTAATTTGGAGGATAGATAATTGAGTATTATATGAATCGGTAAAGCAGCATTAGAGGCCATGCTGGCGGTTCCCTTTAAGGTCGCGACAACCAATATCGAACCGTCACATTAAACACGAGACCGTCAAGCGTAGCTTGAAAGGGATGACTAAAATCAATTATAACTTGTTAATACCGACTGCGACTCTCTACATGCAGTATCGACAGAGTTATAGGCCGAAACGTCACCTAATATCGCGATGAACCAGTCAGATTCAGATTAGACCCTTAGGATCCAAAGGCTAAAATATACATCTATGCAACTGCGCATACATAACATTGGTCACCAAAATAAAGCCAATCTGACAAAAAAGGACCAGAACTTTTACTACTACCAGTAATGTAATATATGTTTTATTACATTTTCAACTAGACCCATAAAAAATAAAACCCTTAAAAATATTTTGAACTTTGAAGATGAACAATAAGCGAGGCGAGAAAACCATTTGCGTTAACGCGCGCGAGTCACGCGCGCAAAAAAGGGAACCGTTTGAAAGTTGCTTCTTTCAAGGTGTAGAACTTTCTGGCAAAATTATTTGCACATATGTTAAAATATACATGTATGCATAAATTTAATAAAGTAGCCGGTACCGTATGGTATTGAATGTGCATAAGACAAAATGCATGTACCTGGGAATTGATAGGAATGATAAAGAGGTCACTATTCACGGCATCACAATCTCAAATCAGCCGCAGAAATGTCTCGGAGTGTATGTTGGATACGATCAAGTGATATGTGAAAAACTGGGAAGACAATTTACTAACTATAGAAGTCCTCTTGCGTGGCTGGAAATCACGCTATTTGACAATGTTCGGAAAAATAAGTGTTATGACAAGTGTTATAAGTGTTAAGTCATTGGCACTCCCCAAGCTAACACACGTCGGATCAAATTGTCCCACTCCAAACGGATTTGTGAAAAAAAGTTAAGTCCATTATTTTACAATTTTATCTGGAATGGGAAAGATCGTATCAAAAGAAATATCTTGCTGGCTCCTTTGGCAAAAGGTGGTCTGGATATGATGGACCCAGAATCTTATCTGCTCTACTTAAAAGCATGCTGGGTGTCGCGTATTCTTGATGCAAATCAGATAAACACTTGCTGGAACATGGCAGCCAGAGGTGTGTTTCCAGATACATTGCCGATCGAGCAAGTTCGGGAATTTTCAGTTGGGAAAAGAAATTTGCTTCCAGCCATAAGCATGTTGCCAACATTTTATCAAGAACTAGTGATTGCATATGCAAAGGTGAACCTACAAGACAAACCCGAGAGCACGGTAGAAATCCTTACAACTACATAATGGGGTAATCATAATACTGTGTATCAAAACAATTCAAACAGAAGGACATGCTTATTATTTAATTCTATGATAGACAGTGGCATACGATTTGTGGGTGATACACATTTCATAAATGGCACGCTAGATGAAACATTTCTGTATAAACATGTAATAAGAAAGTGTAATATCTTTCGTGAAATCACGCTGCTCCGTAGGGCACTCGAACCTTATGTACATCTTTTGGATTGCCATGAAATAATTCTTGTTGAGATGGGGCGTGGAACTTCGGTCCCAGCTATAAAAGCCGTAAAGAGTATGCATTACTATGAAGCATTGACAAAGCGAAAAATTCGGCTACGAATTTTAGACTTGTTTGACAAAACTGATTTAAGTATCGAAATAGTATGCGTGAAAAAAAGTTAGAGATACCTGATCGCAAACTTGCGCAGTTTAACTATAACGTTCTTAATAATATATTACCATGTTTGACAAATTTGAAAAATTTGAAAATGTGACTTAGATCAGTGTCTAATATGTGGTATGATTCATGATATCCCTCATATGTTATACAATTGTACATTGGCACAGAAAATTTGGAATGCGGTCGAAGTGTCGACCGGAATCAAGGTTTCTTTAGCTAAATTATTAACATATAGCAAGGCAAGGGTTGAAACATTATTAATAAGTGTGGTTAGCTATAGTATCTACTTGATGTTTATTCAGCGAGATCAGGTGAAAAATTATGGAATGTTAAGGTAGTATGCTACATGTGAAAACTTAAGGTAAAAGATTGTGAAATTTCACCAGATAAATTTTTTATGTGCTAATTAGAACGCAATAATTTAAAAAAATTGTTTTCAGGCTACTTTTTCAAAAAGGTGAGGTGGAAGCACCCCACCCCCCTATTACAATTTAACATGGCGGCTTATGGGATTTTCAGATATTTTAACATATTTTTATATTTAAAAAAAAAACAAGACGGTAAAACATCCTGATTTTTGCACAAGGAGTACTTTGTTATATACTTACAAGAATAATACAATAATATTGATAGGTTTTCAGGCTAGTTTTTTTGCAATGTGAGCTTCAACCGTCCGACCTGAACCCCTATGGAAACTCAGCATTGTCACTTACGAAATTTCGGGGATAAAAAAAAAATTGGACACTAGTCCTGATATTTTTAGTTTATAATATTTCCTGTTATATACAATGTATTCTTATTTATAATTTGTAGAGAAAAAATGGTCGCAAAGTCGAAAAACGGTCACATATAAATTGCATGCGCTAGGTGGCGCCACGGTGATCTCGCGTACTACCTTAAAAACAGCTCTACGTTTTTTATTGAAGTTACTTAAGTCGAGACTGTCGATTTATCTAAACTGTAAAAATAGGCTTCTTCTGGAGACTGCACAGATACTGAGAACACTAATATATGGCATTACTTGCCACCTCAAGCATTATGTACTTATGTATACTTATATTTTATCACTATCAATAGGAACATTCTTATCATGGAACATTGTGTTGCATATGATAAGTGTTTTATGCATGTATTATGTATGTATGGTCTTAGTAAATAAACTAATCTTTCACAAAATACATGTATGCAACTGCGCATACATAACATTGACCGTTTCCAAAGTGATATGCTGCTCCACCGAATTCCAGTATATGTTGTGGCGCTATATGAGATGTAACCTTACCGGTAGCATTCCTGGTCAGCAAATGTTGAGGACCCCAGAAGCAGGCTCCCTTCTCAATTTCTTTGACGCATAGTGTCAGGAACTCCCTCTGAGGTCCTCCGGCATCAATGGCCCCTTCAGTTACTTCCATAGTGTCAGCAAAAATAACATGCAAAGATGCTCGGGGGTTGAATTTTTTTCGAAGAAAGCCCAGCCTCGCTCCCTCCCAGATACTGCCTCGACAAACGTGGAAGGGGTTCCCGTCTATCTCCGGATCTACATGCTCGCGAAGCCTTCGAATGATGCCCAACAAGAGTGTCGACTCTTCTTTACTGGAATGATATTTAAGGATAATATGATAGGTGAAAACGTATCTGAATGAGGACAATAGCTTGCGAGAATACAATAAATTACTGACTCGTCGCAATTGTTTAACACCTTCAAAATCTAGAGCCGCTCGGCAAAGTGGTTCGCATTGTATAACATTTTACCGCCACACCACCTACACAGTCTCATCATCCTCGTATGACGGTTGAGCCAGCGTTGTCAGCCCAGAGGGGGAAGCCATCTCACAGCGAGTTTCTGCAAGAAAATGTCCGAGCGTATAGTAAATTACCCAAACACAGTATGTACTCAGTACAGCAGTCACCCAAATAATCGCACTGACGCGTACAGTAGGCGAGCTAGCTAGTTTTATATTATACGTTACATACTATTGGTCATGACACAGTCAGATAGTTATATAACACAGATTATTTGACGATGCCTCCTCGATAAAAAGAAACGACAATTAGTGTTAACCAAAACTAAATGTGTTCAGCACAACAAAAAATCGTACCACGTTGACGCATACAGTAGTCGAGCTAGCTACTTTGACCTATTTGACAATATTGGTAACAGCAATTCACAGAAATCAAGAAACAGCATATTCTTAGACGATCCAAGTAAAGCATTCCTCAAATATCACATTAAATAAAAACGTACCGCGTGTCATAGACGCTGAGCCACGCAGCGGTACTGAGTATGATGTGCTCTGAGGTTGCGACTGTGCCACCAGTCCTGAGTGGGAAGCGGTACCTGCTGCAAATAAATTACCTGACAATAATTGTTTAACCTAACCTAAATGTGTTTAGCCCAACAGATGTTCGTATATCACACTGACGCATACAGTAGTCGCGCTAGCTACTTTGACCCATTTGACAATATTGTTAACAGCAATTCACAGAAATCAAGAAACAGCATATTCTTAGACGATCTAAGTAAAGCATTCCTCAAATATCACATTGGATAAAAACGTACCGCGTGTCATAGACGCTGAGTCACGCAGCGGTACTGAGTATGATGTGCTCTGAGGTTGCGACTGTGCCACCAGTCCTGAGTGGGAAGCGGTACCTGCTGCAAATAAATTACCTGACAATAATTGTTTAACCTAACCTAAATGTGTTTAGCCCAACAGATGTTCGTATATCACATTGACGCATACAGTAGTCGCGCTAGCTACTTTGACCCATTTGACAATATTGGTAACAGCAATTCACAGAAATCAAGAAACAGCATATTCTTAGACGATCTAAGTAAAGCATTCCTCAAATATCACATTGGATAAAAACGTACCGCGTGTCATAGACGCTGAGCCACGCAGCGGTACTGAGTATGATGTGCTCTGAGGTTGCGACTGTGCCACCAATCCTGAGTGGGAAGCGGTCTCACAAGAAGCGACTGCAGCAGAAAAATGCTAGGATTAGGGGAACTAATCCGGACAATTCAGAACCTAACAATCAACAATTACATGGGAACGATCACAAATTTAGCAACAGACTATTTTTTTACTGAAAAACATATAAAAGTTTTCGAGATTTCCATGTATTCAGGCTATCGCGAGCACGTACGAAAGTCTGTATGACGTGAAAACATTATTACAGCTATACAATTCCATTCAGTATGTAAGAATAATTGAAAAACATAATGTTTCAAACACTGACCATTGTCATGGAACACATCGAGTTCAGGGAGCATTTCCTGATCTTCATCTGGTACGGACTAAAACAGTACATGGTAAACCATGGTGTAAAAAACATTTTACACCATGGTTCTATTGTCAATAACACATTGTAGAGAACGCTGATAACAAATAATAAATCGCAACATAGATAGCGAGCAATTATTCCTCTATTATGGAAATGCGATGTATTATATCTTAATATATATTTCTATTATTAAAGATATTTATTTTAAATATAAAATATATTTATTTTAAATATAAAATATATTTCTTTTAAATATCTAAATACTTATTTTATAGATAAAATATATGGATTTTAAATATAAAATATATTTATTTTAAATATAAAATATGTTTATTTTAAATTAAAAAGAAAAATTTATATCTAAAATAAAAAAAATATAAAATTTAAAATAAATAAGTGACATTTTATATTTAAAATCAATATATTTAGATATTTAAAATCAATATATTTAGATATTTAAAATCAATATATTTAGATATTTAAAATCAATATATTTAGATATTTAAAATAAATATATTTAGATATATCAATATATTTTAACAATAGAAATATATATTAAAATATTATAAATATAAATTGTAATATTAACAACAATAAAACAATTTATAAGTCTTAATAAGCTTACATTTTTTGTGATATAACTTTTTGTTTTTAGGCTAATTGGGAAAGAGCATGCGATTGTTTTTTTTAATATAACAAAAGTAAGACTTACTGGGTTTTTTTGCTTTGTTTCTTATTAGACTAGGGTTTCTTCTTATATAATATAATTCTAACTCTAAGCATCTAAGCCTGTGGCCAGGTGATTTAGTAGACCTAGCACTGACAGCCACTGTACTGTAGCAGTGTCTGTGATAGCCTGAATGTTCAGACGGTAGAGTCTTGACACTTGCAGGCTGTCCAGCACACCCTCATGAAAAAGTAGGACAAAACTAGGAATGGAAATACAGAAAAAGTAGGAAAAAAGTAGGAAAATAGAAGCAAAAAGTATGACTCAAATAGTATATGTAGCAACATTATTCTGGATACACAAACGACAAAAAGTTATATTACTGAGAAAACGCTTTTTTAGAACATGTCTTATATGCTGCTCAGCTGTACCTGTATTTTCATATTTCAGATATCAGGACGCAAAGACAAAATACCTCCGACTTTTGCAATAATAGAAGCGATATGCACACTTTTACAGCAATTCACGACATTTTGAAATTGCGCCTGGTGAAGCAAATACCAAAAAGTAGGAAAAAGTAGGAAAATGTAGGTATTTTGAAGAAAAAGTAGGAAAAATAGGAGGGAGACAAAAAAGTAGGAAAAAGTAGGAAAAGTAGGATCACTGGACAGCCTGCACTTGTTCTTGTGACAGTAAGCATCAGACTGTCAAACTGTAACGTCTGAACACCCATTCAAAAAAATAATTTCCCGCGCATTTTTGAAGCCCGGGAGTCAACGGTACACGTGCTGTTGTTTACTCACGGTCTAAAAAAAGTTTCCTGTATGGGTGAGGAACCAGTGTAGTGAACAAGCCGAGTACCAGGCTTCTCAATCCCGCGCGTCGTTTCAACACACACACAAAAACTCAACCCTTGCAAGTACGAACTCAACCCTTGCAGGACTAAACCCAACACTTGCAGGCACCAATTGCCTCCACCCTTGCATGTACGAACTCAACTCTTGCAGGTCTGAACTCAACCCGTGCAAGACTAAACTCAACCCTTGCAGGCACCAACTCAACCCTTGCAGGTCTTGCATGTATGAACTCAACTCTTGCAGGACTGAACTCAACCCTTGCAAGACTAAACTTAACCCTTGCAGGCACCAACTCAACCCTTGCAGGTCTTGCATGTATGAACTCAACTCTTGCAGGACTGAACTCAACCCTTGCAAGACTAAACTCAACCCTTGCAGGCATCAACTCAACCCTTGCAGGTCTTGCATGTGCGAATTCAACCATTGCAGGACTAAACTCAACCCTTGCAGGCAGACTCGTGGGACTTTTGTCCACTATGGCGCCTCATAGGGCAGGGGGAAAATTCAATATTGGCTAATCTTAACTCGCTATACATCGCTGTTTAACTCGCACCCCACAGTCACTTAAATGGTAACATTATCCTGGCGGGGTTCCTGTGGGCGGGATCTATGTTCTGGAGCACGAAGTAAATGAGGGCGGCGACAACCAGAAAAATGGCAATCTGGATCCAGATGGACAGTACAAATTTCCTGGCCACGGGGGCGGCTGTTTGGCTGGCCACGGGGGTGGCGGTGGCGGGAGCGGGGGTGGCGGGCTGGGCACCGGCCGACATGTCGCTCCTGAGGGCCTAGGTGGTGGCACCCTAGAGGGGGCTGGCGGCGGGGTTGGGGGTGGCGGCAGGGGCAGGGGCGGGGCGTTGGCTGGTGGTCACCTTGCTGGTGGTCTGGCGATAGGAGGACGACGTCAGGCTCTGGACGGCAGCTGAGAGAGAGTCCACTTCATCTCTGGAAAGCAAGAACAGCACCGACGTTAACTATAAGTATTGCCCTATACATTATTAATGCTGGTGTTACACTATTACTATCTACTAATAAAAAGAACAGGGCGGGGGGGTGGGGGGGTGCATGGGGCATTTCAATATTATTTAGACCGCATATATATGCCGTACAGTTTACAAGAAAAAAACAAAGGGCGTAAATAACGGAACCAATGGCGCCGTTTGACGTCCCGAGCTCATCATTATAAATCTCTTCCTCGCAATATTCATGGCCTCTGACCTATTTTTACATACTTTAACAAAAGAAAGATTTAATTTACTCGCCAGAAAACCGATCAATGGCATCAAGGAGGGTTGCGGGAATTTATGGGAGGTCGACAGACGGAACAGCAACGGGATGGTTGCACAAGTCATGATCCTTTGTATCTCATATTTTAATGAATGTTGTCGTCGCTATTAACGAGGTGGAACCCGGTGTATGAATCATAACGTCCCCAAGTTCAACCAGCCATCTTTATGTGGGCCACTCCTTGTATATGCACATACCTGTAGGCAGGGACACCCTTCCTTGTATATACACATACCTGTAGGCGGAGACAGCCTTCCTTGTATATACACATACCTGTAGGCGGGGACACCCTTCCTAACATATACATATACCTGTAGGCGGGAAAAGCCTTCCTTGTATATACACATACTTGTAGGCGGGAACACCCTTTCTTGTATATACACATACCTGTAGGCGGGGACAGCCTTCCTTGTATATACACATACATGTAGGCGGGAAAACCCTTCCTTGTACATACACATACCTGTAGGCGGGAATACCCTTCCTTGTATATACACATACCTGTAGGCGGGAATACCCTTCCTTGTATATACACATACATGTAGGCGGGAATACCCTTCCTTGTATATACACATACCTGTAGGCGGAAATACCCTTCCTTGTATATACACATACCTGAAGGCGCAAATACCCTTCCTTGAATATACACATACCTGTAGACGGGAATACCCTTCCTTGTATATACACATACCTGTAGGCGGGGACAGCCTTCCTTGTATATACACATACATGTAGGCGGAAATACCCTTCCTTGTATATACACATACCTGTAGGCGGGAATACCCTTCCTTGTATATACACATACCTGTAGGCGGGAATACCCTTCCTTGCATATACACATACCTGTAGGCGGGAATACCCTTCCTTGTATATACACATACCTGTAGGCGGGGACACCCTTCCTAGTATATGCACATACCTGTAGGCGGGGACACCCTTCCTTGTATATACACATACCTGTAGGCGGAGACAGCCTTCCTTGTATATACACATACCTGTAGGCGGGGACACCCTTCATTGTATATACACATACATGTAGGCGGGGACACCCTTCCTTGTATATACACACACATGTAGGCGGGGACACCCTTCCTTGTATTTACACATACATGTAGGCGGGGACACCCTTCCTTGTATATGCACATACCTGTAGGCGGGGACACCCTTCTTTGTATATACACATACCTGTAGGCGGAGACAGCCTTTCTTGTATATACACATACCTGTAGGCGGGGACACCCTTCCTTGTATATACACATACCTGTAGGCGGAGACAGCCTTCCTTGTATATACACATACCTGTAGGCGGGGACAGCCTTCCTTGTATATACACATACCTGTAGGCGGGGACAGCCTTCCTTGTATATACACATACCTGTAGGCGGGGCCATCCTTCCTTATATATACACATACCTGTAGGCGGGGACACCCTTCCTTGTATATACACATACCTGTAGGCGGGAACAGCCTTCCTTGTATATACACATACCTGTAGGCGGGGACACCCTTCTTTGTACATACACATACCTGTAGGCGGGGACAGCCTTCCTTGTATATACACATACATGTAGGCGGAAATACCCTTCCTTGTATATACACATACCTGTAGGCGGGAATACCCTTCCTTGTATATACACATACCTGTAGGCGGGAATACCCTTCCTTGTATATACACATACCTGTAGGCGGGAATACCCTTCCTTGTATATACACATACATGTAGGCGGGAATACCCTTCCTTGTATATACACATATCTGTAGGCGGGAATACCCTTCCTTGTATATACACATACATGTAGGCGGGAATACCCTTCCTTGTATATGCACATATCTGTAGGCGGGGACACCCTTCCTTGTATATGCACATACCTGTAGGCAGGGACACCCTTCCTTGTATATACACATACCTGTAGGCGGAGACAGCCTTCCTTGCATATACACATACCTGTAGGCGGGGACACCCTTCATTGTATATACACATACATGTAGGCGGGGACACCCTTCCTTGTATATACACACACATGTAGGCGGGGACACCCTTCCTTGTATATACACATACATGTAGGCGGGGACACCCTTCCTTGTATATGCACATACCTGTAGGCGGGGACACCCTTCTTTGTATATACACATACCTGTAGACGGAGACAGCCTTCCTTGTATATACACATACCTGTAGGCGGGGACACCCTTCCTTGTATATACACATACATGTAGGCGGGGACACCCTTCCTTGTATATACACATACCTGTAGGCGGGGACAGCCTTCCTTGTATATACACATACCTGTAGGCGGGGCCATCCTTCCTTATATATACACATACCTGTAGGCGGGGACACCCTTCCTTGTATATACACATACCTGTAGGCGGGAACAGCCTTCCTTGTATATACACATACCTGTAGGCGGGAACACCCTTCCTTGTATATACACATACCTGTAGGCGGGAACAGCCTTCCTTGTATATACACATACCTGTAGGCGGGGCCATCCTTCCTTATATATACACATACCTGTAGGCGGGGACACCCTTCCTTGTATATACACATACCTGTAGGCGGGAACAGCCTTCCTTGTATATACACATACCTGTAGGCGGGGACAGCCTTCCTTGTATATACACATACCTGTAGGCGGGGCCATCCTTCCCTATATATACACATACCTGTAGGCGGGGACACCCTTCCTTGTATATACACATACCTGTAGGCGGGAACAGCCTTCCTTGTATATACACATACATGTAGGCGGGAACAGCCTTCCTTGTATATACACATACCTGTAGGCGGGGACAGCCTTCCTTGTATATACACATACCTGTAGGCGGGGCCATCCTTCCCTATATATACACATACCTGTAGGCGGGGACACCCTTCCTTGTATATACACATACCTGTAGGCGGGGACACCTTTCCTTGTATATACACATACCTGTAGGCGGGAACAGCCTTCCTTGTATATACACATACCTGTAGGCGGGGACACCCTTCCTTGTATATACACATACCTGTAGGCGGGAACAGCCTTCCTTGTATATACACATACCTGTAGGCGGGAACACCCTTCCTTGTATATACACATACCTGTAGGCGGGAACAGCCTTCCTTGTATATACACATACCTGTAGGCGGGAACAGCCTTCCTTGTATATACACATACCTGTAGGCGGGGACACCCTTCCTTGTATATACACATACCTGTAGGCGGGAACAGCCTTCCTTGTATATACACATACCTGTAGGCGGGGACAGCCTTCCTTGTATATACACATACCTGTAGGCGGGGCCATCCTTCCCTATATATACACATACCTGTAGGCGGGGACACCCTTCCTTGTATATACACATACCTGTAGGCGGGAACAGACTTCCTTGTATATACACATACCTGTAGGCGGAAAGTTCCTTCGCGGCAATCCGTCTCGGTGAGTTGCGTATTACACGCAAGCGAAGAATGTTTTTTCGACATGGTGACACCATGAGCATGGTAAGAAGTAAATGAGGCCGACGTGCCAATATTGGCTCTCAATTTAGTCATCAGTTACCATGACAACAGCTGAAGATTGAGTCCCAGAGCCTACATGTATGGCTAGACATTGCAGTCTCCATTAATGCAAGTTATGTGTGCAACTATCTGTTTATATGAGGAAGCCTCACCTGTTCTGAGGCACCAGGCGAGGCGGCTCCGGCTCACTGTCCTCTGAAACAAAGCACAACAATGAACATTGGACAGCCCATCAAGGCCCTCAATAAGTAGTTATCCATGGGTAAATTGTATGAATTTTATGAATTAATTCACCATAAAGCTGGTCTTTAGCATTGCAAGATTTACTTTACTTTCCCACTAGTTTCCGTATAACTAGGAGTATATTTTATTTATGTATTAACCTTGAACATATTTGTACTCGAGAGGGAGACTGGCTGTGAGGGTATGTGGGTTTAGTAAATCAGGTTGTGCAGGATTCCAACACAAATCTTAGTGTTACATCATTTTCAAATTTGCAAAGTGGAAAACTGCCATAGCCAAGACTGACACTAAACCTACACTAGAAAGACATAAAAGTCGTGAAAAGGGGGGGGGGGGGGGAGTACGATATTATTCCAGGACGTTTTATCCACTTTTTATGACTGAAAATTTACAATTTTCCATCTTTTTCAATATCCGAATCTCGCTGGATGATCGACATACCCTCCTGGTCGCTAAATTCATCCTCGTCCTCCTCGTCTTCCTCAGGTTCCTGGCGCCTGGCTGGCGGCCGCCGGGGGCTTGGAGCTGCTACAGGGGCCCGTCGGGGGCTTGGTGCTGCTACAGGGGCTCGTCGGGGGCTTGGTGCTGCTACAGGGGCTCGTCGGGGTCCTAGAGCTGCTACTGGGGGTTGTATGGGCTCAGACTTCACAGGCTCGGCCTTCACTGCACCGTGCAATGCCTGCTCTAGTTTCTTCAAGTAGATACGTCGTGTGTTGGCTGCGTAAAGGACAAGCCTAGATTTACTTCATCATCTAATTTCATTTCACTCTATAGCTGCATACATTGAATACAGCAAAAGAAAATGGGAGTCAAGAACAATAGGGTCTGTAAGTGACATCACGGGCAGCGCGCGCTCACCTCCAGCGAATCCGGTTTTGGGTACATGACGCTTCACCGCCCCATATACAAAGCATAGGGAGCTCTTTGTAATGGCGTGAAACGCACAGAAAACCAGCGTCTTGCGATTTAAAACTAGTACAAGTATGAAGGTACACCCCCAAACATTTATTCCATATGGTTTTCAAATCTAACATTGCATTCATATCTCAAACATCAGTGAGTCTAGTTTGAGGCCCATAGTAAAGTATAGGGATCCGCTGACGCGTTGTACCCAGAACGGTTGTTTCTAGAGGTGAGCGCGCGCTGTCTGTGACGTCACTTACAGACCCTATATACATGAAACATTGTTTTATGCTACAAATGATCTAGTGCAATTTAACATCGAGAAGAATGCATCATAAAATTATGATGTACCATATGTGGGTTAATAATGAAACAGGTATCATACATAAATGCTGTTTTTATCAATGATAATGAAACTTTCCTTATCATTACTTTTAGCTTAGTGTTTGTCAATTCTAACTTGTCTAAAATCTACATCGGAAAAATTGTATTGCATTAACCATAAGATCACTCAGGTGGCCTACCATATTTCTCACAACTAGTCAAATTACGAAAATGTACCAACAAGTCCTGTTTTATTTATGTAAATCCTGCTTCAACTTAGTGGATACTTACTTCAGCTAAACTTCTGCCTGTATATTATTGGAACCAATAACACATGAGGTACTTAATTTGCACAATGGATTCAAGGAAAACTCACCCGCTATAGGTCCATATTTTATATTATGCATCTTGAGAAGTTTGACAAGCTCCTGATCTGACAGACTGTTGAGGTCTGCTGTTGCAGCACCTGAATCATTCTTGGTTGATACAGACTTCCTAGGAGAACCAGGTTTCTTCTGCAAACAAAACACAAGTTATTACGACATACATCTGCTGTGATGGCAAGAGCATCAACAGAACATTCTATGTGTAATCATAACTGCAGGCTGTGACTTGGTTTTGCGTTGGTGGTTGTGTGGTTTCATTTTAAGTTTATTTCACATTGGCCTTTCAATGGGAGCTGGTCCCAAGATTCCATATATTCCTCAACATTGTGACCGCACATATCAAGACTATAATATATTTGCCACCTCATTTTCTAATTTGACTCGGGCCGGCCGGACGAGGGTTTGGAGCTGCTACAAGGGCCCGTCGGGGGCTTGGTGCTGCTACAGGGGTTCGTCGGGGGCTTGGAGCTGCTACTGGGGGTTGTATGGGCTCACCACTGCACCGTGCAATGCCTGCTCTAGTTTCTTCAAGTAGATACGTCGTGTGGTCGCTGCGTAAGGGACAAGCCTAGATTTACTTCATCACCTAATTTCATTTCACTCTATAGCTGCATACATTGAATACAGCAAAAGAAAATGGGAGTCAAGAACAATATACATGAAACATTGTTTTATGCTACAAATGATCTAGTGCAATTTAACATCGAGAAGAATGGATCATCAAATTATGATGTACCATATGTGGGTTAATAATGAAACAGGTATCATACATAAATGCTGCTTTTATCAATGATAATGAAATTTTCCCTAAGGAAAATTATAAATTATCATTACTTTTACCTTAATTAGTGTTTGTCAATTCTAACTTGTCTAAAATCTACATCAGAAAAATTGTATTGCATTAACCATAAGATCACTCAGGTGGCCTATACCATATTTCTCACAACTAGTCAAATTATGAAAATGTACCAACAAGTCCTGTTTTATTTATGTAAATCCTGCTTCAACTTAGTGGATACTTACTTCAGCTAAATCTCTACCTGTATATTATTGGAACCAATAACACATGACATCCTTTGCACAATGAATTCAAGGAGAACTCACCCACTATAGGTCCATATTTTATATTATGCACCTTGAGAAGTTTGACAAGCTCCTGATCTGACAGACTGTTGAGGTCTGCTGTTGCAGCACCTGAATCATTCATGATTGATACAGACTTCCTAGGAGACCCAGGTTTCTTCTGCAAACAAAACACAAGTTAATAGGACATACATCTGATCTGGTGTGATGGCAAGACGGTGTACATCCATGATTGCCGCGCGCCGTAAGGGCCGCGCGATCATCCCACCCCTTCCATGGGGCTGGTGGGGGCGGTGGTGGAGGGGGGTCGGCGGAGGCACCGATTCGTCGCGGCTGTGGGCGAGGTGTACGTGAATTGCATCTGCAGGAGATCTGGGCGGTCACCAAGAGTGCTCTGCTTGGCAACAGACATTTAGCCCGTCGCTTATAAATTAACTTTAAGTTTAACTTAATTTGAAGTAGATCTATACATCCAAATGGGCCACAAATATTTGCGCTGCAATGGGAGCAATATTATTTTTATTGGGTAAAATGAGAGTAAGAATTTGTCTTAATCTAATATGGGAGCAAGATTAATGTAACCTTTTTTTGTTTAGTAAACCCCCTCCCCACCCCTACCCCAAGAAATGAAAAATTAAGGGAAGTTTTTTTCTATCTGGGCAAGGGGTTAATTATTTTTTGGAAACATTTATGGCCAGCATTATTGTTAGCTAGGGGTAAAAAATCTGTTTATCTATAGAGCATTATATAAACCTTTTTTAGCTACCCCCCTGGTACTAGCCTCACCAGGCAGGCATTCCCAAAAATCGTAGGACATCGTTCAATAAATAAAAATGGGCACGAAACTACGGACAAATTTGACAGAAAACACTGAGAAAGATGCTATGCTTACGTATCCGCAGGAAAGTTTTTAAGGGCGCGATAACGAGGCTCAGTGCGCTTAGTCTGCATGCGCACAAAAATTGTGACGTCAGTCCATTATCATGACGCAAATAAAAGCCCCTACCCCCCCACCCCCCCCCCACCACCAAAAAAATAAATAAATATGAATTCTTTTTCACCACAAGGTTAGAAGATTGAGGGGAAGTAATTTGGTCCGTCAAGTTCAAGGCAACTTCTTTAATAAATGTAAGGAAAAATTAAAATTCAAGCAATTCTGTCAAGTTCAATATGCAAGGTTTTTTTTTGGGGGGGGAGGGGGGAGTGGAAAACAATCTAAGATCATAGAACATGGGCCTACAAACATCAGAGATTTCAGATCAGACCTGTCCTTGGGAAAAATGAAATAAGGCAAAGTGGCCTAATATCGATCCGGCCTGTCTTAACTCGACCCCCTCGTGCTATTTTTATCTTGACGTCATCAGCTGATCGATTTGGACCATCGATTTCACGCGCAACAACAATAACAACAATATTTTGAGGAGACGCCGCCTTCGTAGTTACGCAGATGCCAAGTTTCAGGTGAGAGAACAGTCACAAACGATGTACTCAAAAAACCTATATATTTCCCACACCAGGTGCTTGTATTGCTTATCCAAGTCCATAAGACACATATGTTAATAATTTAAGGCATATTATCTGTTAATTTCAATCCCTATCAATTTATTATTGAAAATGAACAAGACCAAGACATGTTTTGTTCGTTCCCGTCACCATGACACATTCCTTTGATTAGATGACCTTGAACTTGGGGGGTCGAGATTACCCCACTTGGATTACAAGCATGGTCTAATCTCGACCCCCAAAGCCAAGTGCGATTCTCAAATTATCAGTAATGAAATTATAAATGTTACATGTATGTAAGTCCATCAAATAGCTGTTATGTTATACACTTATTAATATGACAATAGCGCGAGTTTGCGGGGCGTTAGCCAATAAAATGCCTAACGCCAAGCAAAACTCGCGCTATTACTATGATTACGAGTTGAATTTAAATTTAAGGCGTTGACTTGTCTCTACTTCTTTGGTTTAATTTCCGCATGCAACGACAAAAGTAAAGCATTTTGGGACTGACTGTCCGCAAATCGCAAGCCTTTCCACATATAGTTGGCCAGTCGCCTTTTTATACCATATATATGTTGCCAAGAAACATAGCATGTGCAACTAGGCAACTAGTCATGGAAGCGGGCTATTTAAAGCTATAACTACAATTCTTTTGTGCGTGACGTAATGTTTCATTGTTCTATGCAGCGTCGCCATGGCAACGATTGTCGATTGCATGGGCAGCAGGGCGGTTTGAGTCAGAATACGGCATTTTAGAGGATATGCATATGGCATTGCGTCGAGTGCGAGATGGGTTTATCTCAGCACAAGTCTCCAAAATCCTGCCTGAGCCTTTAGGCGAAGGCAGGATTTCGGAGATGCGTGCTGAGATAAACCCATCTCGCACGAGAAGCAATGCCATATGTATTTTCTCGCTCGAATAGAACTTCAAACGTCGCCATTAAGTCAACACGGAGATCTAACGATGACAATGATACTCACAACTGCACCTAAATATTTGGTCGAAATCATAACAGTGGCGCTCAATAGCACCTGTAACTAAGTGTTGCGCGCGACGTGTTTCCTTGGAGATATGACGTCGTCAAAGTGATTACGCCTCTGCGGCGGAGATAGGTCTAACGAACATATTGTTTTAGGCAAAATGGTATCTATTTGTTAAATGAACTGATTGTTTTCGTAAAGTGTGGCTGTATTTCTATAGTTGGAGATTATATGATTCAGGCCTATAGCTATTAAGTTCGGTTGGTTTGTTGGAACTATTTATGTAAATATCAGTTACGCGCATTGACACCGCGGTAACCACTGAGACTGAGTGACAAGATCTGTAACGTGAATGGCGGCAGCAAAACAACGCACGATTGGAAAACTAAAATGGATCTTACACAGTAAGTTTCAGCTTTTAAGCCGCCAAACTTCGCCACATAAACTAATTTGTCAAACTGTAACATAATATGATAAAATCTCCATTTCTGACACGTATACCGGGATGGGTTTTTCCCGGAACTGGTGTCAACATTGGCCAGTGACAACAGAGTGCGAGAAGCCTTATGTAATGTAGTCCCGTGTGACGTTTTCTAGGGAAAACAGTCACGTTGCCGACCATGTAAATTTTGGACACATTTTAAAAAGAAGATGGCGACTGACTCCCGTTAGAAGCTACAGCATTCAAATTTATTACATTGCTTCTCAAAAACTAACTTCATCTAATTCTGGTGCTCAAGATGCACACCTTGCTGATATAACCCCCTAATTTCTACTTTTGTCACGTTTTCCTGAAGTTTTTCCCGCTCTCTCACGGCCATCATGAATTACCAAACACCGAAAAATACGGATGTAGCCACACCATCTTCATGTGGTGTGGAGGGCCCTGAATTCCCTGGTCAGAAAAACAAAGAAAAGTTCACTCTTCAAATATATCTGTAACATTTTCAGTCAACCCTTTTGTTTGATTATCTTTCACAGTGGTAGTTTACTCCCTCTGTGAAATTTGGGTGCTGACATAATATTCCACACATTTTGTACTTGTCATGTGTGCAACACATTTTCGGTGTTTAGAACTTTGGGTTCAAAATGAGGTAGGACTTCCGTTTTGCTAAATCAGACCAGCTCAAGTTGAAAAATTGCTTATTCTGTACCTTCAGATCATGAATTAGTTTAAACTTACTGGACAAACAGGTAGTGTACTATTATAGCAAGCTCTTGCCATTAATGAGAAACCTCTTGCCATAAGTTTTATATTTCATGTGAGAAATTAGCATGGAGGGACTTGTGGCCCTATTCCTTGAATTGGGCGACTTGGGGCTATATGTAATGCTATTGTACTAGTTAACATGCCCACCAACTCGTAATAATACTCATTACACAACTTTAGCGTTTGAGAGTCTACTGCAGGGATCTATCATTATTTCATCCAGATGATGTTGTCTACAGCAAGCAAGCTGCCATCAACTCTGTTGGTGGTGGATGTGCGCGGAATAGGGCTGCGCAGATGTATGGCATCCCTAAGTCAACTTTTAGAGGTAATAGATACCTCATGAGTAGATCTATATATAAAAAAGAAAAAGCACTTTCATGGCGGATCAACGACTGCGAAAGAAGTGGGGGGGCAGGGCCCGGGGGGGAACTGAAAACAACTTAGTACCCGATGGGGTGATCTGAAATCTGGCGGCGGGGGAGCTAGTGGGGGGGGGGGGGGGGGGGCGCCTCTATGTAAAACAACCTAACAATGCATACATTTTGCATTGAAAATTAAAATCATGGCTCTGAAGGAGGGTAGGGGGGCAACTTCTTGGGCCAACTCTCCCATTCACCAGGATTACCCTTGTGCATCCATCTCAATTTGTGCCAAGGTCCTGGTCATCCAATGACTAAAGCAGGCTGTAACTCGACCAAACTATTAACAAATAATGAGCAATAATACCGTTTTTGACCGATCTATTTCCCTTTAGATTGCCATTTATGTATATATTCATATGTTGCATTGAGTAAAAAAAAAGGAGATATATTGACGTTATTTATTGGTAATATTCTGTTGACTTCCGGGCAGACAAATTAGATGGTCGATGCCCCCTTGGGGTGGTCAAGGGTCACCCCACCGTCCTCTCCAAAGCGGAGGAAGAAACAATCTGCAACTTTATTACGGACATGGCAACGATCGGCTACCCGCTGACGCGGACGCAGCTACAGTACGAGGTGTCCCGCGTGGTGAAAGAGGACGGGCGGGAGACACCCTTTCGGGGCGGGCTTCCAGGTAAGATAAGTTAGGATAACGTTTTATTTAACGTCGGTATATAATAGTCAACAGTAAACATTAGCACAACATTAGGTAGCTATATGAACTATACTTTATACGCATGACAATAAAGGGACACTTGCAATAGGGGATAATGGTGAGGGTATGAGGTGTGTGAATGCGCCCCCAGCCGCCATTGGCCGAAACAAATATTCAATGCCTTAACACGGCATTGAATGTTGCATACTACTGCTATGTAATAATGCAGCAGCTAATAACAGGTCGCAACAATCCTAAGTTAATGATAATCTGTAAAAAAAATTCTGCTAAAGGTGCAGACTGGATGAGGGCCTTCATTCGGCGGAACCCGTCCGTTGCCGAACGAGTTCCCCAAAACATTGCGAAGCGCCGTACAGAGGTCACAAGAGATGACATCAACGCGTGGTTCCGGGACTTTAAACAATACTATATTTGGTATTTGTATATATATGGCTACTAAATCTGGCTTTTGTATATGTGTCTATTATATATGTCTACTATTTTGGGCAACAAGTTTAAATTTATCTGCGCGACGCAATAAAAATACGGGTTGCGTTATGACAGATTGTGTGTGACCGCCACATGACGTGATACGGATAAGGAAGGGTGCGCTATGATTGTGATGTTTCCACGTGCTGAAATCATAACTTTCATAAATGGCTTTCCGAAGATGTGTCTATCTTAAATTATTTAAAACGGCAAAATTATGTGAAGAAAAAGTGCATGTATTAACCAATATATGACGTAGCTGTACATGGGGGTCGAGATTAGACCAATGAGGTCGAGTTAGGACCACTGACCCCAGACTTCGTCTGAAAATGAATGCTCCCTACACCAACTTTGACATGATAAAGAAACATCAGAAACAAGTCGTTAGAACATTGCTACAAATGATTATCTACAAAAATAAGCGATATTACCGTTAACAAGCGAACAAAACATTTTTCTTCCTTAAGGGGTCGAGCTTCGCCCACTTTGCCTTATCAGAGATCAGAGAAAAATATGAGATCAAAGATAGGCCTACTGCCTAAGATCAGAGAACATGCCAACCCCCCAAAAAGAGATCAGAGAACCGAGCCAACCTGTTCCACCCCCCATTTTGTAAAGGAGAGAATTTTCTATCAAGTTCAACAAGAATATTTTTTATCCACAAATTGAAGGCAAGAGAAAATGTCTTTCCGCCAAATTCAGGGTAGACTATGCATTTGTTTGGGCCTTATTAGATCTAGATCTAATTAGGACCACTTAATTAGGTATGTTTCCAATTATGTGTCAGCAAATAGGAAGTAAGAACTTGGCAGCAACAAATGAGGGATGGGGATATCATCATGATATCATCATGAGGCTTCATGAAGTTCATCCCAAGAAGACGGTCACCCACTTCTCTGTTGCTTCGTTGGGCTTTAGGTCAGCTACTTTTAGTTTTCTGGGTACCTGGCACTATAACTACACCAGGTAGGGTTTCCAAATAGTTCTAGGACATAGCACAACGAAAGAAAAACAGATGCAAACCCACGGAACAAAACTAGTACAAAAGACACCAAAACACGAGATATGTATGCAGATTTATAACCACGTGGCAATGTTTTCACCTGCACGATAACGAGGCTCCGTATTTTTACCTACTACGCATGCGCACCAGAATTGTGACGTCAGGCCATTTCTATGATATAGTATTGCTAAGTTTCTAGTTTGGTGCGATTTGGTGTCTATTTGGTGCGCATTTATAATGAGGGTTGCTATGGCGACCGCGCGAGTAAAGGTATAAAAGGAGGCGCGTCGCAAGACGTTTTTTTAGTGTGAATTCGGCCGTCGAGGCGATAACATCTCTGGTAAGCACAGCATTTGGAGCACACTCAGTTTTTGGAGCACAAACAGCAGTTGAAGCACACTTAACTCATAGACATAGGGTCTCTTTGAAGGAAATTGGAATTGGAATTTGGTGTCATAACGTGCTCTCTATTAAATTGGTGGGCTAATTTGGTGCGATAGTCAAGTAACCTGCACCAAATATTTGGTGAGGGGTAAACCGACGATCAATAAATGCATTCGTTGAAAGCAATTCGTTTCACCGTCCTTTGCCCATGAAGTACATGAGATAGCCTTGGTTTAACCACGACCACTCGGTCTCACGGACGTAACGAACACAGCCACAACACTGCAAACGATCGACTCTCCGGGCCCAATCCGTAACATATTTTTGGTGTCAGAAGTGGGATACGTAGTGAATAACGTATCCAGTGATACGGACCCCCGACCGTGGTATGGAGGACCAAGGAACTAAGCCCAAGCGGGCCACTCGGAGAGGGAAATATGGCGAGTCGGCGGTTAATGCTATACCGGATCAAGTTGGGGATGGAGAGCAAGAGACGCTGCATATCGACACTGAGGCTAGGAAAATGCACAGAATCGACGATCCTAAGGAAATACAGGCGGAAGCTAGTATGGGACAAGGGACAGGGGATCGGAACGATGCTAACGTTCGCCAAAATGACTACTATCTCACGAAAATGAACGAAAGACAGCACGAAATATGCCACATGATGGGAGAAATGAAACAAGGAATAACGGAACTGGTGGGTGCGCTCCAAGCTTCAAGAGCGCCAGTGAGACCGGACATGCGACAATTTGAGCAAGGCCGCTTCTCCACAAATCACCACACGTCGGGCATGAGCTTGGCGAGTAGCGATGGCGAACATGACAGTAATGACATCGCGGAAAATGCCGCCCAAAGATTTCCTAGCGGATCAAAATTGCCGCTTTTTCACGGGTAAGGAACAATGGCAGGTCTGGTATAGCAGATTTACGGACGTAGCCGTATTGAGAGGCTGGGGCGATAACCGGAAATTAGAAGAAATCCTGCCGTTACTCAGGAGTCAGGCCGGCGAGCGCGTATACGGCCAATTACCAGTAGGAACTCGAAATCACTATCCGTCCCTCGTTAATGAGCTCAGCAGTAGGTTCCGGGTAGTGGAAACTCGTAAAACGTACGCCGCTCAATTCAGTAACCGGGCACAAAGGCCCGACGAAACGGTAGAAACTTACGCTGCGGAGTTGAAACGACTTTATAATAAGGCCTACGTTGACAGGGACGCACAAACCAGAAGGGAAGACTTACTCAGGCGTTTTCTCGATGGGTTGCATGATGATCGGGCGCGTTTTCACGTTGAATACATTAGAGACCCGAGCGATCTGGATCAAGCAGTTTTTGAAGTAATTCTCTTCCAAGATACGCGGTGTCGATTCACAAAGGACAAGGTAGGGGATAACCGCTACCGAAGTGACAGGCGCGGCGCCAGAGCGGTCAGTTTCAACCGAGATGCCATAATGGACACGGCACGTGGCTTGGTGAGGCCCGCTTATGACGAAGACTATGAGGACGAATAGAGTGATGGTGATTTGGATATCGGACTGCAGCGCATAGCACGGTTGCCCTCCAAGGTCAACAGACAAAAACGTCTACATGTATCCGGGCCTTCTCAGTCGCCCGATCCACCAAATAGTACAGGAACCCACACTACACATACCAATGCAGAGACTACTCCGAACGGCCAGGATGCTAATATCCCAACGAGCGTGCAGAAATCTGACAGTATGAAAGACGTTCACCTCCTACTAACGAAAATTGAGGAGCGGTTACAGGAAATGAGCTCACAGATCACGGCTCCCGTCAGGTTAAATGATCCTTCAAAAAACACTTCCCAGCATACAGAAGAAAAGTTTGGACCGTTTAATTCTAGGCGAGCGCCAGTAAACCGACCTAAACACACGTCTAGGCCGAGAGTCGAATGCTACCGATGTGGCGAGGATCATTTCGCTAGAAATTGCCCAAATACCCCCTGGACCACTAGGCAAGGGCCGCGGACAATGCAGCGTGGTGACTGAGACCGGGGATTCGTCAGAGGTGTTACAGGAACCAATAACAGCGCCGCCGAGTCAGCAATCGGCAAGGGGGTCTGGTTCAATTGGAAATCAGGGAAACTAACTGGGGCCGGCTCTGTGGAGCGGGAGTCGGTCCGAGATAATGTCAATTAGCAAGCAGCGACTATACCGACGGAAGGACAAAATGCGACAGCAAATACCGAGCAAACAGTGGAGGCGAAGGCGCGAGAAGAGCCGACCTCCGAAAGTAAAAACGCTGCGGCGCCGATATCAAATGACGCTCGAAGGGAAAGAGTGAGAAGAAAGGTACCTAAAAGCCCAGCGTATATGCTCAGGGTTATGTGGAGGATGTTTTTACATGGTTTACCGTCGACACAGGTGCGGCTAAGACTATCGTGTCTAAGAGACTATTCGACCGGATATTGAGCAGTCGCAGGCCAAGTTTACATTGCGATGAAAATGCTATTCCTCTTGAACAAGCAGGGGGCAACCCTCTCGTAGAGTATGGAAGGGGCGTGGTAAACGTAAAGATCGGCCCTATGGTCGTGCGGCGTGATGTCGTAATAGGAGACATTAAAGACGACGTACTACTGGGCATGGATATTGGCGAAACGATGGACGTCATCACTAGCGAAAAGCTTATGAAATTAGACGGTATTGAAATTCCATGTATCCACATCAAATCGGACCACCCAAGGAAAGTGTTTCCGGCCCAACACTACGACGTACCGGCTTACTCCGAAGCCGTCATGAGAACGACTATCGAACACAGAGTAGATGTCGATGAGAAAGGCCAAAGTGGGTTCATAATCGAACCAACTAGTGATTTCATGGACAGGTTTTTCCATGGTAATGGCTCCCAGCCTTGTGGACGACAAGCAGGAGGCGGAAGGAAAGGTCCGAGTTATGAATCCCAACCCTTACGAGGTAGTCGTACGCAAGGGAGCGGTATTAGGATTCGCGGAGCCGTATGGAGAAATTAGCGACGTCCTGACGTCACAGGAGGGCCAAGACGAGTCAGAGAACATGAGTTCCGTTAGATGGAATAAACTAATCGACGAGGTAGCGCAAACGAAGTGCGCGAAACCAATGTTTTGCGACAAAGCACTGGTAGACGTGATAGATTCCACAGAACCGATATTGGGTGTAGCCGTGAGGTCTGTAGTGGTGACAGTTCCAGTAGTGGAGCGTGGGAGTGGCACAAAGCAAGCCACATTACATGTACCGTCGAGGAGGGCGGCAAGGGAAACGGTTAAAAGCAGCGAGGAGGCTGAACGGACGCAAGCAGTGGATAAAGCTATGGACACTCGGAGTATTGTCCATGTCATGTGGATGGCTTCTCCGGTAATCTGGAACCCGAAATCCCGTTTCATCTACAAGACATGTGCAGTGAAGCTGCCCGTCGCAGATGCGAGGCAGATAAAATGACGCCGAGCATGCACATCAAGTTTCAGCTCAGAAGAGTTTCCGGGGTTACCGTCAAAGAGAGTTGCGCTAAAGCGTGGGCCAAAAGGTGTAGAGCCACGATGAACGGATTGTCGATGTGGCTTGTTAGTGTGGTCGTTCTCTTAGGCAATGAAATCAAACGGACTTTTCCAAGGCGAGTGATACGCGAAGCGGAACCAAATGCCGCGCCACCACCAAAACGTAAACGCAAGGGAACGGTCAAGTTGTCACCGGACGACGGAAGTCCACGTCCAAAAGGTAAAACACGTACAATCGCAAGGATTACTTGGAGGCATGTAATGCTAATGGCAAAAACGTTGCGTTGTTTAATGTACATAAACGTAATTGAAGGGGGGGGGGGGTGCAGGGGGTCGGGTTCCCAGATCAGGACGAATAAATGTCTGTATTCCCAGGTCACGATGAATTAAAAAGGATAACTCCCAGCATACAAAGGATGGGCGGATACATTATAATAAATTGACGATTTTAAAATTTCCAGTTGACGATTAATGAAAATCCTTGATCACGGCGGTCGGGCTAATACACAGTTCCCAGTTCACGGAGAATTATTTTCCTCATTCCCATTTCACTGGGAAATAATAAGCCCTTTCCCGAGAAAAGTGTTCCTGTTGCACTAGGTCAGTGGCACACATCTCTCGAAATTGACAACAATTTGTCATTAATCGACAATAATGGAAATTTACAGCGCAAATTCATCTATTTGTTCGAAATGCATTATTAACATTAATAGATGGTCCGGCCATCTTGTCGCACATTAGAGAATAATCCATTAAAAACATATGACGGGAGTGTGAAAACTAAATCGGTCAACGTGTTTCCACGTATCGCGGTGTCTCATGATGTGTGAATAGATCCTGCGGAAATTGGCCCACTGACATGTGTAGCGTCGTAACACGCCGACGCAGACTGTCCGTACTTTACTTTTTGCGAATTCCCCGAAAGTGCTTTCCTCCCGACGGGCGCTGGGCAGCAACGCGTACGAGAGTCTTTTCGGGCATGAAATATGTTAGCCCGGGTGCCGATGACTAAATATAAAGTGGACTTCTGTCGGGATTAGTACAGGAGTGGGGTCCAATATAAAACTATGCTCCCTCCAGAGTGTCAGTTGAAAAGGTTGGTGTGTTTGTGAGCTAAATTAGGACCAAGAAATGAAATGGGTTACTCTTGCGGCAGCCGCAGCTGCTAGGGTTCGCATCCACCTGTTGAGCCTCCCTGGCTCAGCTGGTGGGCAGGGGGAGTGTGGGTAGGTTGGTTATTCAGGACGCTTTAACCACTTTTGGTCATATCGCGTCAATGAGAGAAGGAAGTGTGGAGCCATGTCCTACTCTTTACGTATCCACGTGCCATATGACTCAGGTGGCCAGAGCACTCAATGCGAGCGCTCTAGCCCACTGAGCCATCGCGCCGGCCCCGAGTTTGGGTATATACACATTCCCTTTTTATTTTCAATTGAATAAAGCTTTCAAAATTCAAAACATTAAGAAAGTTTCTCAGGGGAAAATATTTCTGTCGGAGTAAATTTAAGTCAATCAACGTTATCTTAGAAGGGCTACACGTTTTAGAGCAGACTACATACTCACTGCTACGAGAGAGGTCGTGTAGTTCAACCCACTTCACAGAAAATAAAGAACAAACTAGTAGGCTATGTACAATTTTAATACCCTTATTCATATACAAAGGTAATATTCTTATCCGTACACAGTACCGATTGTATCAATATATGTGGTTACACGCCGCCACGTGATAAAATGGGCGAGATTAGTTAGTTATTCACACTGGTCAAACACTCTCATTGTGTCGGTCACGCAAAATCAACGTCAAAACCCAATATCACATCAGGCATGAATTCCTGGGTCTGGCTAGTTATTTCTGAAATGAACTAGGCTGCCGCCAACCAGCCTCGACGAAGAAGTTCCCGAACACAGTGAAGCCTATCATGTTGACATTTGCTGCCTTTAGAAGAATCTGTTGATGTGATGGCATTATGGTGCATAACTCATTTCTGGCATGACACATGGATTATATACTGCCCACCACCCTGGCCGCAGTCAGTAGGGTGAGCATGGTGTCAACCTCCCTGCCTCCTATTCCATAGGCCAGGCAGAGAGACAAGGAGCATAGTGTAGACATTTATATAGAGCCGTTCAAAGGGTACACCCCCCCCCCACCCACCAGCAAATTGATGACCAAACCTCAACTGATACGTGGCATGGCGATAACATACTATTAGTAAAGCAATGGATACACGTGCACAACGGCGGGATTGGTTCGCTTTTGCGGTGGCATGGACGACGTCTGGCTCTGGGGGGCGGAGGCAGGGGGAAAATTCAATATTGGCTAGTCGTCTTAACTCGACATACATCGCTGTTCAACTCGCACCCCACCGTCAGTTAGGTGGTAACAGATTTCTGGCGGGGTTCCTGTGGGCGGGATCCATGTTCTGGAGCACGAAGTAAACGAGGGCGGCGACAACCAGAAAGATGGCAATCTGGATCCAGATGGACAGTCCAAATTTCCTGGCCACGGGAGCGGCTGTTTGGCTGGCCACGGGGGTGGCGGTGGCGGGAGCGGGGGTGGCGGGCTGGGCACCGGCCGACATGTCGCTCCTGAGGGCCCAGGCGGTGGAGGGGGCACCCTGGAGGGGGCTGGCGGCGGGGTTGGGGGTGGCGGCAGGGGCAGGGGCGGGGCGTTGGCTGGTGGTCACCTCGCTGGTGGTCTGGCGATAGGAGGACGACGTCTGGCTCTGGACGGCAGCTGAGAGAGAGTCCACTTCATCTCTGGAGAGCAAGAACAGCACCGATGTTAAATATAAGTATTGCCCTATACATTATTAATGCTGGTGTTACGCCTTTTGACGTCCCGAGCTCATCATTACAAATCTCTTGCTCGCAATATTCATGGCGTCTAACGTATTTTCACATACTTTAACAAAAGGAAGATTTAATTTACTCGCCAGAAAGCCGATCAATGGCATCAAGGACGGTTGGGGGAATTTAAGGCAGGTCGACAGACGGAACAGCAACGGGATGGTTGCACAAGTCATGATCCTTTGTATCTCATATTTTAATGAATGTTGTCGTCGCTATTAACGAAGTGTAACCCGGTGTATGAATCATAACGTCCCCAAGTTCAACCAGCCCTCTTTATGGGGGCCACTCACTCAAGTCCAGCCTTCATTGTATATACACATACCTGTAGGCGGAGACACCCTTCCTAGCATATACACATACCTGTAGGCGGGAAAAGCCTTCCTTGTATATACGCATACTGTAGGCGGAGACAGCCTTCCTTGTATATACACATACCTGTAGGCGGGGACAGCCTTAATTGTAGATACACATACCTGTAGGCGGGGACAGCCTTCCTTGTATATACACATACCTGTAGGCGGGAACAGCCTTCCTTGTATATACACATACCTGTAGGCGGGAATACCCTTCCTTGTATATACGCATACTGTAGGCGGAGACAGCCTTAATTGTAGATACACATACCTGTAGGCGGGGACAGCCTTCCTTGTATATACACATACCTGTAGGCGGGAACAGCCTTCCTTGTATATACACATACATGTTGGCGGGAATACCCTTCCTTGTATATACTGGGCGCGCGCTAGCCGTTCGCCACATCGCCAATGGCGAAAGCAAACTGTATGTGGCGCAAGATTGGTCCATGCGTATCGCCACAGTGGCGAAAAAAATGGCCTGATTTTCAATCAACGATCAAAACACGATTTCGCTGAATTGAATGCCCGCAGTGATGTGGCTGTCATTGGCACAAGGAAATCCCAAGGCTGAACACACCCTCAACATTTTCGAAGGTGACGTAGCTTACTCGTACTTCTAGTTATTTTCCGAATAATTAATGTTCGGTTATTTCCGTTTCCACACGGAATGAGGGCCGGCCCGGTAGCTCAGTGGGTTAGAGCGCAGGCATTCAGCTTTCTGGTCACCTCAGAGCCCAACCATGCTAACGGCACATGGATCGATGGTTCGAGCTCCGCTGTGGCCATGTCTGTGTGGTCGCAGGATAAAGTTACCATGTCCTTCTTCGCAAAGAGTAGGGGTTACCCCCGGGGACATGGCTCCTCTTTCCCTTCCTTCTCCCATTAACGCGATATGACCAAAAGTGGTTAAAGTGTCCTGAATATACAACCACACGGAATTTACTCGGCGTTCGCGTTGTCCAAGCAAACGGTGACTAAATGATGACGGCAAAGGGTAAGCACGCTACTCAGCCGCCAATAAGCCGAATCACCCCTTCCAGTGCGCAGGCGCGTATTTCGGGTTGGGGCCAGTCGGGGCATTGTCTCGGCATTGGGCGTGTTTTTCGTGATCAGTGACATTGTTGAGCATAAGTCAAACTAGCTGGATTTAGTTAGGTATTTGTTCTCGTGTTGTTGACCGATATGTACCTTCAAGATGAGAATGTGGGCGTAGACACAGTCATTCTCGTATTGTGGTTGGCCACCCAGAGGGGGGGGGGGGAGGGGGGGGCAGCGGGCATATTATAATACAAGTCTGATGTGGGATGGTGTGCCGGTGTGTGTGGGGGGCGGTTCCCTGACACCCAGTAATGCCCGAGAGAGCGCACTGCCACATGCTTATAAAAAGTTCTGATATTGCCTTTAAAAACGATACCGATCAGACTAAAACCTGCAATATTAATAAAGTTACTCCGCAGAACTGATGTGAAACACCAAATTTGTATGACTGAGATGTTCTGGTGTAATGCTAGGGGCACACAATAGTGTTTATAGAGCGGGTACTTGCATGGAAATGTGGGGTATATGGCAGGTCTATAGCAAACAGATTGATCGCCCTTCAAGCGGAAAAAGGGGGGGGGGGGGCTACTGCGGGACTCGGTCACAGCTAGCAATGTATTAAATGCCCAAGTGGGGTTGGAGAGAGATGTGGCATCCATCGCTAAAAGCGGCAAATGACTGCTCCCTACCATTTAGAATGCCCCTCCTCAGCATCACCAGTCCTCAACATGTTGATGTTGAGGCTAGACTGCAAAGGATCAGAATTGTATATAAAAAGGATCCAGGATTGAGGTAAGAAGAAGATTCCGAGGTCAGATTTTCCTCGCATATCCTCGTGATTTCTGGGCCCGGAAACCTCAATTCCTCAATTATCGGAAACCTTAATTGCTCATTTATCCGACCAGGAGCGGATATATGATTTTGGAGATGGAGGTGGAGGTGGTTGACTGAGTATGTTCGAAAAATTTACGACTGATGGGACTAGGGGGCACGCTACTGTACTTTACAGTCCTTGGCCTGCCCTTACTGGACATCCACTTACTTGAGGTGGGGGAGGGATGAGTGGGGGTAACCCCCCCTGCCCCTTAAGTTTGCTTTTCAAATTTCTGTATCAGCGGAATCATTATTTGGTAAACGCCATGGTGAGACACTTTGAAGTGGCCATTATGCAATGAGGGGGCGGGGCGGATGCTTTACGGAAATGCCGGGTTTGCAAAATCCGCTCAGACGGGATATTTTTGTCGCATTGACTTGTTCTATGTCGCCGCTGCTAGAGAGAACATTAGTACGGACGCAGATTTTGGGAGGCAGTCGCCCCCCCCCCGATCGCAAGTTTTAAAATATGAGGTAAATCTTTTTCATCAGAAATGTCCGCTCTCTCCGGCATTACGAGGCCCCCAGGACCTCCCCCTCATTTGATAATAGCGACCCCTTGGCATTGCTTATCCCGAATGAATCCCATGAATTGCGTCCGAAAGTGTGATTTGGCTTATAAACACAATGATTTTGGAGAGAAAAAACATATACTTGTATGTGGCTAATGGGATCGGTGTGTGGCTAAAGAAAACTGAAGGTGTTTAGCCGCAGTGGCTAATTGAAATGAATTGCTAGAGCACACCCAGATATACACATACCTGTAGGCGGGAACAGCCTTCCTTGTATATACACATACCTGTAGGCGGGGAGAGCCTTCCTTATATATACACATACCTGTAGGCGGAGACACCCTTCCTAGCATATACACATACCTGTAGGCGGGAAATGCCTTCCTTGTATATACACATACCTGTAGGCGTGGACAGCCTTCCTTGTATACACACATACCTGTAGGCGGGGACACCCTTCCTTGTATATACACATACCTGTAGGCGGGGACAGCCTTCCTTGTATATACACATACCTGTAGGCGTGGACAGCCTTCCTTGTATATACACATACCTGTAGGCGGGGACAGCCTTCCTCGTATATACACATACCTGTAGGCGTGAATACCCTTCCTTGTATATACGCATACCTGTAGGCGGAGACAGCCTTCCTTGTATATACACATACCTGTAGGCGGGGACAGCCTTAATTGTAGATACACATACCTGTAGGCGGGGACAGCCTTCCTTGTATATACACATACCTGTAGGCGGGGACAGCCTTCCTTGTATATACACATACCTGTAGGCGGGAACAGCTTTCCTTGTATATACACATACATGTTGGCGGGAATACCCTTCCTTGTAGATACACATACCTGTAGGCGGGGACAGCCTTCCTTGTATATACACATACCTGTAGGCGGGGACAGCCTTCCTTGTATATACACATACCTGTAGGCGTGGACAGCCTTCCTTGTATATACACATACCTGTAGGCGGGGACAGCCTTCCTTGTATATACACATACCTGTAGGCGGGAACAGCCTTCCTTGTATATACACATACCTGTAGGCGGGGAGAGCCTTCCTTATATAAACACATACCTGTAGGCGGGGAGAGCCTTCCTTATATAAACACATACCTGTAGGCGGAGACACCCTTCCTAGCATATACACATACCTGTAGGCGGGAACAGCCTTCCTTGTAGATACACATATCTGTAGGCGGGAATACCCTTCCTTGTATATACACATACCTGTAGGCGGGGAGAGCCTTCCTTATATATACACATACCTGTAGGCGGGGACACCCTTTTTGTATATACACATACCTGTAGGCGGGGACAGCCTTCCTTGTATATACACATACCTGTAGGCGGGAACAGCCTTCCTTGTTTATACACATACCAGTAGGCGGGAACAGCCTTCCTTGTATATACACCCGCCTGTAGGCGGAAACAACCTTCCTTATATATACACATACCTGTAGGCGGGGGCAGCCTTCCTTGTATATACACATACCTGTAGGCGGGAACAGCCGTCTTTGTATATACACATACATGTAGGCGGGAATACCCATCCTTGTATATACACATACATGTAGGCGGGGCCATCCTTCCTTGTATATACACACGCCTGTAGGCGGGAACAGCCTTCCTTGTATATACACATACCTGTAGGCGGGAACAGCCTTCCTTGTATATACACATACCTGTAGGCGGGAATACCCTTCCTTGTATATACACATACCTGTAGGCGGGGACAGCCTTCCTTGTATATACACACGCCTGTAGGCGGGAACAGCCTTCCTTATATATACACATACCTGTAGGCGGGGACACCCTTCCTTGTGTATACCGGTACACATACCTGTAGGCGGAAATTCCCTTCGCAGCAATCCGTCTCGGTGAGTTGCGTATTACACGCAAGCGAAGGCTTTCAGACCTGCGAGAATGAAGTAATTCATCAAGACCTCGTTCAGTTAGATGTATATGTATATACATTTCAGAATTGTTTTTCGACAGTGACACCATGAGCATGGTAAGGAGTAAATGAGGCTGACGTGCAAATATTGGCTCTCAATTTAGTCATCAGTTACCATGACAACAGCTGAAGAGTCACAGAGCCTACATGTATGGCTAGACATTGCAGTCTCCATTAATGCAAGTTATGTGTGCAACTATCTGTTTATATGAGGAAGCCTCACCTTCTCTGAGGCACCAGGCGAGGCGGCTCCGGCTCACTGTCCTCTGAAACAAAGCACAACAATGAACATTGGACAGCCCATCAAGGCCCTCAATAAGTAGATATCCATGGGTAAATTATATTAATTTTATGAAATAATTCACCATAAAGCTGGTCTTTAGCATTGCAAGACTTTCTTTACTTTCCCACTAGTTTCCGTGTAACCAGGAGTATATTTTATTTATGTATTGACCTTGAACTTATTTGTACTCGAGAGGGAGACTGGCTGTGAGGGTATGTGAGTTTGGTAAATCAGGTTGTGCAGGGTTCCAACACAAATCTGGTAATCTTAGTGTTACAAAGTGGAAATCTGCCATAGCCAAGACTGACACTAAACCTACACTAGAAAGACGTGAAAACGGGGGGGGGGGGTGAGTACGATATTATTCCAGGACGTTTATCCACTTTTTATGACTGAAAATTTACAATTTTCCATCTCTTTCCCTATCCGAATCTCCCTGGATGATGGACATACCCTCCTGGTCGCTAAATTCATCCTCGTCCTCCTCGTTTTCCTCAGGTTCCTGGCGCCTGGCTGGCGGCCGCCGGGGGCTTGGAGCTGCTATAGGGGCCGGTCGGGGGCTTGGTGCTGCTACAGGGGCCCGTCGGGGGCTTGGAGCTGATACAGGTGCTCGTCGGGGGCTTGGAGCTGCTACTGGGGGTTGTATGGGCTCAGACTTCACAGGCTCGGCCTTCACTGCACCGTGCAATGCCTGCTCTAGTTTCTTCAAGTAGATACGTCGTGTGGTCGCTGCGTAGTAAAGGACAAGCCTAGATTTACTTCATCACCTAACTTCATTTCACTCTATAGCTGCACACATTGAATAAAGCAAAAGAAAATGGGAGTCAAGAACAATATACATGAAACATTGTTTTATGCTACAAATGATCTAGTGCAATTTAACATCGAGAAGAATGGATCATCAAATTATCATGTACCATATGTGGGTTAATAATGAAACAGGTATCATACATAAATGCTGTTTTAACAGTGATAATGAAACTTTCCCTAAGGAAAATTATAAATTATCATTACTTTTACCTTAGTGTTTGTCAATTCTAACTTGTCTAAAATCTACATCCGAAAAATTGTATTGCATTAACCATAAGATCACTCAGGTGGCCTACCATATTTCTCACAACTAGTCAAATTACGAATGTACCAACAAGTCCTGTTTTATTTATGTAAATCCTGCTTCAACTTGGTGGATACTTACTTCAGCTAAACTTCTACCTGTATATTATTGGAACCAATAACACATGAGGTACTTTGCACAATGGATTCAAGGAGAACTTACCCAATATAGGTCCATATTCTATATTATGCACCTTGAGAAGTTTGACAAGCTCCTGATCTGACAGACTGTTGAGGTCTGCTGTTGCAGCACTTGAATCATTCTTGGTTGATACAGACTTCCTAGGAGACCCAGGTTTCTTCTGCAAACAAAACACAAGTTATTACGACATACATCTGGTGTGATGGCAAGAGCATCAACAGAACATTCTATGTGTATTAATAACTGCAGGCTGTGACTTGATTTTGTGTTTGTCATTGTCTGGTTTCATTTTAAGTTTATTTCACATTGGCCTTTTAATGGGAGCTGGTCCCAAGATTCCATATATTCCTCAGCATTGTGACTGCACATTTCAAGACTATAATATATTTGCCACCTCATTTTCTAATTTGACTCGAAATATTTCATTGACAAGCCTAATGTCAGTTTATATTTGTCAGCTTCAACCAAAGACCTAACAGAATTTAAAGTACGCAGTCTTCTTGCCAAAAGAATTCACATGATGCCCAAATTATTAGTTTCATGCAAACGAAGCAGACAAATTTCGCTATGGCTGTAGCCTTGTTTACCTTGTCATCTTTCATGTCTGTGGGTGATAGCATTGCTGGTATGTTGGGAGGGGGGGTCAGGCTACAAGTGTCTGCCACTCTATCACTTCATGTAGCATTTATGAATTTGACTTTAGATCTAAAGAAGGTGGACCATTGATTGCGCAGGTACCAATGATTCCGCACTTAAACTGAAATGCACTTTCGTTTTATATTACCTGGTATTCACATGAAACATTTTCTAAACTTCTACCAGACAGAGGCCTTCATATGTGACAGGTACCTTGATGTCCATCTTATATGATTCTAAACAATCTGCATATGATTTCAACCATCTTTTACTTTATAGGCCTACAATGTTATATGCTTTCTTTGCTTCTGGTACCTGTGCAATCAATGCTATAGTCGCTACAGAAACTATCTAGACAATGACATTTTGGAATAATTTTTTTACAATACAAGTTGAGGACAAAATCTATGCATATTTCTTACCTATGAATTGAGCAAAGTCGGAACAATTATTTACCCTGCGATAAACTGTGTTTGCCGCCAATGGAGTGTCAGCCTGGAGAAATATTGTTTGTGTCTTAAAAAAGGATAACATCGCAGTACACATGTAAGTTTGGTATCATTAAAATTAAAAGATTTTTAGAGCGATCGCGACAAATTCATGGAAAATATGGGCCGAAACGACACGCTACAGCATTTATGACTTTGACTTTTGTCCATATGCAAGAGAATCACACTTTTATGAAATACCAAATACAATGTTATATTAGGCAAATGGTAAATATGAAAATGGCTGCATGAGCATAAGCTTATTCAGTTATTGGTTACACAACATTATATTGATAAATATGAGGGCTTGGCATGCCATAGCCCATACGCTGGTGCCGAACGAACCGAAAACGAACATCTTTCCTGTGTCCTGGGCAAAAGTCCAATTGTGGATACACTCAATGATAAAGAACATTGGTCAAATCTCGGTTATTTGAATGACATTATGAAGAATTACAAAAGAGATTTGCATATGACCCACCTTTCGTGATGTTGTAGAATCAGAAAGAGGGTTGTTTTCATCTTCGCTGGAAAATTCTGACTGTTTCATCACATGTTGCTCATACAGCGAAACATAAGTTTGCTTTTTCGCGTCACTTGGAGGCAAAGGAACGTTAAACTTGGCGAGTTCCTTCTTCAGTTTATCTTTTGTCAGCGTGTTGGGATCGGAAACAATTGCAGACATTGTGGTGGATGTATCCTCACTGGGCTGACTGTCACCGTACAACTTGCGTGCATTTCACCCGAGAGCTTCACGCGGTGCTTGCATTCAAATACAGTGCGCTGATTGGCCAATTTTTTTAGCAAAGGCGAAAATAGGCCAATCGGAAGTATAGTTGGTGTCAGCTACATAGGCAGGTTGACCTCCAGAGCACGTGGTTCTATGGCGCGCAGATTGCACTATTTTCAGATGGTTTGTTAGGGGGCAACTATTATAGGGGGCTCAGTTTCGGTATTTCGCATACTTTTAACATTTATACTAGCCGCCCCGCTCGCTCCGCTCGCGGGACGTCTAGCGTTCGTAGTAATAAGCGAAAGAAATAACAGTATGACAGTATTTTGTTTTATACGTCAAATAGTAGCAGGCAGAAGGTAGACATTGGGCAGAAATAATATCGATGATCATATTGACATAAATTGAGACCAGGAGCTACGGAATAACGGGACATATATGTTAAGGATATTTAAACCCTGTGCAATTATTGTGCATCCAGTACAGAATACTCAAATTGCGGCTAAAGCCCGATAATAAACGAATATCAGTCCAGTAAAACTAAGGCCCAAGCTCATACATTGATTGAGTAAAAAAAAAGGGTTGATTGAGTTAAAACAGGGGCTGTTTCCCGTCCGTTGTTCGTCATTTAACGTATTACTAAGGCAAAGTGGGCTAATCTCGACCCCTTAAGACAAAGAAACGTCTATTTTCTTTAATCATGTGAAATGAACTTATTTTTTGTTCAAACAGTAAACCATGGTATTCAAATAATATGATTTTATAGAAAAATCGAAAACCTAGGCAGATTGTGGGGAGTGCTCATTTTCTGAAAGGCAGTGGGGGCCATGGTCGAACCTGGGCCCCCGTGGTCTAACCAAGAATGCGACTTTTTATTTTCTGCCGGGTAATAGGGCTATACAGTTCTCGCGATCGGGCCGCGAGATTTCAATTTTGGGGACAAACAAACCCACGTGCTCCATGTTGAACTATAGGCAGCTATAAGTCAATTTCTTTCCAGGTTTATTCTAAAGACAATGAGTACCATTTCACTAAACATGGCTATGGGAGATAGGCGTTAAAATATTTGGAGGCGATGGAGCGCAGAACTTTCGGAATATACAAGGAAAAACCCGTCTTCACTACACTCGAAAGCTAAAAATAGCGTTCTAAATTTAGCCCTGCACCCGGGCTTTCGCGAGTTCTCCAAAGTGCGAGTGACGTCACAGAGTTTCACGTGCCTCCGCGGTAACAAAAATGGCGAGAGCAAGTGATCGACTTAACCATTCCGCTGTCAAAATGTGCAGCGCATGGAGTAGCAACACACGGACGCGTCATTAAACCACATGGTAAAGGTAAATTAAGACCAGTAGGATGTTTTCGTATCACTTTTGGATCACGAAAAGACAAAGTTCTTCATTCTTTGTAAGTTTTCTGTTTGAAGCGTTGCGCCAACGTTGTCACTCAGGGAGAATCCGCGTGACGTCATAATGTCTCGTTTTCGTAGGAAATGCAAAAAAACGTGAGTTTCTCAGCCGTGTTGTCCCGTCGTAACAGATATTAGTCATTGTGGTGGCGCAAATGAATGAAAACTATGTCGTCTATCCGTTTTGGGCAGCTATATTTCTTAAAGATTCTTAATTATATCGCCAGGCCTTCCGCAATGGGCCCACCCCTCAGCGCCTGGCTTTTGCGCAGGTAGTCTGGTTCCCAGTCTCTCTCTTTGCGTAACATACACGTCACGCCTACGTCACAGATAGTCAGGATACCAGTGTGCGCAGAGATTCTAAACTCGTTCCAAACACGTGCTTCGTTTGTTTGTCCCCAAAATGAGTAAACCGGAAGTCTAGGCGAACGAGACTTTATAGCCCTATGGCCGCCGCAGGATACGACGTCACAGATTTGCATATGTAACAGTTGGCCCAGTTAGCCGAGACCTCGCAGGGTTGCCTTCTGACAAGAATCACGCAATCAGGTGTAAACAGGTCTAAGTCGCACTTTGTCGATAGTACACCTGGAAAGAGAGTGGAAGACAAATGTGGTCGTGTCCAGGGGGGGAGGGGGTGCACAGGGGGCACGTGCCCCCCCTTTCAGACCCTAAAGTATATCTATGCCCGCCCCCTTTTGCAAAAGCTGTGCCCCCGACGGTGATCAAAAAATAATGGAACCCTTGGTCGGAATTTTGTTCAGCCCTTTCCCCCCGGTCGCAAAATTGCATAACTATGCCCCCCTCACCCCCTCCCCCCCCCCCCCCCCCCGCTGCCGTCAATTTTTTCGTTGTGCCCCCCCCCCCTTTTAAGGATTCCTGGACACGCCACTGCATGGGGGGGGGGCGGGTTCAGAGTCTGCTAAAGATGTGCTGGATAAAGGGGGCCGGTTTTGGTTTTCACATGTTAAATGGTAGAGGCCATTCCTCCTCGGGATAATTTCCCCATGACAATCCCCCTCTCCCCACCCCCACTAGATAAAAACGATACCCATTCATCATGCTTCCGCTAAAAACAAAATCAAAATCACGTTCTTTCAATTATTCGCTGCGTCATAGTTAAAATAACAGAATTTTCTTTAGTAACTGATTTTCAGGAACAATAGTAAGCCTAGCCATCAATAAATATATATACGTCTTTTAATTTATTCATCGGTACTCACAACCCTTCGATCAAAAAGTAAGATGTTCCACCACGGCCCCAGCGGGATTCACAATGACTGGCGGCGTTTGACTGCGCCTGGTTCTGAACTCTTCTCGCCAAAATTGTGTGCCGATCTAATGTTTACTTTCAGTTGAAAAAGTTACTTTCTTTGTGCTGAGCTTTGGCTTTGAACGGAACGATAAGTAGGCCTACTGCACAGGGCGGATCCAGTGGGTGGGGAGGGGGTGGGGGCGTTACCCGGCCCCGGCCCCCCTTCGAGGGTCGAACTTTATACCATTCAACATATGAAAACCAAAAGCTGGGCTCTCGAAACTCTCTAAACCGGCCTATCATCCAGTATATAGTAGTCCGGCCAAAATAGGGATATACCGAAGACAAATTGCAATAGTAATGAAACCTGTTTTTTCTCATTCCTTAGGTATCTAGGAGTATACAAAATACAACAAACATAAATAAAAATATATTGTTTAAATGTTATAGGAATCTTTACATTCAGAACCTCTTTTTCTGTTTTCCGACTGTTGATCGATGCAGTGTATTTGCATGGCGAGCCGGATGGGCCTCAGGTTTAACCGACTTTTTCATACATGGCCCGATATTCGCAATTCAATCGATTTTTGACGCGTTTCATCCTGATCATATGAATAAAATATGTATGTGGAAGGGGATTTGAGGGGGGGGGGGGCGAGGTTAAATGACTTTTTTTCCCACCACGATGACCAATATTGTATATTTCATCTCTGTCACCCTGTTATGGAAGGGGAGACACCCTAAGTTATTAGAGGGATAACACCAAGAGTTGGGGTGGTAGCCTAATTTAGGGGGTAGGTGGACATTTAATATTAGGGTGGTACACCAAGTTAGGGGAGGCGAGACATCCCAATTTAGGGAACGGGAGACACAGAAATTTAGGGGTGGTGCGCAAGTTTTGGCAAGTTGTAGTACCCCAAGTTCGGGTAGTATCCCAAGTGCGGGTAGTACCCCAAGTTCGGGTAGGGGAGAGACCCCAAGATAGGGGTGGTACCACAAGTTTGGGGAGGAGAGAGACCCTAAGTTATGAAAGGGAAGACAGGAGTTTTCACAGGAGAGGCACCCCAAGTTAGAGGAGGGGAGACATCCCAACTTAGGGGAGGCGAGGCACCTCAGATTAGGGGAGGGGAAACACCATGGATTAGGAAAAGGGAGGCAACCCAAATTGGGGTGGTACTCCAAGTTAGGAGAGGGGAGACATCCCAAGTTAAAGGAGGGAAAATAGCGCGAAATAAGGGACGGGAGACATAAGTATAGGTGGTGCTTCAAGTTTAAGGAGGGGAGATAGCCCAAGTTAGGGGAGGGGATACACCCCTAATTAAGAGAGGGAAGACACCCCAGGTTTTTAACGCGTGGGAGAGAAGACCCCCCTAGGTTGAGGAGGGGAGACACCCAATATTTGGGGAGGGAAGACACCCAATATTTGGAGACGGGGAGGCATCAAGTTTGGCGATGGGAGAGGCCTTAAGTTATGGGAAGGGAGCCGCTCCAAGTTGGACCACCCGAACTTGGGGTGTTACCGCAAGTTAGAGTGGTACCCCAAGTTAGAGTGGTACCCCAAGTTAGAGTGGTACCCCAAGTTAGGAGAGGGTAGACACCCTAAATTAGAAGAGGGGAGACGCCCCGCGTTAGGTGAGGGGTGACACTCAGGTTGGGATGGTATCCTAAATTACGGGAACATAGACACCACAAATTATGGGAGGGGAGAACCCACAAGTTTGGGGAGGGGACACACCATGTTGGGCGGGGGGGGGGGGGGGGGTGCCAGGGGGCATCGTTTTCCTTGATGACGAAGAATAACTTTCTTGATTCCCCGGTCACGATGAATTTAAACGACCGTTATTTAATATTAAAAATCCCATTTCACGATTAATTAAAATCCTTGATCACGACGGCTCGCTTTCTACTTCATTCCCAGTTCACGAAGAATTATTTTCATCATTCTCAGTTCAAGGTCAAGGTCAAATGAAAAGCCCGTTCCCGAGGAACATAAATACCTCCCCTGCCCCCCCCCCCCCCCACCTCCCCCTGATGTTGGGGGTGAGGCACACCTCATTTACCTATAACGTTTCACTTATTAAAAGTGTGAAACGTTGCAGATAGAGTCGCCCCCCGTCCCATTTTTTTTATCCTGCCTATCTAGACAGGCACGGCGGTAGATCTGGCCCAAGATAAAACGCGTACATAGTCGATTAAATTGTGGAAATCGGACAATTACAGTCTGTCACACTTGAGACCCAAGTCGGCGCGTTGTGCAAATGCACAGTGTTGATAGACAGCCGCAAAACCTGGGGCGGGGTCCCTCATTAAAAAATATGTAGAAGTTTTAATATGAAAGATATTTTATTTTTGTTTGTTGCATTTGGTAGATGAAATAACACTCCATTACATATAGTAGGGGTAGGCTACGAAAGTCTAAATTCGTAGTAGGGGCACAGGGGTCTCAATTACAAAGCTTTTCTGCCACTTCGTGTTAGGACAAATACGTAATCGATTCTGGTACGGGGGTAGGGTAAACTACGCCCGTAAAAAATATGTTCCAAAGAATAGATTTTGGTAGATTTGGGACATTATATTACCAGATACATAAGGAATGAGAAACAAAAAGGGTTGATTACTATTGCAATTTGTTTCGTGTTGACCCCTGATTCTGCTCAGGCTGCCCAGACTAAGAATCCTACCCTGCTGTAAGCCGCGATCAGCCTGGGATAGGTGGGTGATTTAATCTGCATATCGTGATTCTTAGTGTGCGAAAGCAACAATATTAATTCACATAACTGTACCTCTTATGCCCAACGATAGATTCCTTAAAACTATATTTATTAGTCTTATTACACGGGTAGTCATAACGCAAAGTTAGAATACTTCATGGGCCATCACGCCAAGGGAATGCCATTTGGAACAGCTGCGTTACGAAGCCAAAATAACTCATTTATGTTACAATACATTTAAATATTAGTCAACGTCAGAATATGCGGAAGCCGGGCCGGACAGTTATTGTTGCATGTAATTGTGACCATCCACTGCTAAAACATGATATATTTTTATAACATATTGTTAGAAAATTACGTTAAATTAAAGAGGGGATCGAGGTTAGACCACGGTCGTGAAAAAGGTGTGGTAACCTCGATCTCTCACAAGGTCAAGGTCGATCTGGGGAAGAACTATCATGATGTCACACATGTTACAAACATCGCCTGCTGTCACTCTTTTTTATTTAATAAATTATCATCCTCGGTGTTAATCAGGCATACTGCTTGCTTTTGAAACTCATGTATCTTAACGTTTGAGATAAGCTGCAAAAGGACGTGTTAATGTAGCCGGGTTGCAGGGCTTATTTAATTCAAATTGGATAAAAAAAATACATATCTATAATCCAGCTTCTCTGTGTCTAGTTACCAGGGGCATCTCTAAGATTGTTATCGAAAAATCAAATCAGCGAAAAAATATGGATTGGTGACATCATCAATAAAAACAGCACATGGGGGTCGAGGTTACCCAAGGATCGAGATTAGCCCACTTTGCCTTACTACCTTCAGTGGATAGAATCTGCCTGACGTCCTGGTTGATCTATAGAATTGACGTGTAAACCGTTTAACTATACTGTAAAATTGGATCAAAGGCAAAAAGATCAAATCAATTCAAATAGGCAAGGTTCCCCGGGCAGAGTTCGTTCTCTTGCTACTAATGGGAAGTTGTGGACGCGAGACAGTACGGGATTTGTTTGTTTTGATGACGGTTCGGGCGATAAGGAGTTGGGAGAAATATTATTACTCAGTGTTGGCACCAAGCCAGGTAGCCCGCCGCAGGCATGGTAACCATGCGCGATAAGCACCCGAAAGCGATATTATGCCGCGGGATAAGGTGATAAGGACCCAGCGGTTGTGTTGATACATGCGATAGCTTTGACACATCTAAGAGCGACGGCTGGATATTAATAGGTTCAAGGCGGCCGCTGCAGCCAATGGGCTCTTGCATGCCGCGGTGAGGCCCTTCTCAAAATTTATGCATGCGGCACCAGAACGAGGCTGCCCGCGCAGCAACGCGAAGCGTCGGTGGCAACATGGCGCACTGATGTGTTCCCTACTGTGTTAATGGCAGCTGAAAACAGCTTCCACCAATTGCTCAAGGACAAAAAAATACGCCAAGAATGGATGGTAATAATCCGAAGTGATGGTGGGCCTAATTTTTAGGTATTCGTTCACATTGCCACTGTTATTTGAAGAGAATAGTCGAATATATCGCCTAAAATCTAGTTTACTTGGACTACGACACTGACCCTACATTGTACAGTCACTATAACAGTAACACGTCGTCGCTTGGCAAGGCCTACCGGTATCCTATCTGGATATTGCATGGTCTAGTGAAGATGACATTGAAACCAGATGGCCCTTCCAGATCCCGCCTTGTCTAAGGCCAATGATAGTCACAATTTTGTATCTTGGCTTTGTGTGATAGATTTGTTTTTTTACCCTTGACACTAAACAGTGAGGTATGACGCATGGATTGACTCAACAACAACAACTCAGCAGCTTGAAAAGAGCTAAATGAAGAAGTTCAATTATTATTTGATTATTTAAAGTGGTTAAAACTAAATGAGAAACACATAATTTAATGGCGTGTCCTAGGTGTCAGTTGGCCTAATCTCAAATTAATGGGGCAGTCTCCACCTCCATACAGTCACCTCTCTGGGGCCATCTCTTTCTTGGGGGGTTACCCCATGGAGTACTCTGGTGGGGATATGTTAATACATGTAATTCTGCATGTATTTACTATTCCTCTTTCTGACAGTTTACAACTAGCACTGATGTGCTGGGAGCAATTTACCAAAGACGATTTTAATTGGAGCGCTTTAAGAAAGACGTGGTGCCGTTCCCTCCAGACTCACGTCAAGTTTGGGTGCATAATATAGTGAATTATATGTGGTTTATATCGTCCGCATATATTCTTACCCACTATATAACATATGGGAGCTAGAAAAAGACATCGTGCTGTAAATAAAACTTATCAACATGATCAGGTGTGTTTCTCATGACATTGTAAGACCCACATACATACACATCCGACACATATACCACTGTAGCTGTCCAAGAGAAGCCTCAAGTGATAGAAGAAATCTGACACAGGTGCAAATGAAAAGCAATTCCCCGGAAAGAAATACAAGAACCTCAGTCAAACTTGGCTGAAGAGGACAAAGACATTGAATTGATGAGAAAATAAATCGTCATTGGGCGTTTTGGACTTTGACAATGGTATGATAATCTTTTCTTACAGGCTTTTCTAATTACAATGTGGCTCGAACCGTCAGCCCAGCATCTTCAGGTTGCATAGACTCTTGCAATATATGCCTACAACCGGCATCCACTGCTTGAACGATAATAATTAATGCAATTATAATGTAACACTAAGCATTATTATTATTGCAATAGTAATATTTGTAATTCGAATATTAATTGATCAAGTGCACTTTATCGTATCAACCCGATTTATTTATTAGCCATAGCTAGACGATTCGTGGAGTGACCCCCAGATTTTAGATGTTCCATTACAAGCTTCTGGATCATGCTGTTGTCATCAGCCTCAGTGTACTTTTTCAAATGCCAGGCTCGTGTACTGAAGGGTATCTTGGGAAGTTTTGGAATACGCCAGGACTTGCTTTCATGACAGTTTCATAAAGAAACAAACTTGCCTCTCATGTTATGGATATAAACTTTCAACTTTAAACGTTGAACTAGCCTTTGCTGGTGTGGTTATGTCCTGACGATTTACCACACTTTGTGACATATTCTTCAACAAATGTAAATATATAGCCAGGAACGATAAAAAGTCACGATCGCTCTGTGTAACCGACGGATTATGCGAAACAGCCGAGAGGTTAGTGCCAGTCGCCATGTTATGGCGCCGCATGCAGTAGGACCGCTGCCATGGTAAGGGCCCCAGAGGGGCTTTTTCGACACGGCGACACGGCGATTTTTAAAATCGACAACGCGACATTGGGGTTGTCTTAGAATCGACATGCGACATAAGACTTAGCGACACGCGACATGGAACTTTTCTTACAATCGACACGCGACATGGACCTTTTCTTAAAATCGACACGCGACATATACCATTTTTTTTAAATCGACACGCGACATGGCTACCCCCCCTCAGGGGCCCTATGGTAGCCTCGTTCTGGATTATTCATGAGATAATATTAGGAAGGGTGGGACAGACAGCGCATAGTGGGACAGAGTGGGACAGACAGCGCATATCTAGTGGGACAGGCAGCTTCATTTTATTAGTATAGATATACTTTACCATGACTGTCAGTGTCTATTTTACATGCCCTTTTCTCTCTTAATGACCACAATACCACGTACTTTTCAATCGCTCTCCATATTCTCGGCAGGGGCTGATCTAGGATTTTAGAAATTGGGGCTTGGAACCGGGGCGAAGGGGTGGGGGGGGGGGGGCGCTTTCTAAAAACTTGCGACCGGGAGGTGGGGGCTGAAAATGACCGCGGGTGTTCACCAATTTTTCACAACCGGGGGGGGGGGGGTTTCGAGTTGAACAGTCCTTAGCATCCCCTTAAACAAACCACCCCTTGGATCCGCTCTGGGTTGCATCTACAAAATGTCTCTTTCGAATGTATATTGTTCAGTGGAAAGCCCGAATTTTACAGTGTATATATATGCCGCTCCGTGAGTGGGTTTCCCGGGACTATCTCGTATATGCCCGGAGCCAAAATGAAGAGGTAAATGAGCAAAAGATGGCGATAATTTAACAACCATTCCATACATTCTTTCAGCCTTAGCCTGCCTACCCATTAGGCCTATAACTAGCTATAATATATAAGCTGCACAATGACAGGAATTAAGACATCGGACGCTGCCCAATATTGTTTTGACTTCCATGACTAGGCCTATATAGGTAAGACTAATATATTCCGCATCTGATTTGCATTTGGGCTTGACTTGGACTTATCTTTGATTGCGTTAAGTCATCAAAACTTTCCCTCAAGCCAGTATCCTGATTCCACTGAATTCTAATTACTTTCTTCTAGTGTTTACCTTAGATGGCAACAGCCCAGAATCTTCTACTTCGATTATGAAGATTGCGAGCATAAGGGCGCACCTTTTCCGATCTCCGCGATTGGCATCTATGAATTTTTGGAGATTCGCGATCAGCTGTTGGCAATTTTTGGGGATCTTTATCCGTACAATTCAAGTCCTGGTTCAACGCGAAGACCTTTTGCCTATTTACCGCGATCCGTTATAGCAGTCTGCGAATTCCTCGATATTCGCGATAGGGTAGAGTGGGGCAAAACGCCTACCTTAAGCAAGATGCGCCATATTTATTTTCAGTATGATACGAGCAAATCTAGATAACGTCGGAGACCTTCATCACGCATGGCGCTACGTTAATGATACATGGATTTCTTTGTACATATTAACCGAAAGGCGTGGAAAACGAAAAGATAAAATTCCACTTGGGGGGCGTTTTGCCCCACACAGCGTTTTGCCCCCTGTGTGGGACAAAACGCCCTGTTTTTAAAGTCATGATATAGGTGAATAATATATGTATGAGCAGCTTTAATCATTTCCATTATGTTCTATTATGATGAACATGAATAAAGTAGACAAATTTTCGATCTATGTGTTAAACAAGAAATATATTTTTAATGAGAGAGATGATAATGGGGCAAAACGCCTACCAATGGGGTAAAACGCTTACCCAATAATCTGGTAGGCGTTTTGCCCCAAAACGAAGTGGGCGTTTTACCCCATCAGACAACAGTAATGTTATTTTAGCCTAGCCCGCCTTCATGCAATTATTGCCCAAATTCACAGACACATCGTTAGTTTATAATCTTGTTATTGTGACTGACCTGGTAATCAGACCTGATTCCTGATAAGTCAGCTATGGTGAGCCAATAATTCTAGAGCAATTTTACAAAAAAGGAGGTCATAATGGGAAATTGTCAATGTTATACTTATTTTTGCATACTAGACCCCACGCTTCCAGAAGACGTTCGGATAAACCATTAATTAAGACGTTTTTTTTGGCGCCCTGATTTAAAATGTCCCAATCTTGGAGATTCGTTGTAGCTCTCTCTAATTCCTGAGCATTCGCGATTTAGAGGGGGTACCCCCCCCCCCCCTTTCAGCGCCCATGTAGATTTTTAAGGTATCACATAACAAACAGGAACAAATATAAAACGCTTCAATGCAGGTGACCGAACTTGTGGTGGGCCTTGATGTAGTCTTGATGTCGCATGATTTTAAGGCAGCCCCAATATCACCGTGACGAAAAAGGCCCGCTGTGGCCCTGTATAGGACCAATATGGGTGGATCGAAAACAGGGCCAACTATACTTCATCCGTGATGCACCTTCCACATTTCATGTTGAAGAATTGGGCGACATACACTATGATATTGTCGCGTTCCTGCCGAGACTTTAGACTGGAAGTAAATAACTTCGACAAAGTAATTCCACTTTGGTTTCTTTATTAAATTCTAGGTATGACACATATCCGTTGATGTCGGTGTTGTCTCTCGAAGGTGGTCTCGTCTTGATCGTCTTGATGGTGGTCTCGTTCGTCTTCCTTATATACTCGCTGAGAGGCCAGCTCTACACTTACTGTAGAGCAGCTAGCTCTCCATTTACTGTAGAGCAGCCAGCTCTCCATTTACTGTAGAGCAGCCAGCTCTCCATTTACTGTATAGCAGCCCTGACCTATATTCGCTGCTCCCCAACTCTGGAGAGCAACGACCTTGACCCCCCAGCCCGCGCCCTCAGCCCGCGCGCACGTGCTCTATGGGCCGGGCGGACCGCGCGTAACCTGAGAGGCCTACCGCTACACAAGTAGTCCACTCCACCCCGCTCCCTCGTCAAGACCCACATCTGGGATCTCCACACTATTCAGCCGAATGTCAAGAAGTCTATAGACCCTTCTTAATATTATCTCATGAATAATCCAGAACGAGGCTACCATGGCAGCGGTCCTAATGCATGCGGCGCTATAACATGGCGACTGGCACTAACCTCTCGGGTGTTTCGCATAATCCGTCGGTTAAACAGAGCGATCGTGACTTTTTGTCGTTCTTGGCTATATATTTACATTTGTTGAAGAATATGTCACAAAGTGTAGTAAATCGTCAGGACATAACCACACCAGCAAAGGCTAGTTCAACGTTTAAAGTTCAAAGTTTATATCCATAACATGAGAGGCAAGTTTGAAACTGTCATGAAAGCAAGTCCTGGCGTATTCCAAAACGTCCCAAGATACCCTTCAGTACACGAGCCTGGCATTTGCAAAAGTACACTGAGGCTGATGACAACAGCATGATCCAGAAGCTTGTAATGGAACATCTAAAATCTGGGGGTCACTCCACGGATCGTCTAGCTATGGCTAATAAATAAATCGGGTTGAGACGATAAAGTGCAATTGATCAATTAATATTCGAATTAAAAATATTACTATTGCAATAATAATAATGCTTCGTGTTACATTATATTTGCATTAATTATTATCGTTCAAGCAGTGGATGCCGGTTGTAGGCATACATTGCAGGAGTCTTTGCAACCTGTAGATGCTGGGCTGACGGTTCGAGTCACATGGTAATTAGAAAAGCCTGTTACAAACGATTATCATACCATTGTAAAAGTCAAAAACGCCCAATGACGATGTATTTTCTCATCAAGTTTGACTGAGGTTCTTGTATTTTTTCCGGGGAATTGCTTTTCATTTGCACCTGTGTCAGAATTTTTCTATCACTTGAGGCTTCTCTTGGACAGCTTCAGTGGTATATGTGTCGGATGTGTATGTATGTGGGTCTAACAATGTCATGAGAAACACACCTATTCATTCCCGAGACGATGAAGGATGAAGGAATGAAACATGCCCCAGATTAGGTGCCCGAGCCCGGATTCGAACCCAGGACCTATTGATCTGCGGTCTAGTGCGCTAACCACTACACCAGGGAGGCCCCCTGTTTACAGCACGGTGTCTTTTTCTAGCTCCCATATGTTATATAGTGGGTAAGAATATATGCGGACGATATAAACCACAGTAATGTTCACTCTATTATGCACCCAAACTTGACGTGAGTCTGGAGGGAACGGCACCAGGTTTTTCTCCAATTAAAATCGTCTTTGGTAAATTCATCAGTGCTAGTTGTAATCTGTCAGAAAGAGGAATAGTAAATACATGTAGAATTACATGTATTAACATATCCCCACCACAGTACTCCATGGGGTAACCCCCCAAGAAAGTGATGGCCCCAGAGAGGTGACTGTATGGAGGTGGAGACTGCCCCATTAATTTGAGATAAGGCCAACTGACACATAGGACACGCCATTAAATTATGTGTTTCTCATTTAGTTTGAACCACTTTAAATAATCAAATAATGATTGAACTTCTTCATTTAGCCCTTTTCAAGCTACTGAGTTGTTGTTGTTGAGTCAATCCATGCGTCATACCTCACTGTTTAGTGTCACGGGTAAAAAAATCAATCTGTCACACAAAGCCAAGAAACAAAATTGTGACTATCATTGGCCTTGGGCAAGGCGGGATCTCGAAGGGCCATCTGGTTTCAATGTCATTTTCACTAGACCATGCAATATCCAGATAGGATACCGGTAGGCCTTGCCAAGCGACGACGTGTTACTGTTAGTGACAGTGCAATGTAGGGTCAGCGTTGTAGTCCCAAGTAAACTAAACTTTAGGCGATACATTCGACTATTCTCTTCAAATAACAGTGGCAATAAGTGAACGAATACCTAAAAATTAAGCCCACCATCACTTCTGATTATTACCATCCATTCTTGGTGTATTTTTTTGTCCTTGAGCAATTGGTGGAAGCTGTTTTCAGCTGCCATTAACACAATAGGGAACACGTCAGTGCGCCATGTTGCCACCGACGCTTCGCGTTGCTGCGCGGGCAGCCTCGTTCTGGTGCCGCATGCATAAATTTTGAGAAGGGCCTATACAGATCAAGACGTGGCAAGCATTGTCATTTCAATGTGGGCCTGAGCCGGGGTGGGGGGCGGTTTCAGGTTCGGACCCAGGGTTGGGTCTACATATGTTGGATAGGGGGGGGGGCTGGTTTCGGTTTTCATATTTAAATGTTAAATGGTATAAATTTCGGCCCTAAAAGGGGGGTGCGGAGCCGGGTCGCCCCCCCCCCACCGTTGGATCCCACTGGATCCGCCTCTGTATAGGCATAGGCCTAACTGAGAACAGCGATACAACTACAATACTCAAAAATCGAAACCTATATTTATGTAATAATTGTTATATTGTTTTTTTCGGTCCATCTCCCAATGAAATAGACAATTAAAGTGAATAGTCGGCGTCAGTCTTACGTGAGCTATACTGATACAATGGTTCGCCCTAGCTGAAAAAAACCCTTTTTCTCCGCGGGTCACATGCAATATATAATATATGTATCCATGATATTATTGTAATTGTGGACCAATTACCTGCATATTTGTAAAGAGCTCCCTGGCGCATCAGGCAGATTGCGGCGCGGGCTTTTTCTGTAAATTCGATCAATGAGATGGTTCGGTCCCATATTTTGGATGTGCATGTAAATTGATCATAACGAAAACAAAAACGATTGAGGCATAACGCAACCGTTTTCGTTAATAACGAAAAACGGTTGTTCTCGTTTTTCTTATGATCATTTGACAATCGGAACGGAATGGATGCACGAACTTGGAAAACGCTTAAACAAGGAAAGATGTACTTGCCGATTTTTTTTGTCCAAATAAGGACTTGCTGTAAATATGGAAACAAAGACAAATGTGACGGAGCTTAGGTCTGAAGAGAGTTTGTTAAAGAAAACTGGGAGTGCAGTACGTGTCATCATACGGGGGGGGGGGGGGTGTAGTATTCCCATGCCACGATGAATTAAATGGAGAACTCGCATACAAAGGAAGGGGGCGAATACATTAATTTAACTATAAACTGAAGACTTTCCAATTCACGGTAATTTAATATTAAAATTCCGAGTTCACGATAAATGGAAGTCCTTGTTCACGACGATCGGCTCATACCCCAAACTTCACGAAAAATTACTTTCCTTATTCCGTACACGGTGAAATGAAAAAACCCATTCCCGCGGAACGGAAATTACCCCCCCCCCCCCCCCACCCACACACACACACACTATAAGATCCATGATATTTAAGATTTATAATATTAAGATTAATAATAGAAGTTCCATGTGGAGGCGATCAATATTTACCGTACCTATGTTAGTGTGTCATGCTGCAACTTGAACCATTAGGCATATATCTTGAGACCCCAGGTCTTGAAATAACGACTTTCCTCACGCATGCTAGGCCTACATTTGGTTCGGATCACCTTTCCGTATTTGCATTTCGCAGTTTACTCTAAACTTGTTAACGCATGTCGCGGAAGAGCTCTTGCATTAAATATAATTAGAGTTATACCGAAATATGACGAATATATATATTCTGTTCAATCAGAATTCGTGCAACTGCAACATAAGCGTTATATATGCCTGATCCCGAATTAGCTAGGGGACAACTAAAGTCCTGGAGGACGAACCTTGCATAAGGTCAAGGTCTATTTTCAGGTAAAGATTTTTTGTTTTTTGTTTGACCTTAAAGATAACCTATTTGACATAGACGGGTCACGTCGAGCACCAATAGAGGATGGCCTACTGTCATGTTAAATTGTTCGCTTGCAGCGGTTATTAATGTAGATACCTTCAAGATAACGCACAGAAACATCCAAAGTTCACGAAGATAATGTGTCTTTATAGTTAGATATCGAGGTAAAGGTGTAACGATACTAAGAATGGTATAGGAAGCGCTTAATCGGACGGAAAGATTATCTGTTTGTGAAGAAAAATATTTGCGGCAACAAAATACAGTTAAAGGTTTCTTGAGAAACTTAATACACTGTTTTGAATGAAAATGGCGTATTTATATTCTGAGCATATACGTACAGATATATTGTATGCAATAAAAAACCCGGACATGTTGTTAATTTGTCATTGAGTTATTATGATTAAATTCAAAAATCATAACGTAAGTGAAAAAATCCTGTATGAACAGCTTTAAAGCGAGCTTGAGTACTAATTACATGACGCAAAAGTCCTGAGAATTGTGAGATAATAAGTCTTACGTGGGAGATATTAAACAAGGATACTTAATTCCTGTCGGGAGTGTACCACAACAAACAATTATAGTTCTTAATTAGAAAACAGTTCTATTTCGGAGTTAAGGATATAATTAAGGATTCTTCAAGTGCTAATAAGAAGGTTACATTATAACAATTCCAAATACGAGATGCCGACAGATAATATAAACAAAAACATACCACACGTGCAGTGGCACTGATGCGCTTTTCAGATAGTTCATTTATGCAGTAATTTGCAACAGTAAAGGTGCAAGTTCAATTAGCCCTATTTATCGTGGCAGTGGAACCTTTGCAATGAATGAATAAAATATCAAACGTATGCATTGCTTGATGGAAAACAGACAATATAGACGATTGTATTACGAACTGGTTCAACGCGAAGACCCTTTGCCTATTTACCGCGATCCGTTATATCAGTCGAATTCCTGGCCTCGCGATATCACCATTAACGTGTTTTTTTCGCGCCCAACTTTAAATTGTCCTAATCTTGGACATTTGATATTGCTCTCCCGAATTCTTGAGGATTCGCGACCCCCCTCCCCCCTCCCCCCACCCATCATAGACTTGAAAACGTTATCTGTCATTTTCCTCAATACCGGCTATCAGTGCCTGACTGATATCTTGTTTTGATGGTGAGCACACTATAATTATACCCTCAACCAAGCACTCATTTAGCCGATATTGCATCCGCTATTATTTGACTCATTTATTAACTTAAAAAAGAAATCTTAACGAAGATATGCACCCATACAATACAATAATAGCGGGAGACGCAACATATAAATATAGGCTTCTAGATCGAAACTATTTCGACTGTTATAAATTGGGTAATCCGCAACATCGTAGCGTTGGCAGGGCCATGTTGGAAATGATCGTGATCCTGCTCTGTGTGGGAAGTAGGGTCAGCGAACAAAATGTGCCACGTGACCGCGCTATCGGGCTACAATCTCCGCGTTCGGCTATATAATATAACGGCTGCATTGCCGGGATGAGGACACCTAAAAACTAAAGCTGTTATGACTCCATGAACGTGTGATCAATGATCGAGGTCAGTGAGTTTGAATATTGATCCATTATCATCAGAAATCCTTTTTATCGATCTGTTTGTTCTCGGCAACTTATTTCTTCCGAGACTATCAAATAAGCTAAATCAACAGTTTTGAAAATATCAATTCAAAAATAATATACGTAATATAATATATGTATGTTTCTCCTTAGACCGTCCTTTCAGCATGATTTTCAGCATAGTAAAAAGAAGGGGGTTGGGGCGGGGGGGGGGGGGGGCATGCACATCTTACATGGCATACAGCTACCATTGCAAAAAGGCATCTGATACATGGGCCGATACGTATATATAAGCCAAGCCAAGTGTCGGTCTTGATCTCGATTATTGGGGCCAGGTGACATTTAAATCTTCTTTCATCAGATTGCACTCTATATTTACTGTTCCAAACACTGTTCTTATGTGCCAGAGTGTGTCTACCAGATATCACTAAATAGGATTCCAATTAAAACGATAATCGAGGAAAGTGAAGATGAAGACGAAACCTGCTCTTCGCGAAGCATATGGACAATATGTATATATAATGGAGAGAGAGGGGTGTGGGGGGGGGGGGGGACGCCGGCGCACAAACAGACACTATACAATTCCAGAGTGCCTTATAGAGGTATATATAAACACACTATATGAACATACGTGAAAATAAGTTCCAACAGTACAACTGCGGCTACAATATAGTTATATACTGTATCAGGAAGGATTGACTGTTGTTGAATTACATGGCTGTCCTGGCCTTAAAGTAATATATTCTGTATTACTTTGTGTTACCAACCTCTTCTCCATGTCAAATGAGAATATTCTGTCTTGAATTTAAATCCTGAAAGCCTGTGGGCTATCCGTAGAGAAGTAAATATATTCACCGGAGCAGAAGTTGGTGGCGGGCTTTATATCCCTGCGGGCCTGTTCGCTGTTCGGTATTCTGTTTGATGTCGACCTGGGTTCGTTTGGACGTCCGCGCGCGATTTTAATGAGCCGCGCAGTTTTATGTTGAAAATGTTGTTTAACAAACTCAAAGAGATATAAAACATATGCAACACAATTTTGAGATACTTTTAGTCTTGATTCTAAAATGTAAGAAATCTAAGATGGCGCATGTAAGTAGGCTGCTTAAAAATGCAGCCAGAATAGCAGAGCCGTTGTTTCCGATTTCCGAAATTTTGATCGTGATCTAAAATCTAATATGCACCTGTTTGTGTAATCATTTGTTATATGGAAAAAAAATTGACACGAAAAGGCAAAAGGTTGTCGGAATCGGGATCACTGGCGGCTCTAGGCAGGATCGATGACTCGTGGAGGCCCGTTTTAAATGCAAATTGAATAAATCAATTTTAGTTTTTGTCGCCTCACCCCTCACGTTTTTGTTGTGACTGTCTACCATGCATTTGGTGCCAAATATTGTTTTCGATTAGAATAAAACACAATCGTTGCTAATTTGACTCCGTTTTAGGCCAGAATGTCCCAAAACAACGATAGACATGCTCGATTATGATGACGTAGTACACACTTTCCACAATACATTTGGACCTTGATGCTATGTCTTTCTAAAGGACCTCGTCTTGAAAAGTGTATCATTCTGACGGAACTCGACTCGTGCGAACCCCCTGAATCAACAATGCTGTTTGATGACGTAGTACACAAGAACGCACATTTTTCAATCTACCTCTACTAGTCTGATAGAAATTGTCTTTAGAATCATTTTTCGGGGAAAAAGGGGGGGGGGGGGAGGGGGGGTCTTCAACTGGTCATACAGCAAAATTGCCTCCGAGAAACCGTCGTCACGTCACGTTATTCACGTCACGTCACCCCATCACTTTCGGTTGTTTACTGTCCATAAATCTTGTATTCATGGACTTACTTACATAGGACCGACTTTAAGCCCTTCGCACGCAGTGGCAGGCTAAATAAGTCAAGTGGCTACGGCCCGCGTTTCCATGTTGTAGCCAGCTGTTTCTTAGGATCTTTCTTTGGGTGTGCCCTAGGCAAATTGTTGCAGGAAGAGTCCTTTAATAACGCGCTGGTACTGATGTGATCTTTCTCATTGCCAATCCCAGCATCTTCATCAAACATGGAACGATGCGAAAGGGCAAGAAGACTTCACTTCTAATCGATATCGGAGCTCTGGAACAATCGATCAGGCAAGAAAAGGGATTCAGATGACGACCAGGGACATTGCGGTTCTCTCCCCGTTAAGGCAGTGTGAACAGATCAGGCCGGGGACGATCGGCCACAGAGCAAGATGAAAACATCACCCTGTCATATTGGTCCTGCGTAATCAAATGCGGTACCCTGGGTTGGTCTATGCGCAATATACTAATGATCATTGGATTATAGAGCAGAGCTTAATCCCCGCTGCTGGTAACTACCAAAGCCCTCTCTCATAGGGCCCCTGAGGGGGGGTAGCCATGTCGCGTGTCGATTTTAAGAAAAGGTCCATGTCGCGTGTCGATTTTAAGAAAAGGTCCATGTCGCGTGTCGATTTTAAGAAAAGTTCCATGTCGCCGTGTCGCTAAGTCTTATGTCGCATGTCGATTCTAAGACAACCCCAATGTCGCGTTGTCGATTTTAAAAATCGCCGTGTCGCCGTGTCGAAAAAGCCCCTCTGGGGCCCTTCTCATGCAGGCCAAGATTAACACTACGATATCATACTTTCTATCAATAAATGTGTACATTTTTGAAGCACAACCCACCGTTATTAAGGGGAGACAAGTCTATCCCGCCATGGGAAAGCCATGCCACTGGTGGCAGTTCCTCCATGGACCGCACATTTTAGCCCTGGCATCGTGATGTCATTATATATTCAATATTCCTAATTTTACGGCACGTTTCTATGGCATGCAAAAACTGACCTGTTTTGTTCATGATTTTTCTCCTATGACTATAACATGACTACCAGAAGTATTCTTACAGTAAATGTCATCCTGTTATATAGATTAAAATATGTTGTTTTGTCCGAATTTAATGTTATATTGCTTAATCATTTCGTTACTATATTATAGCGCGTTGAAGAAGCTTAGGTATACCTTTTGACGGTAAACAATAGTCGTGGTGTTCTGATGACGTAGTATCACCACATGATCTCAGGGGTCATTGGCAAAGTTGAACCCATGTGTGTACAAAACGGTAGACTACATAATACACAAAACGGTTCATGACAGGAGCCATGGCTTCCTATGCGTTGGAATGTGTCTACGGCCACAACAGTGACAACATTCCTGTTGCATGTAATATAATATTCTTCATGCCATAGCGCCATGAGATACACCATATCCACTTGCAAGATTATCACATGTATAAATGCTGCGTGAGAGGCATATCTCTTCCTCGTCCCTAATTTCGTCTCTTCATCTGGTAGTCCAAAAGAAAAGGGAGTTAATGAAACAGCGGCCATGATTTTGCCAGTTAAGAGAAGCCGTGGGCCAACATCGTAGGCATATTATATTAATATATCTAAGACTTGTAACAGAGCAGGTAAGGAGTACGGTTACTCGTGTGACGTCATATGTTGGATGATACTGCCCTGATCAATCCGCCCCAAACCATTCGCATCTTGGTTTCATATGAACAATTCGTGTCTATTCGCTGACATACGCGATTCCGCAGTATTCAGCCACGATCTTTGTTAATTCTAATCATAAAAAAGTGTGGGCATTGAAATATGCCTAATGTGTATGTGACCGGAAGTGATAAATTGCTTGAGCATGGGAGCCGACCACAGTAACCGTAACAGGGTCATGGGTATAAGGCGCCACATATTCGTATCGCTTTCATCATAAATAGTAACTCAATTTATATTTGGTAACACGATAACTATAAAATCGAGATTTTCTTGAAATTGTGTTCCAGTCAACGAAAGGTTTGCGCAGCTCGATCGTGACCTTGTAACGTGATTATGGACAAGACCAGCAGGAGCCCAAACGCACCTAGCGCATGCGTGCTTGCATAGGTAAACAGTGGAAATTTCCATCACGCGGTCACCGCGTGACTGACTGCGTAAGGCAGGCTAAATTTAGCTCTCGTAAGCGTCAACACATCGTGAGCGCCTAGCGACTAACCTTAGCTCGTGAATGCCCAGTGCGCAGGCTGTGTGTGGTAGCGTGTTCGATTTGCTACGTCGATGCTGTCCAAAGCGCAGCGCAAAGGCAAGATCGTCGTGCAGAGCAAGCTGCGCCTAACGCTACAGCTCAGCGAGCGACGGATCGTCAACGGACAGAGCGGGGAGGCGTAAGTAGGCCACCAGTGAATATTGGCGAGCAGCCCGCAGGTTTAACGGAGAGGTCTCGTGCAGATGTGCAATACGCTGCGTTGAATGGGTTGGCTGACAGACTGAAGGCGGGGTGGGCAGATCTACCATCTGCTGTTGGGAGATCCAAGCGTAGTATGTGGTGGCTATTCGCAATGCGTACGCGTCGGGTTATATATTGTGAGGGGATAAATTGCGTGCGTAAACGAGGCAAGCTGTTGCCGCAGTTTGTAGCTGGGCTACCTATTTAAATAGCTACGGTAGTCCCGATAGATCTATGGCCCAACCAGAAACAGACGAGAAAGAGTAAGGTTACGATGTTATGCTACATATGGACCATATAACTTAGGGTGTCTTCTCCTTTGTTGAAGCTGCACCACACCATTCAAGGTCCATGAACGGTTATCTTGACCCCTTCTCGAGGTCACTGGCAATATGGTGACCAATATATAGGATGTTCGACATGCATAATAGTAAAAACACGGGGTGTCTCTATACAAAACCTAAACGAATGCATCCTAAAGTCTAGAGAATAATGATAACCACAGGCGCCCTGAGTCGTTGATAATCGCACCACAAGGGTGCACAAAGGCCACCATATGGTCTTATTAGTAATTACACGGTGGCCTTGACCCTTTTGGTGGTCTTGTCAACACAACTGAGGGCCTGTGGTGTTACCCAAAGCATACCTCTACTCCACGCTACAGCGAGGCTATTGACCAAAGGAATGTCTCTATTGACCTAGATAGGTCTATCTACTGAGTCATACGGTTGTTTATTGATCTAGACGGGTATTTATATAGACGAGTGTTGGCCGGCGGGTATATGGGCTGACCTGAGTGTTTCTAACTATCTAGACGAGTGTGCCTTTAGAAACTGGCGACGAATTTCTACTGACCTAGAGTATATATCTGTTGACGAATTGTTGCCTGACCTAGGTGGCCGTCTTAAAGACACAAACGAGATGGGAGATAGACCGAGACAGTTGACATAGACCGAAACCAGAGTTGATATAGATCAAGGTAAGACTTGACATAGACTGAGATCATAATGGATCAATAGACCAAGCCAAAAGTTGATATGGACCGATACAAGAGTTGATATAGACCGATACAAGAGTTGATATATACCGAGATAAGAGCTGATATAGACCGAGATAAGAGCTGATACAGACCGAGACGATAGTGGATATATAGACCAAGCCAAAAGTTGATATGGAACGATACAAGAGTTGATATAGACCGAGACCATGGTGGATATATATACCGAGACAAAAGTTTATATGGACCGATACAAGACTTTATATAGACCGAGATAAGAGTTGATATAGACGCGTTGCAAATGACTTAGATTGGGGCTTCTAGAGACGTGCATATGCTCGTATATGTCGTGATCGAGGATTTTCATTAATCATCAACTGAGTAACTGAGCCCCCCCCCCCCGCCATGCTTACCCTGATAGGCGTTTTAGAGACCTAAACGAGGGTTGGTAGGCTATAGACGGATGTCTTCTTGTGTAAATCACATATCTCTTAATTATTAACAGTTGGTACTTACACTATCAGATATAATGTCCAGTACGTTTGAGAAAAAGAGTTTTTAAAGTGCTCTAGATGGAAAATTGCTGTATGAGCAGCATTAATTGAGCACGCTCTGTCTGCAGCGATTGCAGGCCTAGAAATAACTGTTCAAACCACTAGAAAAGTTATTTCCGCTACTTAATACTTGTACACACTTTTCTGACTGACGATGTGGATACTTTAATTAACCGAAACGAAAATTAAAGTAATAAGTGAATATTCAATAATTTAGTGTAAATTGCTGCTTGTTTCAACTAGCGAAGTGGATACTTTAATTAGCAGAAACGAAAATTAAAGTAATAAGTGAATGTTCAATACATTTAATGTAAATTGGTGCTTGTTGGCGTAATTTAATAGACATCCAGTCCACGAGAAGGTGGCGTGTGCAGGATCCCCACTACTATGCCAATGATTGTATGTGTAAAGTTTAAACTTCCGTACGGCTAAACTCAAGAAGTCGCGAGTGCAGTGGTATTAACACATTACCCAATCAGGTCGACGTCACAAAAGCAATGCATCAGCAAATATCAACTTTTAAGATTTAAATTATCATGAGCATATTCTGCAGGTAAAATTACGTGATTATACAGTGGTCCCTGCATTATACGGTCCCTCCATTATACGACTCCCTCCGTTATACAGGCTTTTCACCATGCACGGAACACTTTTACATGTTAACTAAACGAACAGCCCATAGTCTAATCCCATTGTTAGGCAGTCGAGTCGTACCTGATTGGCTCTGAACAAACAAGACCCCGTGTTATCCGGCTGGCTGTTAAGACGCCGGCGCAATAGTGTCATTGTTATTCACGCCTTTTGGGTAAATCTGATCCACGTACGGTTATCTAAGTAATTGAATAAATAAATAATATCTTAATATGTCAATAACCAATGCCTGGAGGGTCTAAGCCTGGCGTATCAATGCTATTTAAACGGCACAGAGCTGTTGACCTGTTTATCAGATCGTTGGAGTGGGTTAAACTCATTCAAGATTAAGATCATTCAAATGCCAATCTATCATGAATAGGTGAGAGCCAGACATGTTAATTGATGTTTGATTGGCTAAGCATGTGTATCGTCGTTCGATATTCGCATCTTATGATGCTTGAACCTAGACAGCTCATGTGAGGGAATCCCTTTATTTTGTGACTCCCTCCGTTATGCAGTCTATTCAGGCTGCCAGGACAGAAGTCCTATAACGCAGGGACCATTGTATGTTCCAAAGACTTCAGAAAAAACATGAAAAATTTGCTGTATATATAACTTTCATATAAATTTAAATATGCAATGAAGATATATCGGTCTATATAGTTGTTACCATGGGCCTGACTGATAACAAATAAACTGAAGTAAATAACCTGAAGTAAATAAATCGAGCTTCAACAGGACATATTGCATTACGCGTTGTGCCGGCAGTTATCAGGTTATAAGGCTTGTGATACGACGCGTTCCTAACATAACGCATCAGAAGCTGCATAGATTTCAAATTTACAGTTTATCATAAGACAGCGCGAGTGATGCATGCTATAATGTCAGGGGCGGACCTAGGAATTTGGAAACGTGGGAGGGGGGGGGGGGGGGGGTGACTAGGGGGCAAAGGGGGGCAAAATCGACTTTTGAATTAACATTCCTTAAAATCCCCTTTGCATCCCCTTAAACACCCCCCCCCTATTGAATCCGCCTCTGGGTTACATCTACAAAATGGAGTCTTTCAAGTTTGCAAGTCCAACCCCCCCCCCCCCCTTGATCCGCCCCTGAATGTACAGGTGGTACAAAGGCATTACTGCAGTGTGGCGTTGTATGTCTAGTTATTACCGTGTATATCTGACTAGGCAGTAAGCGTTTTGTCAACCAAAATATTGAGCCAAACTTTACATGCGACTGTGTATATAGATATTTGATCTTCGACACATTATTCAGACATTTACTGTTATGAGAGACAACAGGTCCGTGACAGTAGGCCTACATGTGACTGGGTTGTGGGGAAGTTGAAATTGTCGGCCACTTTATCTATTATGGACACTTTTTCTCGTCAAAATCTTCTCAAAATGCCGGTTAAAGTGCATATATTGCAATCATGCATTTCTGCCCTCACAAAACCCTAAAAACATGCCTTATATCGATATCTTATTACATGGGTGTGGAAGAGAGGAGAGGAGAAAGTGTCGCTGTCGCATTTTTGAGAAACAACAAAAACTGGATCGGCAATTCTTGGTGACGGAATTTGGATGCCAAACTTGGATGGCTGTCGATTTTTCAAAACGGCAATATCGCGTGTAGCCATTTATATACCCCTTCTAGACCCCTAGAAAACCAATTTATTCAGTATTTGACCAAAAAAATCCCTTTAAAACCCATGTGCTTACAATAGTTGCTCACAATAGTTTCCGTTCTCTCTGAATATAGCATGTGTCTCCAGAGAACGTTTCGTCGTCGATACGAAACAGCCCACCCTTCTGTGGTGTAAACCACACTCGTCTGGAGACGTATACTCGCGCGGTCTCCTTCAAAATAATCATTTAAAAAAACATGCCCTCTTAGGACGTACCACGTTAGGCCTCTGACTATGACAATTTGAGAATGGTGATTCCAGATGATGCGCAGGCTTACACGTAGACAGGCCTACGTGGGATGTGCCTGCCCGGGCTTGATTGGTGTAAAATGTTGCACGTCACAATTTCCGCTTCCTGTGCGACTGAACGCTGACTGTCCCACGTAGGCTATACACGAATTCTTTGCGCAACACAATAAAAAAGAAACTTAAGTGCATAGCGCCTCACTCCACTAGCTACCACCTATCTGGTTGACAATGGCCAGATTCCTTGCATCGTGCACGTGGGGTACATGAGGCGTAACCTGCCATCGCCCAACAACAGGTGGAAGGTCAATGGGTACACCCCAAGGTGCAGCCAACAACCATTGATAGTGGCCCATGTTCGCAGCAGCATGACCACTGCGTAAGGTAGATGCATAGATTACATTTTTTTCAGACAAACTTCTTGACATTTTTTCAACTTATAGTACTGTGTATCCAAAACGATAAAATAAGATAAAAAAGATATGTCTTCTACCTACTTTTCTCTCAAAATGACGTTGAATATGTAGGGGGTCACATCTAATTTTATAATGGCCGTCAATGGAGAATTTTGGAATTTCGACACGAAATATTCAACAGAAAAAAAACGGCTCAGACAAAGTTAATAAAAATTTGTCTGTAACAAGCCTGCTCCTTATTTGTTCAAATAAGAGAAAAAAATATAGTAACATATAGGTCTAGCATACGTCACAGATAGTCAGGATTCCAGTATGTGCAGATATTTTAAACTCGTCCTTAGCCCTATATTCGATATGAGGAACAATACCAATACTAAGTCTTCTGGTGGACACTTCTGAAACCCCATGCATTTCTCTGCGCCATAACACCGGTCCATGCAGACTGACTCCAAGACCGGGCCCAGTGGCCATGCAATCTCTCAGACTGATTAACGAACTTTACCGTCAAAATTTGTTAAACTTTGTTAAGGAGGTTCCCGGTATCACTGTGGCGCCATCTGGTGGACTATGCCGCTGCGATCTGCCGATAAGCTGGTACCGCCGCTCATACTCATACTGTCTGTGACGTATGCTAGACCTATATGTTACGCAAAGAGAGACAGGGAACCAGACTACCTGCGCAAGAGCCAGGCGCCCAGGGGTGGGTCCATTGCGGATCGGCTAGAAGACATATTTTTCATTCGTTTGGGCCATCACAATGACGAAAATTTGTTACGACGGGACAACACGGCGAAGAACCTAGCGTTTGTCTGCATTTCCTACGAAAACGAGGCATTATGACGTCACACAGATTCTCCCAGGTGACAACGTTGGTATAAACAGTAAATTTACAAAGAGTGTAGAAACATTTTGTCTTGTCATGATCAAAATACGAAAACATTCAAATGCTCTTGTTTTACCTTTACTATATGATTTAACATGTTTAATGACGCATCAGTGTGTTCTTACACCATTTACTGTACAGTTTGATAGCGGAACGAGTTAGGCCTATGTCGACCACTTGCTATCGCCAGCTTTGTTACCGCGGGGGCGTGACGTCAGTGGCTGTTCAAGGAATCAGCGAAAGCCCGGATGCAGAGCTAAATTTAGAACGCTATCTTCAGCCTTCGAGTATTTTGAAGAGAGATTTTTCCTTGCATATTCCAAAAGTTCTGCGATTCATCGCCTCTACCAGAGGCGGATCTAGGAATTTTCCAAGTGGGGGGGGGGGGGGGGGGGTTGCTCTCTGAAAAACTTGCGACCGGGGGGGGGAGTGCTCTTTGGCTAAAACTTGCGACAGGGGCTGGGGGGGGGGGGGGGGGGGCGCTGCTCAGAGAGGCCGATTTAACAGTGTATGTTCAGGTTCCCAAGGGGGGGGGGGTTGCAACCCCCCTAACCCCCCCCCCCCACTGGATCCGCCACTGTCCACATATTTTAACGCATACCTCCTATAACCATGTTTAGTGAAATGAGATCCATAGTCCTTAAAATAAACATGGGGAAAATTGGCTGGTAGCTGATTATGCATTAACATGGAGCACGTGTGTTTGTTTGGGACCAACACAAGTTTCGCGGCCCGATCGCGTGAACCGCGAGACTTTAGTTTTGGGGACAAACAAAGACACGTGCTCCAGGTTGAAGTATAGGCATATAAGTCAATTTCTTTCCAGGTTTCGGAATATACAAGGAAAAATCCGTCTTCAAAACACTCGAAAGCTAACAATAACGTTCTAAATTTAGCCCTGCAACCGGATTTTCGCGAGTTCCCCAAAACAGCGAGTGACGTCACAGAGTTTCACGTGCCTCCGCTGTAACAAAAATGGCGAGAGCAAGCGATCGACTTAACCATTCCGTTGTCATTAAACCACATGGTAAAGGTAAAATAGGATCAGTTGGGTGTTTTTGGATCACGAAAAGACAGTTTCTTCTTTCTTTGCAAGTTTCTGTTTGAAGCGTTGCGCCAACGTTGTCACCGAGGAGAATCCGTGTGACGTCATGATGCCTCGTTTTCGTAAATGGAAAAAAACGTTAGTTTCTCAGTCGTGTTGTCCCGTCGTAACAAATATTCGTCATTGTGATGGCGCAAATAATATTCTTAATCATATCGCTAGGCCTTCTGCAATAGACCCACCCCTCGGTGCCTGGCTCTTGCGCAGGTAGTCTGTGAAACTGGCCCCAGGTTCCCTGTCTCTATCTTTGCGTAACATATAGATCTACGCAACTAAATCCCGGTGCGGGTCGTACTTTCGTACCTTCGGGTGTTCGACCGACCCTCCCTCCCCCCCCCCTTCACACATTCACCTGGGGACGACAATCGTTGTGTACCACGTGGCTTATGACGCGAGGTTACTTAGGTTAAGCTTCTGCCCCAACCAACTTTAACATCATAAAATCCTCGGATAATTGAACCATAAGACGTACGATTAAAATACTGTCAAATAGTACTTTTCGTTGTCTCTGAGGTTGCCATAATTTACGTGCTGGATAAAGCTACTGAACATTTTTTTTTTTTGTAATATGAAACTACCCATGCAGCCATTTTTTATGATTGTGTGATTGTGAAACTGTAAGAGACACTTTCCCACACGAGATGAACCAGTTTACCCGAAAAAAAACTGTTATTTAGTGCTACAAACTCGAAGTTGAACAGGTTTGTAACCAATTGCAAAAGAAGAACGTTGGCTGCTTGAATTACTGACTAACCCCTTTAAGTTTAAATATCTTCAAAACAGTTTATGGTGCGAATAGACGATTTCCACAACGCATGCGCATTACAGACGGTTTCCGTAGTTGTGGGTGAAGGCCGCAGCCAGTTGTCACGCTTTCATTAAATAAGCTGATATGATATACTGATTTTACCGATTTTATATATTTTACTGATTTGATATATTTTACTGATTTGATATGTTTTACTGATTTGATATATTTTACTGATTTGATATAGATCTATGTTACTGGTTGGATATAGATTTATGTTACTGATTGGATATAGTTCTTGGTTACTGATTGGATATAAATCTGTGTTACTGATTGAATATAAGTCTTAGATCTTATTGATATAGATCTATGTTACTGATTTGATATGTTTTACCGATTTGATAAATGACGTCATGGCAATGCCTTATATGACGTCATATAGCAACGTTTTGTCGTTGTTATGTCAACTGCAAGTAAACAAATTTTGGGTACAAGGAATTGCGAAGAGCTCTTAGGATTTATGAAAATTAAAGTCAGCATCAGCAAAGCCAAAGGAGTAAAGCGCTGTAAGTCGTTAACATAGGTAAGAACATTTGCCATTATAATCTGCCAGACAACTACACGGAGGGCTGTGTAACAAATTCCCCCCTTACAAGCTTTTGATAGATATTTTCGTGAGGCGGACTCAAAATTTTAATTTATTTTCATTATGAACGAGGTTTTGCGTCATTCTTATAGACTCTTATCAACCTTGGATACCAGGTGATTATGTCACTAATAATTTATATATATTTATATTATTTAATAACTTCTATTAACGGTCTATTTTTCGAAAACAGAGTTCGTGCTAATTGCAAATTTGTCTTAATTAATGAAAACTCAGTTTTTTTGACAAATCTTTTACTTGAGAGGTTCAGATCATACTCATTGATTGAAATAAATAGGCCAACGAAAGAGTATAGGCCTATATGTCACACTCACCCAGAGGGCGTTTGTGATTAAAACTTGTCCGCGACGTTTTGTTTATAAGGCCTACATTGATTTGCATTTTACGTTCAATATACAAGTTATAGGTTTGAATGAAAGAATGCCTCGAAAAAGGGAATTTTGTCGACTCTCGCCTAATGATAATATGACAAAAGATATCTTTTGCTTGCCAGTTAATTCCACCGCTTCATTGCACTGATTTAGGGATGCTACGTAGGCTCCAGACAATGCATTTTAGTGACAAAAATAGATTAACATAAGGGTTAATTGGCAGAAGCTGGGGTGGGGGGGGGGGCACGTTCATGATTGACGACATTTGGCGACACAAGCTCCAAGTCTATTGCAACCTGAAAGAAAATGCCTATCTTAGATGAAAAGGAGCAAGCAGACCATGACGAACACCGTGCACTCTGTTTATGAAAGATTCGTAAACAGCAATTTCCAGCTTCCATAATGAACAGATTTGTTAAACATTAAAGGGGTGTAGCCTACATTCTGATTTTGCACAATGATACAGTCTACCTATAGGGCCCCAGAGGGGCTTTTTCGACACGGCGACACGACGATTTTTAAAATCAACAACGCGACATTGGGGTTGTCTTAGAATCGACATGCGACATAAGACTTAGCGACACGCGACATGGAACTTTTCTTAAAATCGACACGCGACATGGCTACCCCCCCCCCTCAGGGGCCCTACCTATACCAGTCTAGGAAACAAAATTTGCAACATTCTAACCCGTTGCATTTTGTGACATAGGCCCTATTGGGAAACTTACCGGAGATAACCGGTGGTCTGACGATGTTGCAAATATGTAGGCCTATAGGTCTGTAGTATAAATATAGGCTAACCCCTGCACCAGGCTGCTAAGAAATGTTATGAACTTACCGAACTTACATTGTGCCGTCTTAGGTCTCATACAAATATAGGCCTATTATTTTGCACGTTTGTCCCACTCAAAGCATGTCTTTTTATTTGTGCAACCATATATAAGTTACCATCCTAGTGCTAGTATAGGACGTAGGATGAGACGGGGAATATGTTACAATGACGTCACAATAACGCGGGTATTAATGCTATTTATATTAATACCGAGATTAGATAACTTTGTGAAACATACCATACACCTTGCCACAACATGCCTAACTATAAAAGTAGAAAATGGAACCATTTTCTGGACAGCTAATTTTTGACATTGATGACTCCATGCTACCCTAAAGTTAACCATCAACCCCCTGGTAACATGTACTTGTGCTATGTCGGTGTAATCCTTTACCCCGTTTATAACCCGCGCCTATCACCCGATTGTTCCCCAATTTATCCCCCGGGGGGTCATTCTCTTTGGGAGCATTCACCCGAGGGGCTTGGCGGTCTTTTAAACCCCGCCAGCCACACTGCTGGCCCGCGAGCCCGCGCTTTCCACGGCCCGGCGGTTGTGGCTGCGGTGTGCGGTGTGATAGCCACTTCTGATGGCCCGGATGTGTCCGTAGTGCCCCCGGCGGCCGCCATGTTGAATATTGGTGCACACAAAGCGGCTGACCCACCGCCTGATGACTGGCGCGCCTTGCCGCTCAACCGACTGGCTGGGAGAGCACATCGATTGAATGTTTACTTCGAGTTTTAACCCTATTTGCGGCACACGAGAAAATATACGCTGACTGTCCATACTTCTAATCATGGCAGTGTAAAAGACAAACGTCCAGTAAGTGACTGTAGAGATTCTTTTCGAGCTTTGATGAAGTAAAGCTTTTAGTTGTTGTAGTTTGGGTGTCGGTGCCTGTGTGTGCAGAACGTTCACGCCTGTCCTATGACTAAAATGTACACTGACCGTGTACCTATCAGTAAGGTCAGACGGGGGAGGGAGACAGTGCCTTCGATGCGTACATTCTACCTGGGGCATCTCTGGGACATACATAATTTGTTTAGACGATATCTCAAAAGGTAGACAGTGTCAGTGGTTAAAGCGGCAGACAGTAGTTACAAAAGGGCCACCACCATTCTGTACCCTCCCTCCCCGACCTGGGCTGCCAGGGTCTTAGACTTAGTGCTTGGCAGTGGTTGTACTGGTGGTTGACGGGCGGTGGCAGCACTGGCACTGATGTTTTTATGCATCATTCATATATTGCAGGTCAAGATGAAACAGATAGGCTACTCTTATGTAAGTTAACACAGGGAAGCCTCTGAAAAACTTTATCAAGTTAATAAAACTGGTAAGCTTACAATTTTTTATTGAGTAAAATATTTTATTTGCCAGATAGATCTAAGCTTATCTAAGCTTACTTACCAACCTGCAAAGTGCAGTAAGCTTACAATTTAAATTTTTTTTCAAACTCTGTACAAGCCATGGTAAGCCATGGTGAGCTTGCAAGAGAATGCAAGAGTTTAGCCTTTACATTTAGGCTGAGTTTCAATTGCCAATTTTTTTTAAGGTCAGTGGCTATTATTAGGATTATATAGATCTGTGACATTTTTACTATTATAACATTAAAATATTGATATTACCAGTGGTATATCCAATTAATCGTGCTATTATCTGGTGTTTATATTGCTTAAGAGTTCTCTGTGGTAGATATTTCATTGCTTTATCGCTGAACAGTCAGTATCCAAACGACCAAAGAGAGAAATGTGAAAATATACTTGCAGAACTTATATTACAGTAATTGAAGTCATTAATGTTTTAACTTATCTAATGTGATATAGTAGTCAATGTTATAAAACTACTAAAGCAAGACTATAATTACATCACCAGCTGATCCCATATATAATGCGGGAACTTTTCTAAAACATAATATTTAAAGCTGCTTTCCAAGATTTGTATGCCAACCGTAAGCCCAGGTAATTTATATAGTATAACTTACAATAAACTTGATTGTATCATTCTGCAACTTCAGAAACCCAATAAACATTGCCGTTTCAGCTGTGATATGGCAAACCTCTCTATACCGAGACACTGCAGAACTCTGTTGCTGTACTGCTACTTATTACAAACCATTGCAAAGCTCAAAAAATAATGTTTACCATTACAAACCTGTGGTTAATTGATATCAAGGACACTATTTGGCAGCCTGGCATGCATTAAATATAGACCAAAGAAATTGTAGATGATTTAAGGGCAGATTTTTATTTGTATTTATTTTTGGTGTGAATAAGCTTGATAAGTAACTTAAATAATTGTATAAAACTATGGCATATATCACTTTAACACATCAAAGTAAATATCGGTAAGTGTTACCATTTCATCTACCAGTAGCAGTGGTTTAATATTGGTGAATCTGAGTCTGCATGGTTAATGTATATGCATATAAACTTGCAGCCTTCAAACAAACACATTTGTTTGCACACTGTAAATGTCAGGTTTACTGACAAAATAAATCTATAGCAAAGTGACATTAAATCTGTATTTTTCAATTACCATTATTGTTATTTGTCCCACAAAATCAATTCCATCTGAAGTGTAGACCCCTGCCCTCCTCCATTTGGATAATTGGATAGGCCACAAATAAATAGCACAGTATATTGACTAGCTCCACTATGGTTTCACCATCAATAGTGAATTACAGGTACCTGCAAATGCTTCCACCCTCACAGCTAGATTATCTGATTGTCAGCTGACTGTCATTTAGTTTGGAAAGTTAGGATTATTAATAACATGGTTAGTTAGTGTGGAGTGTGGGCAAGAATGATTTGATAGAAAAAATTTCTTCTACAAACATTAGGAAATAATAGAAATTACACTTGTGATGACGAATGAAGTAACAGATAGAGTTTTACCAACATATGACAAGTTTATTAACCTCATTAAATGGTAGATTCAAAATTGGCAAATTCATGAGAAGACTAGAAATGTGGGAATCAGGGAGAGATGTAACCGACTGCCCGGGACAGTTGAATTACAGGGTCAGGCAGGTCAGACTACTGGTTGTATGCCAGACGGGGCAGGTGAAGATTTAGGCTGCGATCTCTCGCTATTTAGCAATTTATGCTGAGCAAAAAACTTACAGGTGTTGATCAATGTGAACAATAACTGCATGGTAGCTTTCGTTTTTTGGCCTGACAATATAACATCGAACAACTGTGCGCTCAGTCATAGGCGCTCACATTTCAGAACATGACGTTGCTGAATCGTCGAAATCCTTGCAAATAACACAGTAAATAAGTTGTTTATTAGTTGTATCAACATTGTTGTTTCTCAATTTGCTAGGACAGGGGGGCAGGTGAATCTCATCACCACATACCCGACAGGCGGCATCTAAAGTTAATGTCTGTCCCTGGGGATAGCATAAAAGGATAGATAAACTTACTAAAATAGGATACAAATGTCAGGAGAATATCATGGAATATAGTATTAAATATAACACCAAAAAGATTGAGATCTGAGAGAATGCATGTATGAAATCAACAATGACCGATGGGTTATACATGATAAAGTGATGAATAAACCACCAACAAATGTGTTAAAAATCATAGCAGAGGACGACAGGAATTGGTAGTACATGTGTCAAAATATGATTAAAACAAGAGAAGATTGAATATATGTGAGTAAATTGTGAGATATGTGCACATGGGAATCACAATTTACAAGATGAAACAAAGATGGAACATCAGAACATGATTACAGTGTGAAATAGAGCATCAAGTTGGTTAAACAACATACAAGGTTAGGATGTCATATGTGTCTGATAGAGTGAATGTTTATCAAAACAAGATAATGGGATGAAAATAATAGAAGTTTAAAGTGTGAAGTGAAACAAAATGATAAGTAGGACAGCAACATTGATGAGAGTGCTTACAAGATTATAGAAATATTAAGTGTGAGATAGATAGAAGTGCTCAAAAAAGCTTGGAACATGGAGTATAGTTGACTTGATTAGATTGAGGTTTGGCAGCATTTCATTAAATATAATGAATGGGATCTGTATATGGATCATAATGGATTAATCAGGTTTTGTAAATAAAAAGAACCAGTGATGATTGAACTAAGCACTACACAGTTTGGTTTACTATAGATGGAAAACCCTAAAGGTAACGGCATCTGAGAGGGCAGTGACTTCGAGTGAATGCTTGGATAGACCAGGGGTGAAAACAATAACAAGTTGTAAAAGGGTAAGTTTAATATTTTTAGATAGAACAAAGTTGGTGGAATATATTTGGGGTGGGGTGTAGTGAGGAAGTTCAGGATATGGTCAAAAGCTCAGTAAAACGATAGATCCCTTGTGGGTGAGGTGGCTTGATGCGCTGGTAGAAATATCGAGGGTGAGGTTCAACGAAATGCCGACAGAAATTACAGGGGTGCGGGGCAACGAATTGATCTTTGGAACACCAGATGTGATGTGCAACAACAAGTGATGGCACCTCAATTGTGAGGAACGAAATGATGAATTGAGCAGTAGGATTGGGGTAAATCCAGACTGATTTGCGCCACTAATGCTTGCCGTAGAGGCGAATCACATCTCACGTGGCTGTTGAATCCAGCGTTATAGAAGCTGTAAGTTTTCCGTTCGGTCTAATAAGTCGGCCACCTGAAGACAGCGGGAGAAGTAGGAGGGGTGGACCTATCAAGGGGGGTCCAGAAGGGGATCGAAGCCACGAGGGGTCGCTGCAGGCGTCCTTTATGGCGGCGTGCAGCGTCTGTCGCCGACCACGACCCCGCGACGGCACCCGTCACCAGCCGCCAGGCTATTGATGTCAGACCTCTGGGTATCATTGATCGTTGCCAAGGCGACGGGCAGAAGGACATAGGAGGCGCGGTCTTTTGGCGGTAATTATGTTATTCATGTAACAAAGTTTCATGGCAAGCTGTTTTATGTGTCAGCACCAAGCGACATTGAACAGGTTTCTGGGTGGGGTGTCATCTGACTACACGAGCAGGTTGGGTATTATTGACTGGGTACGATCAGGGTGTTTTATTTGACTTGGCACGAGCAGGGGGTGTTATTTGACTGGGCACGAGCAGGGTGTGTTATTTGACTGGCACGAGCAGGGTTTGTTATTTGACTGGGCACAAGCAGGGTGTGTTATTTGACGGCACGAGCAGGGTGTGTTATTTGACTGGCACGAGCAGGGTGTGTTATTTGACTGGGCACAAGCAGGGTGTGTTATTTGACTGGCACGAGCAGGGTGTGTTATTTGACTGGGCACGAGCATGGTGTGTTATTTGACTGGACACGACCAGGGTGTGTTATCTGACTGGACACGAGCAGGGGGTGTTTTTTGATTAGGCACGAGCAGGGTGTGGTATTTGACTGGGCACAAGCAGGGTGTGTTATTTGACTGGGCACGAGCAGGGTGTGTTATTTGACTGGCACAAGCAGGGTGTGTTATTTGACTGGGCACAAGCAGGGTGTGTTATTTGACTGGGCACGAGCAGGGTGTGCTATCTGACTGGACACGACCAGGGTGTGTTATCTGACTGGAGACGAGCAGGATGTGTTATTTGATTAGGCTCGAGCAATGTGTTATTTAATCAGAACGAGCATGGTGTGTTATTTGACTGGACACGAGCAGGCTGTGTCATGTGACTTGACACGAGCAGGGGGTGTTTTTTGATTAGGCACGAGCAGGGTGTGTTATTTGACTGCACGACCAGGGTGTGTTATTTCACTGCACGACCAAAGTGTGCTATCTGACTGGACACGACCAGGGTGTGCTATCTGACTGGAGACGAGCAGGATGGGTTATTTGATTAGGCTCGAGCAATGTATTATTTACTCGGCACGAACAGGGTGTGTTATTTGACTTGGCATGAGCAATGTTTTTTTGACTTGGCACGAGCAGATTGTGTCATGTAACTGGACACGAGCAAGGGGTGTTATTTGATTAGGCACGAGCAATGTGTTATTGACTTGGCACGAGCAGGGTGTGTTATTTGACTGGACACGAGCAGGTGTGTTATTTGACTCTCAAGGGGGGTCCAGAAGGGGCTTGAAGCCACGAGGGGTAGCTACAGGCGTCTGTCGCCCACCACGACCCCGCAACGGCACCCGTCACCAGCCGCCGGGCTATTGATGTCGGACTGCTCGGCCTCTGGGTACCATTGATCGTTGCCAAGGCGACGGGCAAAAGGACATAGGAGGCGCGGTCTTTTGGCGGTAACTTTGTTATTCGTGTAACAACGTTGCGGCAAGCTGTGTTATGTGTCAGTACCAAGCGACATATTGAAAAGGTTTCTGGGTGGGGTGTCATCTGACTACATGAGCAGGTTGGGTATTATTGACTGGGTACGAACAGAGTGTTATTTGACTTGGCACGAGCAGGGTGTGCTATCTGACTGGACACGACCAGGGTGTGTTATCTGACTGGAGACGAGCAGGATGTGTTATTTGATTAGGCTCGAGCAATGTGTTATTTAATCAGAACGAGCATGGTGTGTTATTTGACTGGACACGAGCAGGCTGTGTCATGTGACTTGACACGAGCAGGGGGTGTTTTTTGATTAGGCACGAGCAGGGTGTGTTATTTGACTGCACGACCAGGGTGTGTTATTTCACTGCACGACCAAAGTGTGCTATCTGACTGGACACGACCAGGGTGTGCTATCTGACTGGAGACGAGCAGGATGGGTTATTTGATTAGGCTCGAGCAATGTATTATTTACTCGGCACGAACAGGGTGTGTTATTTGACTTGGCATGAGCAATGTTTTTTTGACTTGGCACGAGCAGATTGTGTCATGTAACTGGACACGAGCAAGGGGTGTTATTTGATTAGGCACGAGCAATGTGTTATTGACTTGGCACGAGCAGGGTGTGTTATTTGACTGGACACGAGCAGGTGTGTTATTTGACTCTCAAGGGGGGTCCAGAAGGGGCTTGAAGCCACGAGGGGTAGCTACAGGCGTCTGTCGCCCACCACGACCCCGCAACGGCACCCGTCACCAGCCGCCGGGCTATTGATGTCGGACTGCTCGGCCTCTGGGTACCATTGATCGTTGCCAAGGCGACGGGCAAAAGGACATAGGAGGCGCGGTCTTTTGGCGGTAACTTTGTTATTCGTGTAACAACGTTGCGGCAAGCTGTGTTATGTGTCAGTACCAAGCGACATATTGAAAAGGTTTCTGGGTGGGGTGTCATCTGACTACATGAGCAGGTTGGGTATTATTGACTGGGTACGAACAGAGTGTTATTTGACTTGGCACGAGCAGGGTGTGCTATTTTACTTGACGCGAGCAGGGTGTGTCATGTGACTGGACACGAGCAGGGGGTGTTATTTGATTAGGCACGAGCAATGTGTTATTTACTTGGCACGAGCATAGTGTGTTATTTGACAGGGCACGAGCAGGCTGTGTCATGTGACTGGACACGAGCAGAGGGTGTTATTTGATTAGGCACGAGCAATGTGTTTTTAACTTGGCACGAGCAGGGGGTGTTATTTGATTAGGCACGAGCAATGTGTTATTTACTTGGCACGAGCATGGTGTGGTATTTGACTGGGCACGAAGATAGTGAGCTATTTTACTGAACACGAGCAGGGTGTGTCATTTAAGTGGACACGAGCAGAGGGTGCTATTTGATTAGGCACGAACAATGTGTTATTGATTTGGAACGAGCAGGTAGTGCTATTTGACTGGACACGAGCAGGGTGTGCTATTTGACTCAAGGGGGTCGAGGATCGAAGCCACGAGGGGTCGCTGCAGGCGTCCTTTATGGCGGCGTGCAGCGTCTGTCGCCGACCACGACCCCGCGACGGCACCCATCACCAGCCGCCAGGCTATTGATGTCAGACTGCTCGGCCTCTGGGTAACATTGATCGTTGCCAAGGCGACGAGGAGAAGGACATAGGAGGCGCGGTCTTTTGCGGTAATTTTGTTATTCATGTAACAACGTTGCGGCAAGCCGTATTATGTGTCAGCACCAAGCGACATTGAAAAGGTTTCTGGGTGGGGCTTTATCTGACTACACGAGCAGGTTGGGTATTATTGACCGGGTACGACCAGAATGTGTTATTTGACTGGGCACGAGCAGGGTGTGTTATTTGACGGCACGAACAGGTTTGGTATTATTGACTGGGTACGAACAGGGTGTGTTATGTGACTTGGCACGAGCAGGGTGTGTTATTTGGCTGGACACGGGCAGGGGGTATTATTTGACTTGGCACGAGCAGGGGGTGTTATTTGACTGGGCACGAGCAGGGTATGTATTATTGACTGGGTACGAACAGGGGGTGCTATTTGGTTAGGTACGAACAATGTGTTATTGACTTGGCACGAGCATGGTGTGCTCTTTTACTGAACACGAGCAGGGGGTGTTATTTGATTAGGTACGAGCAATGTGTTATTTACTTGGCACGAGCATAGTTTGTTATTTGACTGGGCACGAGCAGGCTGTGTCATTTGACTGGACACGAGCAGGCTGTGTCATGTGACTGGACACGAGCAGGGTGTGTTATTTGATTCGGCACGAGCAATGTGTTATTTACTTCGCACGAGCATGGTGTGTTATTTGACTTGGCACGAGCAGGGTGTGTTATTTGATTCGGCACGAGCAATGTGTTATTTACTTCGCACGAGCATGGTGTGTTATTTGACTTGGCACGAGCAGGGTGTTCTCTTTTACTCGACACGAGCAAGGTGTGTCATGTGACTGGACACGAGCAGGGTGTGTTATTTGATTCGGCACAAGCAATGTGTTATTTACTTGGCATGAGCAGCGTGTGTTGTTGGACTGGGCACGAACATGGTGTGCTATTTGACTGGGCACGAGCAGGCGGTGTTATTTGATTAGGCACGAGCAATGTGTTATTTACTTGGCACGAGCATAGTTTGTTATTTGACTGGGCACGAGCAGGCTGTGTCATTTGACTGGACACGAGCAGGCTGTGTCATGTGACTGGACACGAGCAGGGTGTGTTATTTGATTCGGCACGAGCAATGTGTTATTTACTTCGCACGAGCATGGTGTGTTATTTGACTTGGCACGAGCAGGGTGTGTTATTTGATTCGGCACGAGCAATGTGTTATTTACTTGGCACGAGCATAGTTTGTTATTTGACTGGGCACGAGCAGGCTGTGTCATTTGACTGGACACGAGCAGGCTGTGTCGTTTGACTGGACACGAGCAGGGGGGGTTATTTGATTAGGCACGAGCAATGTGTTATTTACTTGGCGCGAGCATAGTTTGTTATTTGACTGGGCACGAGCAGGCTGTGTCATTTGACTGGACACGAGCAGGCTGTGTCATTTGACTGGACACGAGCAGGGGGTGTTATTTGATTAGGCACGAGCAATGTGTTATTTACTTGGCACGAGCATGGTGTGTTATTTGACTGGGCACCAGCAGGCTGTGTCATATGACTGGACACGAGCAGGCTGTGTCATGTGACTGGACACGAGCAGGGGGTGTTTTTTGATTAGGCACGAGCAATTTGTTATTGACTTGGCACGATCATGGTGTACTATTTTACTGGACACGAGCAGGGGGTGTTATTTGATTTGGCTCGAGCAATGTGTTATTTACTCGGCACGAGCAGAGTGTGTTATTTGGCTGGACACGAGCAATGTGTTATTGACTTGGCACGAGCAGGGTGTGCTATTTGACTCTCAAGGGGGATCCAGAAGGGGATCGAAGCCACGAGGGTTAGCTGCAGGCGTCTGTCTCCGACCGCGACTGCACCCGTCACCAGCTGCCAGGCTATTGATATCAGACTGCTCGGCCTCTGGGTGCCATTGATCGTTGCCAAGGCGACGGGCAGATGGACATAGGAGGCGCGGTCTTTTGGCGGTAACTTTGTTATTCATGTAACAACGTTGCGGCAAGCTGTGTTATCTGTCAGTACCAAGCGACATTGAAAAGGTTTCTGGGTGGGACTTTATCTGACTACACGAGCAGGTTGGGTATTATTGACTGGGTACGACCAGGGTGTGTTATTTGACTTGGCACGGGCAGGGTGTGTTATTTGACTTTACACGAGTAGGGTGTATTTATGTGACTGGACACGAGCAGAGTGTGTTATCTGACTGCATGAGCAGGTTGGGTGTTATTGACTGGGTACGACCAAGGTGTGCTATCTGACTGGACACGAGCAAGGGGTGTTATTTGATTAGGCACGAGCAATATGTTATTTCTTGGCATGAGCAATGTGTTATTGACTGGACACGGGCAGGGTGTTATTTGACGGTACGAACCGGGTGGATATTCTACGATTGAGCAAGAGGTAGGCGAGGTACTAACGGCATGGGTGGTCTGACGTCTGCAGTCGTTTCGCAAGCCATGTTTGTAGTGTTTCCGTAGCAACGTGGCAGACAGTCTGGTTATTTAGTCCTCTGAAAGCTACATGTCTTGCGAACTGCCAGTGAGTGAGATCGTGTCCAAAGTTGGCTCTCAGCGGCCCGTTGACCTGTCTGGTGTTGTCAATGCGTGATCCCGGCTGATATCAGTTGTCAGTGGGTGGTCTTGTCTGATATCAGTTGTCAGTAGGTGATCCTTTCTGCTGTTTGTTGTCAACGGGTGATTCTGTCTGGTGTTAATTGTCAGTGGGTGATTCTGTCTGGTGTTAGTTGTCAGTGCTGTGATCCCGTCTGATATCAGTTGTCAGTAGCTGACCCTTTCTGCTGTTAGTTGTCAGTGGGTGATCCTGTCTGGTGTTAGTCGTCAGTAGGTGATCCTATCTGGTGTTAGTCGCCTATAGGTGATCCTGTCTGGTGTTAGTCGTCAGTAGGTGATCCTGTCCGGTGTTAGTTAGGTTTGTGATCCTGTCTGGTGTTATTTAGGTTTGTGATCCTGTCTGGTGTTAGTTAGGTTTGTGATCCTGTCTGGTGTTAGTTAGGTTTGTGATCCTGTCTGGTGTTAGTTGTCAGTGGGTGATCCTGTCTGGTGTTAGTCGTCAGTAGGTGATACTGTCTGGTGTTAGTCGTCAGTAGGTGATCCTGCCTGGTGTTAGTCGTTAGTAAGTGATCCTGACTGGTTTTAGTTAGGTTTGTGATTCTGTCTGGTGTTATTTAGGTTTGTGATCCTGTCTGGTGTTAGTTGTCAGTGGTTGAACCTGTCTGGTGTTAGTTGTCATTGGTTGATCCTGTCTGGTGTTAGTCGTTAGTAGGTGATCCTGTCTGGTTTTAGTTAGGTTTGTGATCCTGTCTGGTGTTAGTTGTCAGTGGTTGATCCTGTCTGGTGTTAGTCAGGTTTGTGATCCTGTCTGGTATTAGTTGTCATTGGTTGATCCTGCCTGGTGTTAGTCGTTAGTAGGTGATACTGTCTGGTTTTAGTTAGGTTTGTGATCCTGTCTGGTGTGAGTTGTCAGTGGTTGATTCTGTCTGGTGTTATTTAGGTTTGTGATCCTGTCTGGGGTTAATGGTCAGTGGTTGATCCTGTCTGGTGTTATTTAGGTTTGTGATCCTGTCTGGTGTGAGTTGTCAGTGGTTGATCCTGTCTGGTGTTATTTAGGTTTGTGATCGTGTCTGGTGTTAGTCGTCAGTGGTTGATCCTGTCTGGTGTTATTTAGGTTTGTGATCCTGTCTGGTGTTAGTGAGGTTTGTGATCTTGTCTGGTGTTAGTTCTCAGTGGTTGATCCTGTCTGGTGTTATTTAGGTTTGTGATCCTGTCTGGTGTTAGTGAGGTTTGTGATCCTGTCTGGTGTTAGTTGTCAGTGGTTGATCCTGTCTGGTGTTATTTAGGTTTGTGATCGTGTCTGGTGTTAGTCGTCTGTAGGTGATCCTGTCCGGTGTTAGTTAGGTTTGTGATCCTGTCTGGTGTTAGCTTGGTTTGTGATCCTGTGTTGTGTTAGTGAGGTTTGTGATCCTGTCTGGTGTTAGTTGTCAATGGTTGATCCTGTCTGGTGTTAGGTTTGTGGTCCTGTCTGGTGTTAGTTAGGTTTGTGATCCTGTCTGGTGTTAGTTGTCAGTGGTTGATCCTGCTTGGTGTTAGTCGTTAGTAGGTGATCCTGTCTGGTGTTAGTGGTCAGTGGTTGATCCTGTCTGGTGTTATTTAGGTTTGTGATCCTGTCTGGTGTTAGTGAGGTTTGTGATCCTGTCTGGTGTTAGTTGTCAGTGGTTGATCCCGTCTGGTGTTAGTTGTCAGTGGTTGATCCTGTCTGGTGTTAGATTTTTGGTCCTGTCTGGTGTTAGTTAGGTTTGTGATCCTGTCTGGTGTTAGTTAGGTTTGTTATCCTGTCTGGTGTTAGTGAGGTTTGTGATCCTGTCTGGTGTGAGTTGTCAGTGGTTGATCCTGTCTGGTGTTATTTAGGTTTGTGATCGTGTCTGGTGTTAGTCGTCTGTAGGTGATCCTGTCCGGTGTTAGTTAGGTTTGTGATCCTGTCTGGTGTTAGTTTGGTTTGTGATCCTGTCTGGTGTTAGTGAGGTTTGTGATCCTGTCTGGTGTTAGTTGTCAATGGTTGATCCTGTCTGGTGTTAGGTTTGTGGTCCTGTCTGGTGTTAGTTAGGTTTGTGATCCTGTCTGGTGTTAGTGGTCAGTGGTTGATCCTGTCTGGTGTTATTTAGGTTTGTGATCTTGTCTGGTGTGAGTTGTCAGTAGTTGATCCTGTCTGGTGTTAGTTGTCAGTGGTTGATCCTGCCTGGTGTTAGTCGTTAGTAGGTGATCCTGTCTGGTGTTATTTAGGTTTGTGATCCTGTCTGGTGCGAGTTGTCAGTGGTTGATCCTGTCTGGTATTAGTTGTCAGTGGTTGATCCTGTCGGGTGTTATTTAGGTTTGTGATCCTGTCTGGTGTGAGTTGTCAGTGGTTGATCCTGTCTGGTTTTAGTTAGGTTTGTGATCCTGTCTGGTGTTAGTGGTCAGTGGTTGATCCTGTCTGGTGTTATTTAGGTTTGTGATCCTGTCTGGTGTTAGTTGTCAGTGGTTGCTCCTGTCTAGTGTGAGTTAGGTTTGTGATCTTGTCTGGTGTGAGTTGTCAGTGGGTGATTCTGTCTGGTGTGAGTTGTCAGTGAGTGATTCTGTCTGGTGTTGTGAATGGGTTATTTTGTCTGATGTTAGTTGTCAGTAGGTGATCCTTTCTGCTGTTAGTTGTCATTGGGTGGTCCTCTCTGGTGTTAGTCGTCAGTAGGTGATCTTGTAGTCAATTGTCAGTGGGTGATCTTGTCTGGTGTTAGTTTTCAGTGGGTGATCCTGTCTGGTGTGAGTTGTCATTGGGTGATCCTGTCTGGTGTTAGTCGTCAGTGTGTGATCCTGTGTGGTGTTTGTGATTAATGAGTGTTCTTGTCTGGTTTTTGTGATTAATGAGTGCTCTTGTATGGTGTTTGTAATTAATGAGTGCTCTTGCCTGATGTTTGTGATTAATGAGTGCTCTTGTCTGGGGTTAGTTAGCAATGGGTGACCCTGGCTGGGGTTAGTTAGCAATGGGTGACCCTGGTTGGGGTTAGTTAGTAATGAACGCGATTCTGTCTAATACTGTGTTTGTGTTATCCGCGTTGCACCTCCTCAATACCTGCCCTACATCCAACCTTGCCTTTGGCAAGCACATGTTTACCACATTCTCCCCGCTCAGCCACCCCGCGTTTCTTACTCGGTGAACAGTGTGGCTACGATTGCCAACAACCCAACGCGGCCCTCCTGGCCACACATGACCACCAAAGGGGTCTCCTCCCGAATAGCTTTTCACTGAGGCAAAACACCCCGACAGTGGATAGGCTTGAGTTCGGCGTTGGCGAATGACAGGGAGACCGACTATTGTACTATGGTGTGATAATATAAGCAGTCCACGAGAGTGACATCAGCTACCCATATTGTTTATCCTGATTTTCTGACCGGGCGTTGAGATGTCAGACGGTCATATATTCTGGTTGGACGACGTTGACCGATCATATATTCTGGTACTCTGAATAGGTGCTTCGAGGTCGATTGAAATGTTGTTATATTATGTTGGCTACTTTGATGTCAGCCCAACATATCTTCCGATAGTTTGGCTGGATACTCTGATGTCAGCCCTTCAGATCTTCTGATATTTTGGCTGGATACTCTGAGGTCAGCCCAACATATGTTCTGATATGTTGGCTGGATACTCTGATGTCAGCCTGTCATATCTTCTGATATTTTGGCTGGATACTCTGATGTCAGCCTGTCATATCTTCTGATATTTTGGCTGGATACTCTGAGGTCAGCCCAACATATGTTCTGATATGTTGGCAGGATACTCTGATGTCAGCCTGTCATATCTTCTGATATTTTGGCTGGATACTCTGATGTCAGCCTGTCATATCTTTTGATATTTTGGCTGGATACTCTGATGTTAGCCTATCATATCTTCTGATATTTTGGCTGGATACTCTGATGTCATCCTGTCATATCTTCTGATATTTTGGCTGGATACTCTGATGTCAGCCTGTCATCTTCTGATATTTTGGCTGGATACTCTGATGTCAGCCTGTCATATCTTCTGATATTTTGGCTGGAAACTCTCATGTCAGCTAGTCATATATTCCGTTATTCTGACTGTATGTGCTGATGTCAGTCGACCATAGACTGATATTGTCGGTACGAGCTTTGATGACAGCCTGACATTTTTTTTTTTTGCTGATGTTCCTGGCTGGTGTCTGGCTGAGCCATACTTGACGGCCTGGATGGGGGTTCTCATGTCAGTCGATATCTGGAATTCTACCACGTAACCCGATTGTCCTACTAGTCTCGTTGTGGGGAGCATATGGGTCGGTGGGGGGGGGGGGGGGGGCAAACAAATCCACATTTCTTTAGCTTTGGTGACTTTAATGAAGAAGATTGCAAAATCGGTAGCTTTACCTGTCAAAGATCGCTGGCAAATTCATATACGTATCGGCAGGTTACGATTTAAGGCGATACGACCCACCATATCACATTCTGCAGCTGATACACTGTGATGACCCAACTTGTATTGCACAAACTTCGTTATAGCTCGCCCAGAGTAAGAGAGTAAATTGAGGGCCAATTTAATTAGTTATTTGGGGAAATTGGGAGTCTGTATCAGTCGTTTTCTGACCTTTGGCCCCCGGTGATACCACAAGATTGAACCCGGCTTGGTGTACCCGTCGTGGCCGTCCGCGACTTTGATTGTCGGCCCGACTCTTAGCCATCAGCAATGATTGACGGTCAATAACAACAGTCGACAATCTAACAATCTCGACACTGTCCCGCGGGATGTTGATTGTGACAGCCGGGCCCGAACCGGCGTGGACTGGTAAGAACCGGTTAGAAGCGGTTAGGACCGGCTGTCAGTGGGTGAGTGCACACCACATACGCTTGGCTCGCGACCGCCTTGGGGGCCCTTAATCATGGGGCGGGGGGTCCAGTAGCTTAGCCACACGCTCAGTGACTGCCAGTCAGTGGAGCCGTACTGGGGCCGTACTGGGGCCGATGAGTCATCGAACACTGGGTAGACAGGCTAGCCGCTGTTGCCATGGCAACGAGCGAACACTTGGTCCCCGCTGCCCCGCCGGATGTCTAATCACTCATCGACCGGTTCAGACCAGTCGAAACCGGTTTCTCGTCATTGGAGACCACTGGATCCATGCGGGCGGTAACCGGTTTGCACTGGTTGGAACTGGATCAGTCTTGACATGAATATTTGGTGAAACTTCGTTCGTCTACCGGCTTTCTTCGCTGTGAGTCTGGGGTCATTGGAACGATTGAGAAATATCCACCTACTTCGAAATGGTTGGCAGTCATATTTTATAAGCTTGTGCATATTACATGATGCGACATGAAAACTCGTCGTTTTAACGATTGCGCAATCTACGCGGCGTGAAATGATGACTCATCGTTTCAACGATTGCGCAATCTACGTGGCGCGAAATGATGACTCATCGTTTCAACGATTGCGCAATCTACGTGGCGCGAAATGATGACTCATCGTTTCAACGATTGCGCAATCTACGTGGCGCGAAATGATGACTCATCGTTTCAACGATTGCGCAATCTACGTGGCGCGAAATGATGACTCGTCGTTTCAACGACTGCGCAATCTACGCGGCGCGAAATGATGACTCATCGTTTCACGTATACTGCGACATGACGACTCCTCTTTTTAACCCTCGTGCTAATCACGTGATGCGGCCTAATGACTCATTTTGTCTGAGAAAGAGGAGTGGGGCGGGCGTTGCGGGTTTGACATTGCCCCAAGGACGCCGCTGTTTACTGAGGTCCTGCATGACGTCAGCGTGGGTGCCTGTCGCTGGCGTGTACGGTTGTTAAGCGGGATATAAAGACCGGGGGGGGCGGTATGCGGTGTACACACTTAGGTTGCTCGACTGGGCTACCAATACACAAGCAGCTTCATTGCGCAGTGCGCTGTGCTCTCTTGTTTACAGGGTTGGCCTGACGGCCACGGATTGATACAGTCAACCGGCTGAACTGAGAATCAAAAATGGTGCTGACAGACTCGGTGCTTCAGGGACAGGTCGGTTATTCCTGTGGCTCGTGGGCTGACTGCAGTTTGTGGGTGTAAAGACGTAAGATGGCTGACGCGCTGTACGTGGAGGGGTTTGGCTTAGTAACCCAAATGACGCGCTGTACGTGGAGTGGTTCAGCTTAGTAGCCCAAATGACGTGCTGTACGTGGAGTGGTTCAGCTTAGTAACCCAAATAACACGCTGTACGTGGAGTGGTTCAGCTTAGTAACCCAAGTAACACGCTGTACGTGGAGTGGTTCAGCTTAGTAACCCAAGTAACACGCTGTACGTGGAGTGGTTCAGCTTAATAACCCAGATGACGCTCTGTACGTGGAGTGGTTCAGCTTAATAACCCACATGACGCGCTGTACGTGGAGTGGTTCAGCTTAATAACCCAAATAACACGCTGTACGTGGAGTGGTTCAGCTTAATAACCCACATGCTGCGCTGTACGTGGAGTGGTTCAGCTTAGTAACCCAAATAACACGCTGCACGTGGAGTGGTTCAGCTTAATAACCCAAATGACGCGCTGTACGTGGAGTGGTTCAGCTTAGTAACCCACATGACGCGCTGTACGTGGAGTGGTTCAGCTTAGTAACCCAAATAACACACTGTACGTGGAGTGGTTCAGCTTAGTAACCCAAATAACACGCTGTACGTGGAGTGGTTCAGCTTAATAACCCAAATGACGCGCTGTACGTGGAGTGGTTCAGCTTAGTAACCCACATGACGCGCTGTACGTGGAGTGGTTCAGCTTAGTAACCCAAATAACACGCTGTACGTGGAGTGGTTCAGCTTAATAACCCAAATGACGCGCTGTACGTGGAGTGGTTCAGCTTAATAACCCACATGCTGCGCTGTACGTGGCGTGGTTTAGCTTAGTAACCCAGATGACGCTCTGTACGTGGCGTGGTTTAGCTTAGTAACCCAGATGACGCTCTGTACGTGGCGTGGTTTAGCTTAGTAACCCAGATGACGCTCTGTACGTGGCGTGGTTTAGCTTAGTAACCCAGATGACGCGCTGTACGTGGCGTGGTTTAGCTTAGTAACCCACATGACGCTCTGTACGTGGCGTGGTTTAGCTTAGTAACCCAGATGACGCTCTGTACGTGGGGTGGTTCAGCTTAATAACCCCCATGCTGCGCTGTACGTGGAGTGGTTCAGCTTAATAACCCAAATAACACGCTGTACGTGGAGTGGTTCAGCTTAGTAACCCAAATAACACGCTGTACGTGGAGTGGTTCAGCTTAATAACCCACATGCTGCGCTGTACGTGGAGTGGTTCAGCTTAATAACCCAAATAACACGCTGTACGTGGAGTGGTTCAGCTTAATAAGCCAAATGACGCGCTGTACGTGGAGTGGTTCAGCTTAATAACCCACATGACGCGCTGTACGTGGAGTGGTTCAGCTTAGTAACCCACATGCTGCGCTGTACGTGGAGTGGTTCAGCTTAGTAACCCACATGACGTGCTGTACGTGGAGTGGTTCAGCTTAGTAACCCAAATAACGTGCTGTACGTGGAGTGGTTCAGCTTAGTAACCCAAATGGCGTGCTGTATATGGAGTGGTTCAGCTTAGTAACCCACATGACGCGCTGTACGTGGAGTGGTTTAGCTAGTAACCCAAACGATGCTCTTCACATGGGAAGTGTTTTACCGCTAATACCCCACATGACGCTTTTTTACGTTAACTGATATGTCAAGTACATAGATATATCGTACACAATGAGTGGTTAAGGTAAGTGACATGACACCATTGTACGTGGTGTGGTTGTGAACAAGAACCCGTTATCCATATTGCGCATGGAATGGTTAGGTTTCAAGACTACTATGGCACTGGAAGATCGGTGGAGAGGAGGCGTTTTCGCCGTTGATGTGACTAACAAGCATTGATTGCCTTACGCTTTGTGAGGACGATGTCCTAATACGACAGAACAGGATGGTACTAATGATTTCCGGTCAAATGGATTTCCAATTTTTTTGGTGATGAAGTTGTTACATTCTTAGCCATGTTGTCTCGTTCTCGTGGGTCAGAGGGCCGTCCGATGGCTCAGTGGGTTAGAGCGCTCGCATTGAGTGCTCTGGTCACCTAGGAGTCTAACGGCACGTGGATCGGTGGTTTGAGCCCCCCGCTGTGGTCATGTGTGTGTGGTTGCAGGATAAAGATCCCATGTCCTTCTTCGCAAAGAGTAAGGGGTAACCCCGGGGACATAGCTCAGCTCTTCCCGTCCTTCTCCCATTTGACACGATATGGCCAGGATTGGCTCAAGCGTCCTGAATATACAACCAACCAACCAACCATGTGTGAGACTCTCAGGTTTTTGTTTTCTGGTTTTCGCAAGAGATGGAGAGAAGGTTGTCTTTTCGAGTCAGCGTAGATAAACATTTCATTGAACGATAAGCGCTCACGGCTGACTGCTGACGTAACACATCTTCCCCTGAGTTCGGTGTGGTTCGGGAAGAGTTGATGCACTAATTTACCCACGTCGCCACCTGCCACGTGGAGCAGGAATCTGTACGCTAGTTGTGTACACCTGCTGACAGGTGGCCGCTCGTTGTCCCGCCGAATCGTGGTGGCCATAACGACGGCGGTGGCCATAACGACGGCGGTGGCCCGCAGTGCCGTGGTAATTACAGGGGGCGTGTCACGCTGTCACGTGTGCTGTTAACTATTGGCGGTTCGATATCTATCCCCCTAGATGACGGAAGTAAGCTAGCAAGGAGTGTTTTTGATATTGGGTTATATAACCCCTATTCATGTGTCTTACCTGGTCAGGTGTTGCGTGCCCGCGGTCAGACATTTCCTGTAATGATATGTGTAGGCTGGTTAGGTGTTACGTGCACGCGGTCAGACATTTCCTGTAATGATATGTGTAGGCTGGTTAGGTGTTACGTGCACGCGGTCAGACATTTCCTGTAATGATATGTGTAGGCTGGTTAGGTGTTACGTGCACGCGGTCAGACATTTCCTGTAATGATATGTGTAGGCTCGTTAGGTGTTACGTGCACGCGGTCAGACATTTCCTGTAATGATATGTGTAGGCTGGTTAGGTGTTACGTGCACGCGGTCAGACATTTCCTGTAATGATATGTGTAGGCTCGTTAGGTGTTACGTGCACGCGGTCAGACATTTCCTGTAATGATATGTGTAGGCTGGTTAGGTGTTACGTGCACGCGGTCAGACATTTCCTGTAATGATATGTGTAGGCTGGTTAGGTATATGTGTAGGCTGGTGAGGTGTTACGTGCACGCGGTCAGACATTTCCTGTAATGATATGTGTAGGCTCGTTAGGTGTTACGTGCACGCGGTCAGACATTTCCTGTAATGATATGTGTAGGCTGGTTAGGTGTTACGTGCACGCGGTCAGACATTTCCTGTAATGATATGTGTAGGCTGGTTAGGTGTTACGTGCACGCGGTCAGACATTTCCTGTAATGATATGTGTAGGCTGGTTAGGTGTTACGTGCACGCGGTCAGACATTTCCTGTAATGATATGTGTAGGCTGGTTAGGTGTTACGTGCACGCGGTCAGACATTTCCTGTAATGATATGTGTAGGCTGGTTAGGTGTTACGTGCACGCGGTCAGACATTTCCTGTAATGATATGTGTAGGCTGGTTAGGTGTTACGTGCACGCGGTCAGACATTTCCTGTAATGATATGTGTAGGCTGGTTAGGTGTTACGTGCACGCGGTCAGACATTTCCTGTAATGATATGTGTAGGCTGGTTAGGTGTTACGTGCATGCGGTCAGAGACACGAACTTCTATCGCGCCCTGCACTGTTGAGCGCGATCACTGATCAACTATTCAAGCGATCCAGATACTAAATAAATGACGTGTTGAAGCGAATCTAAACGATATGATATATTCTTGGTTTCCCATGGCACGCTGCAGGACTTATTTTGTCCTGTTGAGTTCACCGAACAAACGCAAAGCGATGTGTTATTCCGGGGAGGGACGTGGGGGGCGTCACGAACGTCGTCTTGTCCTGAGGGATATGATGTGATCGCTCAACGGAGCACTTTTAATGCATACATATCGCGCCCAAACTAAAACACTCCTTACCATTACAGACGGTTTTTTCTCTGGCTGGTTCGCGGCAAACGATATAAGGATTAAACCCTCGTGGGGTTACCCTATGCACGTATACACGATACGTGCGAGCGTAGAGTTATGTGTGCATGTATGTAAGCTCACCATCTGAAGGCTACTGAAGTGGGTTACTTCCTCCCCGGGCTGTGTCATGGAGACTTCCGCGGTTTGTTTCACTCGTTGAGACACTTCCCTGTCGCTTGGAGCAGCCACGTATGGAGGGTCGTCAAGTGAGCAGTGTCGACACGGTCTAGTGTCAGCAGTCTGGTGTCAGCAGTCTGGTGTCAGTAGTTTGGTGTAAGCAGTCTGATGTCAGCAGTCTGGTGTCAGCAGTCTGGTGTCAGCAGTCTGGTGTCAACAGTCTGGTGTCAACAGTCTGGTGTCAGCAGTCTGTCTGGTGTCAGCAGTCTGGTGTCAGCGGTCTGGTGTCAGCAGTCTGGTGGTTTCAGCAGCCTCTGTCAGCCCCATTGCTGCTGGTGGTTATTTCAAATTGAGCCAGAGGTGGATGGGTCAGTGACTTTCAATGGCCTGGTCATGGCCTGTATCCGGTGGCATTGTGCAGGCGGAATCCTCGCGTACATCCGATGTCCACCAATATACGTCTCACTTGGTAACGCCAATGACGCGTTCCTCGATTCGTTTCTCGCCAAGATGATTCCTACGTGTTTTGTATTCCACAGCGTGCCGTATCCGCCAGTGCTGGGTCCTGCGCCTACCCACCGAGCACCATGGCAACCACGAGGAGGGGCGGCTGCCCGCTGCCCACCCCCACTATCCCCCTCATCAAAATGACCGCGGTATGTAGGCTTTAAAACTTTCCTCATCTGTTCGCTTTCCTTTTCCTGGCTGCATATTGCATAGTGGTTTCCCCCTGTGAAAGCAGTGCTCTAAGTCGCTACAGATGCTAGTGGTCTGTCGTTGTCAAGCGTTCTCCGGTATACTTACACATTGCTTGATAAACTTGTCAGCGGACCTGCGCTCTAAGAAAATGTGAAGTATATTATATTGAATGGTTTAAGGTATGGCATTTATTGTGTGTTGCATGAGCTGGTAGGTTTATCCGCACCTTGGTTTCTGATCCTAAATGCTACATGACTATGTGAAGAGTTATCCACATCTTGGTTTCTGATCCTAAATGGTACATGACAATGTGAAGAGTTATCCGCAACTTGGTTTCTGATCCAAAATGGTACATGACTATGTGAAGAGTTATCCACATCTTGGTTTCTGATCCAAAATGGTACATGACCATGTGAAGAGTTATCCGCACCTTGGTTTGTGGTCCAAAATGGTACATGACCATGTGAAGAGTTATCCACATCTTGGTTTCTGATCCCAAATGATACACGTGAGGCGTTATCCGCATCTTGGTTTCTGATCCAAAATGGTACATGACCATGTGAAGTTATCCACACCTTGGTTTCTGATCCCAAATGGTACATATGAGGAGTTATCCACATTATGGTTTCTGATCCTAAATGGTACATGACCATGTGAAGAGTTATCCGCACCTTGGTTTCTGATCCAAAATGGTACATGACCATGTGAAGAGTTATCCACATCTTGGTTTCTGATCCCAAATGGTACATATGGAGAGTTATCCACATCTTGGTTTCTGATCCTAAATGGTACATAACCATGTGAAAAGTTATCCGCACCTGGGTTTCTGATCTAAAATGGTACATGACTATGTGAAGAGTTATCCGCACCTTGGTTTATGATCCAAAATGGTACATGACCATGTGAAGAGTTATCCACATCTTGGTTTCTGATCCCAAATGGTACATGTGAAGAGTTATCCACATCTTGGTTTCTGATCCTAAATGGTACATAACCATGTGAAAAATTATCCGCACCTGGGTTTCTGATCTAAAATGGTACATGACTATGTGAAGAGTTATCCGCACCGTGGTTTCTGATCCAAAATGGTACATGACCATGTGAAGAGTTATCCACATCTTGGTTTCTAATCCTAAATGCTACATGACCATGTGAAGAGTTATCCACATCTTGGTTTCTGATCCAAAATGGGACTTGACTATGTGAAGAGTTATCTGCCCCTGGGTTTCTGGTCCAAAATGGTACATAACTATGTGAAGAGTTATCCACATCTTGGTTTCTGATCCAAAATGGTACATGACCATGTGAAGAGTTATCCGCACCTGGGTTTGTGGTCCAAAATGGTGCATGACCATGTGAAGAGTTATCCACATCTTGGTTTCTGATGCTAAATGGTACATGACCATGTGAAGAGTTATCCGCACCTGGGTTTCTGATCCAAAATGGTACATGTGAGGCGTTATCCGCATCTTAGTTTCTGATCCTAAATGGTACATGACCATGTGAAGAGTTAAGCGCACCTTGTTATCTGATCCTGAATGGTACATGAACAGGTGAAGAGTTACCCGCACCTTGTTTTCTGATCCTAAATGTAACTTTCACAGGAGTTACCCACACCTTGTTTTCTGATCCTAAATGTTACATAAACAGTTGAAGAGTTACCCGCACCTTGGTTTCTGATCCAAAATGGTACATGACTATGTGAAGAGTTATCCGCACCTGGGTTTCTGATCGAAAATGCTACATGACCATGTGAAGAGTTATCCACATCTTGGTTTCTAATCCTAAATGCTACATGACCATGTGAAGTGTTATCCACATCTTGGTTTCTGATCCAAAATGGTACATGACTATGTGAAGAGTTATCCACATCTTGGTTTCTGATCCTAAATGCTACATGACCATGTAAAGAGTTATGCGCACCTTGTTATCTGATCCTAAATGGTACATGAACAGGTGAAGAGTTACCCGCACCTTGTTTTCTGATCCTAAATGTAACTTACACAGGAGTTACCCACACCTTGTTTTCTGATCCTAAATGTTACATAAACAGTTGAAGAGTTACCCGCACCTTGGTTTCTGATCCAAAATGGTACATGACTATGTGAAGAGTTATCCGCACCTGGGTTTCTGATCGAAAATTCTACATGACCATGTGAAGAGTTATCCACATCTTGGTTTCTAATCCTAAATGCTACATGACCATGTGAAGTGTTATCCACATCTTGGTTTCTGATCCAAAATGGTACATGACTATGTGAAGAGTTATCCGCACCTGGGTTTCTGATCGAAAATTCTACATGACCATGTGAAGAGTTATCCACATCTTGGTTTCTAATCCTAAATGCTACATGACCATGTGAAGTGTTATCCACATCTTGGTTTCTGATCCAAAATGGTACATGACTATGTGAAGAGTTATCCGCACCTGGGTTTCTGATCGAAAATTCTACATGACCATGTGAAGAGTTATCCACATCTTGGTTTCTAATCCTAAATGCTACATGACCATGTGAAGAGTTATCCACATCTTGGTTTCTGATCCTAAATGGTACATGACAATGTGAAGAGTTATCCGCAACTTGGTTTCTGATCCAAAATGGTACATGACTATGTGAAGAGTTATCCACATCTTGGTTTCTGATCCAAAATGGTACATGACCATGTGAAGAGTTATCCGCACCTTGGTTTGTGGTCCAAAATGGTACATGACCATGTGAAGAGTTATCCACATCTTGGTTTCTGATCCCAAATGATACACGTGAGGCGTTATCCGCATCTTGGTTTCTGATCCAAAATGGTACATGACCATGTGAAGTTATCCACACCTTGGTTTCTGATCCCAAATGGTACATATGAGGAGTTATCCACATTATGGTTTCTGATCCTAAATGGTACATGACCATGTGAAGAGTTATCCGCACCTTGGTTTCTGATCCAAAATGGTACATGACCATGTGAAGAGTTATCCGCACCTTGGTTTCTGATCCTAAATGGTACATAACCATGTGAAAAGTTATCCGCACCTGGGTTTCTGATCTAAAATGGTACATGACTATGTGAAGAGTTATCCGCACCTTGGTTTATGATCCAAAATGGTACATGACCATGTGAAGAGTTATCCACATCTTGGTTTCTGATCCCAAATGGTACATGTGAAGAGTTATCCACATCTTGGTTTCTGATCCTAAATGGTACATAACCATGTGAAAAATTATCCGCACCTGGGTTTCTGATCTAAAATGGTACATGACTATGTGAAGAGTTATCCGCACCGTGGTTTCTGATCCAAAATGGTACATGACCATGTGAAGAGTTATCCACATCTTGGTTTCTAATCCTAAATGCTACATGACCATGTGAAGAGTTATCCACATCTTGGTTTCTGATCCAAAATGGGACTTGACTATGTGAAGAGTTATCTGCCCCTGGGTTTCTGGTCCAAAATGGTACATAACTATGTGAAGAGTTATCCACATCTTGGTTTCTGATCCAAAATGGTACATGACCATGTGAAGAGTTATCCGCACCTGGGTTTGTGGTCCAAAATGGTGCATGACCATGTGAAGAGTTATCCACATCTTGGTTTCTGATGCTAAATGGTACATGACCATGTGAAGAGTTATCCGCACCTGGGTTTCTGATCCAAAATGGTACATGTGAGGCGTTATCCGCATCTTAGTTTCTGATCCTAAATGGTACATGACCATGTGAAGAGTTAAGCGCACCTTGTTATCTGATCCTGAATGGTACATGAACAGGTGAAGAGTTACCCGCACCTTGTTTTCTGATCCTAAATGTAACTTTCACAGGAGTTACCCACACCTTGTTTTCTGATCCTAAATGTTACATAAACAGTTGAAGAGTTACCCGCACCTTGGTTTCTGATCCAAAATGGTACATGACTATGTGAAGAGTTATCCGCACCTGGGTTTCTGATCGAAAATGCTACATGACCATGTGAAGAGTTATCCACATCTTGGTTTCTAATCCTAAATGCTACATGACCATGTGAAGTGTTATCCACATCTTGGTTTCTGATCCAAAATGGTACATGACTATGTGAAGAGTTATCCACATCTTGGTTTCTGATCCTAAATGCTACATGACCATGTAAAGAGTTATGCGCACCTTGTTATCTGATCCTAAATGGTACATGAACAGGTGAAGAGTTACCCGCACCTTGTTTTCTGATCCTAAATGTAACTTACACAGGAGTTACCCACACCTTGTTTTCTGATCCTAAATGTTACATAAACAGTTGAAGAGTTACCCGCACCTTGGTTTCTGATCCAAAATGGTACATGACTATGTGAAGAGTTATCCGCACCTGGGTTTCTGATCGAAAATTCTACATGACCATGTGAAGAGTTATCCACATCTTGGTTTCTAATCCTAAATGCTACATGACCATGTGAAGTGTTATCCACATCTTGGTTTCTGATCCAAAATGGTACATGACTATGTGAAGAGTTATCCGCACCTGGGTTTCTGATCGAAAATTCTACATGACCATGTGAAGAGTTATCCACATCTTGGTTTCTAATCCTAAATGCTACATGACCATGTGAAGTGTTATCCACATCTTGGTTTCTGATCCAAAATGGTACATGACTATGTGAAGAGTTATCCGCACCTGGGTTTCTGATCGAAAATTCTACATGACCATGTGAAGAGTTATCCACATCTTGGTTTCTAATCCTAAATGCTACATGACCATGTGAAGTGTTATCCACATCTTGGTTTCTGATCCAAAATGGTACATGACTATGTGAAGAGTTATCTGCCCCTGGGTTTCTGATCCAAAATGGTACATAACTATGTGAAGAGTTATCCACATCTTGGTTTCTGATCCAAAATGGTACATGACCATGTGAAGAGTTATCCGCACCTTGGTTTGTGGTCCAAAATGGTACATGACCATGTGAAGAGTTATCCACATCTTGGTTTCTGATGCTAAATGGTACATGACCATGTGAAGAGTTATCCGCACCTGGGTTTCTGATCCAAAATGGTACATGACCATGTGAATAGTTATCCACATCTTGGTTTCTGATCCCAAATGATACATGTGAGGCGTTATCCCCATCTTGGTTTCTGATCCTAAATGGTACATGACCATGTGAAGTTATCCACACCTTGGTTTCTGATCCCAAATGGTAGATATGAGGAGTTATCCACATTATGGTTTCTGATCCTAAATGGTACATGACCATGTGAAGAGTTATCCGCACCTTGGTTTCTGATCCAAAATGGTACATGACCATGTGAAGAGTTATCCACATCTTGGTTTCTAATCCTAAATGCTACATGACCATGTGAAGTGTTATCCACATCTTGGTTTCTGATCCAAAATGGTACATGACTATGTGAAGAGTTATCTGCCCCTGGGTTTCTGATCCAAAATGGTACATAACTATGTGAAGAGTTATCCACATCTTGGTTTCTGATCCTAAATGCTACATGACCATGTGAATAGTTATCCGCACCTTGGTTTCTGATCCAAAATGGTACATGACTATGTGAAGAGTTATCCGCACCTTGGTTTCTGATCCCAAATGGTACATGACCATGTGAATAGTTATCCACATCTTAGTTTCTGATCCTAAATGCTACATGACCATGTGAAGAGTTATCCACATCTTGGTTTCTGATCCAAAATGGTACATGACTATGTGAAAAGTTATCTGCCCCTGGGTTTCTGATCCAAAATGGTACATAACTATGTGAAGAGTTATCCACATCTTGGTTTCTGATCCTAAATGCTACATGACCATGTGAATAGTTATCCGCACCTTGGTTTCTGATCCAAAATGGTACATGACTATGTGAAGAGTTATCCACACCTTGGTTTCTGATCCCAAATGGTACATGACCATGTGAATAGTTATCCACATCTTAGTTTCTGATCCTAAATGGTACATATGAGGAGTTATCCACATTATGGTTTCTGATCCTAAATATTACATGACCTTGTGAAGAGTTATCCGCACCTTGGTTTCTGATCCAAAATGGTACATGACCATGTGAAGAGTTATCCACATCTTGGTTTCTGATCCCAAATGGTACATGTGAAGAGTTATCCACATCTTGGTTTCTGAATCTAAATGATACATAATCATGTGAAAAGTTATCCGCACCTGGGTTTCTGATCCAAAATGGTACATGACTATGTGAAGAGTTATCCGCACCTTGGTTTATGATCCAAAATGGGACATGACCATGTGAAGAGTTATCCATATCTTGGTTTCTGATCCCAAATGGTACATGTGAAGAGTTATCCACATCTTGGTTTCTGATCCTAAATGGTACATAACCATGTGAAAAATTATCCGCACCTGGGTTTCTGATCCAAAATGGTACACGACTATGTGAAGAGTTATCCGCACGTTGGTTTCTGATCCAAAATGGTACATGACCATGTGAAGAGTTATGCGCACCTTGTTATCTGATCCTAAATGGTACATGAACAGGTGAAGAGTTACCCGCACCTTGTTTTCTGATCCTAAATGTAACTTACACAGGAGTTACCCACACCTTGTTTTCTGATCCTAAATGTTACATAAACAGTTGAAGAGTTACCCGCACCTTGTTTTCTGATCCAAAATGGTACATGACCATGTGAAGAGTTATCCGCACCTTGGTTTCTGATCCAAAATGGTACATGACCATGTGAAGAGTTATCCACATCTTGGTTTCTGATCCTAAATGCTACATGACCATGTGAAGAGTTATGCGCACCTTGTTATCTGATCCTAAATGGTACATGAACAGGTGAAGAGTTACCCGCACCTTGTTTTCTGATCCTAAATGTAACTTACACAGGAGTTACCCACACCTTGTTTTCTGATCCTAAATGTTACATAAACAGTTGAAGAGTTACCCGCACCTTGTTTTCTGATCCAAAATGGTACATGACCATGTGAAGAGTTATCCACATCTTGGTTTCTGATCCTAAATGTTACATGACCATGTGAAGAGTTATCCGCACCTTGGTTTCTGATCCAAAATGCTACATGACTGTGTGAAGAGTTATCCACATTTTGGTTTCTGATCCAAAATGGGACTTGACTATGTGAAGAGTTATCTGCCCCTGGGTTTCTGGTCCAAAATGGTACATAACTATGTGAAGAGTTATCCACATCTTGGTTTCTGATCCAAAATGGTACATGACCATGTGAAGAGTTATCCGCACCTGGGTTTGTGGTCCAAAATGGTACATGACCATGTGAAGAGTTATCCACATCTTGGTTTCTGATGCTAAATGGTACATGACCATGTGAAGAGTTATCCGCACCTGGGTTTCTGATCCAAAATGGTACATGTGAGGCGTTATCCGCATCTTAGTTTCTGATCCTAAATGGTACATGACCATGTGAAGAGTTAAGCGCACCTTGTTATCTGATCCTGAATGGTACATGAACAGGTGAAGAGTTACCCGCACCTTGTTTTCTGATCCTAAATGTAACTTTCACAGGAGTTACCCACACCTTGTTTTCTGATCCTAAATGTTACATAAACAGTTGAAGAGTTACCCGCACCTTGGTTTCTGATCCAAAATGGTACATGACTATGTGAAGAGTTATCCGCACCTGGGTTTCTGATCGAAAATGCTACATGACCATGTGAAGAGTTATCCACATCTTGGTTTCTAATCCTAAATGCTACATGACCATGTGAAGTGTTATCCACATCTTGGTTTCTGATCCAAAATGGTACATGACTATGTGAAGAGTTATCCACATCTTGGTTTCTGATCCTAAATGCTACATGACCATGTAAAGAGTTATGCGCACCTTGTTATCTGATCCTAAATGGTACATGAACAGGTGAAGAGTTACCCGCACCTTGTTTTCTGATCCTAAATGTAACTTACACAGGAGTTACCCACACCTTGTTTTCTGATCCTAAATGTTACATAAACAGTTGAAGAGTTACCCGCACCTTGGTTTCTGATCCAAAATGGTACATGACTATGTGAAGAGTTATCCGCACCTGGGTTTCTGATCGAAAATTCTACATGACCATGTGAAGAGTTATCCACATCTTGGTTTCTAATCCTAAATGCTACATGACCATGTGAAGTGTTATCCACATCTTGGTTTCTGATCCAAAATGGTACATGACTATGTGAAGAGTTATCTGCCCCTGGGTTTCTGATCCAAAATGGTACATAACTATGTGAAGAGTTATCCACATCTTGGTTTCTGATCCAAAATGGTACATGACCATGTGAAGAGTTATCCGCACCTTGGTTTGTGGTCCAAAATGGTACATGACCATGTGAAGAGTTATCCACATCTTGGTTTCTGATGCTAAATGGTACATGACCATGTGAAGAGTTATCCGCACCTGGGTTTCTGATCCAAAATGGTACATGACCATGTGAATAGTTATCCACATCTTGGTTTCTGATCCCAAATGATACATGTGAGGCGTTATCCGCATCTTGGTTTCTGATCCTAAATGGTACATGACCATGTGAAGTTATCCACACCTTGGTTTCTGATCCCAAATGGTAGATATGAGGAGTTATCCACATTATGGTTTCTGATCCTAAATGGTACATGACCATGTGAAGAGTTATCCGCACCTTGGTTTCTGATCCAAAATGGTACATGACCATGTGAAGAGTTATCCACATCTTGGTTTCTGATCCCAAATGGTACATGTAAAGAGTTACCCACATCTTGATTTCTGAATCTAAATGGTACATAACCATGTGAACAATTATCCGCACCTGGGTTTCTGATCCAAAATGGTACATGACTATGTGAAGAGTTATCCGCACCTTGGTTTCTGATCCAAAATGGTACATGACCATGTGAAGAGTTATCCACATCTTGTTATCTGATCCTAAATGCTACATGACCATGTGAAGAGTTATGCGCACCTTGTTTCCTGATCCTAAATGGTACATGAACAGGTGAAGAGTTTCCCGCACCTTGTTTTCTAATCCTAAATGTAACTTACACAGGAGTTACCCACACCTTGTTTTCTGATCCTAAATGTTACATAAACAGTTGAAGAGTTACCCGCACCTTGTTTTCTGATCCAAAATGGTACATGACCATGTGAAGAGTTATCCACATCTTGGTTTCTGATCCTAAATACTACATGACCATGTGAATAGTTATCCGCACCTTGGTTTCAGATCCAAAATGGTACATGACTATGTGAAGAGTTATCCGCACCTGGGTTTCTGATCGAAAATGCTACATGACCATGTGAAGAGTTATCGACATCTTGGTTTCTGATCCTAAATGCTACATGACTATGTAAAGAGTTATCCACATCTTGGTTTCTGATCCAAAATGGTACATGACTATGTGAAGAGTTATCTGCCCCTGGGTTTCTGATCCAAAATGGTACATAACTATGTGAAGAGTTATCCACATCTTGGTTTCTGATCCTAAATGCTACATGACCATGTGAATAGTTATCCGCACCTTGGTTTCTGATCCAAAATGGTACATGACTATGTGAAGAGTTATCCGCACCTTGGTTTCTGATCCCAAATGGTACATGACCATGTGAATAGTTATCCACATCTTAGTTTCTGATCCTAAATGCTACATGACCATGTGAAGAGTTATCCACATCTTGGTTTCTGATCCAAAATGGTACATGACTATGTGAAAAGTTATCTGCCCCTGGGTTTCTGATCCAAAATGGTACATAACTATGTGAAGAGTTATCCACATCTTGGTTTCTGATCCTAAATGCTACATGACCATGTGAATAGTTATCCGCACCTTGGTTTCTGATCCAAATGGTACATGACTATGTGAAGAGTTATCCACACCTTGGTTTCTGATCCCAAATGGTACATGACCATGTGAATAGTTATCCACATCTTAGTTTCTGATCCTAAATGGTACATATGAGGAGTTATCCACATTATGGTTTCTGATCCTAAATATTACATGACCTTGTGAAGAGTTATCCGCACCTTGGTTTCTGATCCAAAATGGTACATGACCATGTGAAGAGTTATCCACATCTTGGTTTCTGATCCCAAATGGTACATGTGAAGAGTTATCCACATCTTGGTTTCTGAATCTAAATGATACATAACCATGTGAAAAGTTATCCGCACCTGGGTTTCTGATCCAAAATGGTACATGACTATGTGAAGAGTTATCCGCACCTTGGTTTATGATCCAAAATGGTACAGGACCATGTGAAGAGTTATCCATATCTTGGTTTCTGATCCCAAATGGTACATGTGAAGAGTTATCCACATCTTGGTTTCTGATCCTAAATGGTACATAACCATGTGAAAAATTATCCGCACCTGGGTTTCTGATCCAAAATGGTACATGACTATGTGAAGAGTTATCCGCACCTTGGTTTCTGATCCAAAATGGTACATGACCATGTGAAGAGTTATGCGCACCTTGTTATCTGATCCTAAATGGTACATGAACAGGTGAAGAGTTACCCGCACCTTGTTTTCTGATCCTAAATGTAACTTACACAGGAGTTACCCACACCTTGTTTTCTGATCCTAAATGTTACATAAACAGTTGAAGAGTTACCCGCACCTTGTTTTCTGATCCAAAATGGTACATGACCATGTGAAGAGTTATCCGCACCTTGGTTTCTGATCCAAAATGGTACATGACCATGTGAAGAGTTATCCACATCTTGGTTTCTGATCCTAAATGCTACATGACCATGTGAAGAGTTATGCGCACCTTGTTATCTGATCCTAAATGGTACATGAACAGGTGAAGAGTTACCCGCACCTTGTTTTCTGATCCTCAATGTAACTTACACAGGAGTTACCCACACCTTGTTTTCTGATCCTAAATGTTACATAAACAGTTGAAGAGTTACCCGCACCTTGTTTTCTGATCCAAAATGGTACATGACCATGTGAAGAGTTATCCACATCTTGGTTTCTGATCCTAAATGTTACATGACCATGTGAAGAGTTATCCGCACCTTGGTTTCTGGTCCAAAATGGTACATGACTATGTGAAGAGTTATCCACATCTTGGTTTCTGATCCTAAATACTACATGACAGTGTGAATAGTTATCCGCACCTTGGTTTCTGATCCAAAATGGTACATGACTATGTGAAGAGTTATCCGCACCTGGGTTTCTGATCGAAAATGCTACATGACCATGTGAAGAGTTATCCACATCTTGGTTTCTGATCCTAAATGCTACATGACTATGTGAAGAGTTATCCACATCTTGGTTTCTGATCCAAAATGGTACATGACCATGTGAATAGTTATCCGCACCTTGGTTTCTGATCCAAAATGGTACATAACTATGTGAAGAGTTATCCACATCTTGGTTTCTGATCCTAAATGCTACATGACCATGTGAATAGTTATCCGCACCTTGGTTTCTGATCCAAAATGGTACATGACTATGTGAAGAGTTATCCACATCTTAGTTTCTGATCCTAAATGGTACATATGAGGAGTTATCCACATTATGGTTTCTGATCCTAAATATTACATGACCTTGTGAAGAGTTATCCGCACCTTGGTTTCTGATCCAAAATGGTACATGACCATGTGAAGAGTTATCCACATCTTGGTTTCTGATCCCAAATGGTACATGTGAAGAGTTATCCACATCTTGGTTTCTGAATCTAAATGATACATAACCATGTGAAAAGTTATCCGCACCTGGGTTTCTGATCCAAAATGGTACATGACTATGTGAAGAGTTATCCGCACCTTGGTTTATGATCCAAAATGGTACAGGACCATGTGAAGAGTTATCCATATCTTGGTTTCTGATCCCAAATGGTACATGTGAAGAGTTATCCACATCTTGGTTTCTGATCCTAAATGGTACATAACCATGTGAAAAATTATCCGCACCTGGGTTTCTGATCCAAAATGGTACATGACTATGTGAAGAGTTATCCGCACCTTGGTTTCTGATCCAAAATGGTACATGACCATGTGAAGAGTTATGCGCACCTTGTTATCTGATCCTAAATGGTACATGAACAGGTGAAGAGTTACCCGCACCTTGTTTTCTGATCCTAAATGTAACTTACACAGGAGTTACCCACACCTTGTTTTCTGATCCTAAATGTTACATAAACAGTTGAAGAGTTACCCGCACCTTGTTTTCTGATCCAAAATGGTACATGACCATGTGAAGAGTTATCCGCACCTTGGTTTCTGATCCAAAATGGTACATGACCATGTGAAGAGTTATCCACATCTTGGTTTCTGATCCTAAATGCTACATGACCATGTGAAGAGTTATGCGCACCTTGTTATCTGATCCTAAATGGTACATGAACAGGTGAAGAGTTACCCGCACCTTGTTTTCTGATCCTCAATGTAACTTACACAGGAGTTACCCACACCTTGTTTTCTGATCCTAAATGTTACATAAACAGTTGAAGAGTTACCCGCACCTTGTTTTCTGATCCAAAATGGTACATGACCATGTGAAGAGTTATCCACATCTTGGTTTCTGATCCTAAATGTTACATGACCATGTGAAGAGTTATCCGCACCTTGGTTTCTGGTCCAAAATGGTACATGACTATGTGAAGAGTTATCCACATCTTGGTTTCTGATCCTAAATACTACATGACAGTGTGAATAGTTATCCGCACCTTGGTTTCTGATCCAAAATGGTACATGACTATGTGAAGAGTTATCCGCACCTGGGTTTCTGATCGAAAATGCTACATGACCATGTGAAGAGTTATCCACATCTTGGTTTCTGATCCTAAATGCTACATGACTATGTGAAGAGTTATCCACATCTTGGTTTCTGATCCAAAATGGTACATGACCATGTGAATAGTTATCCGCACCTTGGTTTCTGATCCAAAATGGTACATAACTATGTGAAGAGTTATCCACATCTTGGTTTCTGATCCTAAATGCTACATGACCATGTGAATAGTTATCCGCACCTTGGTTTCTGATCCAAAATGGTACATGACTATGTGAAGAGTTATCCACATCTTAGTTTCTGATCCTAAATGGTACATATGAGGAGTTAACCACATTATGGTTTCTGATCCTAAATATTACATGACCTTGTGAAGAGTTATCCGCACCTTGGTTTCTGATCCAAAATGGTACATGACCATGTGAAGAGTTATCCACATCTTGGTTTCTGATCCCAAATGGTACATGTGAAGAGTTATCCACATCTTGGTTTCTGAATCTAAATGATACATAACCATGTGAAAAGTTATCCGCACCTGGGTTTCTGATCCAAAATGGTACATGACTATGTGAAGAGTTATCCGCACCTTGGTTTATGATCCAAAATGGTACATGACCATGTGAAGAGTTATCCATATCTTGGTTTCTGATCCCAAATGGTACATGTGAAGAGTTATCCACATCTTGGTTTCTGATCCTAAATGCTACATAACCATGTGAAAAATTATCCGCACCTGGGTTTCTGATCCAAAATGGTACATGACTATGTGAAGAGTTATCCGCACCTTGGTTTCTGATCCAAAATGGTACATGACCATGTGAAGAGTTATGCGCACCTTGTTATCTGATCCTAAATGGTACATGAACAGGTGAAGAGTTACCCGCACCTTGTTTTCTGATCCTAAATGTAACTTACACAGGAGTTACCCACACCTTGTTTTCTGATCCTAAATGTTACATAAACAGTTGAAGAGTTACCCGCACCTTGTTTTCTGATCCAAAATGGTACATGACTATGTGAAGAGTTATCCGCACCTTGGTTTCTGATCCAAAATGGTACATGACCATGTGAAGAGTTATCCACATCTTGTTATCTGATCCTAAATGCTACATGACCATGTGAAGAGTTATGCGCACCTTGTTTCCTGATCCTAAATGGTACATGAACAGGTGAAGAGTTTCCCGCACCTTGTTTTCCAATCCTAAATGTAACTTACACAGGAGTTACCCACACCTTGTTTTCTGATCCTAAATGTTACATAAACAGTTGAAGAGTTACCCGCACCTTGTTTTCTGATCCAAAATGGTACATGACCATGTGAAGAGTTCTCCACATCTTGGTTTCTGATCCTAAATGCTACATGACTATGTAAAGAGTTATCCACATCTTGGTTTCTAATCCAAAATGGTACATGACTATGTGAAGAGTTATCTGCCCCTGGGTTTCTGATCCAAAATGGTACGTAACAATGTGAAGAGTTATCCACATCTTGGTTTCTGATCCTAAATGCTACATGACCATGTGAATAGTTATCCGCACCTTGGTTTCTGATCCAAAATGGTACATGACTATGTGAAGAGTTATCCGCACCTTGGTTTCTGATCCCAAATGGTACATGACCATGTGAATAGTTATCCACATCTTAGTTTCTGATCCTAAATGCTACATGACCATGTAAAGAGTTATCCACATCTTGGTTTCTGATCCAAAATGGTACATGACTATGTGAAAAGTTATCTGCCCCTGGGTTTCTGATCCAAAATGGTACATAACTATGTGAAGAGTTATCCACATCTTGGTTTCTGATCCTAAATGCTACATGACCATGTGAATAGTTATCCGCACCTTGGTTTCTGATCCAAAATGGTACATGACTATGTGAAGAGTTATCCACACCTTGGTTTCTGATCCCAAATGGTACATGACCATGTGAATAGTTATCCACATCTTAGTTTCTGATCCTAAATGGTACATATGAGGAGTTATCCACATTATGGTTTCTGATCCTAAATATTACATGACCTTGTGAAGATTTATCCGCACCTTGGTTTCTGATCCAAAATGGTACATGACCATGTGAACAGTTATCCACATCTTGGTTTCTGATCCCAAATGGTACATGTGAAGAGTTATCCACATCTTGGTTTCTGAATCTAAATGATACATAACCATGTGAAAAGTTATCCGCACCTGGGTTTCTGATCCAAAATGGTACATGACTATGTGAAGAGTTATCCGCACCTTGGTTTATGATCCAAAATGGTACATGACCATGTGAAGAGTTATCCATATCTTGGTTTCTGATCCCAAATGGTACATGTGAAGAGTTATCCACATCTTGGTTTCTGATCCTAAATGGTACATAACCATGTGAAAAATTATCCGCACCTGGGTTTCTGATCCAAAATGGTACATGACTATGTGAAGAGTTATCCGCACCTTGGTTTCTGATCCAAAATGGTACATGACCATGTGAAGAGTTATGCGCACCTTGTTATCTGATCCTAAATGGTACATGAACAGGTGAAGAGTTACCCGCACCTTGTTTTCTGATCCTAAATGTTACATAAACAGTTGAAGAGTTACCCGCACCTTGTTTTCTGATCCAAAATGGTACATGACCATGTGAAGAGTTATCCGCACCTTGGTTTCTGATCCAAAATGGTACATGACCATGTGAAGAGTTATCCACATCTTGGTTTCTGATCCTAAATGCTACATGACCATGTGAAGAGTTATGCGCACCTTGTTATCTGATCCTAAATGGTACATGAACAGGTGAAGAGTTACCCGCACCTTGTTTTCTGATCCTAAATGTAACTTACACAGGAGTTACCCACACCTTGTTTTCTGATCCTAAATGTTACATAAACAGTTGAAGAGTTACCCGCACCTTGTTTTCTGATCCAAAATGGTACATGACCATGTGAAGAGTTATCCACATCTTGGTTTCTGGTCCAAAGTGGTACATGACTATGTGAAGAGTTATCCACATCTTGGTTTCTGATCCTAAATACTACATGACCGTGTGAATAGTTATCCGCACCTTGGTTTCTGATCCAAAATGGTACATGACTATGTGAAGAGTTATCCGCACCTGGGTTTCTGATCGAAAATGCTACATGACCATGTGAAGAGTTATCCACATCTTGGTTTCTGATCCTAAATGCTACATGACTATGTGAAGAGTTATCCACATCTTGGTTTCTGATCCAAAATGGTACATGACCATGTGAAGAGTTATCCGCACCTTGGTTTCTGATCCAAAATGGTACATGACTATGTGAAAAGTTATCTGCCCCTGGGTTTCTGATCCAAAATGGTACATAACTATGTGAAGAGTTATCCGCACCTTGGTTTCTGATCCCAAATTATACATGACCATGTGAATAGTTATCCACATCTTAGTTTCTGATCCTAAATGCTACATGACCATGTGAAGAGTTATCCGCACCTGGGTTTCTAATCCAAAATGCTACATGACCATGTGAAGAGTTATCCACTTCTTGGTTTCTGATCCTAATTGCTACATGACCATGTAAAGAGTTATCTGTACCTTGGTTTCTGATCCAAAATGGTACATGACTATGTAAAGAGTCATCCGCACCTGGGTTTCTGATCCAAAATGCTACATGACCATGTGAAGAGTTATCCACATCTTGGTTTCTGATCCTACATGCTACAAGGCCATGTGAAGAGTTATCTGCACCTGGGTTTCTGATCCAAAATGCTACATGACCATGTGAAGAGTTATCCACATCTTGGTTTCTGATCCAACATGGTACATGACCATGTGAAGAGTTATCTGCACCTGGGTTTCTAGTCCAAAATGGTACATAACTATGTGAAGAGTTACCCGCACCTGGTTTTCTGATCCTAAATGTTACATAAACAGGTGAAGAGTTACCCGCACCTTGTTTTCTGATCCTAAATGGTACATAAACAGGTGAAGAGTTACCTGCACCTGGTTTTCTGCTCCAAAATGGTACATGACCATGTGAAGAGTTATCCACATCTTGGTTTCTGATCCTAAATGCTACATGACCATGTGAATAGTTATCCGCACCTTGGTTTCTGATCCCAAATGGTACATGACCATGTGAATAGTTATCCACATCTTAGTTTCTGATCCTAAATGCTACATGACCATGTGAAGAGTTATCCACATCTTGGTTTCTGATCCAAAATGGTACATGACTATGTGAAAAGTTATCTGCCCCTGGGTTTCTGATCCAAAATGGTACATAACTAGGTGAAGAGTTATCCACATCTTGGTTTCTGATCCTAAATGCTACATGACCATGTGAATAGTTATCCGCACCTTGGTTTCTGATCCAAAATGGTACATGACTATGTGAAGAGTTATCCACACCTTGGTTTCTGATCCCAAATGGTACATGTGAAGAGTTATCCTCATCTTGGTTTCTGAATCTAAATGATACATAACCATGTGAAAAGTTATCCGCACCTGGGTTTCTGATCCAAAATGGTACATGACTATGTAAAGAGTTATCCGCACCTTGGTTTATGATCCAAAATGGTACATGACCATGTGAAGAGTTATCCATATCTTGGTTTCTGATCCCAAATGGTACATGTGAAGAGTTATCCACATCTTGGTTTCTGATCCTAAATGGTACATAACCATGTGAAAAATTATCCGCACCTGGGTTTCTGATCCAAAATGGTACATGACTATGTGAAGAGTTATCCGCACCTTGGTTTCTGATCCAAAATGGTACATGACCATGTGAAGAGTTATGCGCACCTTGTTTTCTGATCCTAAATGTAACTTACACAGGAGTTACCCACACCTTGTTTTCTGATCCTAAATGTTACATAAACAGTTGAAGAGTTACCCGCACCTTGTTTTCTGATCCAAAATGGTACATGACCATGTGAAGAGTTATCCGCACCTTGGTTTCTGATCCAAAATGCTACATGACCATGTGAAGAGTTATCCACATCTTGGTTTCTGATCCTAAATGCTACATGACCATGTGAAGAGTTATGCGCACCTTGTTATCTGATCCTAAATGGTACATGAACAGGTGAAGAGTTACCCGCACCTTGTTTTCTGATCCTAAATGTAACTTACACAGGAGTTACCCACACCTTGTTTTCTGATCCTAAATGTTACATAAACAGTTGAAGAGTTACCCGCACCTTGTTTTCTGATCCAAAATGGTACATGACCATGTGAAGAGTTATCCGCACCTTGGTTTCTGGTCCAATATGGTACATGACTATGTGAAGAGTTATCCACATCTTGGTTTCTGATCCGAAATACTACATGACCGTGTGAATAGTTATCCGCACCTTGGTTTCTGATCCAAAATGGTACATGACTATGTGAAGAGTTATCCGCACCTGGGTTTCTGATCGAAAATGCTACATGACCATGTGAAGAGTTATCCACATCTTGGTTTCTGATCCTAAATGCTACATGACTATGTGAAGAGTTATCCACATCTTGGTTTCTGATCCAAAATGGTACATGACCATGTGAATAGTTATCCGCACCTTGGTTTCTGATCCAAAATGGTACATGACTATGTGAAAAGTTATCTGCCCCTGGGTTTCTGATCCAAAATGGTACATAACTATGTGAAGAGTTATCCACATCTTGGTTTCTGATCCTAAATGCTACATGACCATGTGAATAGTTATCCGCACCTCGGTTTCTGATCCAAAATGGTACATGACTATGTGAAGAGTTATCCGCACCTTGGTTTCTGATCCCAAATTATACATGACCATGTGAATAGTTATCCACATCTTAGTTTCTGATCCTAAATGCTACATGACCATGTGAAGAGTTATCCGCACCTGGGTTTCTAATCCAAAATGCTACATGACCATGTGAAGAGTTATCCGCACCTTGGTTTATGATCCAAAATGGTACATGACCATGTGAAGAGTTATCCATATCTTGGTTTCTGATCCCAAATGGTACATGTGAAGAGTTATCCACATCTTGGGTTCTGATCCTAAATGGTACATAACCATGTGAAAAATTATCCGCACCTGGGTTTCTGATCCAAAATGGTACATGACTATGTGAAGAGTTATCCGCACCTTGGTTTCTGATCCAAAATGGTACATGACCATGTGAAGAGTTATGCGCACCTTGTTTTCTGATCCTAAATGAAACTTACACAGGAGTTACCCACACCTTGTTTTCTGATCCTAAATGTTACATAAACAGTTGAAGAGTTACCCGCACCTTGTTTTCTGATCCAAAATGGTACATGACCATGTGAAGAGTTATCCGCACCTTGGTTTCTGATCCAAAATGCTACATGACCATGTGAAGAGTTATCCACATCTTGGTTTCTGATCCTAAATGCTACATGACCATGTGAAGAGTTATGCGCACCTTGTTATCTGATCCTAAATGGTACATGAACAGGTGAAGAGTTACCCGCACCTTGTTTTCTGATCCTAAATGTAACTTACACAGGAGTTACCCACACCTTGTTTTCTGATCCTAAATCTTACATAAACAGTTGAAGAGTTACCCGCACCTTGTTTTCTGATCCAAAATGGTACATGACCATGTGAAGAGTTATCCACATCTTGGTTTCTGATCCTAAATGTTACATGACCATGTGAAGAGTTATCCGCACCTTGGTTTCTGGTCCAAAATGGTACATGACTATGTGAAGAGTTATCCACATCTTGGTTTCTGATCCTAAATACTACATGACCGTGTGAATAGTTATCTGCACCTTGGTTTCTGATCCAAAATGGTACATGACTATGTGAAGAGTTATCCGCACCTGGGTTTCTGATCGAAAATGCTACATGACCATGTGAAGAGTTATCCACATCTTGGTTTCTGATCCTAAATGCTACATGACTATGTGAAGAGTTATCCACATCTTGGTTTCTGATCCAAAATGGTACATGACCATGTGAATAGTTATCCGCACCTTGGTTTCTGATCCAAAATGGTACATGACTATGTGAAAAGTTATCTGCCCCTGGGTTTCTGATCCAAAATGGTACATAACTATGTGAAGAGTTATCCACATCTTGGTTTCTGATCCTAAATGCTACATGACCATGTGAATAGTTATCCGCACCTCGGTTTCTGATCCAAAATGGTACATGACTATGTGAAGAGTTATCCGCACCTTGGTTTCTGATCCCAAATTATACATGACCATGTGAATAGTTATCCACATCTTAGTTTCTGATCCTAAATGCTACATGACCATGTGAAGAGTTATCCGCACCTGGGTTTCTGATCCTACATGCTACAAGGCCATGTACAGAGTTATCCACATCTTGGTTTCTGATCCAACATGGTACATGACCATGTGAAGAGTTATCTGCACCTGGGTTTCTAGTCCAAAATGGTACATAACTATGTGAAGAGTTACCCGCACCTTGTTTTCTGATCCTAAATGTTACATAAACAGGTGAAGAGTTACCCGCACCTTGTTTTCTGATCCTAAATGGTACATAAACAGGTGAAGAGTTACCTGCACCTGGTTTTCTGCTCCAAAATGGTACATGACCATGTGAAGAGTTATCCACATCTTGGTTTCTGATCCTAAATGCTACATGACCATGTGAATAGTTATCCGCACCTTGGTTTCTGATCCAAAATGGTACATGACTATGTGAAGAGTTATCCGCACCTTGGTTTCTGATCCCAAATGGTACATGACCATGTGAATAGTTATCCACATCTTAGTTTCTGATCCTAAATGCTACATGACCATGTGAAGAGTTATCCACATCTTGGTTTCTGATCCAAAATGGTACATGACTATGTGAAAAGTTATCTGCCCCTGGGTTTCTGATCCAAAATGGTACATAACTATGTGAAGAGTTATCCACATCTTGGTTTCTGATCCTAAATGGTACATGACCATGTGAATAGTTATCCGCGCCTTGGCTTCTGATCCAAAATGGTACATGACTATGTGAAGAGTTATCCACACCTTGGTTTCTGATCCCAAATGGTACATGACCATGTGAATAGTTATCCACATCTTAGTTTCTGATCCTAAATGGTACATATGAGGAGTTATCCACATTATGGTTTCTGATTCTAAATATTACATGACCTTGTGAAGAGTTATCCACACCTTGGTTTCTGATCCAAAATGGTACATGACCATGTGAAGAGTTATCCACATTTTGGTTTCTGATCCCAAATGGTACATGTGAAGAGTTATCCACATCTTGGTTTCTGATCCTAAATGGTACATAACCATGTGAAAAATTATCCGCACCTGGGTTTCTGATCCAAAATGGTACATGACTATGTGAAGAGTTATCCGCACCTTGGTTTCTGATCCAAAATGGTACATGACCATGTGAAGAGTTATGCGCACCTTGTTATCTGATTCTAAATGGTACATGAACAGGTGAAGAGTTACCCGCACCTTGTTTTCTGATCCTAAATGTAACTTACACAGGAGTTACCCACACCTTGTTTTCTGATCCTAAATGTTACATAAACAGTTGAAGAGTTACCCGCACCTTGTTTTCTGATCCAAAATGGTACATGACCATGTGAAGAGTTATCCGCACCTTGGTTTCTGATCCAAAATGGTACATGACCATGTGAAGAGTTATCCACATCTTGGTTTCTGATCCTACATGCTACAAGGCCATGTACAGAGTTATCCACATCTTGGTTTCTGATCCAACATGGTACATGACCATGTGAAGAGTTATCTGCACCTGGGTTTCTAGTCCAAAATGGTACATAACTATGTGAAGAGTTACCCGCACCTTGTTTTCTGATCCTAAATGTTACATAAACAGGTGAAGAGTTACCCGCACCTTGTTTTCTGATCCTAAATGGTACATAAACAGGTGAAGAGTTACCTGCACCTTGTTTTCTGCTCCAAAATGGTACATGACCATGTGAAGAGTTATCCACATCTTGGTTTCTGATCCTAAATGCTACATGACCATGTGAATAGTTATCCGCACCTTGGTTTCTGATCCAAAATGGTACATGACCACGTGAATAGTTATCCACATCTTAGTTTCTGATCCTAAATGCTACATGACCATGTGAAGAGTAATCCACATCTTGGTTTCTGATCCAAAATGGTACATGACTATGTGAAAAGTTATCTGCCCCTGGGTTTCTGATCCAAAATGGTACATAACTATGTGAAGAGTTATCCACATCTTGGTTTCTGATCCAAAATGGTACATGACCATGTGAAGAGTTATCCACATCTTGGTTTCTGATCCTAAATGCTACATGACCATGTGAAGAGTTATGCGCACCTTGTTATCTCATCCTAAATGGTACATGAACAGGTGAAGAGTTACCCGCACCTTGTTTTCTGATCCTAAATGTAACTTACACAGGAGTTACCCACACCTTGTTTTCTGATCCTAAATGTTACATAAACAGTTGAAGAGTTACCCGCACCTTGTTTTCTGATCCAAAATGGTACATGACCATGTGAAGAGTTATGCACATCTTGGTTTCTGATCCTGAATGTTACATGACCATGTGAAGAGTTATCCGCACCTTGGTTTCTGGTCCAAAATGGTACATGACTATGTGAAGAGTTATCCACATCTTGGTTTCTGATCCTAAATACTACATGACCGTGTGAATAGTTATCCGCACCTTGGTTTCTGATCCAAAATGGTACATGACTATGTGAAGAGTTATCCGCACCTGGGTTTCTGATCGAAAATGCTACATGACCATGTGAAGAGTTATCCACATCTTGGTTTCTGATCCTAAATGCTACATGACTATGTGAAGAGTTATCCACATCTTGGTTTCTGATCCAAAATGGTACATGACCATGTGAATAGTTATCCGCACCTTGGTTTCTGATCCAAAATGGTACATGACTATGTGAAAAGTTATCTGCCCCTGGGTTTCTGATCCAAAATGGTACATAACTATGTGAAGAGTTATCCACATCTTGGTTTCTGATCCTAAATGCTACATGACCATGTGAATAGTTATCCGCACCTCGGTTTCTGATCCAAAATGGTACATGACTATGTGAAGAGTTATCCGCACCTTGGTTTCTGATCCCAAATTATACATGACCATGTGAATAGTTATCCACATCTTAGTTTCTGATCCTAAATGCTACATGACCATGTGAAGAGTTATCCGCACCTGGGTTTCTAATCCAAAATGCTACATGACCATGTGAAGAGTTATCCACTTCTTGGTTTCTGATCCTTATTGCTACATGACCATGTAAAGAGTTCTCTGTACCTTGGTTTCTGATCCAAAATGGTACATGACTATGTAAAGAGTCATCCGCACCTGGGTTTCTGATCCAAAATGCTACATGACCATGTGAAGAGTTATCCACATCTTGGTTTCTGATCCTACATGCTACAAGGCCATGTACAGAGTTATCCACATCTTGGTTTCTGATCCAACATGGTACATGACCATGTGAAGAGTTATGCGCACCTGGGTTTCTAGTCCAAAATGGTACATAACTATGTGAAGAGTTACCCGCACCTTGTTTTCTGATCCTAAATGGTACATAAACAGGTGAAGAGTTACCCGCGCCTTGTTTTCTGATCCTAAATGGTACATAAACAGGTGAAGAGTTACCTGCACCTGGTTTTCTGCTCCAAAATGGTACATGACCATGTGAAGAGTTATCCACATCTTGGTTTCTGATCCTAAATGTTACATGACCATGTGAAGAGTTATCCACATCTTGGTTTCTGATCCAAAATGGTACATGACTATGTGAAGAGTTATCCGCACCTTGGTTTCTGATCGAAAATGCTGCATGACCATGTGAAGAGTTATCCACATCTTGGTTTCTGATCCTAAATGCTACATGACCATCTGAATAGTTCTCTGGACCTTGGTTTCTGATCCAAAATGCTACATGACCATGTGAAGAGTTATCCACATCTTGGTTTCTGATCCTAAATGCTACATGACCATGTGAATAGTTATCTGCACCTTGGTTTCTGATCCACAATGGTACATGACTATGTGAAGTTATCCACATCTTGGTTTCTGATCCTAAATGCTACATGACTATGTGAAGAGTTATCCACATCTTGGATTATGATCCTAAATGCTACATGACCATGTGAAGAGTTATCCACATCTTGGTTTCTGATCCTAAATGCTACATGACCATGTGAATAGTTATCTGCACCTTGGTTTCTGATCCACAATGGTACATGACTATGTGAAGTTATGCACATCTTGGTTTCTGATCCTAAATGCTACATGACCATGTGAATAGTTATCCACATCTTGGTTTCTGATCCTACATGCTACAAGGCCATGTACAGAGTTATCCACATCTTGGTTTCTGATCCAACATGGTGCATGACCATGTGAAGAGTTATCTGCACCTGGGTTTCTAGTCCAAAATGGTACATAACTAAGTGAAGAGTTACCCGCACCTTGTTTTCTGATCCTAAATGTTACATAAACAGGCGAAGAGTTACCCGCACCTTGTTTTCTGATCCTAAATGGTACATAAACAGGTGAAGAGTTACCTGCACCTTGTTTTCTGCTCCAAAATGGTACATGACCATGTGAAGAGTTATCCACATCTTGGTTTCTGATCCTAAATGTTACATGACCATGTGAAGAGTTATCCACATCTTGGTTTCTGATCCAAAATGGTACATGACTATGTGAAGAGTTATCCGCACCTTGGTTTCTGATCCAAAATGCCAGATGACCATGTGAAGAGTTATCCACATCTTGGTTTCTGATCCTAAATGCTACATGACCATGTGAATAGTTCTCTGAACCTTGGTTTCTGATCGAAAATGCTACATGACCATGTGAAGAATTATCCACATCTTGGTTTCTGATCCTAAATGCTACATGACCATGTGAATAGTTATCTGCACCTTGGTTTCTGATCCACAATGGTACATGACTATGTGAAGTTATCCACATCTTGGTTTCTGATCCTAAATGCTACATGACTATGTGAAGAGTTATCCACATCTTGGATTCTGATCCTAAATGCTACATGACCATGTGAAGAGTTTTCCACATCTTGGTTTCTGATCCTAAATGCTACATGACCATGTGAATAGTTATCTCCACCTTGGTTTCTGATCCACAATGGTACAGGACTATGTGAAGTTATCCACATCTTGGTTTCTGATCCTAAATGCTAGTGAATTGTGGTTTCTGATCCTAAATGCTAGTGAACTGTGAATAGTTCTCTGAACCTTGGTTTCTGATCCAAAATGCTACATGACTATGTGAAGGGTTATCCACATCTTGTTTTCTGATCCTAAATGTTACATAGACAGGTGAAGAGTTACCCGTACCTTGTTTTCTGATCCTAAATGGTACATGAACAGGTGAAGAGTTACCCGCACCTTGTTTTCTGATCCTAAATGTTACATAAACAGGTGAAGAGCTACCCGCACCTTGTTTTCTGGCCCTAAATGGTACATAAACAGGTAAAGAGTTACCCGCACCTTGTTTTCTGGCCCTAAATGGTACATAAACAGGTGAAGAGTTACCCGCACCTTGTTTTCTGATCCTAAATGGTACATAAACAGGTGAAGAGTTACCCGCACCTTGTTTTCGGATCCTAAATGGTACATGAACAGGTGAAGAGTTACCCGCACCTTGTTTTCTGATCCTAGATGGTACATAAACAGGTGAAGAGTTAACCGCACCTTGTTTTCTGGCCCTAAATGGTACATGAACAGGTGAAGAGTTATCCACATCTTGGTTTCTGATCTTAATGCTACATGACCATGTGAATAGTTATCTGCACCTTGGTTTCTGATCCACAATGGTACATGACTATGTGAAGTTATCCACATCTTGGTTTCTGATCCTAAATGCTAGTGAATTGTGGTTTCTGATCCTAAATGCTAGTGAACTGTGAATAGTTCTCTGAACCTTGGTTTCTGATCCAAAATGCTACATGACTATGTGAAGAGTTATCCACATCTTGGTTTCTGATCCTGAATGCTACATGACCATGTGAATAGTTATCCGCACCTTGGTTTCTGATCCAAAATGGTACATGACTATGTGAAGAGTTATCCGCACCTTGGTTTATGATCCCAAATTATACATGACCATGTGAATAGTTATCCACATCTTAGTTTCTGATCCTAAATGCTACATGACCATGTGAAGAGTTATCCACTTCTTGGTTTCTGATCCTAAATGCTACATGACCATGTAAAGAGTTATCTGTACCTTGGTTTCTGATCCAAAATGGTACATGACTATGTAAAGAGTTATCCGCACCTGGGTTTCTGATCCAAAATGCTACATGACCATGTGAAGAGTTATCCACATCTTGGTTTCTGATCCTACATGCTACAAGGCCATGTACAGAGTTATCCACATCTTGGTTTCTGATCCTAAATGCTACATGACCATGTGAATAGTTATCTGCACCTTGGTTTCTGATCCACAATGGTACATGACTATGTGAAGTTATCCACATCTTGGTTTCTGATCCTAAATGCTACATGACTATGTGAAGAGTTATCCACATCTTGGATTCTGATCCTAAATGCTACATGACCATGTGAAGAGTTATCCACATCTTGGTTTCTGATCCTAAATGCTACATGACCATGTGAATAGTTATCTGCACCTTGGTTTCTGATCCACAATGGTACATGACTATGTGAAGTTATCCACATCTGGGTTTCTGATCCTAAATGCTACATGACCATGTGAATAGTTATCTGCACCTTGGTTTCTGATCCACAATGGTACATGACTGTGAAGTTATCCACATCTTGGTTTCTGATCCTAAATGCTACATGACCATGTGAATAGTTATCTGCACCTTGGTTTCTGATCCACAATGGTACATGACTATGTGAAGTTATCCACATCTTGGTTTCTGATCCTAAATGCTAGTGAATTGTGGTTTCTGATCCTAAATGCTAGTGAACTGTGAATAGTTCTCTGAACCTTGGTTTCTGATCCAAAATGCTACATGACTATGTGAAGAGTTATCCACATCTTGTTTTCTGATCCTAAATGTTACATAAACAGGTGAAGAGTTACCCGCACCTTGTTTCCCGGTCCTCATTATTCGGTTAATCTTCAGCCACAGGACCTAGACACTACTGCGTAACCCCCTCCACGCACCCCCCCCCCCGCCCCCCTTCCCCACGTAGGCACGGTGTATGCCATCATCACCCATTATGTATCCATTGTGTCTCACTCGTCACGACCTTCACCGAATGGCGCCCCTTAATTAGAGCTCGTTCAGTTTTACCCGCATGACGTGAGGCTGTGGATGCACGTCTCGCCGCCTTAACTCACGTGGCCACCATGTCTAGACCCGCAGACATTTATACCGTTAGATATATCCGTCGTCTAGGCCGTTTTTTCTATCGAGATCCGGGCTTTAGGCTGGTCAGCAGTGGTCTCTCATGGGTGTGGAAGATAAGTTTAATGTTCCATGGATTAAGTGAAACAGTCCATGGTTATGAAGTGTGTTAAAAACGCGACATAATTTGCAGTGCTTGACAAGTGAACGGGTGGCGTATTAGTCAGCCACCTCCCGTGCGCGTGTGTGTTAATACATGTGGCATATGTCTTGTCATTGCTTCATGATGCTTCCATTGTACGGCATTAAACCCAGAATGGTGCCTCGCTTCGTCTGGGCCTCGTGGCGCTCACTGTGGCGCTCACTGTGGCGCTCGCTGTTTGACGGTCCCTGTGTTGTTGTCGCTGCAGACTGAGCTACGCTCCAAGGTGGCCCAGCTGGTGCGCTGCACGACGCGACGGACGCGCGGACCTCACCCCCAGAGGGACGAGGCCGCCCTGAAGCCCGCTTGGTGGCCCCGAGCCGTCCCCTTCACCGGCCCGCGGCACACCGGCCCCCAGCCCGCCAGCCAGCAGGTGGGTGTGTCCCCCTCGCTTACCCTGGCACTCGCCCCCTCACCCGCGCCCTTAACACACACACTCCGCTCGCCCGCGCCCTCCCCCACCCCCTGATTTAAAATAAACCCTGTTGGTTAGTATACAAAGTCTAGGGGAATGTGTTTATTAAAATTAAATTAAATGGTATGCGTCGCCCAATTGTGAAAATTATTATGATTACGAGTTGTTTGTATTATTATTGTCTCTGTGTATTCAATGTATTGCGCATTTGCCATGTTAAAAGCGCTTCATCCCATGTTTTATTAACTTATTTCTGTGCCTTAACGTGTGTATTGTTGTTCCTCGCAGGGCCCGGACCGGCCACTCGGCATGGAGACTATGCGCCAACTGATCAAGACTTGCTACCGCCACTACCGCCAGGAGGCTCTGTTGGTGGAGGACGTGATCGAGAATGACCGGCAGCCCGAGCGGGCCAGTGACCGCTCGACACGTCTTTCTGCGCCCAACGCCAAGCCCTCGAAATCCGTGTCCTTCGAGGACAAAGACACCGAGTTCTCCATGGATACCGAGCCCACCTCCCAGGTAACTTCACTCCCTTACCGAGCCCACCTCCCAGGTAACTTCACTCCCTTACCAAGCCCACCTCCCAGGTAACTTCACTCCCTTACCGAGCCCACCTCCCAGGTAACTTCACTCCCTTACCGAGCCCACCTCCCAGGTAACTTCACTCCCTTACCAAGCCCACCTCCCAGGTAACTTCACTTCCTTGCCGAGCGCACCTCCCAGGTAACCTCACTTCCTTGCCGAGCCCACCTCCCAGGTAACTTCACTTCTTTGCCGGGCCCACCTCCCAGGTAATTTTACTTCCTTGCCGAGCCGACCTCCCAGGTCACTTTACTCCCTTGCCGAGCCCACCTCCCAGGTAACTTCACTCCCTTGCCGAGCCCACCTCCCAGGTAACTTTACTTCCTTGCCGAGCCCACCTCCCAGGTAACTTCACTTCCTTGCCGAGCCCACCTCCCAGGTAACTTCACTCCCTTGCCGAGCCCACCTCCCAGGTAACTTTACTCCCTTGCCGAGCCCATCTTCCCAGGTAACTTCACTCCCTTGCCGAGCCCACCTCCTAGGTAACTTCACTTCCTTGCCGAGCCCACTTCCCAGGTAACTTCACTCCCTTGCCGAGCCCACCTCCCAGGTAACTTCACTCCCTTGCCGAGCCCACCTCCCAGGTAACTTCACTCCCTTGCCGAGCCCACCTCCCAGGTAACTTCACTCCCTTGCCGAGCCCACCTCCCATGTAACTTCACTCCCTTGCCGAGCCCACCTCCCAGGTAACTTCACTTCCTTGCCGAGCCCACCTCCCAGGTAACTTCACTTCCTTGCCGGGCCCACCTCCCAGGTAAGTTTACTTCCTTGCCGAGCCCACCTCCCAGGTAACTTCACTTCCTTGCCGGGCCCACCTCCCAGGTAACTTCACTCCCTTGCCGAGCCCACCTCCCAGGTAACTTCACTCCCTTGCCGAGCCCACCTCCCAGGTAACTTCACTTCCTTGCCGAGCCCACCTCCCAGGTAACTTCACTCCCTTGCCGAGCCCACCTCCCAAGTAACTTCACTCCCTTGCCGAGCCCACCTCCCAGGTAACTTCACTCCCTTGCCGAGCCCACCTCCCAGGTAACTTCACTCCCTTGCCGAGCCCACCTCCCTTGTAACATCACTCCCTTGCCGAGCCCACCTCCCAGGTAACTTCACTTCCTTGCCGAGCCCACCTCCCAGGTAACTTCACTTCCTTGCCGGGCCCACCTTCCAGGTAACTTCACTTCCTTGCCGAGCCCACCTCCCAGATAACTTCACTTCCTTGCCGGGCCCACCTCCCAGGTAACCTCACTCCCTTGCCGAGCCCACCTCCCAGGTAACTTCACTCCCTTGCCGAGCCCACCTCCCAGGTAACTTCACTTCCTTGCCGAGCCCACCTCCCAGGTAACTTCACTCCCTTGCCGAGCCCACCTCCCAGGTAACTTCACTCCCTTGCCGAGCCCACCTCCCAGGTAACTTCACTTCCTTGCCGAGCCCACCTCCCAGGTAACTTCACTCCCTTGCCGAGCCCACCTCCCAGGTAACTTCACTCCCTTGCCGAGCCCACCTCCCAAGTAACTTTACTTCCTTGCCGAGCCCACCTCCTAGGTAACTTCACTTCCTTGCCGAGCCCACCTCTTAGGTAACTTCACTCCCTTGCCGAGCCCACCTCCCAGGTAACTTCACTCCCTTGCCGAGCCCACCTCCCAGGTAACTTCACTCCCTTGCCGAGCCCACCTCCCAGGTAACTTCACTCCCTTGCCGAGCCCACCTCCTAGGTAACTTCACTCCCTTGCCGGGCTCACCTCCACCTGTCTAACGTGTAGTGTTACCGTGTGTCCGCAGTACGGTGAGGAGGCCGCCGCCCCCTACCCTGGCGGTCGCGGAGCTGGACCCAGACCGGCCGGAGTCTTCAGAAACGTGGCCGCCATGCCGCCAGAAAGCCTCAGCGACGCCAGCGCCACCTGGGAGAGCCATCGAGACGTCCAGCCTGGTGAGTGAGTCTCGTGGTCTGGAGCTAGCTAGCTTGGTGGGGACGGGAGTATAGGGACAAACTAAGTAAGTCAATGGTGCGTAAGGCGAATCACGTGAGGGGAATCACGTGGGACGATTTACGTGAGGCGATTTATGTGAGGCGAATCACGTGAGTTGATTCACGTGAGTTGAGTCACGTGAGGTGAGTCACGTGAGTTGAGTCACGTGAGTTGAGTCACGTGAGTTGAGTCACGTGAGTTGAGTCACGTGAGTTGAGTCACGTGAGTTGAGTCACGTGAGTTGAGTCACGTGAGTTGAGTCACGTGAGTTGAGTCACGTGAGTTGAGTCACGTGAGGTGAGTCACGTGAGGTGAGTCACGTGAGGTGAGTCACGTGAGGTGAGTCACGCGAGTTGACTCGCGTGAGTTGAGCCGCGTGAGTTGAGTCGCGTGAGTTGAGTCGCGTGAGTTGAGTCGCGTGAGTTGATTCACGTGAGTTGAGTCACGTGAGTTGAGTCACGGGAGTTGAGTCACGGGAGTTGAGTCACGGGAGTTGAGTCACGGGAGTTGAGTCACGGGAGTTGAGTCACGGGAGTTGAGTCACGGGAGGTGAGTCACTTGAAGTCACCTTCGCAAGAATATAGCTTTCGAAGTTCGTCTTTACACGAATAATCTGTGTAACGGACATCCATCGTTACTTAAAACCTTGTTTAGGAAGGACATGGCAGCTGAACATCTGTACAGCAGAAACTACACACTTGATCCCCATGTTTAGGGTTCTAAATCATGCCACGGGATATGGCCGTCACCACCGGCTTCAACGTATCATATTCTGATGATGCCTGGTAGACTATTTTAATGTGATAAACATGTGGCCTGCTGATCCTCCTTTATGCAGCTCGATGTTGACTTGTGATACCTTCTTGTTTCTTTTGCAGAATCACGGGCTACCCACACGGTCAAGTCATTTGTGGAGATTTTCATTTGTTTCTTCTGCGAGCGTGAATTCAAGCAGAAGCCGGACTTGCAGAGTCACCAGCTGGCGTGCGCCAAGCGACCGGCCGAGCTACAGGCCGCGCTCTCCCGGCCCGCATCCGTGGCGCGGCGCAACTCCACGCGTCTCCGCCAGGCGGCGCTACGACTCAAACCCTTCACGGACTCTCCCACCACGATACGGGCCAAACTCTTCACCCACCCCCAGGTGTCGCCGCGGGTCAAACCGTTTGCGGACCCCCAGACGTGGCGGCGGCCCAGCAAAGCGGCCTTCGTGGAGGGCCTGGCGCTGTTGCCGCGCAACCAGGCGGAGAGCTTGCGGCGGCAGCGCGCCGGCAGCCGGGACGTCCACTGCGACCTGCTGGAGGTTGGGGAGGAGCCGGCCGCGTGCCAGCAGTCGCCCCGCACGCCGACCACGCCCCGCACCCCGCGCTCCCTCATGTCCCAGCTGAGCCGCGAGGCCAGCCCGCCGGCGCGCGCCCGGCAACGCCTGGACCTGCTGCTGGACGAGCCCAGCGGCCCCAACCACCAGGACAAGAAGCGCGAGGAGGGGAGCGAGGTCAGTGACCTGGACAGCGAGAGCGGCAAGTCCGAGGCGAGCGAGGGCAGCGAGCACGGAGGGCGGCCCAGCCGCATGGCCAACCTGCTGGCCATAGACGTTACCTCGCCGCTCGGCTACAGGGTCCGCAAGCACCTTAACAAGCTCCAGTTCCGCCTCTCCAGGGACGACTCCCCGGACGAATCGACGGCGAGCGGCGAACACTACGAGAAATACTGCCACACACCCGTCAAGAACGAGTTCCTCGAGCGACTGCGCAGCCGCGGCACGGGGCTGTTTCCGGTGACGTTCAAGAAGAGGCGGCGCCCCGTGAAGTTCGTCCACGCGTACAAGTTCAGCCGGCGACAGTTGCGGGCTTACTGTCGCCGGGTGGAGACGGGTCTGAACCCCCGCTCCAGAGCCCTCCGCCGGCAGATGAAGAAGTGTTCCGTGCCCGTGGTGCGGCTGAACCTGGATGAGGTGGAGCGATGGGGGCGCCCCCGCACGGCCACCGGTGCCCCCTCCGCGCTGGCCGCCCGGCTCAGCGTGGACGTGTCCCCGCTACGCAATGACACGCTGCTGCACTGGACCACGCCGCCTAAGCAGCGGGCCACGACAACCACCATCACCGCTGCCGCCGCCGATACACGCTATCCGCAAACCATGTTCCTTCTGCAGCAGCCTAACGACCAGCGGCCGTCGCCGCGCCCCGCCCTGCGGTCCGCGGGTAGCGCCGTCGGCGCGCAGGCCGCCACGCCGCAACACGTGACTTCCCAGCAGCTGCTGCTGTACAAGCTGCTGCTGTCCGAGTCGCTGGCGGCGGCGCAGACGGTGACGGCGGCGCCGGTGGGCAGCCCCGCCGACCTCACCCCGCCCTCCACGCCGGAGAGCCCCATCGAGGCGCGCCAGCGCCAACTCTTCCCGGCCGCCGCGCCGCCGCTCCACGACGCCAACGCCGTCATCACCATTGACGACGACGATGACGTCATATCGATTTCGTCGTCGTCGGATGGCGAGGCGGAAGTGGAGGCCGACGCCGAGGCCGAGAGGGGCACGGGGGTGAAGCGGCGGCGTGAATGGAGCGAGAGCGGCGACGGGTTGGGCCGCGGGGAGGCGAGTCCCGTGGTGGCCGGCAAGCGACGGCGCATCGACGAGCTGCAGCCGGTCACCCTCCTCTTCCGGTGCCGGCTGTGTCAGGAGGAGCTGACCTGTCGCGAGAGCGCCACGACCTACATCAAGCAGCACTTCGCCCAGCGCCACCAAGTCAGCAACATTGAACTGGTCGAGCACCTCGACTCGCGAGGACACAAGGTGATCAGTATCGTGGAGGTACCCCTGGACCAGTCCTCTGCCCCCTCCGCCCCGCCCCCGGCCCAGCCTCCAGCCCAGGTGCACGCACGGGCCCCCAAGGCGCCCACCCAGCGGCCTGCCGCCAATAAGCAAACCCCCGAGCAGGCGAGCCAGCCTCCTGCCGGGAGGACGCAGAGACATCTATCGGCGGGCGACAGGAAGTCTGGCCTGGCGCAGCGAGGCAGGGAGCCAGCCTGTGACAAGGGCGACGCCCACATCCTGCGCCAGTCGTCTGTCAACAAGGTGCGCAGCGAGTCCCTGGCTAAGGGTGCCCCCCAGGCGGGGCAGAAGCCGGCCAGGAGGCCGCCGCCGCCCGCGGGCAGGACCTCCACGCCCGGCGGTAAACCCGTCGGCTGGACCAAGACAAGCCGACGGGGCTCTGGATCCAGACCGACATTGTCAGCGCGGAACCCCGGACTCCGGCGTACCTCCCGCAGCAGCCTGCCGCTCTCGCCCGTCAAGTCCCCCGGGTTCGGAGGGCGGCTCTCGGGGGCGGGGGTGGGGGCGGGGGCCGGGGCCGGGATGGGCTTCCGCAGCAAGGCCAACGCCGCCACCGCCGCCGCTAGGGGGCGGGCCGGGAGCGAGTCGAGGACCAGGCGGCATGGGCGCAAGGGGGTCGACAAGGTTAACCGCGAGGTGGAGTGCAAGAGGTGATGCCCCCCCCCCCCCCCCCCGAGACATCACACGTCTCCCCTATCACGTGTCTGGGATCGTAATCAACTCCCAACAAGTGACTGACGTATGTTTTCAATTATCGGTGGCGACCACGTGTTTTTAGTTACCAGTGGCGACCACGTGTTATCAGTTGTCAGTGGCGACCATGTGTTATCGGCTGTCGCTTCCGGTTGAATGAGGGTTCCCTCCCCCCATTTCTAAGGATGATCACGTGACGGATTTTACACTTGTCGTCCGTTCATATTCGGTTATATGGAATCGAGATCTCTGAAGCCAGCTACGATGCATTCTCTGAAATGACATTCTGTATTCTGTACATTTGTATGTTGAACAAATCCCGCAGTATTCTCCCTTTCCGCTTAACTTGTGATGAGGCCCCGACATCGCTATGCGCCTTATTATGCATCATTCATAAAGGTGGCTTAGTGATTACATTATTTATATATATAGTGTGCGAGTGAACACTGAAACACTCCAAGATACACATGTACATAAAGGCTTTCTTTACATAGGAGAACAAGTTATTTCATGTATTCGAACCGTATGTATCAAAATGCAGTTTTACGGAAGAATGGTTTTAATGACTGATTCGTGTTCACGTTGGCCGTGTGTTGTGGATGTGCTTAGGTGAGAGTTAAATGTGTGTAGTGGAAACGTCGTGTGGGTCAGCGGCGCCACGGTAGGGGGTGGGGGCGCTGGGGCAAGCCTGGGAAGTGTGTAACCCTATCTATCAGCCTGTGTACACTCGGCTGAGCGTGCACGACTAGTCCCGAGTAATTAGCTTGAACGACTGCGTGTCTGTGGTGGTCAGCATTGAAACCCCCCCCCCACCCCCACCCCCCCTCGTCAATGGCAGTGGAACCATGGAGATCCCGCATTGAGGCAGAGTGTCAAGTGAGGAGTGGCTAGCTACAGGGATTCCCTGAAAAACAGTGGGTTTAACAAGTGAAATAACCCTGTGAGACAATATGGTACCCAGACACGAGGTGGGCACTGGTACTTGTTCCAGCGTCGTTGTGAAAACCCCCACATGGCTAGAATTGGCTTTTAGCGTACATCTGCGGAGCGGAGTCTTGGACTTTGGAACGGCGGTTATATTCAAGGTCAACACCAGAGGATGTAGGGGAGACCGCGAGCAGCGAGTTAGTATTGTTGCCAGACGCGCTGGAGCAAACGGCTGTGTACCCCCCCCCCCCCCCTCGCCCCCAAACGGCAGTGCACTCCGCTTGTTAGGGGAGACCCTGGTCTGTTCTTGAGTTATTTGTGGCTTGTGTGCATGGCCAGTGATTTGCTTCCAGTCATGAAGTTACGTAGAACGCTGACGCTTCCATATCAATATCGCATTGTCCTGCAGAGAGTGCTATCGGTGTGGGGTTCGAGCCCAGTCACGTGCGTGTCTCGTGTGTCCGGTGTGAGAGGCGCGGCCGCCAAGGCTCACGTCCGATATGTGTGTGTAAGGCGCCAGCGCGGAGTGTGCCCGGCGTGAGGGTGCGGCCGCCAAGGCTCACGTCCGATGTGTGTGTGTAAGGCGCCAGCGCGGAGTGTGCCCGGCGTGAGAGGCGCGGCCGCCAAGGCTCACGTCCGATATGTGTATGTAAGGCGCCAGCGCGTCGCGCCAGCGCGGAGTGTGCCCGGCGTGAGGGTGCGGCCGCCAAGGCCCACGTCCGATATGTGTGTAACTGTAAGGCGCCAGCGCGGAGTGTGGGGTTTAAACTGATGCATATTAAAGTCTTGCTCATCGTATGTGTCGTAATGTGACGATAATCATTTGATGACAATTTGATGGAGGTCAGCGCACAATGAGGTTTCGTGAACCAACTCAAGTTGCTCTTGGGCAACACCTGTAATTGCATTTTCGTTCTCCGCTGCGTTAGGCAGACTGGGAATGGCCTCATGGCGGTAGTCGACACAGACATGGCACCTTTCTGTTCTCCAGGGTACAAGGCCACAATCCCCGCCCTCGGCTCTCCGGTATGTTTTCTCTATGATCAAAAACTCAGTAAGAGGGGTGACGTTCATTTCCATACATGTTATGAAGAGCTATGTCAAAATAACCAATACGCGTACTCTGTCGTGTGTGCGTTTGCATTGTGGCAGTAATTGAGTATTGTACATACCTCCGGTACGGTGTACACCCCAGTACGGTGTACACCCGTGTACGGTGTACACTCCAGTACTGTGTACACCCCAGTAAGGTGTACACCCTAGTACTGTGAGACCAGCATACATTTGCTTCACTGCTAGAATCCCGGAACGATATGTATATAGGATATAAAACATCGAAATCGCTTTCTAAGTGAGAGAATTAATAGGTATGTGTAATGCGCAAAGAAATTAGAATGTTTCACGTATGTTCGGGCGGCACAACTTGACCACATTGCGTGCTCATATTTTTTAATGAGGCCGTCTGCCGGACAGGAAATCGCATTGGACAGGAGCTGTTTAAAAGCTCTCCCAGTTTCTATCTCGTTATAATTTATGCTTATTAGCGTGCGGCGGTCGTGTTTACAATGTATTCGTACTTTGGTAGACATAACGTTGCGTTAACGTTACTCTTAACATTACCGGCTCGCTGCTCCCAGAATCCACGTGGTGTGATATTTCATATCTGGACAACAGATGCTGCCGGTGCGTGGTCACAGACTTGTGTGTAACAGTGTGGATGACGTCATGAAAACCTGCATGGGCAGCTGTCCGAACCGCCGCTAGGTGGCAATCACGTGACCGTGTAACTAGTGCATTTTATATAAAGTCGTCAAAACGAGTATTTCTGCGTTTGTATTCATTCATGATATGGTGTCTTATTCATATGGAGGGCAGGTTTTACTACAAACCTACGGGGGGTCTAGTAACATCCAATTGATATCACATATCACTTTCAGATCCTGTACCCCAGGCGGATACGGAACATGCACATAAAAAATTAGTTTCTTATCTAGAAACACAACACGTATCCTAGAGTTCGCTCCAACATAACGAATGGCTGAGTTATTGCTGTTAGTACACCACGACAATATTAACTTCTATTCAATATACGTCAAATATGGGTGATAAATGAAACCAGCAAAAACTGGGTGTTGCAATTTTGAATTCATGGCAATTCAATCACCCGGGATGCTCCACACAACTCGTCAACGCAATCATCTTTATTATCATTTCTGGAGAACTCTTCAATTATAATGTTTTGCTAAAATCTATATCTAGAGACGTCGTATTGAGTTTTGTCTACTGACTAACTACTTTCCCTGAGTTACAAGGACTCCAACCACATGGCACAGCTGGGTATTGGAACTTTAGCCCTGTGGTCAGACGGCGTAAAGTTATAGCAGATCTAAGAGTAGCCTACAGTTCCGACTCGCGGGACCAATGGCCTTTTGGTTGTCCTGTCAGCCGTCGTGAGCGTCGCCATCGTTGTAGTAAGTGGTTGATCATGTGACCCGTCGCTTGGGGTCTCACACCCTCAACTCTTCTTCTTGACGATCCACTCGAAGTGATCGCAGCGCGCCTCGCGGTTGGTCTTGTGGCCTTCGGGTCGACAGCACACCCAGAACTGACGCCCTTTGTTTTGGCCTTCCTTCTTCACCGTACGTAGGAGACACGGCTCCTTGTGTCCGCGACACGGCGGGGCCGTCGGGGGGCCCTTGAGCAGGGAGCGCCACCTGGATGAGAGTGCGCCGGGTCGCCCCGGGGTGCTGCCACCGGTAGCGCCGCCTGGCACCTGTGACGTCACAGGTGCTGCGTCCGCACTCCCGCGTTCCTTGTCCACCGAACCACGAGTCGGATTCAACGCTGCGTCTGCATTCAGGGACCTGTCACGTGATAGGTCATTGTCCAATGACGCATCAGTTGTAGTTTTGACGTCGTCCTGACACTGGTCACGTGTCAGGTAGCTCGGCTGCTTAATAAATGCGAAGAGCGTTCCCTGCTTTCCGCTGCTACCGCTGCCCTGCTTCTCTCTCAGACGGGCCTTCTTGGATGTTGATTTACCACAATCCGAAGTCTTATCGAGAGGTCTCTTAGACCCAGAGGGATGACCTTGCGACGCGGAACGCGACATCTCCGTCGGAGTCGACCCGACAGGTCCGATATCACCGCTTCGGTTTGTCTCCGACGAAGGAAGTTCGCGCCGCTTAGAAAAGAAGTCCGAGAGTTTCTGTTGCATGCCTGCGAACTCCGGCAGGTATTTGGTGCAGAGCCGGGGACACTTAAGGCCGGGGATGATCCTGCAGTCGAGCTCGGCCCGGACCGGACAGTGGTCCGACCCGTGCACGTCCGGCATCACGATGCAGTCCCTGAAGACGCGTTTCGCCAGAGCCACGTCTGCCAAGATGTAGTCTATTCGCGTCCCGTAGTTCGTGGCCCGCGCGCCGGTCACCGTCGACCAGCAGGTGAACGCATTCTCCTGCCGCGGGTGGAACAAGCGAAACGTGTCCATAAACTTGGCCGTTGTCATGCCAGCGCGCAATGCCGTCATAGCGTCGGCGTTACTCCCGAGGTCTCGGTCGGGATCTGTGTCAACGAGAAGCTGCGAGAGCCACGTTCTGCCTGGGTTGGCGTAAAACTCCTGCAATGTGCAAAACAATGGTAATTCCAAAAACAAGATACCGCCGAGCTACAGTAACTATAGAATTATGGGGAATTCGTTTGGCTACAAGCGACATACGCTTAGGCACTCCGTGGAAGAGTTTCAGAGCAGAAAGCGAGTCACGCAGAGATACTGACACCGTGACGAATGTTATAACTGGGCACTATAACGGCTCCTGCTAAGTCGCCTATCTTCCTTAACTTACCTTGTCTTCGGAGGGGTCGCAGTGGTCGATCTTCTTGTGCGACGTGTTGACGTCCCCCAGGATAACCACGTGACTGTAAGGCGAGCAACGCTGCTATTTTATTCCATTTCCACTCCGACCACTTTACGCACACGCTCGGCGGTAACACCTGACGGCGCGCCAAGCCCGGCGATCCTAAACTAGATTCCCAGTCAGGAGTTTCACATATTCTTCCATACAACTTACCATCTACATTGGCTATTCAAAGGCCCGAAAAGATCCATGGCACCACTCAAAATATTGTCATTTCAAGGCATTCTTTCCGTTGCATTTCCTACTTATTCTTACTACTCGATGTTCATTAAATCGTATCCAGGCACCGGCCTCCCTTCTTAATAAATCATCCATCTTGACGTAAGATCTTATTCATATATATTACATTGTTATCTACTCACCTATTTGACTTCACATACTCCCAATCGTTCCCTCCAAACACACACGCACACACACCACCCCCATGTTGGTCTCTGTACCTGCCAGACGACAAGATGGCCTCGGCCCGGATCTGGAGTAGTTCGTAGAATCTCAGTTTGAAAAGTTTGCGCTGTTCATTTTCTGGATCTGCTCGCGGGCAGTACACGTTGATGATAGTCACCAGGCTTTCCTTGCCCTCGGGATCGCTGTAGTGAAGAACATACCTTGTATACGGGTACCGATGTTAAGAACAATCAAGAACCTGGTCGCGATTACCACCTCAGTAACATGTGAACAACGGCGGCAAGACTTGCACACAAGAAACACCTCTAGTTTATTAAGAATTCTTTCCAAGAGAGAAGCAAATTTGTTTACCAGAGCAGAAGTTGTTCGCTGTTGGGTATTCTGTGTGATGTCGAACGCGGCTCGTTAAGACGTCCGCGCGCGATAAATTAGTCCCCGCAGTTTTATGTGGACATTTTTGTTTTACAGACTCAACGAGATATAAAACGCATATGCATCATAATTTTGTGATACTTTTAGTCTTGATTCTAAAATGTAAAAAATCTAAGATGGCGCACGTAAGTAGGCTGCTTTAAGACTTCTGTGGAGAGTCTACGATATACACTTTATTTAGAGCAACAAATGTCCATCAAGCCATGGACCAATGTCCTCTGCATTTACATATATATTTTTTTTATTCATGTAGGCTTCCTGTCTTATGTCTCAATCGTCAGAAACGTGTTAACTTTGTTAACCCATTGACATGATTTGTCCATGCAACATTTTTCAAAACCAACAGAAAAAGACGTTCATCTTAGTGAGACTTCAAGTTCAGGAAAATGTCTACCTCACTAGGACATCGACCTCACTAGGACATCCACCTCCCATGAGGTCTCTCTGTCCAGGCAGATGGCTTAAAACCCAAATGCAACAACTTGCGTTGCCCGATATACACATGAAGACAAGCGTTAGGCTTACACAAACTTGTGTTGTGTCATAATGGTGCGTCCCTCGTTGTCCAGAGCAAGCAACTCGTCGTGCGAGAACATGATATGGTCGCCATAGCAACCGATCCCCTCGTCTAGTTGCTGTCCACCCAGACAGCCGCTGAGGCCCTCCTCACACTGCACTGGCGTCGCCGCATCCTTCACGTAGGTGGCGACACCTGCCAGGTAGTACCAAAGAAAGGTTTGCAGACAGGAGCAGAATGCATGAGTACCTCAGATAAGGAGAGTCCCTATATATACACCTGCCAAGTAATACAGAAGAAAGGTTTGTAGACAGGGAGTAGAATGCATAAGTACCGCACATAAGGAGGGTCCCTATATACACATCAGTGTTCAATTTTTAGTTGGTTACATTTGAAACTGGGGAAGGGGAGGGGGGTGGGGTGAGGGTGGGGATTACACATATTCTGCCCTAAAGAAACGACAAATTTGGTGATGCGTGACCTGCAAATAATAACCCTGTATATAAAATGACTTTTTATCACGCACAAATGCAATGTGCACAATACAAACAAATTAGATCGAAATCAGCATTATCACACATTACTGAAGCCCCAAGGGTCAACAACAATTCCAATAATATATGTGGTCAAAATAAACAAATTATATAGGACATTATAGCCATATAAATACATCTTGGTGGGGGGTGGGGGGGAAACAAAATAAATAATCAACTGTACCTGATCAGAGCTTCCTATTAGCAATTATGCAATCTGCAAATACTGGTTTATGAATTATCAAGTATTTGGCAGAATATTTGTGATAGTTGATCGTTAATGGAAGCTGGTAAGGTCTAGTTCACTTACCAGAATAGCCACTTTTACTTCTGGAAAAGCTAAAGTATGCATTGTATCCCGGGACAACGGCTGTTGGCTCATCAAGCTGGTCCCCTGTAAGGGAAAGACAGCCACCAGAATGTTTACATCTCACTCATACATCAATATTTCCCCTGAGAAATATTGAACCTTTCAAAGGAATAATTTCATAAACATATATTTTAAAAGGTGGAAAATGATTGTGTTTTGATACTTGCTTTTATTCCATATATATTCTTTATTCACAAGATATCACATGTACATGCATACAACGCTGGCCAGTTCATCTGTCATTCTGCCTTGTCACACTACTCCGATGTAACCTTTCACAACTGACCCCTTGACCCTACCTAAATCATCTGACCCGGTTATCATCATCATTCTGTCATAACGCACTCATTAATTCTTGTCACTCATGCATTTTCGTAACAGGTTGTATGAGCAATATCATCTATAAAAGTATTATAGCTATATAGCTATTGATCAGATATACACAGAGTATTTGAATATGCCATGCAGGGAAGCCTTGCATAATCCCATATACTCTAACCAATCGACACTGTTAAAAAAAGTATTTAGCAGTAAAGAATAAAAGAATATTACATAGGAATTAATATACTATATATTTGGTTAACTTGATTGCTTAACTTCTTGACATTTGCCTAGATATAACCAGCCTTCTTACCATTCAGATATATGGATATAGTACCTATATATATGGTTATACCATTTACATCACTATATACCATCTTGCATAGTCAATTGTAGCCCTGAAGAACCTGGCTAGGATGACTGGAAAAATTTATCTACTGTTGTAATGTTGACATTGTGAATCATAGTGCTAAATCACCCTGGCCAATGTTGTGTACCTGGATGTGAATCATTGTCAATTAGCTGACTTTCTGCACTGTAGCCATAAATATGGGTCCATCATTATCTGGTTATAGGGGAACCGGGTTAAACCGAGTGAAAAGTAGCGAAACTGGGCGCAAATTAGACAAGTTAGACAAGTTTTAGGCAGTTTAGTTTTGCTTAACTCTTTCCCACGCACTGACGCCTTTTGACGCCTTCACACTTAAGCCGCATAAACGCCTTCGGACACCTTCACGCTTAAGCTGCATAAACGCCTTCAGACGCCTTCATGCTTAAGCCGCACAACTGCCTTTGACGCCTTCCAACTACCCTTGCCATTTTAAGCCGAAATTCCGGGTCCCTCAACGAGAAACTTTCCTTGATGATACCTAGGGGTATTCTTAACAATAAAACGTTTCATTCAATGTGTTAACATAAATAGAACACATTTTGGGGTGAATAGCATACACCCACCCAAGGCGTATACAAGCCCGCGCAGCTAACCACTGTGCGAATGCACTGACCTAGATATGGCTGGCCGGGTAAACTTATCAGTAAGCTGGTACCCACGCGCACGCACGCAAGGCACGTATAAGCCTGGAATCAGTGCCGCTGGCTAGGGCAGCAACTGGCTCTGCGGACGGTTTACGCCTGCGTGGGCCGCTGGATATCTGGGCTGCTGGACATTTAGGCCGCTAGGAGGGGTGGAGGGTAGGGGGTGGGGGGGAGGGGGTGCTATTAGGCAGAGGGGATTAGGGATTAAGCGGAGGCTGAAGGGCGAACCGATCAAACGGTTATTGTTTTGCTTCAGGCCAATTCGTTTAACAAATTAAATGCGGTCCGCTCCCAACTTGGATATGTTGCTCACCTACATTTAATATCCTCGCTATTCTTTTCCGTTAGCAGAGTTCTGACCTGCCTCAGGTCAGGAGATAAGCGGGTCGCTTATCTTGATTTAAGCTTCCAAATGAATGCATTAAATATATATACCAGTAGAATGGTATGTTAGCTTTCGTTTCAGCGTAAATTGAAAACGAAATTCGACATCAGTAATGTTCTGCTATATTTTTATTATGCAGCCCCATCAAATTTATGCGTCCGCAGCCTACTCGGTCGTTACAACAGCGCTATATCAATGTCAAGGCCGTGTGGGTCAACTTCTAAAATACGGATTGACGAATGTACCGTCTGACACTCATGCTTTGGGCTCAACCTTCCAACTTTTTATTGTAAATGCCCCAAAGTGAAATTACATTTATTTAGTAAGATATAAGGCACTAAATACCCTCACGCAAGCCATGACATTGTGATTCAGACGTGTTGCTCGCGATACAAAAACTCATTTATGTGACATCATACGTTTTGTATACAAATTACATTGCAGGCTATTCCATTTATTGCACTTATGCACTCGTATCGGCCGACATGTAGTGAACGTGTTTGCAGGGGAAGATACGACATAAGAATAAGTAGCGCTCATACAGCCTTCACTATGGTCGCGTTCGTTCACGTTGGGTGATGGAGGGACCCCTGGTGACACCACACAGATGGAGAGACTCCGGTTTACCCCGTAGATATACATATGTGTTGAATCCGTTGAATAAAATATAGGGTATATAGCGTATACAGGTGTCTGCGATGTTTTTTTAAGCCGATTAACGAATAACGACCAGCCCAGCGGCTCAGTGCTTAACACCCAGCCGTCGTCTATCGTAATCCCCACCCGTCGTGGGCATGCCTCCACCCCTTCAAACATGACCACCAAACCCCCCCACACCGTACCCCCCGCACCAACGCAACCCCCTGCCCCACGAGCGGGGCACTTTCTCTGCGTGGGAAAGAGTTAAAAGTAAACTTATCAATGCTCATGTTCTATTCGTACAATATTTACTTAGAAATGTGAAGATATTGTCTAGTAACAGACATGACAGAACTTCAGAAGCTTTCCGACAGCCCGGTGACAGTGAGCGATAATAGAGTGATCAAAGCCAGTCCTTACTCGTAACCTTCGTTTCCTGCAGACAAATAATGTCAGCGTCCAAATCATCAAGAACCTGTTTCAATGGAAGTTTCGTGGCTCGGACACCATTAATGTTCCACGTTAGTAATTTCATTTTGGAGTGAAAAATGTATCCACAAAGTGGTTGAAGACAGCCTGCACCCCATCGGCAAATTGCAGTTACACATTACGCGCGTATGAGCCAGTCAAATGGGTATGCTCGGTTTGGGAGTGGGGGGTGGGGGGGGGGCACTGTTATACCAAACTGGTGGGGGGGTTCCGTTCCGCGGGTGCCCCTTGAGGGAGCGGATATTTGTGTGAAAAAGATACCCCTGTATGGCGGACATTTATGATGAAAGAGGTACCTATATAGAGCGGATATGTAAAAAGTTGCGCCCGGGGGGGGGGGGGGTCTCTGAAAATGTGCGTTTATAAAGCGGGTTGCCGCGAAAAAATACCCCTTCCGAGCGGATTTTGGTCGCAAAACGCCCCGACCGAGCGGATTTTGGCGGTGAAAAAAAGGGGCTTTGGCGCAGAACCCCCCCGCCCACAGCAATATGTTAAGTACCCCCCCCGGGAGTAAATCAGTGGAGGAAGGTGTGGGGGGGGGGGGCCTATACCCCCAGCCCCACCCCCACCCCTACACTGATTTACTGTGCCTATATGGATTGGAGCGAATAACATTGATATTTTTAATGAATTAAGTGGCATGAACGGATATTTGTGCACTAATCCGGCATACCATAAATATTACAATTGCAGATGTAACAATGATGAATTTGGCGGGAATTAGGAAACACCTGTTTGATCTTCGGCTTGTTTCAGATCGCGTGATTAAGCGGTTTGCTCGTGGAGTTCCGTGCTTACATAGATTGTTTTTCGAATAGCAGTGGAATGTACCATATTAAATTATATTCACTTGCGAATTGCTGAATCAAACAGCAGTTTGTGCTGCCCCCCACACACACTAATTTATAGTGCCTGTGGGCGTCAAATGAGTCATCGGTATTAGTAGGCATCGAAGGGTTAAGCATAGCGGAAGTTGATGAAGCATTTTACCTCCTGGTAAACAGTAAAGAGAGCTCCACAACACCGCGACGATAATGGCAGATTCAAACGTAAAATCTGCTCCAAAGTGCAAACTGTATTATCTTGAGAAAGATAAGCAATTTTGGGAAATTAGTGCTGAGGGAGAAACGACGACCATCAGATGTAAGAAATTTTGGGTAAAGTTTGCTGTGTGGTGTTTAAAAATTGTAGAACGATCCTAAATTTCAGATCTTAGATCTAAGGCTTATACACAATGTCAGTGTCACTGCCACTGCCACTGCACTGGCAGACACTGGCCACACAGGCGCTCAGATGTGACATCAAAACCGCCACCAAGTCAAAGGTGAAGGTTTTGAATAGCACAACACTTTTTGATGTAGAAAACAAGCATGGCAGCGTGCGCAAACTGAACTCTTAAATGACATATATTTCAGATATTTTACTGCCTTTTGACTTCAGTAAAGGCACCGGGAATAAGAATACAGTTTGTTGATTGCAAAAATGCCAATATTTAAAAAATTAGTTGACACATTTAGTGCCGGGAGCTTTCGAAAGAACTCTACACAGAACAGTGTTGTGCCGTTCAAAACCTTCACCTTGGTGGTGGTTTTGATGTCAGAGCTAATCTGCTGACAGAACCCCTGAAGTAAATAAACAACGCCCCCCTCTCAGGCACCGCATATAATAAAAAGATCTTTCTATTATATGCAGTGCCTGAGAAAGATCTTTCTATTATATATGCAGTGCCTGAGAAAGATCTTTCTATTATATGCAGTGCCTGAGAGGGGGGGCGTTGACGTTGTTTATTTACTTCAGGGGTTTTGTCAGCAGATCTGAGCGCCTGTGGATCTATCTGTCAGTCTCTGTTGACTGTTCCTAATCCTAGCCTGAAAGTGAGTTCAGACGCTACCTGGTTAGTCTTAACACATGACTTGTTCTTGTGACTGTACCGGTACAGTCACAAGAACAAGTGTTAAGACTGTAACATCTGAACTTTCAAGCTAAGCTAAACTGTTCCCCGCCCTATGGCGCAAGTGCCCCCAGGCAACTGGGCAAGCCCGCTTCCCTAGTGAAGCGGACATTAGTACAGTGGTGGGGGTGTGCCACCCAGGCCATAGTCTATGGAGAGCGAGAGAAAAGTGCAAGATTTTGTGGTAGGGCCTAATTGAAAGCTTTTTTTTGGGGACCGCATGCTAGGCGCTGTAATTTATAGGGGGTAAACTCCCCTGTGCTGAATTATGCTGTTTGTGATATGTTCATGGACAGATGGACTTCACTTCACTTGCCTGGTCTTGCCATAGGAGCATAGCCATAAGAACTAGGTACAAGCTGAAGCAATCTCCCTCACCTTCTCGCCTGGCCTGCATTCCAGGTGCCTATGCCTGTTGGTGAGTATGCTGCATGTCAAGAATATCACTGGTCAATGCTAGCCCAAAAGTCCTAGCCCTTGGCTCCAATTAGTCTTGGTTCATGCCTCCCTGACCTAGCCCAGTTCATGGGCCAGTGTGTCAATGGTTAGTAAGATGTCTTTCAGGTTCAACAACACACTTATCTACATTTCAAAGTCTTTAATGCCTAGCCACAACAACAGTCCCCACCTTGAGACCCTGGGTGTTTGCTTTTTTCAGTTGGCAAGAAAGGCTGTAAAGGCCGGAAATACCCAGCCAAGCAACATCCATCGGCTGCCAAGGCAACAAAACATGCATTGCTTCAGGTCAATTCCAAGATCATGCAAGGGTATGTCCATCATGTATAAAGAGAGAGTATTAAAAACAGATGCCACATTTTAGCTATTATAGCTTAGAGATATTAATAGATATTAGATATTACTCTACAAGTGGTTTAGATTTTTTGTAGCTTCACATTAACTATTTATTGATATTCATTCACCTGAAAAAGTTTAATAAGTATGCATGTGATGGCTGAGAGTGACAACGTATATTATATTAATATGTAAGTACCTTAACTAGCATTAAAGAGAACATTTTACCTGATCGATAATCACGGCTGACATGATGCAGACCGGCATTAACTGATGAAACTGTCAGCCCTGTTACCATGTCAGTGGTAACAGGGCTGACAGCATGGGTCACAGGCTGACAGCTAGATCATGTAAAGCTGTTTCTGACATTACAGCGACGTTAGCCACCTTATTTCTAGCAGGGGTACGAGAGACCCTTATCATTTTCTTAATATCCATTTTGCATGACTTTTGCTTCAACCGTGATCTTATAAACTGACACTTTTGTCCGAAGATTTGAGGAGCCGTCGACTGAAAAAACCCAGACAGCGAAAGTGGCCTCTTTCAAAAGTCCCGGCCTCCCTATAGCAGCGACACCTATCGGCAGCAAGTGGAAGAAGCCGACCAAAAAACGCGATAGCGTCCGCAAGATGGCGCGCCAATCGACAATCCTGCTGTCCTCGGACACCCGAGCCGGTCCTCCTCAGCTGGCCAGAAACAGGAGCCGGACGCCAGGACAGGGCGCCGCGGGCGTTACCCCGGTGCAGGCCGATAGGGGGCGTGCGTGGCGGAAGCCCCACAGGAAACAGTCGACCATCCGCAGAATGGCGCGGCAGGCCAGTCGACGCGACGCCGAACCCCCGTCAGGCTCTGCGTCGCCCCTGGCTCGGCAGCCCACGCGCCTACTGATGGGGGCGGACGGGGGGGTGTCGGGGGAGGGGGCGATCGCCGCGGAACTCGTCAGGAGTGACTCGTTACCCAGGCTAAGCAAGGCGGCGTCCAGAAGGCAGTCCAGTCGGGGCCAACTAAACCCCCGACTCTCCCGACTCGTCACTCCCCCCACCATTGAGTTCTATGGAATAAAGAACGACTGACTGCGCTTATCTAAGGCATGTTAGAAAAGTTAAAAAAACCTTGTTTGATCATGTTTTCTTTTTGGATTTTAACCCCAGTGAAGCGTATCCATTATGTACGTCGCGGTATTTTTTTAAATACAGTTATTTACAGTGAAAGTTATAATTCCTGCATGGTTGTTACTTTATTAGAAGTAGATTAAACCGCTTTTTATTTTATATTCTATAAGTCTTATCGACAAATTTGTTGTTATATATATGTTTTCGCAACTATCAAACCAGAAATAAAACTTATGATCTACCATTGCGTTTTTACTGTAGATACATTGTTACATGATGCGTTAGAACACATGGTGTTAGCATAGCATATTTACATAGGCCGAGAGAGAGGTAAATGCATTCCTATAGATGTGTGCCGTCCAAAATCCATTTTTCCCCAGCTTTGATAAATGTCCCTCTCTCACACATTAAAGCAATATACTTACATGCGCCATCTTAGATTTTACATTTCAGAATCAAGACTAAAAGTATCTCAAAATGATGATGCATAGATGTTTCATATCTCTGAGAGTCTGTAAAACAATATTTTCTTAATATAAACGGCACGGTTTATTTATATCGCGCGCGGACGTGATAGCCTGCCGCGGTCGACATCACACGAAATACCGAACAGCGAACAGGCGCGCAGGGATATAAAGCCGGCAACCAACTTCTGCTCCGGTGACCAAATTGCTTCTCTCCGGATAGCCCACAGGCTTTCAGGATTTACATTGAAGACAGGATATACTTATTTGACAAGGGGAAGAGGTTGGTAATACAAAAAATTACGGAATATATTGCTTTAAATACGTCTCCACTATATGCCATGCAAGGTACCTCATCCGGATTATCTTTTTTGTGCAAGGAGCAGCTCCGGCATAGCTCTCTCGAGGCGCAAATTTTGCTGTATAAGTACCAGGCACTGGCTGCCCTTTCCCATTTACGTCGCCCACTGTATCTCACGGTAGTACGTCGGCCACCGTATCCAATTTACGGAGCATCGCCCCATGCAACTCATTTACGGTACATGGTGCTATATTACAAGTGCATTACAAGCCAGGCGGCGAACAATACAGCGACAGAATCTTCTTGATAATATAAAGTATGCTGCTCACTTCACAGTGGCAGATCCAGGGGGCAGTGAGTCTGGACCACCCTTAGTTCACAACCCACTCAGTTACCACCACCCCCCCACACACACTTTCTAAGATCCGCGTTAGTTTGTCAGTACGTTGACCAATAATATTGTTAAATTTCACTTAAAAACAGTTTTTTAAATGAACTCTGTGCAATATTCTTTACATACATATTCCTCATGCATCGACATTACCGTAATTAAAACTAACCGTCGCAGAGATCTAGGAGGATGAGATCGGCAAAGAAGAATGCTACGTCACACATTTCACCAAAATAAAACAATTTATTGTCTCTTCACATTATATGATACAACATAAAAAGTACTTAGAACCACTCCACCGCCAGCAGTGAAGCGTAGCTCATGTATTATTGCGCGACGTAGTTAATGTCTCTTGTGTTTGGTTCGTTAACAGTTTGTTAACAGATTCAATGGACACGAATATGCTATTCAGTGGCAAACCCTTGCTAATGTTAACCAGAAAATGAAATGAAGTTCGTAGGGTGGCCGTGGGAATGTTATCCAGAACATGGAATGAGTAAAGTTAGTAGCGTGCGATGGCACTGGTCTTGGGAATGTTGTCCAGAACATGGAATGAATGAAGTTAGTAGCGTGTGAGGTCTCCGTGTAAGGCACCAACGGTTTTGGAAGCACAAGTATTCAAGTCTGTTTCTCCTCGCAGTCTGATAACATAATGTGTACACACGACAAGCTAAGTCTACTTTGGGCTCCAGGACGTGACACACATCGCTCTACTGGCATTTTTTAACAAGTGCAGCAACAAACCGGATGGCACCTGGATCCACTCTCCAGAGCCTTCGCCCATTGGGGTTCCATCAAGATTTCAATTACGTGTATTGCATAGCCAAAACTATTTGAAAGACAGTTGTAGGTCTATCATGAACTGTTGTAACAGCTGCCATCAAGGGTCAACCTTCCATGTTAGGTAGCGCGAACCATTATATCAGCATAGCTCACATATGAATCACGCCCACCATTTACTGCGATAATAATCATTTTCGTGGGCTCTAACGTGGACGATGGACCCCATAAGCTACACATTAATTACGGCATGGGGCCCGTATATTAATCAAGCAGTGTCAAAGTTTGCAATCTCCATTGTGGCGCCAGCCTGGTGCGCGCTATATGCGGCTCGCCATCGACCTGCTGAGGACCTTGGGGGGATTCCGCTTGAGGAACACGACCAGCAAGACTATCAGCGCCACGGCCACCAGACAGCCAATCACAACCCCGGCGATGGCTCCTCCCTTGGCGTGATTGATGGCTACGTAAGTCCCGCCCATCTCGGCTCGGACCCGCAAGGATGTGTCCTCGTGCACTGAATCCACCTGAAGAACATAACATCAAGAAGTTAAACATGTGCAGTTTGCGTCACTGATTAATATTGAACATACGAAGAAACGCTTTTCTTCATTTAATGATGACAAAGAGACCAACGACACTTGAACCTGGTCTTGATCCATACGAACTTGTTATTCACCATTCATTACGCAACTATCAGAATATCCGACTCCAAGTCAGTGCCCGGCTGTCAGTATGGTACACCTACCCGGGTCCAAGTCAGTGCCCGGCTGTCAGTATGGTACACCTACCAGGGTCCAGGTCAGTGACAGGCTGTCAGTATGGTACACCTACCCGGGTCCAAGTCAGTGCCCGGCTGTCAGTATGGTACACCTACCCGGGTCCAAGTCAATGCCAGGCTGTCAGTATGGTACACCTACCCGTGTCCAAGTCAGTGCCCGGCTGTCAGTATGGTACACTTACTCGGGTCCAAGTCAATGCCCGGCTGTCAGTATGGTACACCTACTCGGGTCCAGATCAGTGCCCGGCTGTCAGTATGGTACACTTACTCGGGTCCAAGTCCATGCCCGGCTCTCAATATGGTACACCTACTCTGGTCCAAGTCAATGCCCGGCTGTCAGTATGGTACACCTACTCGGGTCCAGATCAGTGCCCGGCTGTCAGTATGGTACACTTACTCGGGTCCAAGTCCATGCCCGGCTGTCAGTATGGTACACCTACTCGGGTCCAAGTCAATGCCCGGCTGTCAATATGGTATACCTACCCGGGTCCAAGTCAATGCCCGGCTGTCAGTATCGTACACCTACTCGGGTCCAAGTCAATGCCCGGCTGTCAGTCTGGTACACCTACCCGGGTCCAAGTCAGTGCCCGGCTGTCAGTATGGTACACCTACCCGGGTCCAAGTCAGTGTCCGGCTGTCAGTATGGTACACCTACTCGGGTCCAAGTCAGTGCCCGGCTGTCAGTCTGGTACACCTACCCGGGTCCAAGTCAATGCCCGGCTGTCAGTATGGTACACCTACCCGGGTCCAAGTCCATGCCCGGCTGTCAGTATGGTACACCTACTCGGGTCCAGATCAGTGCCCGGCTGTCAGTATGGTACACCTACTCGGGTCCAAGTCAATGCCCGGCTAGTATGGTATACCTACACGGGTCCAAGTCAATGCCCGGCTGTCAGTATCGTACACCTACTCGGGTCCAAGTCAATGCCCGGCTGTCAGTATGGTACACCTACCCGGGTCCAAGTCAGTGCCCGGCTGTCAGTATGGTACACCTACCCGGGTCCAAGTCAGTGTCCGGCTGTCAGTATGGTACACCTACTCGGGTCCAAGTCAGTGCTCGGCTGTCAGTCTGGTACACCTACCCGGGTCCAAGTCAATGCCCGGCTGTCAGTATGGTACACCTACCCGGGTCCAAGTCAATGCCTGGCTGTCAGTATGGTACACTATAGCCTCCTCCATCAAGCTGGACTGATAGGCCATGACGATCTCGAAGGCCTCGCCGGGTTGAGACAACTGCTCCTCGGGTTGCAGTACGAGGAAGTCACTAGCGTAGTCTTGGCCCTGGAAGAACACAAATGACAACTATTAAACAGAGCGCTGTCAATCTGACGACGTCATATACTGAGTGACGTCATATACTGAGTGACGTCATATACTGAGTGACGTCATATACTGAGCGACGTCATACTGAGTGACGTCATATACTGAGCGACGTCAATCTGAGCGCTGTCATATTGAGCGCCATCCCAGTGACAAATCATTATCAATTTATGGCGAGCGCTTTCTCGAGCCGACACTCACATATAGAAGAAAGTGTGAATATCTACTACAGGACATGGTGACATCAAAATATCCGAGTTTCAACTGTTACTATTGTTAGTAACGTCCCAGTTGATGCCACGGTGAGTGAATATACAAACACCTTCTAAGCTTGTTAACGACATGTCACAGGAAGCAGAATTTCACGTTGATTTACGTTTAACGACACTTCCAGCTTATATCAGACAAAACTCAGGCAATATCCCAGTGAGCACACCGACGTCGTAAATTCGTCGCATTTACGTCAAGACGTCATAAGACGTCAAACCGACGAATAAACGACGTGGAAGGGCTGTTCGTTCCCACGTCAAAAATATGACGTCGCAAACCCGTCAGATATTCGTCCATAATCCGCCAACATTTGATCTACGCACGTTGTGTTGGTGCGTAATCATGCGTTTTCAGTGATTGGAGCCAAATAGATGGCGCAGCTATTGCGTTTCACTGATTATTAAAGCCTATACTCCGGTCTTGTAGGATTCAAGAAACCTAAGCCGTTTTCACAGCGAGCACGTGACGAGAAACCGACGTCATGTACTCGGTGGATTTACGCCCCAAATGTTGCTAGACGTGTAGCCGCGTGAAGAGTTCAAGACGTTGACGCATATTTGTCGCTTTTACGATGGGTATCCGACGAGGAATTTTTACGGTATATTTTGGTCATGCGTGCCATTGTCCTTTGGTCCAGGGGCGGATCCAGTGGGGGGGGGGGGGGGGGAGGGGTTAGGAGGGTAACCTTGGTAACCTGAACATACACTGTTAAAGTCGGCTTCTGCGAGCACGCCCCCCCCCCCCCCCACGGTCGCAAGTTTTTCAGAGAGCAACCCCCCTTTGGCAAAAATAGAGCCCTTCCCCTCCCCCGGTCGCAAGTTTTAGCCAGAGAGCTCCCCCCCCCCCCCCAGCCCCCGGTCGCATGTTTTCAGAGAGCAACCCCCCCCCCCCCCCCCCTCCCGCCTTGCCAAATTCCTAGATCCGCCCCTGCAGTCCCCCAGGTATCTATAACCCTTTCACGAGTTTATAATGCGGGCGCAACGACTTCCTGCCGGATAACGTTATAATGCGAGCACATAGTGAATATATTGAAGCTTTTTATGTGGGTGTTACATAGGTCTAAAACACTATTATTCTCACGCATAACTGCACTGCCGCAAGTGATTCAGCTTCATACCCCCGCTCCCCCCACCCCCTGCACGCTCGCGCCATTCCATCCCAGTACAATTTCTTCTGAACCAGACAACAACAATTAAAAAACCAGTGAGATTTGTAGTGTGCCACAGGCGCTCAGATCAGTTGAGGCGACGCCCGCCTCCAACACGTAAACTACCTGTGCAGCGTCCCAAAGCTCGCGAACTCAAGCTCAATTTACATTCAGTGAGGCAGATTGCGCTGCCCCCTTGCGGAGATATCGGTTGCAGATCGTACTGCGCATGCGCGAAGTTTAAAAATATTGTGGAAAGGCGAACGGATTCCTGCTACCGTGTACGTATGAGCTATAGATTCACGAATATTTGCTTATGATTATGAATGAAAAATATTTATTTATAAATACTTCACTGCCTAGCACCTAAAGAAACCCACGGTTGAACTTGACATCATAACATAAGGCCAAAAGAAGACTTTATAAATTGTGTTTGTTTGACAAGACTTGCCCGGACGTACGTCCGGTACGATACAATAGCTTTGTCAACAAAACCTTCTATTCTGTAGAAGGTTTTGTTGACAAAGCTACCTACGGTCATGCCCCCCCCCCCCCTCCCCTCCCACTGGCTGGCTGTAGCTTATGCTATTTGCCTACTGGCTGTTGACGACTCAGACCGTGGGACCTCCATCGACTATGAACCAAGCGTCTGTGAAGGCATGCAGCCGCGAAGTGAAAGTGACACATCTCCTTGATGGCAGGTAAGCAAAGCAACTGCATAGGTCTTTGTTGACTTTGATAAACTTGTTTCTTGGGCCGGGGCTAAAGTAAAGTCCAAAGGGTAAAATTGGACTGCGGTTTGTACAAGAAAATGCATATGAGATTGCTTCTTGTTTAACACAGTTCAGGAAAAATCTACTAGGCCTACCTTGTATCTTATCCTTGCCTAAAGCCTCGGAGAAGATATCAAAGACTTGTGCTGAGATAAATCTTAAAATCTTACACTTGAACCAATACCATATGCATATATATATATCCGCTAATGCTCAATTGGCAGCAACCGCTCTGTGATGCAAACATATTTAAACAAAGATGAGCTAGTTGCCATGGCGCGTAGATGCTCTAAACAAACCTTGCCTTATATTGCACCGGATATACACATTCCATGCAAACTAGATCATTTCTTTGTCTGTGATTTAGTTGATATCTATGAGAGTGGAGCGTCAGCATGAAGAAATATTGTTTTTGTTATAAAACAGACAAAATTGCAGCATAATCGTAAGTTTGGTATCATCAAAATAGTCTTATGTTGCTTACTCACGTCAGAGTTATCACAACAAATTTGCGTTTCTTGTGTACTACATCATACAAATTTGCACCATTTTTTACCTACAGCATATAATAAATACATTTAGTTTCAAATAGACAAGAGATAGACAGGAGACAGGAGATATTGTTTGAATTTTGTGAATAATTTCACATTTCAGACTATAACAAGCATCATGATTCCCAGCCGGCAAGGAAGAAACAATTAAGACGCTACAATAAGGAGACTTATCAGAAGCTGCCGCGCTTAGTAGGGAATGATCCAGCAGGAGGAACCTGAGGCTGTATTATATATAATCATAATTTTGTGACTAATTACTATGTGCGTGTAAGCTGTAATGTGCTGCAGATTGTGAGAGTAATATAATGAAGTCAATTGCAGCTTTCCAGCCACCTGAATTTGCAGTTGGGGACTATTATTTTATTCATTCGAACACATTCTTGGTATTGGTAGAATGTCTGAGCAATTCCCATGGATTTCTATTTACTGTTGTTTTTTCTCTGGTTAGTAATTGGCACGCATTGGCCTCAGTCGAATGATTAAGCTCCACCGGTTAGATAATATTTGTAGGTATAAAGCAAGGTATATATGTCAGAAAAATACTTGTTTTATGAAATTTCAACTCTTCAGGATCTATGATGATAAAAATTACCTCTGACAGATGCAAAGTTCTATTGACATGATTGGCCAAACATGATTTTCCTCATGGCTCAGTGTTAATAATAGACACTGTTATTGGATTTACTTTCTGGGATGCATATGTACTGGTCCTTTGAATTGTTGTGCACTGAACATGCTGAATATTTAATGTTGGGTCATTATTCCTTGTGTGCAAAGTGGCATACCAAAGAAACTGGTCATACACCAGTCGCTCTCCAGACGTCAGAAACTGGTCATACACCCGTCACTCTACAAACGTCCAAAATTAGTCATACACCCGTCGCTCTACAGACGTCGATAACACGGCTACACTCGTCGCTATGCTCACGTCTGGAACCCATCAGGAACCCGTCGCTAAACACACGTCTGAAACACGTCAACATGCACACGTCTATTTGATTTGCAAATCCGATATAGTTTCCAACCAGTTTCCGACGACTGAAAATGACGTCGTTTTGACCAGTTTACGACTAGTTTTGCCCACTGGGATCGTGCTATACAGAAACTGGAAACCAACTGAACAATTTGATCGCGTAGCGACAAAGAACTGCAAAGCACAGCATATCTTAACGGACCGAGCTTATCACGTGACCACTTACCGGACTGACCCGACTGTTCTCCTCCAGCTGTCGTTGACCCTCTTCCGCGGGCCACTGCTCCACTCTCAGGTGCTTCAGCTCGGCGAATGCACCCTGGGGAACGATAACCCGCGCCTCCCTGGAAATACAAGCACCAAAGCATTAACGTCATTTATGTCCGGTACGTAACTCTTAGCAACCTTAGCATTGAAAGCTTCCCTGGTATGGCGACAAAAGCGCCGCCTGGTGGCGTGGGGCGCACTCTCCATAAAACGTGATGCGGGAAGCCATATTTGTACGCACTGCTGTCAATTAGAGGAAAAGCTTGTTGTTTTATAGACCTGTTAAATGCACACGACCGGCTAAATTAGGCCGTGGAACCCCTACATTTAGATGATATATGCCCCGAAATGAGATCGCCCAGACCGGGTTTCTACCCGGGGACCTTGCTTGATCTGCAGTGCTTTAAAGGGAACCGCCAGCCTGGTCTCTAACGCTGCTTTACCGATTCATATAATACCCAATTGTCTATCCCCCGAATTACAGAATTTTTCGTCCTGTCTTTAGCTCACAATAAAATGTAGAAGTGACCGCCAGGCACGATTTCGCCGCCTACCCAGGCGGCAGCCCTTTTTGTAGGCGTGTCTGTGATTAGCAAAAAATCAGGAGGCGATACTCTAATTTATTCAAACCGGAAATTGCGCCTATTGTGAGAGCAAAACAAGAGCGCGTGATAATCGCTAATATAAATAGCTGCGAATGTAACTCCAATCATGGTATTGGTGCAGAGTCAATCGTCGCAAGACGTATATGAATTTGTTACGATGGTACTTTTCCATGAAAGACTAAGATCTTGCGCTACTGCGTGGCTTGGAACTGCCGCTGTTCATCTGTAAATCGCGGCCCTGATCTCTCTCTCCGCGAGTTATAACGTAAGGCGGCGCCATATGAATAGTCACAATATGCGTCACTGCTCCCGGCAAAATGGCGCTCTGCTTGACATTGCTGGGGGCGGGTTCCCTTAATTTTCTTCTCCTTACCAATCGGCCGAAACGAAGCGTTAACACTCGCCAATTGAATTTTAAGATGTAAACTTTCGGTGCAGATCGTGATTAAATTAGGTTGGACACCCGCTTTAAGGAGTCGGTCACGGAGGCTGCGCCACAGGGTTGGACGTGACACTTACCCGCTGCTGGACGTCACGTTGCCGCCGTTCCAGCCGACGCTGCGCTGGGTGACCTCCACGTCACGCACGATGAGGCGCCCCTTCTGACTCCGGTTGGAAAAGTTGTTGTTCCTTGTGCACATGTAGTGGAACACGCCAGCCGATGTGACCTTACGGGGACCAAGGTCAAAGTAGGTGCCGGCGTCATCCAGCTCTGACATTTCGCCGCCAAACTGGTCTGTAAAGGTACAGATCATTTTGAAACCTCAAGTGGTAAAACCAACCATGGGGACCTCTTTCGAATCGTTACAATTAAAGTACTGCTATGACGTCATTCTATTGTCTAAACTGTACATTAATTTTCACGAATGTACTGTTTTAGCGAGCTGATTAATTAGCGATTGACTCAAGGAGACCAAACAATGTTTCTGTTGAACAATTGTCCTTCTGTCACGAAATCGACAATCGCAGTCAATGCCAATCATAAGCAATAAGTGAGCTTGTCTGAACACGTCACAACCACAATGGGTGATGAACTGGAAGCTTGACGCCCGATGGAAAGCCCCAGCAAAAACAGATACAAATTTCTCATCAAAACAAGAATAGATCACAAAATCCACTTTAAGAACTGAATTTGAGATCATATGTAATTCATATGCAAAATACATACCGACATTTGCTTATATCCTATAATCACACTTGAAATCATTTTTCTTTCTCGTGAGTCCCACAAAACTCGTTTGCAAAGCGTATCCTATCCATCAACAACGCACTGGGTGTTACTTGTTTCAAACACCATGGCAACATCGCTGCGTATCATATCCTTTCACTATCCAATAATTTGAACGATTGTATCATATTCCAGATTCAAATGACCAATATCGTCTGTATAATGACACATAACTCATGAGAATTAGCCTACGCGTCTTCATGCGAAACACGACTTCATTCTTACAATCTGAAGATGAACTAAACTGACTTGTGCCTGCAGCTTCCGACGTTCTTCCATGTCAGGGCAAACCACTGTTTCAGCTTAGCTCACGTATGACTCAAGTTTACCATTGCTACAACAATACATTTCGTGGGTTCTCAGAGAGAATATGAACGGACTTCAGCTATTTTATTGGTTTCGGAAGCGAGAGATGCAATGTACATCTTAAAAGAACTCTTATTGACGCTACATGGACCAGGTGAGGCTCACCGACCGTACTTTAAGTCAGAGAATACCCGTGTAACAGTTCATTCTTGAAAAGATATGTACTCGGCTTGCGCCTCGTACATTCTTTTTCAAGAATGTACTGTTACATGGGCATTCTCCTTACCAGAATACAGGTCATAACATGGGATGGGGAATGGCTTGGCTTCAAGGAAGGCGTAACAATTAAAACTGGGTGAGTGGGATGTCACATAATACTTCTATACAGATGGTGGGTGCGTGGGGTGTCGCATACTTCCATACAGATGGTGGGTGGGAGGTCAGTGAGTGGGGTGTCGCATAATACTTCCACACAGATGGCGGGTGGGGTGTCGCATGATACTTCCATATAAATAGTGGGTGGGTGGGATGTCGCATAATACCTCCATACAGATAATACGTGGGTGGGTGGATGGGTGGGTGGATTGTCGCATAATACTTCCATACATATTGTGGGCGAGTGGGTGGGTGGGGTGTCGCATGATACTTCCATACAGATTGTGGGTGGGTAGGTGGCTGGGGGGGTCGCATACTAGTTCCACTCACGAGGTGTCAGCAGAGCCAGGTGGGCCAGGTCCTCAACCGGAAGTCCCAAGAAGTCGGCCATGGCCACGGTGTCCGGATAGCTCCGTCCCCAGTGGCCGTTTTTCTCCAGGTCGCCGTAGGGGCCGCCACTGCCCTCGTCATATACCTGTTTGTCCTGCAGCACGACGTTGGAGCGGTCGGTGCCCTGTCGACCCTGGCCGTCGTTGTTGTGTGGGTTGGTGTTGGAACCAGTCCATCTGAAGACAACAGAGGGGAAACCACAGAGGAATGATTAGTGATCAGGATTACACAACGAGTTGTAAACATCTTGATGAATACATCTTCATGTCTCTAGCATCCGCGTGCTAAGCCCAGCAGTACCTTACCACAGCAGCTTCGCACTCAAAGTACACCCCCCCCGCCCAATTCCACAATTTGATCCACCAGATCCGATGATCCTTCGGTTGCAATGATAACTAGTAACTTATAACTTCTTATAGGAACCAGGCAGTGATCACGTACTTTACTAGACCCCTCTATCATCTTTTTAAGGGTGTGATATGTATTCTTTGAATCCAGCGTTCAGAATGTAAAGATGTCTTACTGGAAATGGACGTAGTCTTCTGGCTTGGCCTCCAGGGTGTTGGGCACAAAGTCGTACTCCACGGCTGGGTACACCTGCACTATGTTCCCGCGCTTTCCGCGCACGTTGACATTGTGGATCGTGACGTCGCGGAGACTTTCCGGCCGACGCCTGATAGCAAAGGTGTGCGACCTGGAAGGACATCATCGTGAGAGTAGTGTGGCGTACCAGATACACGGAGTATGGAGTATGAGGCCTAGGTACATGGAGTATGAGGCCTAGGTACATGGAGAATGAGGCACAGGTACATGGAGTATGAGGCCTAGGTACATGGAGTACCATGGAGAATGAGGCACAGGTACATGGAGTACCATGGAGAATGAGGCACAGGTACATGGAGTACCATGGAGAATGAGGCACAGGCACATGGAATATGAGGCCTAGGTACATGGAGAATGAGGCGCAGGTACATGGCGCACCATGGAGAATGAGGCACAGGTACATGGAGTACCATGGAGAATGAGGCACAGGTACATGGAGTACCATGGAGAATGAGGCACAGGTACATGGAGAATGAGGCACAGGTACATGGAGTATGAGGCCTAGGTACATGGAGAATGAGGCACAGGCATATGAAATATGAAATGACATGAAATGTTGTCTTGGGTGTTTTCCGCCGCTTTTGCGCACATGAACGTTCATTTGGGCCAAGAACCCTCCAGGGATGAATGAAATGTGGTTGGTAAACCGACGTCCCAGATACAGGTGCCAGGGTTGTAGCCATAAACGTCCTGTTCATCTGTAGCTCAGCCTGCATTCCAACAGAGCTATAGCGGCTCCCTCACATAGAATAAGAGTTATATGTACTAAGTAGACTACACAGATGAGGATGCAAGGTGCACGTCATAAATACATTGGGTCACACCTGCATCGTCTCTATCAACACCAGTCCCACCCCCGACACTGACCTGTCCTGGAATGTCCTGCCGAACTGTGCCGTGTTGATGGCCAGTCGCCACTTGGTATCCAGGTCCTTGAAAATCTCCACTTCCGGGTTATTTTTGAAAACATATCCTCTACCTTCAGCCGTTGCTCGGTCGGCAAATCCTAGAGGTTCTGAAATAGAGAAAAAAATGTATTATTTATATAGTAAGATTAGTCCCGGGTACAGTATACTAGGGAATAAACCCCAATATTCATAGGGTAAATAACCTGTCGCAGGTGCTAGTTATAGCTACCTGATAAATCCAGATTGGCATAATCGGTGTTCTTCTGTTCGTTGTTAGAGGCATCCACGTCATCCCAGGCCTCGTAATCTTGGGTCGAGATGTTGTACCTGGCACCGGAGAAACAAATCAAATTATTATTAATATGAATTGCTATGTTATTTACCACAACGTTTCATTACACGACATCGAATTATTATAATATAATATATAATATACTAGTATAATATACCAATGTATATATTATTGAACAATATACCGCTTAACCCGTACCACTAAATAAAAACTACAAGAGAGAATCCCGCGGGAGCATATGACTAGATATTTGGCACATCCCAGCATGCACCAGCGCTGGAGACCCTATATCGAGTAGGCGGCTTGGAATTAATGTCCCAATCTGCACTTTGACTCACCTGATGCGCAGCGTACAGTGATCGGCATCCAGATCAGGTAGAGTCCAGTTATAGGTGTTGGGGTAACCACCCAGCCCGTTGCCAAGGTGATTGTCCCGGGAGAAGAGTCCCTCGTGGCAGTCCGGGGCGTCGAGGCCGTGTGGCGCCACCTCGCGCCACTCCCCCTTCACGCCGTCCGGGTCATTCTTCGGCCACGTGAATTCCTTAATCGGGAACAACATCCGGTCTTAATCCAAAGATTACCGTAAACTAACGTGTTATAATCTGCTGATAGAATAGTGTCTAGCACGAAATATCAAGTTTTTTTTATTGCATTTTTTTATTTCAAATGCTTATATTTCTTATTTCAAAGTTTACTGTTTCCTATTTCAAACTTTAATGTTTCCTATTTCGAATTTGAATGTTTCCTATTTCAAACTTTGACATTTCTTTTTTTAACTTTTAATATTTCTTTTTCAAATTTTATATTTCTTTTCAACTTTTGATTTTTCACATTTTGATATTTCTTCTTTCAAATTTCCTATTAGTTAAGCCTCCAGCTCTGTAATGACATACCAAATGACGGTTGACGCCATTTCTAAGACTGATTTTGGGAGAGTGCTGTATCGTGGGAAACATATGACCTCCCCCCATCAATTTCTCTTATGATATAACAACTGACTGTTGATGATTAACTATCGCTCGGCACAGACAGATAAACATAAACCAACCCAAATCAATGAGGTGACCTGTTTACTTACCAGACATTCCGTCTCGTTGCCGGGTATCAGGAAGTCATGATCCTTGCTGGCCTGCATTACCACCGCCGGCGGTAGGTGGCAGAACCATCGGCCCTTCACATTTTCACTCTCCGTTTGGTAATAGGGACACCGCGTGGCGTTGTTGGTCATCACCACGATGTCCTGGCGGAGCACATGGTAATTACAGATATGTAACATATATATATACAGATATGACTTTAGCAACAGACATATCAGACAACCCCTGCATATCCTAGGATATGCAGTCTAAAACCCCATTCGCATTTCATCAGCCAAACTCTATTTTTCAGTGTAAGTTTTATCGATAGCTACTGTTTTTAGACACAGTTAGGTTAGAAATTACCGCTGAAACAATGTGAAGAAAGGATAAGATGGCCCTAGAAGTCAGTGAGCCCGTTGTGCGCCCTCGACCACGGTGGTTCCCTCCTTAGATTTCACGCCGCCTGATAAGTTAGTTGAACAACATTTGTTAATGCACTATCGTTTACCACAGGCGCCCGACACCCTAGTTGAGTGCCACAGGGGAAGCCGGCAACACCCGACAAGGCATTTTAATCCTCTTTGGGACACTCGTACCCTCGCCCTTACCTTCCAGGGGGAGGGGTGCCAATAGGGGTAATGGTCCCTCTCTTCGGGACACTCGTACCCTCGCCCTTACCTTCCAGGGGGAGGGGTGCCAATAGGGGTAATAGTACCTCTCCTCGGGACACTCGTACCCTCGCCCTTACCTTCCAGGGGGAGGGGTGCCAATAGGGGTAATAGTACCTCTCCTCGGGACACTCGTACCCTCGCCCTTACCTTCCAGGGGGAGGGGTGCCAATAGGGGTAATAGTACCTCTCCTCGGGACACTCGTACCCTCGCCCTTACCTTCCAGGGGGAGGGGTGCCAATAGGGGTAATGGTCCCTCTCCTCGGGACACTCGTACCCTCGCCCTTACCTTCCAGGGGGAGGGGTGCCAATAGGGGTAATAGTACCTCTCCTCGGGACACTCGTACCCTCGCCCTTACCTTCCAGGGGGAGGGGTGCCAATAGGGGTAATAGTACCTCTCCTCGGGACACTCGTACCCTCGCCCTTACCTTCCAGGGGAAGGGGTGCCAATAGGGGTAAAAGTACCTCTCCTCGGGACACTCGTACCCTCGCCCTTACCTTCCAGGGGGAGGGGTGCCAATAGGGGTAATAGTACCTCTCCTCGGGACACTCGTACCCTCGCCCTTACCTTCCAGGGGGAGGGGTGCCAATAGGGGTAATGGTACCTCTCCTCGGGACACTCGTACCCTCGCCCTTACCTTCCAGGGGGAGGGGTGCCAATAGGGGTAATAGTCCCTCTCCTCGGGACACTCGTACCCTCGCCCTTACCTTCCAGGGGGAGGGGTGCCAATAGGGGTAATAGTACCTCTCCTCGGGACACTCGTACCCCCGCCCTTACCTTCCAGGGGGAGGGGTGCCAATAGGGGTAATAGTACCTCTCCTCGGGACACTCGTACCCTCGCCCTTACCTTCCAGGGGGAGGGGTGCCAATAGGGGTAATAGTCCCTCTCCTCGGGACACTCGTACCCTCGCCCTTACCTTCCAGGGGGAGGGGTGCCAATAGAGGTAATAGTACCTCTCCTCGGGACACTCGTACCCTTGCCCTTACCTTCCAGGGGGAGGGGTGCCAATAGGGGTAATGGTCCCTCTCCTCGGGACACTCGTACCCTCGCCCTTACCTTCCAGGGGGAGGGGTGCCAATAGGGGTAATAGTCCCTCTCCTCGGGACACTCGTACCCTTGCCCTTACCTTCCAGGGGGAGGGGTGCCAATAGGGGTAATGGTCCCTCTCCTCGGGACACTCGTACCCTCGCCCTTACCTTCCAGGGGGAGGGTGCCAATAGGGGTAATAGTCCCTCTCCTCGGGACACTCGTACCCTTGCCCTTACCTTCCAGGGGGAGGGGTGCCAATAGGGGTAATGGTCCCTCTCCTCGGGACACTCGTACCCTCGCCCTTACCTTCCAGGGGGAGGGTGCCAATAGGGGTAATAGTACCTCTCCTCGGGACACTCGTACCCTCGCCCTTACCTTCCAGGGGGAGGGGTGCCAATAGGGGTAATGGTCCCTCTCCTCGGGACACTCGTACCCTCGCCCTTACCTTCCAGGGGGAGGGGTGCCAATAGGGGTAATAGTACCTCTCCTCGGGACACTCGTACCCTCGCCCTTACCTTCCAGGGGGAGGGGTGCCAATAGGGGTAATGGTCCCTCTCCTCGGGACACTCGTACCCTCGCCCTTACCTTCCAGGGGGAGGGGTGCCAATAGGGGTAATGGTCCCTCTCCTCGGGACACTCGTACCCTCGCCCTTACCTTCCAGGGGGAGGGGTGCCAATAGGGGTAATAGTACCTCTCCTCGGGACACTCGTACCCTCGCCCTTACCTTCCAGGGGGAGGGGTGCCAATAGGGGTAATAGTACCTCTCCTCGGGACACTCGTACCCTCGCCCTTACCTTCCAGGGGGAGGGGTGCCAATAGGGGTAATGGTCCCTCTCCTCGGGACACTCGTACCCTCGCCCTTACCTTCCAGGGGGAGGGGTGCCAATAGGGGTAATGGTTCCTCTCCTCGGGACACTCGTACCCTCGCCCTTACCTTCCAGGGGGAGGGGTGCCAATAGGGGTAATAGTACCTCTCCTCGGGACACTCGTACCCTCGCCCTTACCTTCCAGGGGGAGGGGTGCCAATAGGGGTAATGGTCCCTCTCCTCGGGACACTCGTACCCTCGCCCTTACCTTCCAGGGGGAGGGGCGCCAATAGGGGTAATAGTACCAGACCTCGGGACACTCGTACCCTTGCCCTTACCTTCCAGGGGGAGGGGTGCCAATAGGGGTAATAGTACCTCTCCTCGGGACACTCGTACCCTCGCCCTTACCTTCCAGGGGGAGGGGTGCCAATAGGGGTAATGGTCCCTCTCCTCGGGACACTCGTACCCTCGCCCTTACCTTCCAGGGGGAGGGGTGCCAATAGGGGTAATAGTACCTCTCCTCGGGACACTCGTACCCTCGCCCTTACCTTCCAGGGGGAGGGGTGCCAATAGGGGTAATAGTCCCTCTCCTCGGGACACTCGTACCCCCGCCTTGTTCCTTGAGGGTTCTGCCTCGTGTTGATAGCACGCTGCCGTCTATTTAGATTCTGCAAATACAGGTCCACACTTCTGATACTGGCCATGTGTGTACGTTCTTCTTATGTATAGGAATAACAAAATTAAATATTAAGTGGCCAAAAATAAGCGATGGTGGCAACTAAAGATAAACCTGCCTGTGATAAAACCGTTTAACCAAAATAGGTACATAATTATACAAATCAAAGATACGAAAAACAAATGTTAACTTTATAATGGTGGGACATGACAATGCTCATTAACGCTAGATGGTTCGAGGATATGGTTTCTCCGAGCTGCTCACCTGGTCAGCAATGAAGAGTCCCTTGTTCCGTTCCCGGGCCTTACAGCCCATGTAGTAGTGGTAATCCTCGTGCATCCCGTACCGCTTGTCCGTGTTGCAGTCGTAGTCGTCACAGTTCATCAGGTTGTCCGGGATCGTCCTGGCAACCAGTCATAGCGTCACGTGACGTCATCACAATAATCATCAACAAGTGCTCGCTGTGCAGTTCTAGCAGGTTTAGTGGCGACACCGTTTAAAGCTTATTTGAAATAACGGTATAACTGTCCACCGTCTGTCGTATTAGTACCCTTACGTTTTGGTATCGGCTTCTTGCACGGTTTGAGTCTCACTTGGGCAAGTGTTTATGTTTGTACAGGATACAGATCCCATGTCTTTCTTCGCAGAGAGTGAGGGGGTTGCTGCCGGAGACATGGCTCCTGTCTACCATTGTGGCGATAGGATCCTAGAGGTTGCAGCGTCCTACTTAAATCAACCAACCACTTTCTATCTTTATCATTTGTCCTCACGTACTCACCGTGGTTCTTCTCGTGGCGCCGCCCCCCACACACCCTGTTACTCACATGGTGGTGGCGCCGCCCCCCCCCCAACACACCATGTTACTCACGTGGTGGTGGCGCCGCCCCACCCCCCCCCCCCCCACACACACACCCTGTTACTCACATGGTGGTGGCGCCGCCCCCCCCCCAACACACCATGTTACTCACGTGGTGGTGGAGCCGTCCCCCCCCCACACACACCCTGTTACTCACGTGGCGGTGGCGCCGTCCCTCACTCCCCCCCCCCACACACCCTGTTACTCACGTGGTGGCGCCGTCCCCCTCCCCCCCCACACACACACCCTGTTACTCACGTGGTGGGGGCGCCCCCCCCCACAAACCCTGTTACTCACGTGGTGGTGGCGCCGTCCCTCACTCCCCCTCCCCACACACCCTGTTACTCACGTGGTGGTGGCGACGTCCCTCACTCCCCCTCCCCACACACCCTGTTACTCACGTGGTGGTGGCGCCGTCCCTCACCCCCCCCCCCCGCCCCCACACACACACCCTGTTACTCACGTGGTGGTGGCGCCGCCCCCCCCCCCCCACACACACACCCTGTTACTCACGTGGTGGTGGCGCCGTCCCTCACATTGTCTCCACACATATACTGGATGATGATTTCGCAGTGATTGTTCTCAGTTTGGCAAGAATGCTGGTTGGTCCTAGAAAAATAAATAGACTAAAAGACTTAAGACGTGAACGACATTTAAATACATTGTATCAATGATCTTGAATCTTTGCATCAATCGAAGCAAACACAGTGGCCTTTAGGCAACGTGCACTGTCATTATATATAACACAAGATCTGTAAGATAAAGTCTTATTTTCTTTCGTATTTGCTGACGCTAATCAAGCGTTGATTGCAATAACACATAATTATATGTCTGTGAGACACGAACAGTACAAACCATTCTATTTGTAAGTTGGATCCAGCGTAGTAATATACACTTCCCACATTGTAACCTCCTCGCTTGTTATTTTGAGAGTCAAACAATCTGAAATGAAAAAAAAACGGTGTCAGACAATTATATTCCTTTGGGACGCAAATATGTTACATTTAGATATGGGCTACAACAATGAGTACCTAACAACCCGCACTATAATATCTGATATCCAGATGTTACATTTAGATATGGGCTACAACAATGAGTACCTAACAACCCGCACTATAATATCTGATATCCAGATGGTTTTCGTGATTATTTGCCGGCAAAGATAACTACACCAATTCCATGCTCCTCGCACAGAGAAAGTTTCGATTTTGGACTTTAACTTGGAGAAATAATCCTCAGGCGAGGCTTAGGCATTGGAGTATATCTTCCTCTCTTCCTACATTCTATCAAAACATAAGGGAAGTCTTCTCTAATGCCGATAAGAAGGCCGAACGGAAAGACGTCATCAGACACGATCGAACAAAGACGGCGAACGGAAGGTCAATCTGGTACCTCTAAGACGTCATCAGACACGATCGAGGAAAGACGGCGAACGGAAGGTCAACCTGGTCCCTCTAAGACGTCATCAGACACGATCGAACAAAGACGGCGAACGGAAGGTCAATCTGGTACCTCTAAGACGTCATCAGACACGATCAAACAAAGACGGCGAACGGAAGGTCAATCTGGTACCGCTAAGACGTCATCAGACACGATCGAACAAAGACGGCGAACGGAAGGTCAATCTGGTACCTCCAAGACGTCATCAGACACGATCGAACAAAGACGGCGAACGGAAGGTCAATCTGGTACCTCTAAGACGTCATCAGACACGATCAAACAAAGACGGCGAACGGAAGGTCAATCTGGTACCTCTAAGACGCCATCAGACACGATCGAACAAAGACGGCGAACGGAAGGTCAATCTGGTACCTCTAAGACGTCATCAGACACGATCGAGGGAAGACGGCAAACGGAAGGTCAATCTGGTACCGCTAAGACGTCATCAGACACGATCGAGGGAAGACGGCGAACGGAAGGTCAATCTGGTACCTCTAAGACGTCATCAGACACGATCGAGGGAAGACGGCGAACGGAAGGTCAATCTGGTGACGCTAAGACGTCATCAGACACGATCGAGGGAAGACGGCGAACGGAAGGTCAATCTGGTACCGCTAAGACGTCATCAGACACGATCGAACAAAGACGGCGAACGGAAGGTCAATCTGGTACCTCTAAGACGTCATCAGACACGATCAAACAAAGAGGGCAAACGGAAGGTCAATCTGGAACCGCTAAGACGTCATCAGACACGATCGAGGGAAGACGGCGAACGGAAGGTCAATCTGGTACCTCTAAGACGTCATCAGACACGATCGAGGGAAGACGGCAAACGGAAGGTCAATCTGGTACCGCTAAGACGTCATCAGACACGATCGAACAAAGACGGCGAACGGAAGGTCAATCTGGTACCTCTAAGACGTCATCAGACACGATCGAGGGAAGACGGCGAACGGAAGGTCAATCTGGTGACGCTAAGACGTCATCAGACACGATCGAGGGAAGACGGCGAACGGAAGGTCAATCTGGTACCGCTAAGACGTCATCAGACACGATCGAACAAAGACGGCGAACGGAAGGTCAATCTGGTACCGCTAAGACGTCATCAGACACGATCGAACAAAGACGGCGAACGGAAGGTCAATCTGGTACCTCTAAGACGTCATCAGACACGATCGAGGGAAGACGGCAAACGGAAGGTCAATCTGGTACCGCTAAGACGTCATCAGACACGATCGAACAAAGACGGCGAACGGAAGGTCAATCTGGTACCTCTAAGACGTCATCAGACACGATCGAGGGAAGACGGCGAACGGAAGGTCAATCTGGTGACGCTAAGACGTCATCAGACACGATCGAGGGAAGACGGCGAACGGAAGGTCAATCTGGTACCGCTAAGACGTCATCAGACACGATCGAACAAAGACGGCGAACGGAAGGTCAATCTGGTACCGCTAAGACGTCATCAGACACGATCGAACAAAGACGGCGAACGGAAGGTCAATCTGGTACCTCTAAGACGTCATCAGACACGATCAAACAAAGAGGACAAACGGAAGGTCAATCTGGTACCGCTAAGATGTCATCAGACACGATCGAGGGAAGACGGCGAACGGTAGGTCAATCTGGTACCGCTAAGACGTCATCAGACACGATCGAACAAAGACGGCGAACGGAAGGTCAATCTGGTACCGCTAAGACGTCATCAGACACGATCGAACAAAGACGGCAAACGGAAGGTCAATCTGGTACCTCTAAGACGTCATCAGACACGATCGAGGGAAGACGGCGAACGGAAGGTCAATCTGGTACCGCTAAGACGTCATCAGACACGATCGAACAAAGACGGCGAACGGAAGGTCAATCTGGTACCTCTAAGACGTCATCAGACACGATCGAGGGAAGACGGCGAACGGAAGGTCAATCTGGTACCGCTAAGACGTCATCAGACACGATCGAGGGAAGACGGCGAACGGAAGGTCAATCTGGTACCGCTAAGACGTCATCAGACACGATCGAACAAAGACGGCGAACGGAAGGTCAATCTGGTACCTCTAAGACATCATCAGACACGATCAAACAAAGAGGGCAAACGGAAGGTCAATCTGGAACCGCTAAGACGTCATCAGACACGATCGAGGGAAGACGGCGAACGGAAGGTCAATCTGGTACCTCTAAGACGTCATCAGACACGATCGAGGAAAGACGGCAAGGGGAAGGTCAATCTGGTACCGCTAAGACGTCATCAGACACGATCAAACAAAGAGGGCGAACGGAAGGTCAATCTGGTAACGCTAAGACGTCATCAGACACGATCGAGGGAAGACGGCTAACGGAAGGTCAATCTGGTACCGCTAAGACGTCATCAGACACGATCGAACAAAGACGGCGAACGGAAGGTCAATCTGGTACTTCTAAGACGTCACCAGACACGATCGAACAAAGACGGCGAACGGAAGGTCAATCTGGTACCGCTAAGACGTCATCAGACACGATCGAACAAAGACGGCGAACGGAAGGTCAATCTGGTACCGCTAATCCGTCATCAGATATGATCGAACAAAGACGGCAAGGGGAAGGTTAATCTGGTACCGCTAAGACGTCATCAGACACGATCGAACAAAGACGGCGAACGGAAGGTCAATCTGGTACCGCTAAGACGTCATCAGACACGATCGAACAAAGACGGCGAACGGAAGGTCAATCTGGTACCGCTAAGACGTCATCAGACACGATCGAACAAAGACGGCGAACGGAAGGTCAATCTGGTACCTCTAAGACGTCATCAGACACGATCAAACAAAGAGGACAAACGGAAGGTCAATCTGGTACCGCTAAGATGTCATCAGACACGATCGAGGGAAGACGGCGAACGGTAGGTCAATCTGGTACCGCTAAGACGTCATCAGACACGATCGAACAAAGACGGCGAACGGAAGGTCAATCTGGTACCGCTAAGACGTCATCAGACACGATCGAACAAAGACGGCAAACGGAAGGTCAATCTGGTACCGCTAAGACGTCATCAGACACGATCGAACAAAGACGGCGAACGGAAGGTCAATCTGGTACCTCTAAGACGTCATCAGACACGATCGAGGGAAGACGGCGAACGGAAGGTCAATCTGGTACCGCTAAGACGTCATCAGACACGATCGAGGGAAGACGGCGAACGGAAGGTCAATCTGGTACCGCTAAGACGTCATCAGACACGATCGAACAAAGACGGCGAACGGAAGGTCAATCTGATACCTCTAAGACGTCATCAGACACGATCAAACAAAGAGGGCAAACGGAAGGTCAATCTGGAACCGCTAAGACGTCATCAGACACGATCGAGGGAAGACGGCGAACGGAAGGTCAATCTGGTACCTCTAAGACGTCATCAGACACGATCGAGGAAAGACGGCAAGGGGAAGGTCAATCTGGTACCGCTAAGACGTCATCAGACACGATCAAACAAAGAGGGCGAACGGAAGGTCAATCTGGTAACGCTAAGACGTCATCAGACACGATCGAGGGAAGACGGCTAACGGAAGGTCAATCTGGTACCGCTAAGACGTCATCAGACACGATCGAACAAAGACGGCGAACGGAAGGTCAATCTGGTACTTCTAAGACGTCACCAGACACGATCGAACAAAGACGGCGAACGGAAGGTCAATCTGGTACCGCTAAGACGTCATCAGACACGATCGAGGGAAGACGGCGAACGGAAGGTCAATCTGGTACCGCTAATCCGTCATCAGATATGATCGAACAAAGACGGCAAGGGGAAGGTTAATCTGGTACCGCTAAGACGTCATCAGACACGATCGAACAAAGACGGCGAACGGAAGGTCAATCTGGTACTTCTAAGACGTCACCAGACACGATCCAACAAAGACGGCGAACGAAAGGTCAATCTGGTACCGCTAAGACGTCATCAGACACGATCGAACAAAGACGGCGAACGGAAGGTCAATCTGGCACCGCTAAGACGTCATCAGACACGATCGAGGGAAGACGGCGAACGGAAGGTCAATCTGGTACCTCTAAGACGTCACCAGACACGATCGAACAAAGACGACGAACGGAAGGTCAATCTGGTACCGCTAAGACGTCATCAGACACGATCGAGGAAAGACGGCAAGGAGAAGGTCAATCTGGTACCGCTTAGACGTCATCAGACACGATCGAGGAAAGACGGCGAACGGAAGGTCAATCTGGTACCGCTAAGACGTCATCAGATATGATCGAACAAAGACGGCGAACGGAAGGTCAATCTGGTACCGCTAAGACGTCATCAGACACGATCGAGGAAAGACGGCGAACGGAAGGTCAATCTGGTACCGCTAAGACGTCATCAGATATGATCGAACAAAGACGGCAAGCGGAAGGTCAATCTGGTACCGCTAATCCGTCATCAGATATGATCGAACAAGGACGGCAAGGGGAAGGTCAATCTGGTACCGCTAAGACGTCATCAGATATGATCGAACAAAGACGGCAAACGGAAGGTCAATCTGGTACCTCGAAGACGTCAACAGATATGATCAAACCAAGAGGGCAAACGGAAGGTCAATCTGGTACCGGTAAGTCGTCAACAGATTTGATCGAACAAAGACGGTAAACGGAAGGTCGATTTAGTATCTCTAAGTCGTCAGCAGATATGATCGAACAAAGACGGCAAACGGAAGGTCAATCTGGTACCTCTAAGACGTCAACAGATATGATAAGACCAAGACGGCAAACGGAAGGTCAATCTGGTACCTCTAAGATGTCAACAGATATGATCGAACAAAGACGGCAAACGGAAGGTCAATCTGGCACCGCTAAGACGTCACCAGATATGACCATACACAGCAAACGGAAGGCCAATCTGGTACCGCCAATAGCTTCGCTAAGACGTCGAATGAATGGAAAGTTTAGGTGATTCCGCTAAGAGTAAAAAGGTAAAACCAAAGAACAAATTCAAGATTTTAAACTCTGTATAATTACTTGCGCAGCTGATGGCGGTATATGCCATAATAGGTGACTGAGCGGGACAGCCAGGTGCTCGAGGGCAATAATAATGATCCGGTCAGGCTGAGACCTTTCAAAAAGCGTTAACCATGCAAATTCACATCGATCCTCCCACATCATCAATACGTTCTGTCATGGCTTGATGTTCATCCCAGACCCTCAATATGTACGGAGATCTTCCAATGCATCACCGGCGTGGTACCCGAGATCGCTCCGCCATGCCGCGCATACCTAAACCCCCACCCCCCTCTCCTCCGCACCGCCCCCCCCCCTCCCCAAAACACCTGCGCATAGGGCGGCACTTCCGCATGTCACACAGCGACTCTCACAGCCATCCTTTGTTACGCCTTCTGGGTGTAGCAGCGCGCTTTATCTGCAGTTTCCCTTCCCGATGACCCGTTATAACCGGTACCCCCGTTATTGCGGCCTCCGCTTAAACTGAATTCGAACAACGGGCTGCAAGTTGTCTGCATCAAAAGGCAATTGTTCTAAAGTTCAACAAATTAAGCGCGGTCCGCTCCTAACTCGGATATGTCGCGGACCTAAAGTTCCGTGGATACACGGAATCTAATGTGGCTGGACTAAGATCAACCAACAAATATAAGCTTTCTACAGGCACAGGTGACGCGGTGTGGTATTCACAGCACAATCCGCTACGGACGGGCAGTGCGTTGTCCAAGTCTTCAACGGGTGCGTACTGACCAACTGTCCTTAATTTAAAGTTGACTGGTATGAGCTATCGGCCTTCCTCCAATGTGAGTCAAAAACGTGAGAGCCTATTATCAATGTTTGATTAGCTAAATACCCACACAGTACCACAGGATCACAACGGCGTTACAAGAATTACAATCCTGGTATAAAAGGAGGAAACAGCTTTAGCATCAATTGTTCTCTTCGCGAGATTTCGCGGTCTCCCACCGGTACATAGTCGAACTTATACTTGGTTATGTCCTTAACCCTTTAACACTTTTGTCCGAGGTTTACAAAGGTTCTTATTCCGTTCTTACACGAAAATCTCTAGCTTGATACATTTCATGCAACATATCGATCATTTTCGACGTAAGCAGGTAAGGGTGGTGTCAGTTTTGATACGTGCTAACGTGACATGATTTTATTCACCTGTTGGCGTTGTTTCGTTGTCTCCCTTGTTCGTCCAAGCGGTTGTTACTCCCCCTGGAACACAGAACGTAAAACAACTTGTAAGCAATACGCCTAAAATACTTCGCAATTTTACAATATTGACATACATGAACGGCTATTGTGTTCGCATATCAGCTGATGTCGTGCTATATGCCCCAAGATTAGCCTTCCCGTTAGCTTTAGGCATGCATGCACTGGGGCTATGAACGAGAAATATCTCGCTCTGCTGCTGGTTGGCTGGGCCCCTCAAGCTGGGCAGCGAGCACGGCGGTTCGATGGTCATATAGATTTCTCACCTAGGGTTGTGCAGATACATGTCAGCATGAACCGAAATCAGTGAACACCACACCACCATCAGTCTAAGGCCCTCCATGCTGCTTAGGGACAATACTTTCTTTGCCACCAGGTAGTTCCACCAACAACGCCGAACTGATCACGTTGCGGATCTGTTAAACAGCCCGTCTGTCGCCAACCGCAATACGCAAGTTAACCTACAAGAAAAGTAGTTCCAACTACATATGGAAGAGTCATCAGCCCCAAAAAGCAACTAAGGGCACTTTAAGTCAATATTAGACTAGGCACTTAACCTTTTGACCAAAAAATATGACACGAGTCGAGTTTTCCCGAAGTTTAATTATTTAATGCGCATGAATATTAAACCTGAAAGTTCACGTGCTGTGTAGTTCGGCAAGAGGCGTGACTTATCGCCACATGTAAACAAGTCACTTGTGACGAATTGCATCCTGTTCGCCAAACATCGTGAGCGCGGCGCTGCACGGAAGGTGAAGTCTTCTCTCAAGTTAAACTCACTGGCATGAGGTAGGCACCGACCATACACGACGCTAACGAAATGAAGCTGTCTTTCTTTACAATTAGATGTAATCTGCCTGCTTTTGTCGCCGGTTAGCCGTCACTCGCAACGAGCACCTGCTGCCGCACACCTGCAACGCATAGGCTCCTAGCCACCGCACACTGCAGACTGCAAAGGCCTGAGAGTGAGAAACGCGACTAAGTTTACCTGTTACGAGTAATTAAGCCAAGGTAAACTGTTACAATCGTTACACTGCAATGATATATGGTTGGAATTAGAAACGCCACTAAGTTTATCTGTTATGAGTAATTAAGACAAAGTAAACTGTTATAATCGTACACAGCAATGATATATGGTTGGAATTAGAAATGCCACTAAGTTTATCTGTTACGAGTAATTAAGCCAAGGTAAACTGTTACAATCGTTACACTGCAATGATATATGGTTGGAATTAGCCCTGTAAGATATGTGGCCTGCGGGTTGTAGCCCTGTGTTACATGTAAGTGCAGGGCTAAAGGTTGGAATTATATATATATATAGGCCTATATATAGCCTCGATCGGGAGACTACTCCGTTGGAGGAATGGAGTGGGTCTCCCGAGGCTAATATAGGCCTAGCTATATATGATAGTATCCCAGCAAACACACAACGTTTCCAAAATGGTTATAACGTATAAAGAACCATTTTAAAACGTTAAAAAAATGTTATGAGTTTGCTGGGATATGGCTATAATTGCATAAATTTATGATTGCCAGATAATTATAAATCATATGAAACAATTTGGTATCATATATTAGCCTTTATTATTATAATGGAGCCTAAAGTGAAATGAGTTTCCATGATAAAAAACATATGTTTTTGTGAAAAATATTCCTGCATGAATATAATATATATGTATAATATATATATATTTGTATATATAACAATGGAAATAAATATTTCCTTTGAACTGTTATAGGAATCTTTATAGTTTGGATAGTTTATAATATTGAAAAATCCAGTATCATTGCAATGCTACACATTATTATTTACATACATGTAATGAATAGAATGCCAAATATATAATTTGTGATCATTGTTACAGGTGCAAAATGAGGGGTGCCTGGTTGCCTGTACTGCTCTTGGCAGTTGCTGAGGTATCAGCAGATTTATATCTTCATAGCCCTCGTGGTTCCAACAATCGACTTAATGAGCAATCTGCAGCTAGAAGTAATGCCAACCGACTATTTGACTCTCAGGTGAGTTGTTAATTAATACAAATTGTTCTGATATCTGCAAGTATTTGCCATATATTACAAATGTTAACATGTATAGGTTACAAAGTTAGGTTTATTACTTCTAGATATAGATATTCATATGATGTGGAATATTATTTGATGAAATATTATTTCATGGAATAGCTAGTAGATGTCTTTGGCAGTACTGTCTAATCAATCTATGTACATCATCACATATATATGCATGTTACATACTGGCATTGGTATAGTACAGGTACAAAAAATAAATGTTATATTAAATCTCATTATTTCAGAACAACAACAGAGGTGGTTATAATGCAGGTGATGTAACTGACAAACCAGCAGGAAATCAAGAAGCCAACCAGTACCGCATGGTTAGTAAAACATTGTGTTATTCAACCTGTATATGAATTGAATTGAATTGAATTGAAATCATTTATTTGATCAAATTCATACATACATACACATCACAAAATAAACTTAACATAAGATTCGAAAATGATCGGGGGACACCCATTAAGACCAAATCGGTCGCTGTCATGGGTGCCACCTTAATACTTATTCTTATACTTCTTTCTTCTCAGTAAAATATGTACAAATGGTGTTGTTTAGGAGAAATAGGGGAGAGCGGTCATATACATTATTGAAAGGTGCGATTATTATTTTTTTTTTAAAGGGGAGGGGAGAGGTTTGGTTCTTAATCATATCCAGATATGTTATGTTACTTCACAAATGTAACAATTTAGGATGGTACATACATCACAATAGTGGTCAATATAGTATTGTTTTACGTAGCGACTAAAACCGAGCAAACTGTGTGTCGTGACCTTGCTTTTGACTATTTCTGGAGTAGAATTGAGAAGATTTGGTAGACTGTTCCTAAGACATTTCCTTGCAAACTCATGCTTAATTGGATTAAAGCAGAAGGCACTTTTATTTCTGGTGTTGTAGTTATGTATGGCAGAGTGTGGGCTTAAGGACATTGAGGAAAAATAGTTTGGTAGTTTATTGTTTACCAGCTTGTAATAAAATTTTAACTGTTGTAATTTATGAATATCATCTATCCTTAATGATCTAAATTCTTTGAATAACGGTTCAGTGTGTGCATTGTAAGCGCTGAGATTAAGTATTCTCATAGCCTTCTTTTGCAATTTAAGTAATTGATCCCCTCTGTAACCCCAGATCAATATTCCGTAATTTAAGCTAGATAGGACGAGGGAGTTATATAGCATGGCATTAATTTTCTTTGGTACAGTATATTTTAATTTGTTCAGAATGCCTATCTTTTTGGATACATTATGGGACAAAATATGTAGGTGATCATTCCAGGAGAGGGAACAGTCTATTGTGATGCCCAATACTTTGAAGGTTTTAACACACTCTAGCCTGGTATCATTTATAATTAGTTCGGGTACACAAACTTTTTTTTGAGGTACATGGAAAATCATGAACTTCGACTTTTGAATGTTTAACGATAATTTGTTTAATTTTAACCATTCACTAATTTTTTCTAATTCGTTATTTATTACATTATTTCCATTGTTTTCTACGGAATTACTATTTAACACGCTTAGTGTGCTTGACAATGTCGTGTCGTCTGCATATATTATGGTTTTAAATATCTCGCTAGCTCTTGTAATGTCATTAATATATATTATAAACAAAAGCGGCCCAAGGATAGATCCTTGGGGAACCCCAGTGGTTATATTTAATAAAGAAGAGTTTGCATTGTCTAACTGTACAAATTGTTTACGGTTAAACAGATAACTTTCCACAAGTTTCCCAACTGTCCCAACTATGCCATAGTGCATAAGTTTATGTATTAATATTCTATGATCAAGCGTATCAAAAGCTTTGGAAAGATCTAAGTAAATATTGATTGGGATGTCTCCTTTGTCCATTTTTTCAATTGTTCTATCTACTAATTCAATTAAAGCTAGCTCAGCAGAATGATTTTCCCTAAATCCGTATTGACTACTGCTTAATAACTTATTTGAGTCAAAATGATTAAATATTTGCTCAAACATAACCCTTTCAAATACTTTTGAGATAGCTGGGAGTAGTGATATAGGGCGATAGTTATCTATTGATTGAGCATCACCTGTTTTAAATATTGGTATAACTTTTGCAATTTTTAGCTTATCCGGGAAGATGCCCGTAGTTAAGGATTGGTTTACTATTAACGCAATTGCATCACTTACTTCATTTTTAATCGATTTGAGCATTGTGACAGATATGTCGTCCACTCCACTACTATGCTTCGGTTTGAGTTTGTCTATTATCTTATCGACATCTCCTTTGTTTATTAACTTGAGTTCCATAATCGACTGACAAGGATTATTGAGATAGGCTGTAAAGGATTTAGTCTGAGGTGTTTGGATTTCTCTAGCAAGTTTAATACCAATATTTGTAAAGTACTCATTAAATTGGTTTGCTATTTGAAGTTCATTAGAGATGGATTTTCCATTTATGATAAGTTGTTGAGGTATGCCCTTTTTAGAAGCAGACTTGTTGAGGATAGACTTTATGGTTGCCCATGTGTTTCTTAGGTCTGCTTTGTATTTTTCGAATAGTACTTCGTTATGCTGTTTTTTAGCTAAGCTAATATTTTTTTTTAGGATGCGGTTGTATGTACATAGATTTGTCTTTAGTACTTTATATTCAGGTGAACTAACTGCTGTTTGTTTTAATTTTTTATATAGTTTGTCTCTGAACATTTGAGATTTAATAATGCCTTGAGTAATCCAGGCGCATTTTTTGTGTTTGTGCCTATTGAACTTTACATGTTTCACCTGGATATAATTATCTTTAATTTTGCTTACTGATTCAGCTAGAGTATCATAGTTTGTATTTGGATCTTCGTTTAAGTCGTTACTCAACATTTCCATAATATTTAATGAATTCAACTCATGTTTTATGCTGTCGATATAGTTTGGTGCATATTTTGTTATTTTGACTTTCTTCGGTGATTTTTCTTGGATCCTACTTTTCATGCATAGGAAGTACGGTAGATGGTCGGAAATTTGCTTGATTAATATTCCTGCTTCTGCTTTACTCATATTGGGTGTTAATTTGCAGATGAAATTATCAATCAGGCTTCCTCTACATTGAGAGAATCTGGTAGGAAATGTTATTTTGGGGAAGAAACCATGTGAAGAGATAGTATCAAAATAGTGACTTATTTCTGGTTTATCATTAATTTTGAGCAAGTCTATATTGAAATCTCCAGCAATTATCGCTTCAGACTGGCGACTTTCAAGTATATTTAGCACTTCTTCTATTTCATTTGTAAAAGTGCGGTAGTTTAAATTAATATCACACGGAGGTCTGTATAAGTTACCCAGTATTAATTTCTTATTATTACATGTACCAGTAATTTCAATAAACAGTCCCTCCCAAATATCTGAATGTTGTGGAAAAGAAAGTACCTTGTAGTTGTAGTTGGTTTTTAAATATATAGCCAATCCACCATGTTCACTACATCGTTTGCCTTGTGATATTAGATGATAACCTTGTAACTGTAGCAATGTGACCTCTGCGTTCTCATTAAGCCAGCTTTCCTGAATGCATATGGCACTAAATGATACACCTTCGCTGGAGAGTTTTTTAATGAATAGGTTTAACTCATCAAATTTGGCTGTCAGTGATGCTGTGTTAAGACTTAGTATAGAAAATTCCCCGTGCCACTTTTTCATTAAATCTATTAATAGCGAATCATCATAGTAGGGGGAACGTTGTATTATTTCTAGTTCACCATCATTACTATCATCTTTTACTATATTACACATAAGTTTCTCATTCAAGCAATTGCTTTCCAGTCCTCCAAATTCCTTCAGGAACTGTTCATCTAAGATTCCAGGCATTTCACCGTTAATTTAACTTCGTTATGTACTAATAATGCACATTCTTCTTGTTCACATACACCATATATTACACTAATAATATTGTTCGACCAGTACAAGAACCACTGAGGAGACAAGATGTCTCGGGAACATGTAAAAAATAGTTCGCAAGTAAAAAGTACATTGACAAGATTGTACATACTGCAGAAATATTGTCCCGAAATGTGCGCAAAATTGAATATTAATTGTGTGACGGAGCAAAAAAGGGCGCCAATGAGAGTGCGGGTGAAAAAATGGAAAAAAAAGAAAAAAAGATACAACACACACTATACAGTAGACGCTAGCTGATAGGTTTTGAAAAAAAACCGAGAGGAGATGACGAGACAGGTGTTATAATATAGAACTTTGGTTCAAAACATGACGTAGTTACCAGTGTTACAGGCAGGAACATTTAACGTATTCACTCCTGTCTGGAGGACATGGCATCAATTATGTAAATAGATACTCAGACACCAAAAGATCTGTGCACCCCTTGTACTACCCGTTCACTCTTGAAAGGTACGCGGACTTAAGATTTCCATCATAAGGTTTAGTCCTAGTGAGGCGGGAAGAGTACTCATGAGTATTATCTGAGGTGTCCAACTCAAGTTTTGTGCACCTACCATAACGCCCCAATACGTCACACATGAGCAGAGTGGTACAGACCAGTGTCTTTACTCAGGCCGCTACTGGGCAGGTTCCACGATAGATCGAGTTATATCATGTCCACGGTGTCAGCTTTATGGTTCATGAGCAGTGCTTCGGGGGTTGTCTCAAAATCTACTGGCGATCGTTAGAGGCCGCAGGATTCTGCAGCCACTTCGCTGGTAGAGAAGATATGGTATCCCATTTATAACTTTTGCCGTCAATAATGAGCTTGTTCTGTACAATACTCGCGCGTCTGCCATCCTGCCGTGCTGCCTTCATGACCGGTAGAAGCTTGCGACGTTCCAACTGCATGTATTTCGGCATGTCGTCGTTCAGGTAGATGTTGCTACCAGCCAGACATTTCTTTTTGTCCCAGACTTTTTTGCGATCTGGGTAAAAAGCAAATCGGGCGATAATAGGTCTAGGGGTCTTTCGGGCTGTCCCTTCAACTGGAGACGATCCCAGTCGGTGACACCTTTGGAGCTTTATGTCCCCTGCGTCATCGATTTTCAGTTTTTCCCGCATCAGCTTCTGAATGACACCTGTGCAGTCTGGCTGCGCCCCTGCTGATTCTTCGACTCCATGGAAAATGATATTTTCTCTTCGGCCATATGCTTCCAGCTCAGCGAGGTCTTTTCTTAGCTGTTCATTTTCTTTCTTGATTTGGATGATCTCGTTGGTTGGGTCTCGCCCTTCTAAATGCGACATTTTGTTCTTGAGGCTGACGTTCTCCTTTTCTAGGGAGTCCACTCTTTTAGAGTTGTATTCTGATGCTTCCTTCAACTGCTCTATTTCTCGATTGATTGATTGTATGGCATCTTTCATTTCAGGAAGACACGAGACACTTGCCCTTATTTCTTCCATTACAGACTTTAAGTCTTCTGGCAGAGTGGCGTGGCGTACTGGCGTTACATTCTGCTCTGCCATATCCTCGTAGTAAGCTGGAATAGTTTTTTGCCTCTTGTCCTCCGACTTTGTTGGAGTTGTCCCACTGCTCTTCCGCCTTCGTTTGCCTTTCTTTACCATTCCTTGCTTTGAGACGGTCCCTGCACGTCGCCTTCAGAGTCGGAGCATTTCCACCTGGTAATAAGTCTTCAGTTGCGTTTAATATGCGATAATATCACCACATTAACGCTTAAACACTTCACAGTATCGTACGGAACCTGTCCTGTGTCACTTCATAGATTGTTCTGGCAACTTACAGCACTTCACAACGTCTTCATCTGGTACTAACACCTCTCGGTTCTCGTCACCAAAATCAGCGTGCGTTCTTGCTAGCGGCCATAATAATCCATCCATATGAGTAATCCTCAATGGCCCTCCCCTCTGGATTATCCCTGCCTCAGCCTCCCAGCTCCTTTGGGAGCCCTCACCTCCCCAGGGTGACCCCTGCAAGAGGTGTTTCCCATGCCATGGACAGTGATGCTTAGGTCTCATGAAACTTCAGCTCCAAGGTGCACGGTAGAGTCCCATTGTGAGTGCTGTTAGGGTATTAGCCAGAGACCCGCCTGCCCGCCGGATGGGCGGGCCGTTTTTAATTTTGGCGGGCAGATTTTCAATTTGGCGTGCACTGTTTATCCGCCCAAAATAGGCCTTTTGGTCAGGAGGTTTAGAATAAAATCTTAATTTTATGTGACATCACTGTTAATTACTTTTGTTTAGGGGATTGTAAATTGCAAGCTCACAATGCGACCTGATCGGCTGGCGTCATGTTGTGTCTCTTTTCTACAAGCAATAAAAATTTGGATGGCTAAGAAAAAATTCTGGCTAATCCCCTGAGTGCTGGAGGGGTCTAAGAGACAGTTGTCTCTGTGACTGGCTTGAGATACACAGATTGCCATGGTGAGTGATGGCGGGGTCTAAGAGACAGTTGTCTATGTGACTGGCCTGAGAGGCACAGAGTGCCATGGTGAGTGATGGCGGGGTCTAAGAGACAGTTGTCTATGTGACTGGCCTGAGAGGCACAGAGTGCCATGGTGAGTGATGGCGGGGTCTAAGAGACAGTTGTCTCTGTGACTGGCTTGAGAGACACAGAGTGCCATGGTGAGTGATGGCGGGGTCTAAGAGACAGTTGTCTCTGTGACTGGGTTAGTGTGTAGTAAGTAGTGAGCGGGTAACGTGACTGGGAGACGAGATCAGTGTGTAGTAAGTAGTGAGCGGGTAACGTAACTGGGAGACGTGGTCAGTGTGTAGTAAGTAGTGATTGGGTAACGTGACTGGGAGACGTGGTCAGTGTGTAGTAAGTAGTGATTGGGTAACGTGACTGGGAGACGTGGTCATTGTGTAGTAAGTAGTGATCGGGTAACGTGACTGGGAGACGAGATCAGTGTGAAGTAAGTAGTGATTGGTTAACGTGACTGGGAGTCGTGGTCAGTGTGTAGTAAGTAGTGATTGGGTAACGTGACTGGGAGACGTGGTCCGTGTGTAGTAAGTAGTGATTGGGTAACGTGACTGGGAGACGTGGTCCGTGTGTAGTAAGTAGTGATTGGGTAATGTGACTGGGAGACGTGGTCATTGTGTAGTAAGTAGTGAGCGGGTAACGTGACTGGGAGACGTGGTCAGTGTGTAGTAAGTAGCGATTGGGTAACGTGACTGGGAGACGTGGTCATTGTGTAGTAAGTAGTGATTGGGTAACGTGACTAGGAGACGAGATCAGTGTGAAATAAGTAGTGATTGGTTAACGTGACTGGGAGACGTGGTCAGTGTGTAGTTAGTAGTGAGTGGGTAACGTGACTGGGAGACGAGATCAGTGTGAAGTAAGTAGTGATTGGTTAACGTGACTGGGAGACGTGGTCAGTGTGTAGTAAGTAGTGATTGGGTAACGTGACTGGGAGACGTGGTCCGTGTGTAGTAAGTAGTGATTGGGTAACGTGACTGGGAGACGTGGTCCGTGTGTAGTAAGTAGTGTTTGGGTAATGTGACTGGGAGACGTGGTCATTGTGTAGTAAGTAGTGAGCGGGTAACGTGACTGGGAGACCTGGTCAGTGTGTAGTAAGTAGTGAGCGGGTAACGTGGCTGGGACACGTGGTCAGTGTGTAGTTAGTAGTGAGCGGGTAACGTAACTGGGAGACGTGGTCCGTGTGTAGTAAGTAGTGATTGGGTAACGTGACTGGGAGACGTGGTCATTGTGTAGTAAGTAGTGATCGGGTAACGTGACTGGGAGACGTGGTCAGTGTGTAGTAAGTAGTGAGCGGGTAACGTGGCTGGGACACGTGGTCAGTGTGTAGTTAGTAGTGAGCGGGTAACGTGACTGGGACACGTGGTCAGTGTGTAGTAAGTAGTGAGCGGGTAACGTGACTGGGAGACGCGGTCAGTGTGTAGTAAGTAGTGAGCGGGTAACGTGACTGGGAGACGTGGTCAGTGTGTAGTTAGTAATGAGTGGGTAACGTGACTGGGAGACGTGGTCAGTGTGTAGTAAGTAGTGATCGGGTAACGTGACTGGGAGACGTGGTCAGTGTGTAGTAAGTAGTGATCGGGTAACGTGACTAGGAGATGAGATCAGTGTGTAGTAAGTAGTGATCGGGTAACGTGACTGGGAGACGTGGTCAGTGTGTAGTAAGTAGTGATCGGGTAACGTGACTAGGAGATGAGATCAGTGTGTAGTAAGTAGTGAGCGGGTAACGTGACTGGGAGACGTGGTCAGTGTGTAGTTAGTAGTGAGTGGGTAACGTGACTGGGAGACGTGGTCAGTGTGTAGTTAGTAGTGAGTGGGTAACGTGACTGGGAGACGTGGTCAGTGTGTAGTAAGTAGTGATCGGGTAACGTGACTAGGAGACGTGGTCAGTGTGTAGTAAGTAGTGATCGGGTAACGTGACTGGGAAACGTGGTCAGTGTGTAGTAAGTAGTGAGCGGGTAACGTCATTGGGAGACGAGATCAGTGTAGTAAGTAGTGAGTGGGTAACGTGACTGGGAGACGTGGTCAGTGTGTAGTGATCGGGTAACGTGACTGGGAGACGTGGTCAGTGTGTAGTAAGTAGTGAGCGGGTAACGTCATTGGGAGACGTGGTCAGTGTGTAGTTAGTAGTGAGCGGGTAACGTGACTGGGAGACGTGGTCAGTGTGTAGTAAGTAGTGAGCGGGTAACGTCATTGGGAGACGTGGTCAGTGTGTAGTTAGTAGTGGGCGGGTAACGTGACTGGGAGACGCGGTCAGTGTGTAGTTAGTAGTGAGCGGGTAACGTGACTGGGAGACGTGGTCAGTGTGTAGTTAGTAGTGAGCGGGTAACGTGACTGGCAGACGTGGTCAGTGTGTAGTTAGTAGTGAGCGGGTAACGTGACTGGGAGACGTGGTCAGTGTGTAGTTAGTAGTGAGCGGGTAACGTGACTGGCAGACGTGGTCAGTGTGTAGTTAGTAGTGAGCGGGTAACGTGACTGGGACACGTGGTCAATGTGTAGTTAGTAGTGAGCGGGTAACGTGCCTGGGAGACGTGGTCAGTGTGTAGTAAGTAGTGAGCGGGTAACGTGACTGGGAGACGTGGTCAGTGTGTAGTAAGTAGTGAGCGGGTAACGTGACTGGGAGACGCGGTCAGTGTGTAGTGAGTAGTGATTGGGTAATGTGACTGGGAGACGTGGTCAGTGTGTAGTAAGTAGTGATTGGGTAACGTGACTGGCAGACGTGGTCAGTGTGTAGTTAGTAGTGAGCGGGTAACGTGACTGGCAGACGTGGTCAGTGTGTAGTAAGTAGTGAGCGGGTAACGTGACTGGGAGACGTGGTCAGTGTGTAGTAAGTAGTGAGCGGGTAACGTGACTGGGACACGTGGTCAGTGTGTAGTAAGTAGTGAGCGGGTAACGTAACTCGGAGACGAGATCAGTGTGTAGTGAGTAGTGAGTGGGTAACGTGACTGGGAGACGTGGTCAGTGTGTAGTGAGCGGGTAACGTGACTGGGAGACGTGGTCAGTGTGTAGTGAGTGTGTAACGTGACTGGGAGACAAGATCAGTGTGTGGTTAGTAGTGATCGGGTAACGTGACTGGGAGACGAGATCAGTGTGTAGTAAGTAGTGATTGGGTAACGTGACTGGGAGACGTGGTCAGTGTGTAGTGAGCGGGTAACGTGACTGGGAGACGTGGTCAGTGTGTAGTGAGCGGGTAACGTGACTGGGAGACGTGGTCAATGTGTAGGGAGTGTGTAACGTGACTGGGAGACGTGGTCAGTGTGTAGTGAGCGGGTAACGTGACTGGGAGACGTGGTCAGTGTGTAGTGAGTGTGTAACGTGACTGGGAGACGTGATCAGCGTGTAGTGAGCGGGTAACGTGACTGGGAGACGTGGTCGGTGTGTAGTGAGTGTGTAACGTGACTGGGAGACGTGGTCAGTGTGTAGTGAGTGTGTAACGTGACTGGGAGACGTGGTCAGTGTGTAGTGAGTGTGTAACGTGACTGGGAGTGCATAGTTCCATGTTGAGTTGAGGGGGAGGGGCATGCAGTGTTAGAAAATCAAGTAAATCAAAAATCATGTTTTTATTTGACATTACTTTTTTACTTTGAAATAAATGAATTGTCTGCTGTTCTTTATTGTGTCTTGTGATTGCGCCTGATCACAAATTCGAAGTGAATAAGTAGTTTCCCGTGTAGATAACGACCTCGGTGCCACCATGTGAAGGACATGTGACACCACGAACAAGCGTTGTGTTACCTTGGCGTCGCACGTCCCGATCTCATCGTTATGGTGTTATTGGTACCTTCCCGGTAACCAGGAAGTGACGTATGACGCTCGTGATGTACGATCACGACGCCAAGGATTCCTTTTTATGAACTTAAAGATGTCCGGGTTGAGGGTGGTTTTGCGGGGAGAGGGTTTGGTTCATGTCGTGTGTCTATTCAAATCGTGAGCTAATATTGGTGTATTCTCTTTTGTGATCCCATCTTGCAAGTCACCATCGAGGCCCATTTCCCGATATTCATTGTGTTGGGTCGTGTTGTCACACCCACGCAATAACCTTTCTAACACTCCTCGACTGATTCTTTTACATTATATGCCTTTAGGTCTTTCACTACGATATTTATGTTAAGGTGTCTCTTCCGGGTTGAACCACCACTAATGGATGTGTCGTGTCTCCCCGTGGTGTGCAACTGTGCGCCACGGCTCACGACCACTGATTTTCTGGCCCCTCCTAGATCCTTCAAGACCCTTCTCAAAAAAATTCCGGGTAGGCAGGGTCGCGATTTCCTTAGTTAGATCCGGTTTCTTTTCTTGCCGCCTGTCACGGCTTGCACGACGCGCGGTTTAAAATTAAATTGACCCACATCGCTGTCGCGTGACTGCAAGCATCTTAAGGTGACGTCATACTAATGAAAAAAACAACAACGCTACATTCAGACCGTTAACGTGTTCCAACTAGAAAGAGGCATAGGACATGTGTGCGCTTCCATGTGGCTGATAGATTCCACAATGTCTCTAAAAGCGTCATCTCTGTGCGTAAATTGTAATGTTTTATTTATTATAGTCAAACTGTTCTAATCTTTAACTAATCTAAATCTTCAGGTACCTAATTGTCATTGATAGCGTGAAGTAACAGAAGTAACTACACATATATAAATACCTATGACCTGGAGGGAGGGTGGGGGACTGAATACGTTCCTGGGTATGAGAGCGTCTCCCGGAAAAGAACCTTGTTTACCTCCAAAAGGCTTGTGCCCCTTGACCCTCGCTGCGTTATATTTACATGAAGGCCCGGTTGGTTTAATTCCCCCCTGACAAACCCGCTCTACCGACGCTCTTGTGTGCCCCCAGGATAACGCCAAAACTTCCCTCTGCACATATAGTGTTTGTTTTTGAAATATCAGTTTTATGGGGTAAAAAAAATGTGTATTAAAAAATTTGTTCTGTAGGGGTATATTTTATGACAGTTATCACTTCTATAGGGGTATCTTTCTTCATTAAGGATGTCCGCTCTCAGGCATTACTGGGCGTACAGGGACCTCCCCACCCGATTTGTGTCAAGTTGCGCCCCTCCCACCCCCCCCCCCCCCCCGTCACGGGTACATACAGTCAATGACTTGATAAAAACACATTTCTCTCTGCTTTCAGCAATACTTCCAGAGTAGCTCTAAGGTACACTCCTCGTCCGATGACCTTGGCGCGACGCTTTTGACCTTGGAATGGACGAATCAGCACGGTTGTGGCGGAGACGAGGACTCTGACCCCCACAAACTGAACTGTAACATGGTGATCCAGTACACATGTCAGGATGACGTCGCCACCCCGGAAGGTCAGTCGCCTTCTTGCGCATCACGTGATACCCAACTTAAAAAAAAATAGTATTATGTTCGTTTTGTGTCTGCTGAGATACGCTCATTTACAATGACGACTGACGTATGCTTTTTGTTTCGCATGCGTTACATTGCAATCCGGTAATGATAGTTTGCGATACTGAACCGGAAGTGAAAGAATATATATATCCGATGTTAAATCCTTGACATTATATATTGTTATTAAGTCGCTAGTTTTTTCACGTTAAGCCCGCGATGTTTATCAACATGGTATATGTGTTTGACGGGAGGTGGCACTTATATGTCTTCTGTCCTATGTACCGTCGATAGAGCTCGCGGGCGTTGGGGAAGGCAGACCTATTGGACACGTGACAAGTAGTTATGGCCTTTGCTGGCATTTTCACCAGCTTGGAGCGGATTATATATATATCGTCATACAGTACACACCCTTGGCGCATTAGTTACAAGTTAAGGGCCTTGTCGTGACTCAGAGATCGATGGAGGTGGGTAGGGGGGGGGGGGGTATAGGCTTGTTTGGCGGCTCTGTCGCGGTACGATGGAACGGATATTATTTACGATAGGTGCGTGCTGCGACTGGTCAACGAACTGGGGTCCACCTCGTCAGCCGGGTACTTCAAACCTTCCACCTGGAGGTGGGGGTGAGGGCGGGTGGGGGGCGGGGGGTCAGTGGGAGGAGGAGTGGCTATTGTTGATGACCTGATTGGGTGGGGGGGGGGTATGGTAGGTGGGATGACCCCGGCGAAATGCATATTCCATTGACGCAGTTGTTTCGAGAGACTAGGGGACCCCCGCTATGGGCGAGTTGCCAGCGTGGTCGACTCGAATCTCTTCTTCAACCTGAGTAATGCAACACCTATTCAGTGACCTGTGTCGGTGTCAGCACTGACTCACCGACCCCGTGACAGCATTGATCAATGTCCATGGAGGGAATTTCACATCGTGACTCATCCGCTGTAATGAACCGCATTTGGAAGTCATTATGACATGTATAGTTTATAAGAGCTTTTCAATCAGTTTTACCTAGGTCTACCCAAGTCTTGCCCAGACCGATCCGATGCATGTAATATTACAAGTCTACTGTGTGCCACACTGTACCCTCTTGCCTTGACGCGCAGCATATATGTTAATACACAACTATTCAAAGCAGCCTACTTACGTGCGCCATCTTACATGTTTCACACTTTAGAATCAAGACTAAAATATCTCAAAATTATGATGCATATATGTTTTATATCTCGTTGAGTCTGTAAAACAACAATTTCAAAATTAAAACTGCGCGAACTATTTTATCGCGCGCGGACGTCCTGGCGAGCTGCGGTCGACATCACACAGAATATTGAACAGCAAACAGGCGCGCAGGGATATAAAGCCGGCCGCCAACTTCTGCTCCGGTGAACAATTTGCTTCTCTCCGGATAGCCCACAGGCTTTCAGGATTTAAATTCAAGACATAATATGTTTATTTGACGTTTAGAAGAGATTGGTAATATGAAAATTACAGAATATATTGCATTAACGAATCGCTGTTTTCTATACATGAGTTTTTGATACCATATTTGGTACATGTCCCCATTAGTGGAGACATGCCTTATTTGGACCGAAATATCGCCCTATCGCATATAATGACTAGTTTAATGTGTGGTGATATATCTACAACGTGTCTGTTAGTCACACCCAATACAGGCCTGGCAAGGTTTGTGTGGGTTTTTTTCCGCTGAAGTAACTGACTGTGACAATTGCGACGGTCCCAATTATTAGAGTAGTTGTCGGAATGATAGCGTTACGCGATCCGGTCTGATTAGTAGTGGGTTGTGGTTGTGGCTTTGGGTCCTCGACAGACAGTCCCTCTGGGGTGACGGTCGCCGTGTGGTCGGGTTATTGAGGAAGTAGAGCGGGGTGTGGTGGAGGGGGGGGGGGCAGGACCAAAACCTCACTCGGCTGACACACGTTCCCGTGGTCGGGTTGGTAGAGGTCGAGAGTTGGGGGTCCGGGGAGTGGGGGTGGGGGGCGGGGGTAGGTAGGGTGGGTTACGGTATGGGGTTGCAATGACCCGAGAATTGACATCAATATAGTGCATATAACCCTCCCCCCCTTCCTCCATCACACCCACCACCAACCCCACGCCCACTCCACTACCCCCCCACCTCCACTCCCCCCTCAAACACCTCCACCCCCCTCCCCACCACTACATCCGTCTCCTCCCGTTGTCGACTCAATATACTCCTTGCGTTAGTCACAAAACATTCATTTATATATATGTATGTGCGACCTAAATTCTAAATTACGGCAATCAGTTGCATGGTCTTTACTCATGCCCTCCACCTCCCCCCCCCCCCCACACACACACACACGCGCGCCGCTGCTACGTCCACGGTCCCACAAAGTGGTTCCTGTGTGTGCTGTGTGGGATGGCCTAGGCGGTGGGGGGGGGGGGGGGTATACTTGACTCATGGCCGCCTGACTGGTCTGTGTGGCTGTTTCAGGTGCATTAGTCCGTGACCACTGTACGAGGTCAAGAGATGCATCGCAATATTAAATTATAATACATGCAATGGTGATACGCTGGATCTGATGTCTGTAACAACCAGATTAATGACCAACTAGGCCTACGCTGATGTAAACAGCAAACATGGCATCCGGTACTGGGTGCAATGTGCGTTGGGGTTCTGTCTTTGTACCGTGTCCGTGTATGCCTGGTACATGGCATGATACATACTATAGATACATTTGGTGTCATTTAGCCCCGTTTATATCTATAAATCTAGAAGTCTTCCACAATAACCCATGTTTTTTTTCTAATCGAGAGGTTGGGGGTTTGATGGCCCGGGTCGCTAGATATATATCTAGTATATCTAGCTGTGCCGGTCGAAGGTTCGATTCCAGACCCGTGCAGCCAATGAAGGCATCGTGCCGTGCGAGGCCCTTAGGCTTTTGGGACGGTACTCATAAAGTACACGTCGCTTAGGTGTGGGATTTGGCAGGCCGATTACACAGTCACTGACGTCGTGACCGTTGTGTCTACCGTATATATTGCTACTATTTTCATATCTAATTGGAATGGCACGTAGAACACCGCTGTCCCTGCGTCGGTAGCTGTAACAAAATGACTGCTGGACATGTGATTCGTAGCCTAAGAAATCTAAGAATGTTTTAAGAAGACAGCCCCTGAGGCCTATGGTACGCTCTGCAGAAATGACTTCTACCCGGAACCATGGATATTACATATGTTATGAGTGAACTTTGGGCTTCCGTAAATGTCTGGCCTTTTTTATGAATGTGTCGCACGACAGGGAACTGGCGGGGTCAACCTTTCTTATCTGTATGGTGACGTTATGATATCAATGGCAGAAAAAGTAAAACTAACGAGACATGCATGGTAACGTTTTTATATTGACCACCACCGGTCGTAGTCATGATACATGCCTCATACGCGCTGGTACCCGACGCACGAGAGGTAGGCCTATCAGCGCGTATGAGCAGCCATGCATCAGGGCTACACCAGTCGTGCCCACCCCCCCCCCCCTTCACCGGTCTCTTGGATGAGTGAAACAGAGGGTTGTCTTCTCCCACACGATACATTCGAGCTGCCTGGGTTGATTCTGTACATCATTGGCTCATCCTGCATGGACTCGTTATGATTGTGGTTTTATTATTAGTATTCTGCACGAGGATATCTAGGAATAATAAATTGTCTTATCGGAGAGGAATGTTGTCTCCTGCGAAAGGGGAGTAACAATTTTTGAAGTTTGTACGCAGATGTGTGTTTCTCAGTAGAAATAACTTGGACGCATTGTTAGGTCTGTTTCAGTGTCAACTCTTTAAGTAATGTTATACATTCTCATATCTATCTTGAGTGTAAGTGGCAAATGGTAGCTGAAGTAGTACTCCAATCAAATGCGCCACTTTCCGCACTTTCACTCGCTTCCACTCGTTCCTGCGGAGTCCTTGGCGGACTGAGTAGAAGGCAGAGGGTGGTGATGGTGATAGTGTAACATTAACACATGTGGATCATGGGCTCCAGTAAACGTTACAGCTTGCCTGAGTAATTAATGAAGCGTGTTTGTTTTTATTTGGCTCAAGTGAAAACAATTCGTGTTGTAGGAGATCCGACCAACAAGCACTTCGTGCTGCGCAATGGCGTGAAAACCCAGCAGCAGGACTACGCGCGTCCGGCCAGTCTGACCGAGACGGAGGCCGCCGCCACGTCACGGCGTAACAAGGCGCTCACCAACCGCGGGCTGCACGAATCCTATGAGTGGTACGACAGCTGTGTGGTGCGGGAGCGTAACAATGGTGAGTACGACAGCTGTGTGGTCCGGGAGCGTAACAGTGGTGAGTACGACAGCTGTGTGGTGCGGGAGCGTAACAATAGTGAGTACGACAGCTGTGTGGTCCGGGAGCGTAACAGTGGTGAGTACGACAGCTGTGTGGTCCGGGAGCGTAACAGTGGTGAGTACGACAGCTGTGTGGTGCGGGAGCGTAACAGTGGTGTGTACGACAGCTGTGGGGTGCGGTAACGTAACAGTGGTGAGTACGACAGCTGTGTGGTCCGGGAGCGTAACAGTGGTGAGTACGACAGCTGTGTGGTGCGGGGGCGTAACAGTGGTGAGTACGACAGCTGTGTGGTCCGGGACCGTAACAGTGGTGAGTACGACAGCTGTGTGGTCCGGGACCGTAACAGTGGTGAGTACGACAGCTGTGTGGTGCGGGAACGTAACAGTGGTGAGTACGACAGCTGTGTGGTGCGGGGGCGTAACAGTGGTGAGTACGACAGCTGTGTGGTCCGGGACCGTAGCAGTGGTGAGTACGACAGCTGTGTGGTGCGGGAGCGTAACAGTGGTGAGTACGACAGCTGTGTGGTCCGGGACCGTAACAGTGGTGAGTACGACAGCTGTGTGGTGCGGGAACGTAACAGTGGTGAGTACGACAGCTGTGTGGTGCGGGAGCGTAACAATGGTGAGTACGACAGCTGTGTGGTCCGGGAGCGTAACAGTGGTGAGTACGACAGCTGTGTGGTGCGGGAGCGTAACAATAGTGAGTACGACAGCTGTGTGGTTCGGGAGCGTAACAGTGGTGAGTACGACAGCTGTGTGGTGCGGGAGCGTAACAGTGGTGTGTACGACAGCTGTGGGGTGCGGGAGCGTAACAGTGGTGGGTACGACAGCTGTGTGGTCCGGGACCGTAACAGTGGTGAGTACGACAGCTGTGTGGTGCGGGAACGTAACAGTGGTGAGTACGACAGCTGTGTGGTGCGGGAGCGTGACAGTGGTGAGTACGACAGCTGTGTGGTGCGGGAGCGTAACAGTGGTGAGTACGACACCTGTGTGGTCCGGGACCGTAACAGTGGTGAGTACGACAGCTGTGTGGTGCGGGAGCGTAACAGTGGTGAGTACGAAAGCTGTGTGGTGCGGGAGCGTAACAATGCTGAGTAAGACAGCTGTGTGTTGCGGGAGCGTAACAATGGTGAGTATGACAGCTGTGTGGTCCGGGAGCGTAACAGTGGTGAGTACGACAGCTGTGCGGTGCGGGAGCGTAACAGTGGTGAGTACGAAAGCTGTGTGGCGCGGGAGCGTAACAGTGGTGAGTAAGACAGCTGTGTGTTGCGGGAGCGTAACAATGGTGAGTACGACAGCTGTGTGGTCCGGGAGCGTAACAGTGGTGAGTACGACAGCTGTGCGGTGCGGGAGCGTAACAGTGGTGAGTACGAAAGCTGTGTGGTGCGGGAGCGTAACAGTGGTGAGTAAGACAGCTGTGTGTTGCGGGAGCGTAACAATGGTGAGTACGACAGCTGTGTGGTCCGGGAGCGTAACAGTGGTGAGTACGACAGCTGTGCGGTGCGGGAGCGTAACAGTGGTGTGTACGACAGCTGTGTGGTGCGGGAGCGTAACAGTGGTGAGTACGATAGCTGTGTGGTGCGGGAGCCATAATGTGCAAAAACAGCTTAGTTGGGGAGGTGGGGGGGGGGCATAGTGAGTAGGACAGCTATGTAACCAGCAAACTGCAATGATAGGACGGATCGGTTTGCTCTACCTTTCCCCGTCTTTGTCTTTGTCATTACTTACATGATACGACCGCTCCCTGCGGCAGTGTATGTATTGATGCAGTTTCACGTTTTCCCGCCCTCCCGCCCCTCGCAGGCCTCTTCACCGCCGACCAGATGCTGAAGTCCGACAACGGACTGGGCTACAGCAGCGCCCTCTACACGCGACAGAACCCCAACGGGAACAGAAATGGCTACGAGTGTCCCGAGGAGAGGGACTACTACCCCTACTGGCACCCCACCCCCTGGCGGGACGTGGCGGTCCTAGCGGAGAATGCGTCCATGTGTGGGTCAGTATCCATGTAGTCCGCAAAGCCGCCGATTGGTGTCGCTTTTTTATTGTCCGTTGGTCTGCCGCAGTGGATCTTTCTGTCAGATAATTTTTGAGATATAATTTTATCCGTTGTAGCCTGTTCACAGTATATGGGGAATCACCATTATTTGGGGACTTGGTTGTGGTTATATGACCGGTTTCGCACCCCCCCCCCCCCCCGCCCCGCCTAGATAGGGGTTTAGAAAGGGTAAATGGCGACGCGCGAAATTACCGTTTTTGTGAACTCGACACCAGGCATTGACATCCAAATTCCGACACCGAAACACATCGGGACACAATTATTTCTCGAAAATTGGACTTGAATTAAATTTGAAGGAAAACGAGATGCTGATAATTGTGAAAAAAAGAAGAAGATTGGATCCACCACTGATGATAATGATAAGGAATCAAGCCATACTATATTCGCACCAACAATCCCGTAATGACTTACCGATGGATTTAACCTTGCAGGCATTACACGGAGAAGAGTTTCAACGCGCAGCCGTACCACGAGTGTGTGGAGTACTGGACGGACGACAAGCGCAAGCCGTACTCTCGCTGGAACAACGCCAAGGACTGCGTGGACAATGGCGGCCAATGGGTGGCACTGTACAACTACCTGGAGAAGGCGCCGGGTGAGTCACCGTCGCCAGGCACCGCGACTGCCGTGAATATCGTGATATAAGGGACGCGCGGGCTGGGCAGCATGGTAGCACTCTAACACGTGCATTGTGTATTGTTACCAGAGTGATGGGATCTGAAATGAAATATATTTTATTGTCAAATCTATGCTCCTGAAAGCGACACCGGGCCCCAAACCTTACCTCAGTAAAGCTTCCTAATTTGGCCGTTCGGGATGGGAGTAATAAACGAAATATTATTAGTATATTAGTATTTAAAGTAAGGTCTATCTGCAATAACTCTTGATGATTGTAGTTTATTTAACAAGACGACGTCACGGGTACTGTTTTGTCTAAACACGTCATTCTGTTGACGTCCATTCCCCCTCCCACCTCCCATGCACTGCTGACCCTGACGGTCGTCATGGTTGCGCCACTTGCAGGTTTCCCGAACGAGCGTCGTTGTGTGGGCGCCAGCAAGGAGGGTGTCCGGTACATCTGGGAAGTACCCTTCGACTCGGCGGACGCCAAGACGAGGGAGTGTCTGGTGGCTCTCGACAAACCACTGTGTCAACAGGCTCCCTGGACCAGGTGGGGTAGAGCTCTCTCACTCTTTTTGGGAGAGGGGTGGGGTGGCGGCCCAGGGGGTGTATTTGCACAGATTTGTGGTTTATGTTTCCAAAGTAGTCTTGCGAAACCAGTCGTTGTAGATACACTCTCTGGTTTCTTTTTTAAAGTTATGTAAAGAGCGTCAACAATATTACAAACGCCTGATATTTTGATGGGTCGGCGTTTTTGGTGCAGTCTCCTCGTTTATCATATAAATTTCATGTTTTTGATAAAATGCATACTTTTATGCAATTCTGGCCCATATAGATATCAGTCATACTCAGTCTGACCCATATCTTTACTTACTTTACTTATTAATACATACACTTTGACAAAGCATTGAAGCAATATTGTTGAATACGACACCTGATCCCCAGGTCCAATCACCTTGGTAACGGTCGCCAGGGTGAGCCCAACAAGTTCACCTGGACTTTGCCCTACTTCCCGTCTGGTGCCACCAAGCGATGTGTTTTCAGAATGAGGTAAGCCGCCAGAGATTGTTCGCGGTAGAGCACTGAAAGTATTTGGACCTTTATAACCTGAAGCTGAGCTCCCCTACATTCACAATGTGGATTGAATCAATATAGTATGAATCAAATTGTTGGACATAATGTATATTGGTGATTTATTTTGTTGGGTTCGATTTGGGAAATAGAATATTTCGTCACTTTGGAAAAAAAATTATTTGAATTCGCGTCAAGTATACAAAAACATACCTGCAGCAGTCTACAATTTAGGCTTTGAACAAGATTCACGTACACTAGTATTTCGTACTTTTTATGAATAATGTTAATTATAATAATGTTCTCTGGTATCAGGTACAACATTTCCACTGACGACTACGATCCGTACCACACGAACTCAAGCTTTAACAATGACAAGTGAGTTCCAACTGCCCCAATGATGAGAAACGTGCAGCTATCGATAATTGTATTTATAATCAGATCATCACTAAATGTGAACATCCAAACTGTCGACTTCAGGAGAATAGAAGTCTGAGATTACATGTATAACGTTGAGGTATTCATTGCATCTTGTTATGGCAAGAATCACACTGTACTGAAACATGCATGATACAGCCCTGCCTTTTCACTGTATGGAACTGAAGAAAGATAAGTGCGGACAGATACCCGGCGCCCACTTTGACCCTCGTGTACATGTGTCGCTCGTTTGCTATTCTTAGGAGTAAAGGGATCAAGTCCCCCGTGCAGCAGAACCCGTATGTTGACCTTGGCGTTGGCTCCTCGCCGCTCCGCCTGGCGATCAACACCGCGCAATTTGGGAGAGTGTTCCAGGACCGCAGTCACGTGTTCAAGCTGGTGCCCAGGCCGTCGGGTGTCGGTGATAAGAGGTAGCCATTTTTCAGTGTGCTCAAATTTTTGAAGGATAGTTATTGTCAATGTGGATCTAATTGTATCAGTGTATGCATGCTCAGCCATGTCGTGTCGGCCATCTTGAATGACCAGGCTTCTCAACTTACTTTAATTAGCATTGTCACTATCGCAATGTCCTGATGAATTACTACAAACTTTAATGTCGTTGGTAGCTGATGGTATCTTGCTGCATTTGTCAATGAATATGTATACTATGTATGTTATATGTCCGTAAAGGGAAAACTGTGTCTCCTGTCATTTGCACGCTTGTTGAAACATTATTATAACTGGTTTCAGGTGACGAGGCTCACCTATTTCTTCACTTCTTGATTGATGCAATCATTATTTAACTTGTCTTCTAATTGACATGGAACAGCGCGGACACATTAATGTCATACTGATAAATTCATAGTGATATAATTATAATAATATATATATAAATATATATATTTACTTTCTTGCCACAGGATCCACAACCTGAACGTACGGGGAAAGCGCGGGAACATAGTGCAGGTGTACCCAGCGGTGGAGTACGACTTCACGCACAACCCGCTAGAGATGTCAGACCAGGACGTGGTGCACATCCAGTGGACAGGTGGGCGTGGCCTGGTGGCCTGCTGCTATGGTGATGGGTGTGGTAGCCTAGTGGGGTGGCGAGTGGGGCGGTGGAGTGGAGAATGTCTTAATGCTCGCTCTCGGTCTCGGTCTCTATATGTACATGTATTAGTAAATAGTTCACAATAGTTATTGTCTCAATGGAGACGCTCCGCGGTAACGATGTGGGTATGTTGCCATGGTTATGTGGCGCCGATATGCTCGGGAGTGTGAATATTTGAACTTGATGGTCATACGTCATTGTGGTGAATTGTGTGAATATTTCACTATTATATTCATCATTTGTCCTAGTGAGGTCACCAAGTGCAGATATTTCGTCATGGTGGTCGTACGTCGTTATGGTGACAGGGTGACGTCATGGATATATTTATATATATGTATAAGTTATATATATATATATACAGTTGCAATGCTATCCCGTCATCATCGTCATATGTTAAACCGGTCATTGTGGGGGTCACAGATTTCTCCTCTTTACCACTGAACTTAACATGAGATTCATATTTTGTTGGTTGATTTTTAAAATGGTTTGTTTGCCTTTCCATGTTCAGGTTCAAACACCCACAATAACGGTCAACCCGAGGGGGACGGACAGGCTGGCGACGCTGGCGAGGGGACCACAGGTGGGCCGCGGGGTCTGGAGATGTGCGGAGGGGGGGGGGGGGCACAGATGGGCCGTGGGGTGGCGACAGAGGAGTTGGTGGCGGGACTTCAGGTGGGCCGCGGGGTCTGGGGGGGGGGCAAAGGTCGGCCGCGGGGTCTGGAGAGGTGCGGGGGGGGGGTCTGGGGAGGTGCGTGGGGGGGGCACAGGTGGGCCGTGGGTTCTGGGGAGGTGCGGGGGGGGGCACATGTGGGTCGCGGGGTGGCGACTGGGGAGGTGGTGGTGGGGGGACTACAGGCGGGTCGCAGGGTCTCCGGAGGTGGGGGGGCGCAGGTGGGCCGCGGGGTCCGGTGAGGTGATGGGGGGGACTACAGGTGGGTCGCTGGGTCTTGGAAGGTGGGGGGGGGCACAGGTGGGTCGCGGGGTCTGGGGGGGGGGGGTGTTTAGGACAACGGTCAGATTGGGCTTCGTTCACAACAGTAACTCATGGTAATGCTATATGTATCTTACTGTTGTCAGTTACAGTTGGGAGGTTGAGAATGAATAGAATGTCATAGAATCCTGGAGTGTCTAGAAATACCATGTGTTGACGCTGGGTGTCGCTTCAGTTTCCTGGCTCGCTTTGACTCGTCCCTTGGGTTCTCAATTAAAGTTTTTTGCATTCATATATGATTCCCCGCTGGACAGTAATTGTGTGTTTTTTTTTTAATAATTGCAAGCACTAGATCCAAGTTATCTATATATATATATATATATATATACATAATATAAAATTGCTTGGCGTTTTCTGCAGGGACTGACCGCAGTAATATGGTGGAAGTGGCTGACAGGAATGGCAACTTCCCGCTGCCATTCGAGAGTACCACGATGTGGGCCGGAGCTCGGGTCAAGTGGATTTACCATGGAAACAATGACGTCACCCCCGAGGATCTGGCGCTCAACCTGGCGTCCAGTGGCTACTATGAGTGAGTTGTTTTGTACAAACCTGGCGTCCAGTGGCTACTATGAGTGAGTTGTTTTGTGCAAACCTGGCGTCCAGTGGCTACTATGAGTGAGTTGTTTTGTACAAACCTGGCGTCCAGTGGCTACTATGAGTGAGTTGTTTTGTACAAACCTGGCGTCCAGTGGCTACCATGAGTGAGTTGTTTGTACAAACCTGGCGTCCAGTGGCTACTATGAGTGAGTTGTTTTGTACAAACCTGGCGTCCAGTGGCTACCATGAGTGAGTTGTTTGTACAAACCTGGCGTCCAGTGGCTACTATGAGTGAGTTGTTTTGTACAAACCTGGCGTCCAGTGGCTACCATGAGTGAGTTGTTTGTGCAAACCTGGCGTCCAGTGGCTACCATGAGTGAGTTGTTTGTACAAACCTGGTGTCCACTGACTACTATGAGTGAGCTGTTTCTACAAACCAAACTTCGCGGTTACTGATGCAGCAATACTTTCTTCTCTCCGGTATTTCCTAATCTGTTCCTATATCTCACATTGTTCAATAGTTCAATAGTCCTTTATGTTTTCCCCGACACATTACTTTCTGTGGACAGTCGTAATGTATGAAACATTTGTAATAAATAAATATTTACCCCGGGCAATCACATAATCTAATTATGGCTTGATTCATCAGATTTTGCTAAATGCATTCTCCCAAGCTTTATCTGAAAAACCTATTGCAATGTGTCTGATGATTGTTTTTGTTCTTACCGACCTTTAAGATGTAAGGAGGGCTGCGACAAAGCTCCCTCCCGCAAGAGGAAGCTGGACAACTTGTTGAACAATGCCCCAGCGTCCTATCGCGGTGTCGTTCTACAGCTGGCCAAGGGCAAGTACCACTACATCTGTACCCGCAACAACAACTTTACCAACCGAAGCCAGAAGTCTACCATCATCGTCCTGTAAACCTGCTGCAGCATCTGCACGTGTAGGCAATAACAACTTCACCAACCGAAGCCAGAAGTCTACCATCGTCGTCCTGTAAACCTGCGGCAGCATCTGCACGTCTAGGCAACAACAACTTCACCAACCGAAGCCAGAAGTCTCAATCGTCCTGTAAACCTGCGGCAGCATCTGCACGTGTAGGCAACAACAACTTCACCAACCAAAGCCAGAAGTCTACCATCGTCGTCCTGTAAACCTGCGGCAGCATCTGCACGTGTAGGCAACAACAACTTCACCAACCAAAGCCAGAAGTCTACCATCGTCGTCCTGTAAACCTGCGGCAGCATCTGCACGTGTAGGCAATAACAACTTCACCAACCGAAGCCAGAAGTCTAGCGTCATTGTCATGTAACCTGCTGCAGCATCTGCAGGTGTAGGCAATATCAACAGCGACTTCGCAACCCGGAAGTGAAAACGATGCTGCAATTGTTTTCACCATCTAAACACGCAACTTTACGATATGATGTAATGGTATTTATTAATAACAGTGCAGGATGTTGTCTGATACCGTTTTAAAATGCTTCCAGAATCATTCCATGCGGAAGGCGCTAACACTGACAATAGTCGTTTAGAACAGGGAGTTGTCTTGCTACCCGACAGAGGTTCCCAATTATCGCCAGTGCATACTATGTATATAAATGACATGGGACATTTTTTGTAGAGTAAAATTTTGTATAGCACCATTTACACCGGAGACTGGACAGTTCGCTGGTCGAACAACCAACTCATAATGACAATAATACTTATGTTTTTCAATAAAACGGTATGTGAAAGTCGATATATCTTGCATTTATATTTACTTTTTTTAATATATGAGGGGGGGCCTCCCTGGTGTAGTGGTTAGCGCACTAGACCGCAGATCAATAGGTCCTGGGTTCGAATCCGGGCTCGGGCACCTAATCTGGGGCATGTTTCATTCCTTCATCCTTCATCGTCTCGGGAGTTCCTTGGCCCAATTTAGCCTGTATGTGCACAAAAGTGGCCTAAAACACCAACATTCCATTCCTTAATATATGATATTAATTTTGGATACCTGCATGCGTACTACCCATGAAATTACCCGGCGTCTGTCGGGTCCCAGTTTAGCACTTGCATCCCAAAACGTGGCCAAATACATACTCCACCCATCAGTTGGTAATACCTAGCTTCATTCATCCGGCGAAGGCAGTAATTCTCGCAAGAACACAAGGTATAGAAGACTAACACTCCAGGATACACTCAATAATACTTATATTTATTCGACAAAAGTACACATTATTTTCCAAAGACCACCACATTTATGACGACAGACCATTACTTTTGGTGAAATTTATTTAATATCTAATAAAGTCCAAAACGGATACAATTTACTACAAGTATATTACAAATCGGCCAAAATATATCGTATTTAAAAACCGTGCGTTATTTAAGTTCATAAAAGTTGAACATATTGTGTAAGGTAGGAACTGACTAGTAACACTATTTATGCATTGAATACTTTGTATAATTGTAATTTGTTATGGAAGTCTATCCGTTGAGGCGAAATCTTTTTTTGTTCATGGAATACATGAAGTAAAGATTTTATAAACTCTCATAATACAAAAATATGATTAACACAAAAACGTTAATGACGTCAAAGTTTATATCCTAACTATTGTTTTAACACCCTGATGCGAAAAACAAGCTGGTATTTTCCGGTAGGATACATTTGCTGCGAAATTAAACGAGTACCCGTAATAGCTTTATAATAAACTTAATAACTCGACAGCAATATTCCAATGGATGGAAATGTTTCAAGTCTAAACCCCAAACCAACTTTTAAAACTAAAGGGCGCGTTCAACATTTTCAAATTTAACAATTTTTCGATCGTTCCAAACAATCCTTGAACCGATTAATATTAACTTCAACATTCAAGTTTTCAAAAAAAAAACATTTCAACGATCAACTTAGACTGCTGGAGTCTATGCAATGCCCAAAGCTATGCTCAAGAATACCTTTGATAACAAGAAATCTGCACACTAGAGGGCGGCACAGCCCATGTCAGATAGTTTAGGAGTCTGCCACTGCTGCCTTTTCTCTGATTGGCGAAAACGGTAAAGCGGCTTGCATCTTACATTTGAAATATTTCACACTGGGATTGAGCTGGAAGTGGTAATAATCGAGGTAATTGCGTCGACTTTCTTTGACAAAACAAAACTTGAGACGTCACTTGTGTGTCACGCGCGGACGCAGACATTGGATACATCGGGCAACCATCGTGTCACACTTTACGTCGTAAATTTTCACCTAAACAGCTTTCGGAAGGTTCATGCCATTTCGTAACCAGGCAACGGTAAGCATAGAATTTATCAATACGCACCATACGACACTAGATATTGGGTAAGTATAACCACAATTAGCTAAAATCTTGAACATTCATATCGTTTTTGTACATCGTTAGAACACATGGCGGTAATTGTCGTTTTGTCGGTCATTGCAGCACTACAAGATGACACTTAGAGGGATATAAAACCAGGCACAACACCAACATTCAATTCTGCCCCATAGTGATAATTGTTGAACGCTAGCTATTCCAGCTCACAATACTGACTAATCTATGAACGCTTTGTACAGGGTTTTAAGTCTTTTCTTACTTTTCTCTTACATGTGTTAGTGTTTTTCCAAACTAATTAACCGACGTGCACCTGCTTTCACACTAATAAATGGAAAGGTGATATTTCCGAACTTAGCTCTAATCGCTTCATTCTGAAGTGTGTACAAATGTTGTATAGACTTCCTAAATAACGTGGTATCAAAACTAAACACATAATATATTTTATCTAAAATTGTCTTCAACGTGCTGTTGATGGGATAAAAATTATATATTTGACCACCCGATCTGTGCTGGATACCTTGGTTTTCCCATTGTAAAGCAGAACAGTAGGACACAACAATCAAACGGTCTACACAACGAAGTACTCGCCCACAGTCGTACAATCACTGTACAATGACTCACACACACTAAACGTGTCATGGACGCCCTCAACAGTTGGTATAATGATGTCACGGGAAAACGTACAACTTTTTCTTTGCTGATCACAATGACGTCATAAAACCACACAATAATCTGGTTGTATAGGCTCTTTCCACAGGCCTTTAGTACTGAAGTCACACAAATCATTCAACGAACGTTATTGACTCTCCTACTGCAGCTGGGAACGATGACGTCGTTAAAGCCATGCAACGAACTTTTTATTGACTCGCCTACCGCAGCTGGGAACGATGACGTCATTAAAGCCATGCAACGTACTTGTTATTGACTCGCCTTTCGCAGTTGGGAACGATGATGTCTTTAAAGCCACGCAACGAACTTCTTGACTCGCCTACCGCAGCTGGGAACGATAACGTCATTAAAGCCATGCAACGTACTTGTTATTGACTCGCCTTTCGCAGTTGGGAACGAGGACGTCATTAAAGCCACGCAACGAACTTCTTGACTCGCCTACCACAGCTGGGAACGATAACGTCATTAAAGCCATGCAATAAACTTTTTATTGACTCGCCTACCGCAGCTGGGAACGATGACGTCATTAAAGCCATGCAACGAACTTTTTATTGACTCGCCTACCGCAGCTGGGAACGATAACGTCATTAAAGCCATGCAATAAACTTTTTATTGACTCGCCTACCGCAGCTGGGAACGATGACGTCATTAAAGCCATGCAACGAACTTTTTATTGACTCGCCTACCGCAGCTGGGAACGATGACGTCATTAAAGCCATGCAACGAACTTTTTCTATTGAATCGCCTTCCGCAGTTGGGAACGATGACGTCATTAAAACCGCGCAACGAACTTCTTGACTTGCCTACCACAGCTGGGAATAACCACACAATAAACTCTTTACTGATGCTCATATCTGAGCTTAGTTTTCAGTTTAGGGTCGATTCGTCTTCAAACACCAGACACGGAACTAGATTGTCTAAGTTCGCTTTAAAAAGTAAATTAGTTCCAACACCATAGTAAATATAGACAGCACACGCCACCGTCTGTGTACAAAAACTCTTAGAAAAAAAAGCTCGCAACAAAATAACTTACTTTAGAAAATAGTTGTGTATGGCAATATAGTAACGGTTATCCATTCACCATTCCACCTCATAGTAAAATATCCAGATTGTTCGTTATATCATCTCTGAGAAGACACCTGTTGCTGTCATACTGAGGAGTTGGTGTAGAGGCCTTTAGTTAGGACTGATTAATGTGACCATAGAGGCCATCATTCCTGAATACATCGTTACGGTGTCCACATAACTAAGCTTTTCAGGTCTTGTTGCACTTAATTAGCAGTTGAAGCATGTCATGTAGGCAGCATGGGTAAAACAACGCTTGTTCCCTACATCGGTGGGTTTCTATGGTAACACAACGTTCTACCATATTTTCGTCTTATTTTAAAATCCATGTTATATCATGCTGTCTATTTACGCATAGCAGTCCATTTCTCTGTTAATATAACTGAAATAGTGGATTGTACGAAACATAAATACGACAAGAAATAAACAGAAAATTGCGTTCAGATCTTGCGAGGTAAATAAACATAATTTGCAATTGTCCGTACGCACTGGACTGCGTGCGCCTGTGTTTTCTACGACATGGCGGAAACTGACAGCGGAAGTGCATTTTCTGGGAGCAAACGGAGGAAGAGGGTAAGGTTGAAGATAGAGCCTTGCCAACATCAGGTACGGCGGGTTTTTTTCTCGCGCTGCTGCACTGCAAAATCTTCTTCGCTTTGCATTGCATGTGGACCGGAAATCGCCGCACGTAGGTCACCAACGATCTCGTCATGGTATCTGCAGGCGACGTGGGGATGTGCCCGGCGATAAGCAACCCTTCTTCCTTCCGTCATTTTCGACCTAAACGCTGCCCTTGGTGAGAGTGATTTTAATGCTGGAGAAGATCTTGCCCCAGGCCTCGAAGCAGGGCGCGATGCAGGACTGCAGCAACACCTGCCACAGGTGACGGATGCAGATGAGCTCGAGGTCGCAGCAGCGGAGGCAGGGCACGCCGCACCAGATGCGACAGAAGGAGGCCCAGGCGAAGGTCAGACCGCAGCACACCGCGATGGGCAGCGCACAGATCAGTGACGTAATGCGGTACACCCACAGCTTGGTCAGCGAAAACACCTGTGACGGGCGGGGAAATACACATCAGGATCATTAAATACTCCATATCTATTTCGGTTTCGGTTAGTTAAAGATACCAGCTGCCCTCCCTGGATATGGTAGAGGTAGATTGATCGTATCTGTGCGCCATCTAACGATAGACCACGTGACAGCGCTATATCATGTCACAAACGGATGTCGAACCTTTTCATATTTTCATATGCATTCGATTTTTTCGACTTGAGGACAAAAAAACACCTCCCCACCACTCCAACAACGAGGAGTTGTTGGGACACACTTCTATCTTATACTGTTGGTGTGGGTGTGGCCGGGTTCTGTCATGGAAAATGCAAGCACACCGACGAAGGGGTACGTATGTAACTTCCAAACTTATCCACCTATCTGTCTTCATGACGGCAACACTTAAATAACCCTTGTGCGTGTTTTCAGTTAAGTTAAAGACAGATAATTACTTATCGATGGGTTATGCTTGCACATATGAGTTTGTGTTTATAAGTGTGTGGCCTATACTACAAGGCGCACTCGTGGCAAAGAAATGTAGCGATTGACATTAGCGCCTTATATACCGGGGCAATGAAGTTACTTCGGTTCTTCAAAACAACTCTGAAACCTTACGGCATTTAGCTGCCCGCTTTTTGTATATGAGGCTGAGGCTCATGTAATTACCTTGAAGCTGAGGAAGAAGATCTTGTCGAAGCTGTACAGTTCCCTGTCTGGCTCCCCGATGATATCGTGAAAACGCACCTGGAAATAACAGAACATAATAGTCGTATAAGTATATTCATAAAAGGGAAAGAAAGAAAGCTTGAGATGTTTGGGCACTCGGGGCACAAAAAGTAAGGGATGAGAACAAAACTCCTTCAAAACTGATGATCGACGGGGCGCGGGATGGGGAGGGGCGGGGTCGGGGGCAAAATGATATCGCCACACTTTTCATTGGGCTTTGAGAAGGTGACATTACTTCATTGCCGGCGCGCCCATGAAATAGAACGATGAAGCACAGACCGGCACTAGACCAGGATGTCAGCAATATATAGAATTCTTGCTATTGGTAAGTATAAAATGGTTTCCAATGATGATGTGAGTCTGTGTTCTGCAACACACCTGAAACCTTACGGCATTTAGCTCAACGCAAAGTGATGGATGTAGCATATATCTATAATGTGCAATAATTAAAGGATATACATGTATTGTTGAATTACCGTTTTCCAGATCGTGGTACTTCTTGTGGAAAATTGTGGTTCTCCTGTGTACCACGTCACATCAAAATGCAAAGATAATTGCATTTGTTTCCCTTTTAACATGAAGATAAATATGACAAAGCAAACATTTCTTAGGGAGTTCCAAATACCAAGCTCAGACAATGTTGCCAGTGAATTTTAAAGAAAAGATAGAAAAGGTGATAAATTGCAGCATGAGCCGTTTTATATGTGTTTATTTGCGATCAAACGGAGGCCAAACGCCTGATTCGCGGATGGTTTACAACCTTGAACACTCGTACGCGTATGTATGTATCTCGGTGTTTTGTTTCACTTTGAGTAACACTTCCTCCTGTTTAGATGGTTCATCGAGTGTTGACGCTGGGTATAAGGTCGTGGCAGGCACGACGCGCCAGGTCCTGGATGGAGGCCGGGGCGGAGACTGGACGGCTGCCTGGCTGCCTGGCTGGCCTGTCCGTCTCACAACCATCATGACCATTGAGCATGTTGAGGGCGAAGGTCGACCACATGCTGCCTCCTCTGGTCAGTGTGAACATGGCAGGGTAATGGACAGCGGACTGCGCGTGGTGCGTGTGTGGGTGGGGGGGGTGGGGGGGGAGGCATGTCTTCATGGTCGTACATGGGATCTATATTCGTCCGGGGTTGTTTAAGGTGAGTAAAGGCCGGAATAAATCCTATTGTCTTATATCGCTTCTCCGAGTGAGGAATATTCCGTTATGTTTCCCCTTCTGGATAATTCTAAAAAGGCCTTGGCACATTTATGCAAAATGTTTTTGGTTGTAAATTTTAATAGATTAAAAAAAAAATAATAATTAGAAATCAATAACGGAAAAATGAGTATACCTTGTGTACCGAGGTGTTTACATCATATGAACGTTTGTGAATAAAATTAAAGCGGTTATGATAGCCAGACAAATTAACATATACTCACAAAACCATCGCGTAACGTACATTCCGGTTAGAATAGCTGTAGCTGGTTTGTCATATTGTTTTTGTAGGTTTAGGAGTAAGTCGCGTTTGTATCATAACGGATTCAATATTATGCATGATATTACACAAGATCTCGTACCATAGTTGATGCATTTGTTTTTTAGCGTGTACTTTAGTCTCCCTATATATGTAGACCTATTGTAGGTGCTATAACACCAGATGCAATATGATATATATAGCACTAGACCCAAGATTAACAACCGCACTTGGTATCGTATTTAATGCATTATACGTCTTGGCCAGAAATCGCGGTGTTGTTGCCAATGACGGCAGCCACTCTCTATCTACCCAAACATGACATGTCTGGGGCGGTCCTGGCATGGTTTGTCGTTATGCTCAAGGTGTCTATGGACTAGAATCTTGACGAAGCGCCCCCTACACAAAGATTCGGGGTGTCTGGCTCTCCGTATATCTTTCTGCGTCATTGATGCGCCCCGCCCATCCCTGAGCTATCCTCCCCCATGAGCTATCCCCATACTAGGCCTGGGGGTGTCTCAGCCATCACCCTCCCACCCTCCAAGCTGGCCTCCCCCGTCCCAGCCATGCCCTCAGGCGAACCCCCCACTCCGCTAATGCCTGCCAGCATGTTACCTCGAATCAGCCGCCCCCCCCACCCGACCCCGACCCAGTCAAGCCTGGCTGTGCCCCCCCCCCTCCCGAACCCCCCACTCCCCTAATGCCTGACAGCATGCTACCCCGAATCACCCTCCGGCACGTCGTTCTCACTACCCTCTCGCTGACCGTATGGGCTGCCTTGTTGCCTAGCAACGCCTTGTAAATGGGAGGCGGGCGGGCTGAATCAATTCGGGTGAGGCCCAGCGGACGACGAGGCGGCGTCGAGGCCCAATTGAGGGGCAGGCGACGAAGGGGAGGGGGGGAGGGGGTGGGAGAGCGGAGGGGGTGTGGTTTAGTCTTGGCGACAACGGCGAGGAGAACATTGCTGGACGAAAATTAAGTCTGGCGCTGGCAATAAAGCATGGTTGCAGATGTAGGGGAAGGAGAGGTTGGGGGGGGGGCCCAACCTTGAAGGTAAGCCGTTGGGTGGCGGGAGGGAGGAGGGGAGGGGGGGGGGTAGGGTCGCCTCACGCCTGACTGACTGACACAAATGGCCTAATGTCTTTTGCTGGCTGGCTTTGCCGTCTTCAAACAGTCAGTTTGGGCTGGATCATCGCACACTGGTATTTTCCTCGCAGCATTGAGGTACATAAAATATTCATATTCTTTCTAAGCACTGTGTTGGTATGCTTAACAGTTTCCCTTCCCATCCCTCACATTTCCCCTTGCCATATACGTCCTTTGACTCTCCCTGTATTTCCTCACCCCCTTACCACACCTACATCACCGCTGCTCTCAGCTCCTAATAGCCCATGAAGAGCCCTCCCGCAGGTCACCCTAGAGACGCTTCAAAGCACCGGATTCGTCAACCGCGAAGGCCACCCAGGAAGGTTACCGAGTGACGACCGAGTCTTGAATTATACATATTGCATCACCATAATGGGAGAGAGGTCCACTACAGCTCGCAGCGGTAGAAAATGTCATCCTCTTCTTCCCTTTCCATCCTCCACGCCCGCCCCCCCCCCCCCGCCACACTCCCCAAGGGGACTCCCAACTGGCGGTTCTGGCGGTATGGGTTTGGGCACCCGGGATGGGCACCCGGGCTGATCCCGCGGGCTTGGCACCCGGGCTGAGCCCCCGGGTTGGGCACCCGGGCTTGGCACAGTGCCAGGCGTTACACATGTGCCAGTTTTGACGTAATCCCAGATATTTTGTCGTAATAAGCTGATTTTGGTGCCTAGAGCAAATGAACAGTTTCAACATGTGATCACCTCATATGTATCACCTCATATTGCTTCCTTGCTATTCCCTACCGTATTATTGTATGACAAGCTGATTGTGAAAATGCCTTAAGAATAAGCTTCGGGCTTGCAAAGTGGACTATTTGGCATGACCATTGGCTGATGGGCAGCTGGGAGCCGCATCAAATGTGATATTGTAGGCAGCGATTTCCCTGCCAAAACTATTAAAGATGGTGCTCGTGCCTCTTTGCGGAGTTTCGCGACTTTTTTGCTTCTCACCCACCACTCTCTGCCTTCGACTCACCCCGCCTAGGGCTCCATTATAACTCTGTTGTCGCCTACTATACGTCCTCAATGACATTTTCACACTCGCTCGCCAGGGCGGCGCTGGGGCAAATTAATAGGGAAAATGCGTCGCGCATTTCTACAACTTAGTGCTGGGACCCAGCCTAAGCCTAATAACACATGAAATCAGATGATGAAAAGAAAGAATTCTGTCACAATTATAACTTTTTCGAAAGGGTACAAGATGTTTTTTGCTGTATTAAATACACAAAGCTCGTTATTTTTAGGTTTTATTCTTGAAAACTATATTGTTGCAACAAATTCCCGCTGACTTGACCGTTTTTCAAGAATCTTGAAATTTGCCCCGGCCGACTGCAGCGGTACACGCTAGCTTGTTTAGCGCCACGGTGCGGGGAGCTTGTTCCCCCACGGGACACTTTCCCATCATCCAGCAGCAAGCTTCAGCGCCCTCTGTCGTCGGAGATCCTGGGTAAATGTAATTTAATCTGAATTTCTGACCTGTGAATCTGCCTTACCTTCAAGATGCGGGTCGTAAGATAACGGTCATAGACCATTAGCCATATAGCACCTCAAGGTCACAACACCATGGTGACAATGCCATGGGAGGTAATGGGTGGCCATGGGTAAACCGGCCGACATCATTTGCATATGGATCTAGAGGCCCGCCTGTCATCTGCGAACTTTAGTCGTATGGAAATATGCATGAACGCTTTACAATTTTGTAATTTTGGGCCTATAGAACACTTCTTTGTGTTTCGGACATACCCATGTACATTTCTTATTAATATTATACCTTTAGTAATAAGTCTATGAACTCTGAACAAGCGTCCTCTTCCATATTGTGATATGATACTGATATGGTACTGCTGGCCTTATCGTCTCTATGTTATTTCCTAGTTCTATCGCTTACATAATGCTGGTCTAATGTAATGTCAGTTTTGTGACGTCCACCCATGATATGACTTCTGCACCCCCCCCCCCCCCCCCACCCACTCCGCGCCCTATGGGTTTTTAATGCAGACGAGAGACTCCAAGGAATCACGACAGCCAGCAGATCCGTGCAAATACCGTATTTCCATATTGCCACCTTGTGGTCAACAGGATTCTGTTCCGACAGTAAATCTGCATTGAAGACGTCTTGTTTTTGTTAATGGACTATCTCGCCCCGCCATTTGATCCCCCAGCCGCCCCCCCCCCCCCCCACCCCAGGCCACCCGATCCCACCACCACGTCCCCAAGCACCACCCCCCCCCCCCCTCCACACCGGGATCTCTGCCCTTCCCCCCCCCCCAACCTCCTCACCACCAGATGGGGCCTAGTGGTCCTACGACCCTGATTGTGAAGCTGCAGATTCCAAAGGTCACTTTGCTCTGACCCTATCCCTCCTTGCCAGCCACCCCCTTTCAGCCCGCCCCACCGTCACCGGCTCCACCCACCCCGCCGTCGATGGTTGATGAAGAGCGATGGCCGGGGTGGCACCGTGGGGCTGTTTCCAAGGCTATCTGGACGACCAGTCCGGCTCAACCCTCCAGAACAAAGTCACTCTATAACCTACCCAGCCTGGGCCCTTTGCTGCCCCTTCAAACCCGGAACACTCCTCCCCCGCCCTGACGCCCCCCACCCCACCCCCCACCACCACCGACTACACCCACCTCGTCTGGCTTCCACTAACATACAGCGACCCACACACACTCCAGGGCCAGCCTTGTCAACATTTGTCCTGCCCCACGCCCCATGTGTGTACATGTACCCAGAGAAAGCTCTGCCCTCCGTGCCCTCCTTGTCCTCCCTGTCCCCCCTGCCCAAATATAGACAAAGCGAATCATGGCGCCGGCCAGTGACAGACCATAATAGGCCGGATGAGCCTCGGTCTGACCCAGCCCAGAACGTGGCACGACAACGGACTGGACAGAAGAGGCCGCGGAAATGAGACTTGATCCACCCCCCCCCCCCACCCCCCACCCCCATCCGGTTGTCCCCGTGGTCTTTGAAGGGGTTCTCCGTCGTCACTCATTTAGGTATCTTATTTAATTTCAGCAACAATCAAAAGCCGAAATGCCCTGTTCGAATTTGTGTAATATCTTTCCTTCGTGCTGTACACTCACAGTCGCAGATTCAGGGCTGTTTAACTGGGGTTAAACTCCCACTCTTAATAAAATCATACACTCCTCTCGTTGGACCTAGATCCGCAAGAAAATTCATCGCACACAGCCAGGCATACACCGAGCATACACTGAGCATACACCTTGCATACACTGCGCATACACTGATCATACACTGACCATGCATCGAATGGACACTGGACATCACAAGGAGACAACCTGCTGACGTCATGGAAATACGCTGAGTGAAATATGCTACTCGTGAACGTACCTTTTTAATATTTTTGTTCAAAGCTGTCGCGGCCATATTTCAATTACATCTTACAATACAGGATATAATCTGGCTAGCTTTAGCCTCAGTCCACGTGACGGGGGTAGGCGCGTAGATTCAGATGCGCGTAATGTTTTGCTCCATTTAAAACTGGCACTCTGTTTTCGATTCACTCCGCTAGGGCTCCATTATATCTCTGCTGTCGCCTCAATGCATTTTTACACTCGCTCGCCAGGGCGGCGCTGCGCAAATTGATAGGAAAAATGCGCCGCGCATTTCTACAAATTAGTGCCGGGGATCCAGCCTAAGCCTAATAACACACGGTATCAGGTGATGAAAAGAAAATAATTAACTGTCAATTAAAACTTTTTCAAAGTGGTACAAGATGTAATTTGCTGTATTACATACACAGAGCTCGCAATTTTTACGTTTTATTCCTAAAAATTATAGGTTGTAAGAAATTACAGCTCATTTGACAGTTTTCAAGAATCTTGAAATTTGCCCCCCGGGCGACAGCAGCGGTAAAAGCTGAGTTTGCGTAGCGCCACCGTGCGGGGAGTACTGGGTGACCGGAACAGTTGAAGCGGATGTTCCTGAGCCGACTGTGTTACGAATCTTTTACATTGCATATTGCGATGAGGCCGTAAACAATGAACATATCAATGCGGTCATGGTGTAGAAGGCCACTCGGAGACGACTTGATTTCTGACCCTGCGCTGGCTCTTGCATAGTCGGCTGTCACTTATACCAGTTACATTATTTGGAATTTTTTTATTCTGCGAATCGCGAACTTTCACTTTGCCATGAACTCTGTTATGTCCCAAAATGAAATAATATTGCTAAATATGGTCGCGAGAAAGGTGTATGAAATATTGTGACCTCTCGGTTCACTAGTCCATATTCAACTGTCATCGGGCGGAACATATAAGACCGGGATATAATGATTCATCCCTTATGTTGAAAATAACTCAAAAAGGGAGGGCCTGGTTTATGGACAACCCATCCGAAATCTAGACCGAGGTTCTGTCTAGTGATAGGGGGTGGGGGACACGACCTCACGGTATGGGGGAGGGGGTGTCCCTGGGCGGCGGGTGATGGGAGGTGGGGGGTCCTCAAGGGGTAGAGTAGTAATGGAGTTATTGATTTTCGCGACCCTCCCCGGAAAGCCAAATACAAGGTCAGGGTGGCGGAGTGAGCGGGGGGGGGGGGTGAGGGGGATTACTGTATGGGGCGTCTAGGGTCAGGGTGGGACTAAGACTGATTACAGGCGGAGGATCGGGGGGGGGGGGGGTGCAAGACTGAGGAGAGACCGGAGGGTGCTGCTGGAGGGTAATTGGGATGCTAGGTGAGGTCGGAGGGTGGGGGGAGTGGGAGGGGGGGGGGGGTGGGGTAAGGGAAGGGCCGTGAGGAACAGGAACGACATGGAGGGCGCGTGTATGTTAGGGGGATACGTTTTGGGGGATCGGTACACCAGCAAGAGGAATGGCGTAGTTCATATAATGAGGTTGGTTGGGCGGGGGGAGGGGGAGGGGGGTGGATATAACTGTAAGGGATCGGTAGGCCAGCAAGAGGCAATCGGCAGAAGGTCCCTTTAGTGAGGATGGCGGAGGGCGTGGGTGAGGATTGGGCGGGAGGTACTAATCCTGATTCCGCCATTTTGTTACCCGCAATGTTAATCCGCCTACCTCGTGTGGGGGGGGGGGGTGGGGTGGGGAGGGGATCCTAACGACATGATGACTATTGCGTGCTCCATGACCTTGGCTTCCTGGCTGTCATTCAATATTTGACGCGCCCGTTACCAGACACCGCACAGTCCCAGCCCTGCACCTACACCGCCCAGTCACAACCCTGCACTGACACCGCCCAGTCACAACCCTGCACTGACACCGCCCAGTCACAATCCTGCACTGACACCGCCCAGTCACAACCCTGCACTGACACCGCCCAGTCACAACCCTGCACTGACACCGCCAAGTCACAACCCTGCACTGACACCGCCCAGTCACAACCCTGCACTGACACCGCCCAGTCACAAACCTGCACTGACACCGCCCAACCACAACCCTGCACTGACACCGCCCAGTCACAACCCTGCACAAACACCGCCCAGTCACAACCCTGCACTGACACCGCCCAACCACAACCCTGCACTGACACCGCCCAGTCACAACCCTGCACTGACACCGTCCAGTCCCAACCCTGCACTGACACCGCCCAGTCCCAACCATGCAACTGACACGGCCCAACCACAACCCTGCACTGATACCGCCCAGTCACAACCCTGCACTGACACCGCCCAACCACAACCCTGCACTGACACGGCCCAACCACAACCCTGCACTGACACCGCCCAGTCACAACCCTGCACTGACACCGCCCAGTCACAACCCTGCACTGACACGGCCCAACAACAACCCTGCACTGACACCGCCCAACCGCAACCCTGCACTGACACGGCCCAACCACAACGCTGCACTGACACGGCCCAACCACAACCCTGCACTGACACCGCCCAGTCACAACCCTGCACTGACACCGCCCAGTCACAACCCTGCACTGACACCGCCCAACCACAACCCAGCACTGACACGGCCCAGTCAGAACCCTGCACTGACACCGCCCAACCACAACCCTGCACTGACACGGCCCATTCAGAACGCTGCACTGATGCCGCCCAGCCACAACCCTTCACTGGCACCGCCCAGCCCTGCACTGACACCGCCCAGTCACAACCCTGCAAGGACACCGCCCAGTCACAACCCTGCACTGACACCGCCCAGTCACAACCCTGCACTGACACCGTCCAGTCACAACCCTGCACTGACACCGCCCAACCACAACCCTGCACTGACACCGCCCAACCACAACCCTGCACTGACACGGCCCAGTCACAACCATGCACTGACACCGCCCAGTCACAACCCTGACTGACACCGCCCAGCCACAACCTTGCACTGACACCGCCCAGTCACAACCCTGCACTGACACCGCCCAGTCACAACCCTGCACTGACACCGCCCAGTCACAACCCTGCACTGACACCGTCCAGTCACAGCCCTGCACTGACACGGTCCAGTCAAAACCCTGCACTGACACCGTCCAGTCACAACCCTGCACTGACACCACCCAGTCACAACCCTGCACTGACACCGCCCAACCACAACCCTGCACTGACACCGCCCACTCACAACCCTGCACTGCCACCGCCCAGTCACAACCCTTCACTGACACAGCCCAGTCACAACCCTGCACTGGCACCGCCCAGCCCTGCACTGACACGGCCTAGTCACAACCATGCACTGACACCGCCCAGTCACAACCATGCACTGACACGGCCCAGTCACAACCCTGCACTGGCACCGCCCAGCCCTGCACTGACACGGCCCAGTCACAACCCTGCACTGACACCACCCAGTCACAACCCTGCACTGACACCGCCCAACCACAACCCTGCACTGACACCGCCCACTCAGAACCCTGCACTGCCACCGCCCAGTCACAACCCTGCACTGACACAGCCCAGTCACAACCCTGCACTGGCATCGCCCAGCCCTGCACTGACACGGCCTAGTCACAACCAAGCACTGACACCGCCCAGTCACAACCATGCACTGACACGGCCCAGTCACAACCCTGCACTGGCACCGCCCAGCCCTGCACTGACACGGCCCAGTCACAACCCTGCACTAACACTTCCCAGTCACAACCCTGCACAACACCGCCCAGTCACAACCCTGCACTAACACCGCCCAGTCACAACCCTGCAATGACACCGCCCAGTGACAACCCTGCACTGACACAGCCCCGTCACAACCCTGCACTGACACAGCCCGGCCACAGCACTCAGTCTTCTTATTCGCTATCTCTAATGATATGAATATTCATGAATAATCAGCGGCAGGTTATAAACAAGCCAGTCGACCTTGACTCTAATGTAGGCAACAATACACGATGTCTAGGAATGACGCATCTAGCTACCTAACCATCCAGACAAAAATAACTAAGTTTATATATATCCGGATACTGAGACGCTTTATACTCGCGAAGGTCTTCAAATATTCACCGACATGACGTGACAGATACCTATAGAGAAGCATACACCGTCATGCAGCCACTGACAGCAGTGACAGATACCTATAGAGAGGTATACACCGTCATACAGCCACTGACAGCAGTGACAGATACCTATAGAGAGGCTTACACCGTCATACAGCCACTGACAGCAGTGACAGATACCTATAGAGAAGCATACACCGTCATGCAGCCACTGGCAGCAGTGACAGATACCTATAGAGAAGCATACACCGTCATACAGCCACTGACAGCAGTGACAGATACCTATAGAAAGATATACACCGTCATATACAGCCACTGACAGCAGTGACAGATACCTATAGAGAGGTATACACCGTCATACAGCCACTGACAACAGTGACAGATACCTATAGAGAAGCATACACCGTCATGCAGCCACTGGCAGCAGTGACAGATACCTATAGAGAGGTATACACCGTCATACAGCCACTGACAACAGTGACAGATACCTATAGAGAAGCATACACCGTCATGCAGCCACTGGCAGCAGTGACAGATACCTATAGAAAGATATACACCGTCATATACAGCCACTGACAGCAGTGACAGATACCTATAGAGAGGTATACACCGTCATGCAGCCACTGGCAGCAGTGACAGATACCTATAGAGAGGTATACACCGTCATACAGCCACTGACAACAGTGACAGATACCTATAGAGAAGCATACACCGTCATGCAGCCACTGGCAGCAGTGACAGATACCTATAGAGAGGTATACACCGTCATACAGCCACTGACAACAGTGACAGATACCTATAGAGAAGCATACACCGTCATGCAGCCACTGGCAGCAGTGACAGATACCTATAGAAAGATATACACCGTCATATACAGCCACTGACAGCAGTGACAGATACCTATAGAGAGGTATACACCGTCATACAGCCACTGGCAGCAGTGACAGATACCGATAGAGAGGCTTACACCGTCATACAGCCACTGACAACAGTGACAGATACCTATAGAGAGGTGTACACCGTCATACAGCCACTGGCAGCAGTGACAGATACCTATAGAGAGGTATACACCGTCATACAGCCACTGACAGCAGTGACAGATACCTATAGAGAGGTATACACCGTCATACAGCCACTGGCAGCAGTGACAGATACCTATAGAAAGATATACACCGTCATATACAGCCACTGACAGCAGTGACAGATACCTATAGAGAGGTGTACACCGTCATACAGCCACTGGCAGCAGTGACAGATACCTATAGAGAGGTATACACCGTCATACAGCCACTGACAGCAGTGACAGATACCTATAGAGAGGTATACACCGTCCTACAGCCGCTGACAGCAGTGACAGATACCTATAGAAAGGTATACACCGTCATACAGCCACTGACAGCAGTGACAGATACCTATAGAGAGGTATACACCGTCCTACTGCCGCTGACAGCAGTGACAGATACCTATAGAGAGGCATACACCGTCATACAGCCACTGACAGCAGTGACAGATACCTATAGAGAGGTATACACTGTCATACAGCCACTGACAGCAGTGACAGATACCTATAGTGAGGTATATACACCGTCATACAGCCACTGACAGCAGTGACAGATACATATAGAGAGGTATATACACCGTCATATACAGCCACTGACAGCAGTGACAGATACATATAGAGAGGTATACACTGTCATACAGCCACTGACAGCAGTGACAGATACATATAGAGAGGTATATACACCGTCATACAGCCGCTGACAGCAGTGACAGATACCTATAGAGAGGTATACACTGTCATACAGCCACTGACAGCAGTGACAGATACATATAGAGAGGTATATACACCGTCATACAGCCACTGACAGCAGTGACAGATACCTATAGAGAGGTATACACCGTCATACAGCCACTGACAGCAGTGACAGATACCTATAGAGAGGTATACACCGTCATACAGCCACTGACAGCAGTGACAGATACCTATAGAGAGGTATATACACCGTCATATACAGCCACTGACAGCAGTGACAGATACCTATAGAGAGGTATATACACCGTCATACAGCCACTGACAGCAGTGACAGATACCTATAGAGAGGTATACACCGTCATACAGCCACTGACAGCAGTGACAGATACCTATAGAGAGGTATACACCGTCATACAGCCACTGACAGCAGTGACAGATACATATAGAGAGGTATATACACCGTCATACAGCCGCTGACAGCAGTGACAGATACCTATAGAGAGGTATACACTGTCATACAGCCACTGACAGCAGTGACAGATACATATAGAGAGGTATATACACCGTCATACAGCCACTGACAGCAGTGACAGATACCTATAGAGAGGTATACACCGTCATACAGCCACTGACAGCAGTGACAGATACCTATAGAGAGGTATACACCGTCATACAGCCACTGACAGCAGTGACAGATACCTATAGAGAGGTATATACACCGTCATATACAGCCACTGACAGCAGTGACAGATACCTATAGAGAGGTATATACACCGTCATACAGCCACTGACAGCAGTGACAGATACCTATAGAGAGGTATACACCGTCATACAGCCACTGACAGCAGTGACAGATACCTATAGAGAGGTATACACCGTCATACAGCCACTGACAGCAGTGACAGATACATATAGAGAGGTATATACACCGTCATACAGCCACTGACAGCAGTGACAGATACCTATAGAGAGGTATACACTGTCATACAGCCACTGACAGCAGTGACAGACACATATAGAGAGGTATATACACCGTCATACAGCCACTGACAGCAGTGACAGATACCTATAGAGAGGTATACACCGTCATACAGCCACTGACAGCAGTGACAGATACCTATAGAGAAGTATACACCGTCATACAGCCACTGACAGCAGTGACAGATACCTATAGAGAGGTATATACACCGTCATACAGCCACTGACAGCAGTGACAGATTCCTATAGAGAGGCATACACCGTCATACAGCCACTGACAGCAGTGACAGATACCTATAGAAAGATATACACCGTCATATACAGCCACTGACAGCAGTGACAGATACCTATAGAGAGGTATACACCGTCATACAGCCACTGACAGCAGTGACAGATACCTATAGAGAGGTATATACACCGTCATACAGCCACTGACAGCAGTGACAGATACCTATAGAGAGGCATACACCGTCATACAGCCACTGACAGCAGTGACAGATACCTATAGAAAGATATACACCGTCATATACAGCCACTGACAGCAGTGACAGATACCTATAGAGAGGTATACACCGTCATACAGCCACTGACAACAGTGACAGATACCTATAGAAAGATATACACCGTCATATACAGCCACTGACAGCAGTGACAGATACCTATAGAGAGGTATACACTGTCATACAGCCACTGACAACAGTGACAGATACCTATAGAAAGATATACACCGTCATATACAGCCACTGACAGCAGTGACAGATACCTATAGAGAGGCATACACCGTCATACAGCCACTGACAGCAGTGACAGATACCTATAGAAAGATATACACCGTCATATACAGCCACTGACAGCAGTGACAGATACCTATAGAGAGGTATACACCGTCATACAGCCACTGACAACAGTGACAGATACCTATAGAGAGGTATACACCGTCATACAGCCACTGACAGCAGTGACAGATACCTATAGAGAGGTATACACCGTCATACAGCCACTGACAACAGTGACAGATACCTATAGAGAGGCATACACCGTCATACAGCCACTGACAGCAGTGACAGATACCTATAGAAAGATATACACCGTCATATACAGCCACTGACAGCAGTGACAGATACCTATAGAGAGGTATACACCGTCATACAGCCCCTGACAACAGTGACAGATACTTATAGAGAGGTATACACCGTCATACAGCCACTGACAGCAGTGACAGATACCTATAGAGAGGTATACACCGTCCTACAGCCGCTGACAACAGTGACAGATACCTATAGAAAGATATACACCGTCATATACAGCCACTGACAGCAGTGACAGATACCTATAGAGAGGTATACACCGTCATACAGCCACTGACAGCAGTGACAGATACCTATAGAGAGGTATATACACCGTCATACAGCCACTGACAGCAGTGACAGATACCTATAAAGAGGCATACACCGTCATACAGCCACTGACAGCAGTGACAGATACCTATAGAGAGGTGTACACCGTCATACAGCCACTGACAGCAGTGACAGATACCTATAGAGAGGTATACAGTCATACAGCCACTGACAGCAGTGACAGATACATATAAAGAGGTATATACACCGTCATACAGCCCCTGACAGCAGTGACAGATACCAATAGAGAGGTAAACACCGTAATATACAGCCCCTGACAGCAGTGACAGATACCTATAGAGAGGTATACACCGTCATACAGCCACTGACAGCAGTGACAGATATCTATAGAGAGCTTCCCGAGGTAAACAGGCTGTGGCTCTGCGCTCTGCAGACTGCCACGGGACGCGAGGGGGTGGCGCTAAGCTAGATGGCTGTCCCTGGCACTTGACCTCGAGAAAGGACTACCACTAGAGCTGACGACGGCTCTGTTCACTGAACATTGGGGAGGGGGGACTTAGGAAACCCGGAGTTGGGAGAGGGGGGGACGGGGACGGGGGCGGGGGTGCTTGGGGTTTCAAATAGTGAAGGGAAGAGCACTTTTAGTGTCGCCCTTGGGCATCGCCTTGTTGGGGTTTTATTGGACAGCCAGCGGGCTGGCAGGACGCGACCTTCGTCAGATGGAACCTGCAGCACTGCTGAACTGCTGACTGGATGGAAGTGGCCCACATGGTTGCCGCTATATGTTCGCCCCTTGTGCTTTATTTATGAGGAACTCTCGCGTTGATGGAAAGCGGCGACCACAACAAGCCACGGGGGGTGGGGGTGGGGGTCAATTAGTTTTTGGATGAAGCCACAGTCTTCCCGCATCCGGCTCTCTGCCTCCTCTCGTGGCACCGTTGCAATATGGTTATCACCTGGCTCAGTAGATGGAGGCACAGGTCACGGTTTAGCCCTGGCTCACCTTGTTGTTGTCAAGGAATGGGGCAGCCCAAGTGACATGTTAACCACGTGGCCAGGTCAGAGGTCAGAGGTCAGAGGTGAGCAGCTACACGCGGTCATCGCATGACCTCCTTGGCTACAGAGAAGCGACAGAGGCTATATACTGGCACAATTACCGTATTGCACATATCACATTGAGGTTAATCACCAGGACAGAAGCCGTATTAAAAGACAAGAGGCGGATTTTCTGAATTAAGCAAGTGCTGAACTTATATTGCATACGAGCTGATGAGCTAGGCTACATGGAAAATGCCTTTGTTATACGTATGACGGTGAGGTTTATGAATACGGCCCCAAGGGCGTTATTCATAAACTGCATGTAGCCGATGCGTGGCACGGCAGGACCGTGATAAAGTTACGGACATCGTGACGATTCTATCAGGCGCATCTGTCCCTACTGCTATCATAAAGGAACGACTATATCTGCCGTGTCTATTGCTACTGCACCCCCCCCCCCCGCAGTCCGTGCGTCAGTAACTGGGATGCTACTCGTGGAACTGTCATGCCTAAGCTACGTGTGCCGTATGAATACGGCCCCAGCAGGGGAGATATTCGTAACAATGACGTAAATTACGCATGACAAGTCTTTTCGTCATCGGCTTTCAGACTCGTAGCGGCGGAATTCATAATTCGTAAAATATATTTAGTAATGTTGGCACTTTTTTTTCTAAATCACAGAACCCGATTCTTGGGTGAATATCCATCTACGTATTTTATAAACTCCCGACTAATTTTATGGCTAACGGTAAGTAGAATATAGCAGTTTCCCCGACGAAAAATAAAACATCTCCAGCAAATGCATCTTTAGAATTCTGAAGTTTCCGACAGCCGGCCACAATTAATACTCGTTAGTAGTGTGAGATGCTACGACGAAAAGTAGTAATTCGTGCGTAACTTTCGCCATTGTGTATCTTGGCCAATTTATTAACACGGCTGATTAATACGACCTTGTTGATGACCATTCTGATGGTCGATCGCATGGAATGGTTACGGGGCGCCTTGCCG